>JAHRHZ010000035.1:2840105-2860011 GCA_024137785.1 Ginglymostoma cirratum | reverse complement strand
GGGCCTAGACCCTTCTTCAGAAAGGGTCTGAAGAAGGGTCTAGGCCCGAAACGTCAGCCTTCCTGCTCCTCTGATGCTGCTTGGCCTGCTGCGTTCATCCAGCTCCACACCTTGTCACCTAACTGCACTCAGTGGCTTTTGCCTCATATCTGTGAATACCTTAACAAAATCAAAATCAGGATCTCTCAATGTCAGATTTAAAATTTACAAACGATACCACATTAGGAAGGTTCCTTCCTCCCATTTGGGTGGAGAAGCTTTTCCTAATTTCATTCCTGAAAGCTCTGGCTGTATATATTTTTTTAAACCATGACCCCTGCTCTGACCTCCCCAACCAAGTGGGCCGGGAACCATTTCTCTCTATCCAAGCCCCCACCTGTTCCCTTGGAATTTGTAGCAAAGCTCAGCATTCGATCAGCCTCTTTGATGATGTTCGGTACCTTTTCCCAAGCTTCAATAAATTGCCTCTTATCGTTCTAAGTTGCAGGGAATTTTGTCTAATTTCTTCTCAGGACAGAACCCCAGATCTCCAGGTTTCACTCTGGTAAGTGCTCACGATGCTCTCTACAAGAACCGATATCACAGAAGCCAACTCTCTGATTGTTATCACACTAGACCTGTGTGATCCTGTGGTGTATATTTTCACTGTTACATTTCCAACATTTAAACAGTAGTAACAGGAGTTCTGAGGAAGGGTCACCAGACCCGAAACATTAACTCTGATCTCTCCTTCACAGATGCTGCCAGACCTGCCGGGCTTTTCCAGCAACTTTGTTTTTGTTCCTGATTTACAGCATCTGCCGTTCTTTCGGTTTTTTAAACAGTGTACAGCATTGACTGGGTAGCCTCCTGTGTCAGAGCCACTTGCACTACCTCATGAATGTGCAGGCAGACTCCAAAAATTTGGTCCTTAATAATGAACCTCAGTGCAGGAGGGTTTGATCAGCCAATCGTACATCGCTTTGAGTGGTACGGCTTGGTTTAATAACATTCCTGTGAAGTGTCTTGAGGCTGCTTACTACGTTGAAGGTGCTACATAAATGCATGTTGTTGCTGCCTGACCTTGCCTGGTCAGTTGTACTCAGACAGGGATAATGAGTAGCTACACTCAATGGCAGAATCTGTCTTGGAGCCTGATTGGATTCATTGCTGATTTAGCAAACTGCACATCCAAATCGGCTGCTACATTAGTCATGACAGTAAGGAAAGCTCTCCCACGTTTCTCAAAAACGGCGTCACAAGATCCTTTACAACTGAGAGGGACCTTGGTTCAATGCTGATGGAACATTTGACGGGGCAGCGCCCTCTCAGTCCTGCTGACCAGCAGCATTCAGTCAATAATGGGTTTGAACAAAGACTGATCAACCCCTACACCCTTTGAACCCATTCACTCATTGGAAAGTACACACACTGAGGCCATTTCACCATTAGATCAAGCACCTAACTATAACTGTGTTCCAGCTTCATTCAATACAACCAGCTCTTTTTTTTACTGAGGTGCTGTGTTAAATGACTGGATAAGCTTTGGTGGCATCTTCCTCTCCAACTTTCGATTTGATGAAGAGGATGTGTGTGTGACCTGATTGAGGTTTTGATAAATACTAGCAATTGATGGGGTGAGCAGCTGGTGGTTTCGAGTTCTTTCACCTCAGCTCTGTGATGGAACCATGTGGCTGAAGCAGATGCATTCGCAGGAGCTGAGGCACAGCATCCTGTGTGACGTCCACACTGATAATTCATTATCTGCAAACATCCTCCTGCGTTGCAAACTCTGCTTTTCATCTTGTCGTTGTCAGCAGCTGACCATTCTCAGCTGTCCTTCCCAAGTTCATGCCTGGACCCTGTCCATCTCTGTCGTGTCTTTGAACTCTCCATAATCCAATTCTGCCTTTTGCATGTTCCCCAATTTTCATCATTTTGTGTTGTCTTCAGCAGCAAAGACCAGCAGTTTTGAGATTCAAATCCCAAATCTTACAATTTCTCTTATCCTCTTCACAAATTAAAAAAAAAATTGCTCCTTAAATGAACGTTCTTGCAGGAGGGTCTGCCCAGTCAGTTGTACTCAGGTGCGGTTTGGGTTCTTCAGTGATGGGTCATTGTAGAGGCTTTCAGTAGAATGATGCAGCTGGTAGCTGTTTACATAGTTGTGGGAGACTTGTGTGGTGGGTGGGGAATGTTTTGATTGTGGGGAAAACCCACTCTTGCTCAGCACCTCACTGGGGCATTTCACAAGAAAGGTTTCTAACAGCAGGCAGCACTTTTATTTTCCCATATTCTCACTTGGTACTGCAGAGCCAAGAAGTTACCCTCCAGCCCAATAATCGGTTTATTCCACGTGACCTCAGCAGCAACATAGAATCCCTACAGTGTGCAAACAAGGCCACTTGGCCCATCAAGTGCACACTGACTCTGCAAAGGGCATCCCACCCAGGCTCACTCCCCTACCTTATCGCTGTGACCCTGCATCTCCCCTGGATAATCCACCTAACCTGCACATCCCTGAACACTACAGGCAATTTAGCACGGCCAATCCAACAAACCTGCACATCTTTGGACTGTGGGAGGAAACTCACACAGACGCGGGGACAATGTGCAAACTCCACACAGACCGAGGATGGAATCGAACCCAGGTCCCTGGTGCTGTGAGGCAGTAGTGCTCACCACTGAGCCACTGTGCCGCCCTAAAATGGCTCCTCTGCTTGCAGCGGAGATAGTAGGAACTGCAGATGCTGGAGAATCTGAGATAACAAGGTGTAGAGCTGGATGAACGCAGCAGGCCAAGCAGCATCAGAGCAGCAGGAAGACTGACGTTTCGGGCCTAGACCCTTCTTCAGACCGTTTCTGAAGAAGGGTCTAGGCCCGAAACGTCAGCCTTCCTGCTCCTCTGCTTGCAGCTTTTGGTTTTCCTCTGTTTCCCTGGATTATTGTTTAAGCTTGCCTTGTTTCCTAGAACAGTCCATCGCACAGGGACAAAGTCAGGGTCGAAGTGGAGCAGCAGTATTGTGCACTGGCGAACAGATCTGTCAGACACGGATTACTGAGGCAAGGAACTCAACCAACACGACAGGAGCGAGGGAGAATGGGGACACACTTGGACAAGCTCAACCGTCAGCTGCTGCTCAAAAGCGAGGGAGTAAGCGAGACAGATTGTCCCCACATCCCCCTGGCTGGAGAAGTGGGTTAGTCCTACCCAATAACACAGGGGTCCCGGCAGACTGGCCCCGGGCCGGGGATGGGGGAGAATGGGGCAACAGTAACAGCGATCAGGTTGACAGACACAGCAGCTAGAATTTAACAGAGCACATCCGGGCATGGCAGTGTTAGAGACTGCAGTGCGCTCTCACACAGGGCAAGTGAGGTATCCCAGAGGGGCAACTGAGGTATCCCAAAGGCAGAGAGACAGCACAGGGAGAAGATTCCGTTCGAAACTCAATGATCGACAGAAATCCTGTCCCGCTGACAGGCAAGTTTCCAGGCCCAAACAGCCTCAAAGGTCATCCACATAGCCACAGGCACCGTGCCAAAATTCACACACCCCTCCCCAACTAAACACCCCCAGCACTTTGGTAAGCACCCTCACCTCAAACAACAAACAGAAACGTCACCCTCAACCCACGCAGAGGGCAGGAGGGCATGCCAGGAGCAGCAGCAGCAGGCATACCTAAAGATGAGGTACCGACCTACATTGTAGGACTACAGGTTTGTGAAACAGCGGAAACAGCCTGCTACAGACCAGGCAAAGCAATCCCACAACAGGTGGATTTACTCAAAGCTTGACTGTCCTTTCACATGAATGGTGGGTTGGCGGGGGAGGGGGGTCAATGAAACAATTAGCCAGAAAAGGAGGCTCTATAGATCACGGAGCCTGGCACAATAGCACTAACTACAAGTCTGATGCATTTACAACCAGTATCAGCCACGTTTGCCAAGTCAATGATCCTTCAGCCATCACCAATACCAGCCTTCAGCCAATTCGATTCACTCCACTTGGCACCAAGGCACAGCTGGGGATATTGGATACTGCAAAGGCTTTGGGCCCTGACAATATTCCAACATTAGCACTGACAATATAATGAGTCACCCCCTCCCCAAACTCCATCCCCCAACCCGAGCCAAGCTGTTCCAGTACAGTTACAACGCTGGCATGTACCCGACAATGTGGAAAAATTGCCCGAGTGTGTCCTGCACACCAAAACAGGTCAAATTCAACCCGGCCAATTACCGCCCCATCAGTCCACTGCTGATCATCAGTAAAGTGATGGAAGGTGTCAGTAACAGTGCTATGAAGCAGCACCTGTTCAGCGACGCCCAGTTTGCGTTCCACCGGGGACACTCAGCTCCTGAGCCCTAGCTGAATTCCAGAGGTGAGGCCAGAGTGCAAGTCACTGCTGTTTATTGATGGGGCACATTGTGTGATGGTGCTGGGGGCAGGGTGCAGTGCACTAATCACATGACCACTGCATTGGACCCAAACACACAAGACTGAACCTACCTGTTGGGTTTGGGCAGGACAGCTGACCCCCCACTTCCTACTTCCTTGGAAATCAAATGATAGAATCCCTACAGTGTGGAAAGAGGCCATTCAGCCTGCACTCTAAAGAGAGATCCACACCCCAACCTATCCCCATAACCCATCTGGCCTGCACATCCCTGAACACTTCAGGCAATTTAGCATGGCTAATCCACCTAACCTGCACATCTTTGGACTGTGGGAGGAAACCCACACAGACACATGGGGAGAATGTGCAAACTCCACACAGACAGTTATCCAAGGGTGGGATTGAACCCAGGTCCAAGGCACTGTGAGGCAGCAGTGCTAACCACTGAGCCACTGTGCCACAAAGCACGTAGGCCTTGGGCAGTTGGAAATAGATTTGTTTGTGCAAGGGGGAGCTGTCTGGGAAACAGATGCCACTGCATCAGAAAGACATCAAAAACGCCACCATTACAAAGCTCATTGAGTGCGGGGGGGTGGGGAGGTGAATTGAAGGGCGTGGACGGTCCATTACTGCTGTATAAAAGCTCCATTTAGATTCTCTCTTGGAAACCTCTGTTAAAGATTCCAACAAAGAGATGGACTGTGATCAGTTCAGGAAGGTCATTGGGCTGCTGTAGCTGCAATAAAAATGTCAAGAAACCGAAGTGGCAAACACTGACTGGGTGAACGCGCTGAGGGAATCAGAGCTGCTTGGAAAGATAATAGAATATTGAAGCACATGGGACAGACTGTGGCTGTCAGGCAGAATTTAGTGAAAGTGATCCTGGGGTGATCAGGTATGGCATGAGACAAGGCAGTCAGCCTGAATATCTATGTGGGAGCCACCATAAGGAAGATGGCATGTAGAAAGCTGGAGGTTATTGGGTAAAGGCAGTGAGAGTTGCAGAAGCATAGAAAATAGGAGCAGGAATAGGCCATTCAGCCCTTTGAGCCTGTTCTATTATTCAGTATGATCATAGCTGATCATCCAACTCAGACTCCTGCTCCTGCTTTCTCCCCCATACCCTATCATCATAGGAACTATATCTAACTCCTTCTTTAACAAATATTCAATGCTTTGGCCTCAACCACTTCTTGTGGCAGAGAGTTCCACAGGCTCACCACTCTCTGGGTGAGGACATTTCTCCTCATCTCAGTGCTAAATAATCTACCTCATATCCTTGAGCTGTGACCCCTGGTTCTGGTCTCTCCAGTCATCAGAAATATCCTTCCTGCATTACCAGGTGACCAGCTCCATGTAGGTAACACTGCAGAGGACCTGCAGGTGCTTCTGAGAGAACAACGAGGCGGGGAAACTTACAAAATGGAAATTAATCAGAAAATAGCGAACACAATAAAGACTAAAATAAATAATGGTGGGATAGCAGACATCTAGGTAAATGATCAATAATTGGAAAAGCGTAAGGAGCTGGAAATGTCAGATGGTGAGCTCCAGAAAGAAATCAGAGCTGGAATTACAAAGATGAATGATGTGTTCTCCAAATAGAGTGAATTGCTTAATGTCATAACGAGCAGAGATCTTACAAAGCTCCTGACCTGCACTGTGTCTTGTTAGACAGGGCTGAAACTGGGGCCTGTACAGAAAAGGAGGGCATTGAAAGTCTAGCAAGCTCCACTGATGCTGCCAGACCTGTTAAGCTTTTCCAGCAACTTCTGTTTTTTGTTTCTGATTTACTGCATTTTTTGACCAAGTTGTGAAATTTGGTCTGGAGCGGGATAGCACGGCTCAGGTGGGGAGAAGCTGAGAGCACTGGGAACTCATAGGATGGTGGAAGCACTGTTCATGAAAATCATTAAGAAAAGGTTGGATTGGCTACATTGGAAGGGATAGGAGCTTAATAATGGCAGTGAATGAAGGAAGATTAGATCAAAAGACAACAAGAGAATGGTGATGTTCAAGCAGTAAAAAGTAAGTGACTGAAGAAGAAAATACAAGACCATGATGCCTAATCAAAGAGAGAACCTGCCCTCAGGCAAACCATTCTGAATAGATGGGATATGGAGCACTGAGTTCAACAGCACATCTCTCAGGAAGTCTTGGAGCGTGTACAGCACACTTTCACTGGGTGAAAAGGGTTGGATTGTGCGAACAGGTTATCAGGATTAGAGGATTAAGCATGTAAACTAAATAGATCAAAAAATAAATCAGAAGAAATCCCATTTCAGAATTGAAGAAGATGAAACGTTTTGATGGGATAGAGAAAACCTTAGTTCAGGATAAAGGGGCATATCTTTAAAATTAGAATTCTAGTTGACAACTGAAAGTAGACAACTGGGAGACTGTCCCTCAGAAAACTGCAGAGCAAGAGGGAATCAAGTGAAAATTTCAGAACTGAGCTTGATAGATGCTAAGGCTGGTGAATAAGATACAGATCAGGCCTGATTTACTTTAATGACAGAACAAATTGAGCGCAGCAAATGATCTCTTGTTGTTTCTGTGATCCGAGGCAGCATGACTCCCTAGACTGAAAGGCAACAAGGTACAACATAACTGGGACTGACGCTCAGAATTCTGGTTGTAAATTCCACCAGGCACAGCAGCTGATTTATATCTGGTAAACGATAACATCGATCAGTATAGTCATTACGTTAACTCAGCTGGAACTTTGCATTCAGTCATCATAGGCTGCACTTCTTTCTGAATTCTTTTGCCGCATTTACGCATTGCCATACATCCGTCAATAATAAATTCTTTTGTTACTGAAATCACCCTTGCTCCCAACCCACGACAGATGTCACTGCTGGAAATGAAACATTTTAGTTAGTTAATATAAACCCTGCCAGACCTGTCCAACAACGTATTTTTGAAATATCTTAATTAACCAACAAAACCGATCCTTTCAAACATTGAGAAGCGATCTGATGAGTTTAAGGGTTTGTGCCACGTTCTGTCCAACACATGATGCTCCCAATGACGTATCCAACCTCACTCGTAGGCCCCACGCCTGTCGCCCTGTTTTGTGCCGTTTGACAGATCGAAGTAAACATTGGGCAGAATTTGCATTTAAGGTGAGCAAAGAAAAGGCTTACATTTGTACCACACCATTCATAACCTCAAAACACCCGAATGCACAAAGTGAAGTCGTCATTGCTAAGGTAGAACTCCCCGCCAAGTGGCATTGTGGGTCTACCTACGGCTGGAGGACTGCAGTGGTTCGAGAAGGCAGCTCACCACCACCTTCTCAAGGGTAACTAGGGACAGGTAAGAAATGCTGGCCCAGCCAGTGATACCCACATCCCACAAAACGAATTTAAAAAAAGAAAATGTGGCACCCAGTTTACAACTAGCAAGCTCACACAAGCAGCAATGAGCATGATTCAGGGATGTTGGTTGAGGGGTAAACATTGCTGGGACATTGGAAAGAACTCCTGTACTTTTCTCTGAAATAATGTTGTGTCCACCTGAGAGGGCAATGCCTCTGACAGCGCAGCATTCCCTCAGTACTGCACTGTGGCGTTGATGTAAATCTCAAATCTTTGAAAAGGGCTTTAATCAATAATCTATGATGAGGAGGACAGTGCATTACAACAGGCTATCAACAGAGACCCGGCTACAACAGAGACCCAGCTTTCAACAGAGACCCGGCTACAACAGAGACCCGGCTTTCAACAGAGACCCGGCTACAACAGAGACCCGGCTTTCAACAGAGACCCAGTTACAATAGGGACCCTGCTATAACAGAGACCTGGCTACAACAGAGACCCGGCTACAACAGGGACCCGGCTACAACAGGGACCTGGCTACAACAGGGACCTGGCTACAACAGAGACCCAGTTACAACAGGGACCCGGCTACAACAGGGACCTGGCTACAACAGGGACCCGGCTACAACAGGGACCCGGCTTTCAACAGAGACCTAGTTACAACAGAGACCCGGCTACAACAGGGACCCGGCTACAACAGGGACTCGGCTTTCAACAGAGACCTAGTTACAACAGGGACCCGGCTACAACAGAGACCCAGCTATAACAGAGACTCAGCTACAGCAGAGACCCGGCTACGACAGAGTCACAGCTAACAGGGCAGCCATAACACTTGTATTTCACTAACTTCCTTCCATGTAGCAAGAAGAAAACAGGCCAAAGTGAAAATCACTTCATGGCTATCCCACAAATTTGGAACCTATTACTTATGGCTCAGTTGTGACCTATTTATTTTTGTTAAAAATCATACAGAGTTTGGTGTGGTCATGTCACAGGAATAAGCAAACCCAGACAGTAAATGACTGTCTTTAATTCAATCAGAGCAGCTTCTTCTGAGGTGGAACTGACATGGTTATTGCATTGATCTAGCTCCCACAGATAAACAATGTTAACCCAGCCTGCTGCTCTGGTAACTGGCATGGCACGGAGAGTATCAGCCTCAGCTGGGCCTGGAAGCAGCCTGCTCACTGACAGAACCCTTCCCCGTGGAGGTTTGCTCAGGGAACCCCCCCCAGGGGCATTTATGTCTGCATGGCCCAGTTATGCCTCGGGTCTCCTTGCCAGTGGATATTCCCCAGCTTGGCAATCCAAAGGTCAGAGAAGGACAAGCAGGGAGGAGACGGGGCTGGAGAGTGTGGCCATCTAAGGAGTGCCCTGAGTGGTGAGTTCTGAGGAGTCTGTGTGAGATTATGTAAAAAACCTAAAGCCCTGCAGATGCTGTGAATCAGAAGTTGCTGCAGAAGTTCCTCTCTGAGAAAGGGTCACTGGGCCCAAAACGTTAACTCCAATCTTTTTCTTCACAGATGCTGTTAGACCTGCTGAGCTTTTCCGGCAATTTCTGTTTGTGTTCCTGTGTGAGACTATCCCCTCTGCTCCTAGATGCTTGTGTGAGGGGAAACATCCTCTCAGCATTTACCCTGTCAAGATTCTTACCATTTCTAAACGTTTCAGTGAGATCATTTCTTGTTCCTCTAAACTCCAGTGAGTGCACTCCCAACCTGTTCAACCTTTGCCCATAAGGCAGTCCCTCCCTCCCAGGGACCATCCAAGTGAACCTTCTTTGAACTACCTCCAATGAAATGGTATCTTTCCTTAACTAAGGGGACCAAAACTGCTCACAGTACTCCAGCTGTGATCTCACCCGCACCTCGTACACTTGCAGTAAGACTTCCATACTCTTACACTCCAACCCCCCTTGAAATAAGGGCCAACTTTCTATTAGCCTTCCCGACTACCTGCAGCCCCTGTGCGCTAGCTCTCATGCACAAGAACCCCCAAGTCCCTTTGTGTTGCAGCTTTCTGCAGTTATTCTCCATTTAAATAATATTCTGTTCTTCTGTTCTCCTCTCCAACATGAACAACCTCACATTTTACTCCATTTGCCAACTTTTCACCCACATCCTTAATCTATCAATATCTCTATGTAAGCTATTTGTACCCATCTCACAATTTGCCTTTCCACCTATTTTTGTGTCATCTGCAAATTTGGCTACAGTACACTTCTGTCCTCCAAATCATTAATATATATTGTAAACAGTTGTGGTCCCAGCACTGATCCCATGGAAACCCACTGGGCACAGGTCACCAACCTGCTCCCTTGACATAGTGTAGCAGGACTCCCTTCCCATTGGGTAATTTGACGGACTCCAGTGGGGCCTAGTCCTCAGAGGTGTTCAGTTTGGTGCCCATGCAATGCGCTTGCTGGGGAAGCTGCTGGCACAGGGATTGTTGGGTTTGATGGAGTGCACTGCTGTCCAGCAGGATGTCTGCTCCCCTGACTGAGGACTGCTGACCAGAAAGGCAAGCTGCTTAGTGATGTGGTGTGCTAACTGACAGTGCAAGGTGAGGCAGGGACGGTGGGAGCCTGTAAGTAGTTGCTCAGTGGAAGTGCATTGTCGGAACAAGACAAGCAGCTCCAACACAACACATGCCCTCCACCTTTTTCAAAACTGTCAATTCCCTGGCCCCCAACACCTCATCTTCACCGTGGATGTACAGTCCCTGTACACCTGTATCCCACACAGATGGCCTAAAGGCCCTCCACTTCTTCCTGCCCTGTAGGCCAAACCAGTCTCCCTCCACCGACACCCTCATCCACTTGACTGAACTAGTCCCCGCTCTGAACAATTTCTCCTTTGATTCCTCCCACTTCCTACAGACTAAGGGGTGGCCATGGGCACCCGCAAGGGCCTGAGCTATGCCTGCCTCTTCGTAGGATACGTGGAACAGTCCCTCTTCTGCTGTTACACCGACACAATCCCTCACCTCTTTCTCCACCACATCAATGACTGTATCAGCGCTGCCTTGCACTCCTGCGAGGAGCTCGAACAGTTCATCAACTTCAGCGACACCTTCCACTGCTCCCTCAAATTCACCTGGGCCATTTCTGACACATCCCTCCCCTTCCTGGACCTCTCCATCTCCATCTCCGGAAACCGTCTGATTACTGACATCCATTCAAATTTCCTGACTCCCACAACTACCTCAACTACACCTCCTCTCGCCCACCCTCTGCAAAAATGCTATCCCATAGTCACAATTCCTCTGCCTCTGTCTCCGCCGCACCTGCTTCCAGGATGAGGCATTCCACTCCAGGACATCCCAGATATCCTCCTACTTTAGGGACTGGAATTTCCCCTCCTCTGTTAATAAGGATGCTCTCAACTGCATCTCCTCCATTTCCTGCACTTCTGTCTTCAAATACCCTCCCCCAGACAACAGTAAGGATAGAGTCCCCTTCAGTCCTCATGTACCACCCCACCAACCTCCGAATCCAATGCATCATCCTCTGACATTTCAGAGAATTTCTACAGTGTGGAAACAGGCCCTTCAGACCAACAAATTATCAGACCAACAAGTCCACATCGGCCATCAGAACATCCCACCCCGGCCCATCCTCCTGTAACCCACCTAATCTACACATCCCTGAACACTATGGACAATTTAGCATGGCCAACCCACGTAGTGTGCACATCTTTGGATTGTGGGAGGAAACCGGAGCACCTGGAGGAAACCCACGTAGACATGGGGAGAATGTGCAAACTCCACACAGACAGTTGCCTGAGGGTGGAGTCAAACCCGGGTCTCTAGCACCATGAGGGCAGCAGTGCTAACCACTGAGCCACCATGCTGCCCTGACGCTACAACATTCTGCTACCTACAATCAGATTCCATCACCAGAAAGATATTTCCCTTACCACCCCTGTGCACTTTTGCAGGGACTGTGCACTTCGCAACTCCCTGGTCAGCGCTACCCTCCCCACCAACCTCTCCACCACACCTGGTATCTTTCCCTGCAACCGCAAGAGGTATAACACCTGACCCACAACTCCCCTCTCAGCTCCAGCCAATGCCCCAAACAATCCTTCCAGATCCGGCAGAGATTCTCCTGCATTTCATCCAACCTGATCTACTGCATCTGCTGCGCCTGATGTGGTCTCCTCTATATCAGGGAGACCAAACGTAGACGAAGGGATCAGTTCGCGGAGCATCTGTGCTCTACATACACCAACTAATCCGACCTTCCTGTTGCCATCCATTTTAATTCCCCCTCCCACTCCCCTGGCAACATGTCCATCCTTGGCTTCCTCCACTGCCAGACTGAGGCCAAACATAAAATGGAAGAACAACACCTGGTATTTCGCCTTACGGAACTTATAGCCCAATGGCCTTAACACTGACATCACCAGATTCAAAATCCCTCCACCCTCCCCCCTCCCCCAGCCTTATCCCATGTCCCGCCCTCCCATACCTAACCTAACCTGTTCATCTTCCTACTCACCTATCTGCTGCACCCTTCCCACAGAGCAATCATTATAACCCCTTACCTACTTCCACCTATCACCACCTCTCCTACCCTTCGCCAGTCCCCCCCCCCCTCCCCCTATTTATTTCTGGGCTCACCTCCCCCTCCCCAGAAATGTACAGCTGACTCAGTTGAGGGAAAGGTATCCCTATCAACCTCTCACAATTGATTCCTGGCTAACTTATCTATTTTTGACAGGTGTCTGGGTTGAAATTTCCTTTGTGCAGAATACTGATTAATGATAGCCCACATCTTTCTGCAGGCATACCTAGACTTATTTATCCCAGGCCAAATCTCTTCTACACTGTAACATTTGCTTTCATTCTCTGGCCTTTACCATATTAATGGTGTTTAAGTGAGTTCTTCTATATCAGTGCGTTGAGGGTTTTAAAATTTCTCTCACATTACATGACGCAAGTGTATCATGTAGCTAAGCCTGTCTGGGTCTTGTTCTTTGGTACATTTCGCTGTGAATTTCCAAATGTTAGTTGCTTCACCTGTAACAAATCACATATGCGCAGTCACACCATTTTACATGGTCTTTACTTTCAGGAGATCATACAAAATGATTGAAGGGAATCGATGTCGTGCAATCTCTGCTTACCTTCCCCTGCAGGGTGTCAATAAGTTGGGTAGTGACCAGACCATCAAATTCCACTGTATTAAAAAGTTTATAGGTAAAGACGCAAACATCTCTAGGTGAAACCTCACAAAGTGCAAGCCTCATGTACATACTCCCTTCACTAGAACATGGATCATATCAAATTGATATATTCCATTGAACTACATCCAAGTTCCTTATTCCAGTTCCCACTTTTGAGCACCATTTTACTGTCTCTATATTTAATTCTAAGTGGAACACCTCACCAATTATAATTCCACCAGCGTAATAGCAGAGCACTTAGAAATACATAACAAGCAAAGTCTACATGGCTGCACAAAGGGGAAATCACCTGTGACAAGTTTAGTAGAGTGCTTCTCAGTGCAGGTAACAAGTGGGATAGATAAAGGAGAACCAGTAGTTCTATTATATTCAGACTTCCAGAAGGTCTTTGATAAGGTACCACATAGGGGAGGCGATGGCCTTGTGGTATTATCACTAGACTGTTATTCCAGAGACCCAAATAACATCCTGGGACCCAGGTTCGAATCCTGCCATGGCAAATGGTGGAATTTGAATTCAATAAATATTTGGAATTAAGAATCTAATGATGACCGTGAATCAATTGTCGGGAAAAACCCATCTGGTTCGCTAATGTCCTTTAGGGAAGGAAACGGCCATCCTTACCTGGCCTGGCCTACAAGTGACTCCAGACCCACAGCAATGTGGTTGACTCTTAATTGCCATCTAGGCAATTAGGGATGGGTAATAAATGCTGCCTGGCCAGCGATGCCCTCATCTTGTGAATGAAAAAAACGTTATGCTGCTGATTAAGATAAGAGCTCATGGTGTTGGGGATAGTTATCAACATGGATAGAGGATTGGCAAACTATTGGAAGATAGAGAGTTGGGATAAAGTGGAAAATTTCAGGATAGTAGCTTATAACTAAAGGAGTGCCACAGGGATCAGTGCTGGGGCCACAATTATTTACAATCTATATTAATGTCCTGGATGAGGGAAGGGAATGTACTATAGCAGATTTGTGGACAACACAGAAATAGATGGGAAGGCAAATGGTGAAGGTTACACAAGTAGCCTAAACAAGGAGGCAGACAGGTTGCAGGAATGGGCAAAAACTTGGCAGGAGGAACATCATGTGGAAAAATGCCAGGTTATACATTTTGTTGGGAAGAATAGAGGAGCTGACTATTATATACATGAAGAAAGACTGCAGAAAGCTGCAGCACAGAGGAATACTTGGGGGGTGGGAGTGGGGGTTCCTTGTGCATAAATCACAAAACAGTAGCATCTAAGTTCAGCAGGTAACAGGGAAGGCAATGGGCTGTTGACCTTAATTCCAGCTGTGGTCTGACTAGTACCTTGTATAGTTTTAGTAAAACTTCCCTCATTTTATACTGTATTCCCTTTGAAATAAAGCATCTACTTTCCATTCACCTTCCCTGGTACCTGCTGATCTTGTGTGCCAGGTTTTTCTTTGATTCACAGACGAGGACACCCAAGTCCCACCGTGCTGTAGCCTCTTGTAGTCTTTCTCCATTTAAATAATATTCAGCTCTTCTATTACATTATTATTCTGGAGCTCAGTGAACACACAACTTAACTAGTTCAGAATCAAAGCAGAACTCAAGTTTATCACAACAAATACACACTTGTGGATAAAATAAACAATGAATCTATGATTTGAACATGGAAGGCCAGCTGACAAAGGGTTAACAATCGTTGATCTATACACAGAAACTCAGTGGCAGTACAACCAAGACAGTTGATTTCACACACGTTTCAAAGACGGGCTTCAAACAAACCAAACACTATCGCTTTTGTTCATTTCACTTTCAATGTCACTAAAAATGTGTCAGTTAATTTCTCGTGACCGGGGGGCTGAATATCACTTCCCTTTATGTCATCCCTTCTTTTCTCACAGTAATACGAACTATTTCTGTCAGCTGTTAACCTTTCTTTTCTCCTACTGGTTGTTTTCCCTCCTGCACAATCCTTAAAAGTATTTTCACAGCATAAAGCTGAAAGTATTTATAAACAGCCCAGGGGATGCTTCCAACTCCAAGAATAATTCTTCTGTGTTTTTGAACAGTAGTCTTAACAATTGTTTTAGTTTACAACTGTCTGATTAGACGACCAGTGTTTCAAATTTAATTTGTCTTGGTAATACCATAAAGAAATAAGGCACGGTGCAGGAAAATGGCAAGGTCACGGGACCATAGCAAACTTATTTAAACTTTTATACAAGAAGAGATTACTCTGATTCCTCAAGATCTTCTGTAATATATCAAACATTCGCCTTCATCATACTGATGTTCAACTGATGCTTCTGCTCTGCGGAGATCTCAAAGAGACTGTACACTTTGAGCATACCTTCAGTTCTCAAACCTGCTGGTTCAGTTCTTTCATCTCCTGATCTTTCCGGTTCATCATCTCATGAGTATGAATGTTGTAAACAACAAATATCTCACCCACTCCCGGCTTATTGTGTTTGTTTAACCATGTGATGGGTGAGGGACCCACTCCATTTGATGTTTCGTATATAGTCTGCAGCTGTCACATCCCATGGTTCCCACGCAGAATGCTTGTGAGACAGAAACTGAATGGACGCTTACAGGGGGTTATTCGGCTGTAGAGACTTCTTTCAAACAACACATTTTGGAAATAAACGTCATCAATGTTCATAGTACTTTGAGGTTTTGGCCCATCAATGTGGCACCATTTTCTGCAGACCTCATTAAAGCTCTGGTTCAAACTTTGACAAAAGAGCTGAATTCCAGAGGTGAGGTCAGTGTGACAGTCCATGACATCAAGGCAGCACCAAAGAGCCCTAGTAAACCGAGAGCCAATGGGACTCAAGAGGAAAACCTAATGATTGGTGTTACACCCAGAATAAAGGAAGATGGTCGTGGCTGTTGGAGGTCAGTTATCTCAGCTCCAGGACATCTCTGTTGGAGTTCCTCAGGGTAGCGTCCTAGGCCCAACCATCTTCAGCTGCTTCTTCGATGACCTCCCCTCCATCATGAGGTCAGCAGTGGGGATTTTCGCCAATGATTGTACATGGGAACACCACCCACTGCAACTTCCCCTCCAAGCCACTCATTATCCTGGCTTGGAAATATATCACCATTCCTTCACTGTGGTTGGGTCAAAGTGCTGGAATTCCCTCATAAGGGCATTGTGGGTCAACCTACAGCACACGGACTGCAGCAATTCAAGAAGGCAGCTCACGCCCACTATCACTCCGGGGTAGCTTGGGATGGGCAGGTTTTTAGGTAAAGAATTGCCACAAACTCAGACATGGAGCTACAATCTATCATGGTCAGTAATACTTCCTATTCATAAACAAATAGACCTGTGCATTTTTCCCTAACATTTTTCATATCCACCTTCTGCTTGACTGCTTCCTATCTTAAGCCTCTGAGCCTTATCTACTGGAGGAGTCTAGACAGAGACTGGGTGCTTACGTTTACAGGCAATGCCCACAGACAGACCTGGGGAATCAGAGTAATGTCTTCTTGTATAAATGTTTAAATAAGCTTGTTATGGTCCCCTGATCTTGCCATTTTCCTGCACTGTGCCCTATTTCTACGTTTTTCCACCTTATGATATTTCCAAGACAAGCTCTTGATAAAATTAGATTTGAATCATTGGTGGTCTAATGGGTAAACTAACTACTGTACAAACCTCCTCCTCCAGTGAGTTATTTAATTGTCCAGCACCATTCATGACTGGATGTGGCAGGACTGCAGAGCTTAGATCTGATTCGTTGGTTGTGGGATCACTTAGCTCTGTCTATCATTTGCTGCTTATGCTGTTTGGCATGCGAGTAGTCCTGTTTGGTGGCTTCACCAGGTTGACACCTCATTGGTGCTGCTCCTGGCATGCCATCCTGTGCTGTCCATTGAACCAGGGTTGATCCCTTGGCTGGATGGTAATGGTAGGCTTGGTGATATGTCAGGCAATGAGGTTACAGATCGTGTCATAGTGTGATCCTTCTGATGAATGCCCAGTTTTAAGCTGCTAGGTCAGTTCTGAGTGTATCCATTTTGTTATGGCGTTGAGCGACACAACATAATGGAGGAGGCCCACAATGTGGATTTCACCCCCACCAGGACTGTCCACCTTGCTGCCACTTTCATAGATACAGGTAGTTGGAATGTCGCTGAGTCACTCTTGGACACCGAAATCCCATTCCCAGAGTATATTCCATGGCCTTGCCACCCTCCGTGCTTCCTCCAAGTGATGTTCAACATGGCAGAGCACGGATCTATCAGGGGCAATGGGACATGGTCACCAGCAGGAAGTGACCTTGCTCATGAGGCCATGACGCTTTGTGTAGATAGTAAGAACTGCCAATGCTGGAGTCAGAGATGACACAGTACAGAGCTGGAGGAACACAGCAGGTCAGTGAGGTGGGAGGAACGGTTAAGTAGGAGGGAAGATGGACAGGTTGTGACAGGTCAAGGAGGCAGGGATGAGAGGGAGGGTTGGTCAAGGAATGAGGCCGGGGTGGGGAGATTTTGAAACTGGTAAAGTCCACATTGAGACCATTGGATTGTAGGCTCCTGAGGTGGAAAATGAGGTGCTGCTCCTCCAGTTTCCAGGTGGCATCGTTGTGACACTGGAGGAGGCCCAGGTTGGACATGTCATCCAGGTCATGGGAGGGGGAGTTGTAGTGGTTCGCGACTGGAAAGTGTTGTCGTTTGTCATGAACAGAGCGCAGATGCTCTACAAAGCAGTCTCCGAGCCTCCGCTTGGTCTCACCGATGTAGAGGAGGCCACTTAGGGAGTAGCTTTGTAGGGTCCAGTTTCAATACCAAGGACTCCAGGGGCCATTCCCCCCCTGACATACATTCTCTCAAATATTTCCTGCTGTAAGGCAGACCTCTGTGAGCTGTGTGCGGCAGCAATCTCTGGAACCAGATCTCAATGTCGGGATCTGAATGCTGAGCAGGTCCTTGGACGGAGCATTGCTAAACCATTGTGAGCCCAGGTCATTGTCAGAGACAGTGATGGTGCTGTCTGGAACTTTGGCTGTTAAGTCTCATTCTGTTAAGTATCAGGCTGTTGCCTGACTAATCTGTGGGACACTCTCTCAATATTGGCACGTCCTTGGGCTTAATGGCCAAGATGGGGCATCGTGTGTCATTGTCATATCCCGATGACCATTTCACTGCTGAGTGGTCAGTTCAGTTTTATTGTTATTTCCCTGTCATTTATTATTATAACTGAGAGTTCTTCTTCGTTACTGAACCTCTTGAGTCGATCTTTTTGTTGAGCCATCATGTGTGTCCATATGATGCATGGATAAATTGGAATCTAGACACAAATCAAATTTCTGAGGAAGGTTCCCGACCTGAAATGTCAGCTTTCCTGCTCCGCTGATGCTGCCTGGCCTGCTGTGTTCCTCCAGCTCCACACTGTGTTATCTCTGATAATCACTTCAAGCTGTTTTCTGTTTTGATGCTGTGATTTCCTGGATTTGCAGTTTCTCTTATTTAAAACAGCAAAATGATTTGTGCAGAAATGGTTTCTTTCTCCCATGCTAAGAATGGGGGAGTGTAAGGGTTTGGTTGGGCCGTGATTAGATGTGAGTGAGCCTTGTGTACAAGATGTGGCTTCCCAGATGCCATGCTGTACACTCACCTGGAGTAACCTCACTGAAGGCAGGCAGTCATGGGTGGAAACCATGCTCCCATAGAGCATCTTTCTTCCACAATGATGCTGTCAGGACAGCAACAAGGCACTGAGCCATTTATGATACAGCAAAAGGAATTGCAACGTGTTCTTTAATGTTTCTTCACAGTGACATTCTGTTATTCATAATCAACCCTGTCATTCTCTCCTTCAGACGGTGAAGGGGACTGGCTAACACTGGACCACACAAGGGAACGCTGGACCACACAAGGGAACACTGGGCACACTGGGAATACTGGCTCACGCTGGGAATACAGGCCACACTGGGGAACACTGAAGAAACACTGAACCATGCTGGGAACACTGGACCACACTGGTGATCACTGGGCCACACTGAAGAACACAGGACTGCATTGGGAAACACTGGGCCACACTTGGAATACTGGCCTATATTGAAGAACACTGGACCATACTGGAGAACAATGGTCCAAACTGGAGAACACTGGGCCACACTGGAGAACACTGGATCACAATGGGAACATTGGACCACACTGGAGAACAATGGTCCAAACTGGAGAACACTGGGCCACACTGGAGAACACTGGATCACAATGGAAACATTGGACCACACTGGAGAACAATGGTCCAAACTGGAGAACACTGGGCCACACTGGAGAATACATGACCACACTGGAGAACACTGGGCCACACTGGAGAATACATGACCACACTGGAGAACACTGGATCACAATGGGAACACTGGACCACACTGGAGAACAATGGTCCAAACTGGAGAACACTGGATGACAATGGGAACACTGGACCACACTGGAGAACATGTGGCCACATGGGAGAAGAATGGTCCACACAGGATAACATTAAAACACGCTGGTAAAATGGACAACGCTGGACCACAGTGGGAACTTTGATCCACAGTGGGAACACTGGGCCACACTGAGAACACTAAATCACACCCGAAGAGGGATTATAATGTGGAACTTGTACTTACAGTGAATGACTGATATGAACAGCACAGGCACATTGAACAGGAAGTTAGACAAACACAGGAGAAAGGGGAGAAAAGAGGGGGAAGATGGTAGATTCAGGGAAGAAAAGATGGGAGGGGTTCCAGCATAAACACTAGCACGGACCTGTTCGGCCAAGTGGCTGGTCTCCATGCTGTCAATCAAATGTCATCCCTCAAAAATACTGAATCACTCTGGTTTATACTGGGCTCAGACCGGGAAACACTGGGGCTGCAGCAGTTATACTAGAGAAAAAAACTGGGCCACACTGGTCAGACTGTATTACACTGGGTTACACTGGCCAGACTGTGTTACACTGGGTTACACTGGCCAGACTGTGTTACACTGGGCTACACTGGTCAGACTGTATTACACTGGGCCACAGTGATCAGAC
>JAHRHZ010000035.1:2830015-2840095 GCA_024137785.1 Ginglymostoma cirratum | reverse complement strand
TACACTGGGCCACAGTGATCAGACTGTATTACACTGGGCTACACTGGCCAGACTGTGTTACACTGGGCCACAGTGATCAGACTGTATTACACTGAACTACACTGGTCAGACTGCATTACACTGGTCAGATTGTATTACACTGGGCCACGTCGGTGAGACTGTATTACACTGGAAGATTTCAACACATGGTAAAAAATGTAATCCCATCTATCCCAGCCCCATCCCTTTGCAGTACCCAAACACCAGGGAAGAGTTCTTGTCTGGAACTTTTAAACTATAATTCTTACGCTGTTTCCTAACAGTTCTAAACTCAGTCTTCAAGCAAAAATGCTTCACAAATCTAACTTTCACCAGGGCCTCTGGGAACTGAAAAACAAAAGCTTTCCCAGATGTAAGCAGTCGTTTCAGCAGCGGGAGTCCGGAAGGAGGCGCGAGGGCAGCCTGGGAAGGTGAGCTTCTCCTTTAAAATCTTACCTCGTGAATAGGCGGAGTGCGTGTCGAGCAGGAGCAGACACGGGACGGTTGAGTAAGTGAGGTAATATATTTGGGCGGTTGCTTTACCCGAAACATTCTCCCACCCATCCTCCTCCTCTAACCAAAAAGGGTCTGAGTGCCGATTTGGTAAGTTACTAGTGTTTTCTTTTCCAATAGTCTGTTTTTTAGAATCCAGAACAATGGCAATGAATGCAAGGGCAGTTGCATGCTCCTCCTGTAGGATGTGGGAGGTAAGGGTCACCACTAGTGTCCCCGCTGACTTCATCTGTGGGAAGTGCACCCAACTCCAGCTCCTTGGAAACCACGTCAGGGAGCTGGAGCTGGATGAACTTCGGATCATTCGGGAGGCTGAGGGGGTAATTGTGAGGAGATACAAGGAAATAGTCACACCTCAGGTACAGGGAAAAGGTAGATGGGTTAGGGTCAGGGGACGGAAAGGGAACAGGTAGACAGCGCGGGGATCCCCTGCGGCTGTTCCCCTCAATAACAGGTATACCGTTTTGGATTCTGTTGAGGGGGACAACTTACCAGGGGTAAGCCATGGGGTACAGGTCTCTGGCGCAGAGTCTGTCCCTGTTGCTCAAAAGGGAAGGGGGAAGAGGAGGAGAGCATTAGTCATTGGGGACTCCATAGTTAGGGGGACAGATAGGAGATTCTGTGGGAACGAGAGAGACTCACGGTTGGTGTGTTGCCTCCCAGGTGCCAGGGTCCATGATGTCTCGGATCGTGTCTTTGGGGTCCTGAAGGGAGAGGGTGACCAGCCCCAAGTCGTGGCCCACATAGGTACCAATGACATAGGTAGAAAGAGGGATAGGGATATAAGGCAGGATTTCAGGGAGCTAGGGTGGAAGCTGAGAGCTAGAACAAACAGAGTTGTTATCTCTGGTTTGTTACCCGTGCCACGTGCTAGCGAGGCAAAGAATAGGAAGAGATATCAGCTGAACACGTGGCTGCAGGGATGGTGCAGGAGGGAGGGTTTCAGGTATATGGATAACTGGGGCTCATTCTGGGGAAGGTGGGACCTCTACAAACAGGACGGTCTTCACTTGAACCAGAGGGGTACTAATATCCTGGGTGGGAAATTTGCTAGTGCTATTCGGGTGGATTTAAACTAGCTCAGCAGGGGCATGGGAACCTGTGGTGTAGTTCCAGTACGCAGGAGGATGAGAGTAGGGAGGACATGGACAGGATTTCACCATCACAGGAGTGTGCTGGCAGACAGAAAGCTGGTTTGAAGTGTGTCTACTTCAACGCCAGGAGTATCTGGAATAAGGTAGGTGAGCTTGCAGCATGGATAGGTACCTGGGACTCTAATGATGTGGCCATTTCGGAGGTGTGAATAGAGCAGGGTCAGGAATGGATGTTGCAGGTTCCAGGGTTTAGATCTTTCATAAAGATCAGGGAAGGTGGTAAAAGAGGGGGAGGTGTAGCTTTGTTAGTCAAGGACAGCATAACGGTGGCTGAAAGAACTTTTGACAAGGACTCGTCTACTGAGGTGGTATGGGCTGAGGTCAGAAACAGGAGAGGAGAGGTCACACTGCTGGGAGTTTTTTATAGGCCTCCGCAAAGTTCCAGGGATGTGGAGGTAAGAGGATCGGCAAAACGATTCCGGGCAGGAGTGAAAGGAACAGGGTGGTCATTATGGGAGACTTTAACTTCCCCAACATTGACTGGAAATGTTATAACTCTAGTACGTCGGATGGATCGGTTTTTGTCCAATGTGTGCAGGAGGGTTTCCTGACACAGTATGTCGAAGGGCCGACAAGAGGGGAGGCCACACTGGATCTAGTACTTGGGAATGAACCAGGCCAGGTGTTTGATTTGGTGGTAGGTGAGCACTTTGGAGAGAGTGACCATAATTCAGTTACGTTTAGTTTAGCGATGGAAGGGGATAGGAACATGCCACTGGGCAAGAGTTATAGATGGGGGAAAGGCAATTATAATGCGATTAGGCAAGACTTAGGAGGGATAGAATGGGGTAGCAAAATGCAGGGGATGGGGACAATCGAAATGTGGAGCTGGTTTAAGGAACAGATATTGCGTGTCCTTGGTAGGTATGTCCCTGTCAGGCAGGGAGGAAGTGATAAGGTAAGGGAACCTTGGTTTACAAAAGAAATTGTATCTCTTGTTAAGCGGAAGAGGGAGGCTTATGTGACATTGAGACGAGATGGTTCAGATGAGGCGATGGAGAGTTACAGATTAGCTAGGAAGGATTTAAAGAGAGAGTTAAGAAGAGCAAGGAGGGGACATGAGCAGTGATTAGCAGGTAGAATTAAGGAGAACCTTAAAGCTTTCTATAGGTATGTGGGGAATAAAAGGATGACTAGGGTAAGAATAGGGCCAGTCAAAGACAGAAGTGGGAAGTTGTGTGTGGACCCTGTGGAGATCGGAGAGGTGCTAAACAAATATTTCTCATCTGTTTTCACTCAGGAAAAGGAGAATATTGTAGAGGAGAAGACTGGGATACGGGCTATTAGACTTGAAAGGATTGAGGTTAGTAAGGAGGAGGTGTTATCAATCCTAGAAGATGTGAAGGTAGATAAATCCCCTGGGCCGGATGGGATTTTTCCGAGGATTCTCTGGGAAGCTAGGGAAGAAATGGCGGAGCCTTTTGCCTTGATCTTTGAGTCATCATTGTCTACAGGTTTAGTACCAGAGGACTGGAGGATTGCAAATGTTGTGCCCTTGTTCAAGAAGTGCAGTACAGATGACCCAGGTAATTATAGACCAGTGAGCCTTACATCTGTTGTAGGAAAAGTTTTGGAAAGGATTATAAGAGATAGGATTTATAATCATCTAGCAAGCAACAATTTGATTGGAGATAGTCAACATGGATTCGTCAAGGGCAGGTTGTGTCTCACAAACCTCATTGAGTTTTTTGAGAAGGTGACCAAGCATGTGGATGAGGGTAGGGCAGTTGACATGGTGTACATGGATTTCAGTAAAGCCTTTGATAAGGTTCCACATGGTAGGCTATTGGAGAAAATGCGGAGGCATGGGATTGAGGGAGATTTAGCAGTTTGGGTTAGAAACTGGCTTTCTGAAAGAAGGCAAAGGGTGGTGGTTGATGGAAAATATTCAGCCTGGAGTCCGGTTACTAGTGGTGTGCCACAAGGATCTGTTTTGGGACCACTGCTGTTTGTCATTTTTATAAATGACTTGGACGCAGACATAGGTGGATGGGTTAGTAAGTTTGCAGATGACACTAAAGTCGGTGGAGTGGTGGACAGTGTGGAAGAATGTTGCAGGTTGCAGGGAGACTTGGATAAACTGCAGAATTGGGCTGAAAGGTGGCAAATGGAGTTCAATGCAGATAAATGTGAGGTGATTCACTTTGGGAAGAATAATAGGAAGGCAGAATACTGGGTCAATGGAAAGATTCTTGGTAGTGTGGATGTGCAGAGGGATCTTGGTGTCCAGGTACATAGATCCCTGAAAGTTGCCACCCAGGTTGATAGTGCTGTGAAGAAGGCATACGGTGTGTTAGGTTTCATTGGTAGAGGGATTGAGTTCCGGAGCCGTGATGTCATGCTGCAACTGTACAAAACGCTAGTGCGGCCGCACTTGGAATATTGCGTACAGTTCTGGTCGCCCCATTACAGGAAGGACGTGGAAGCATTGGAAAAGGTGCAGAGGAGATTTACCAGGATGTTGCCTGGTCTAGAGCGAAGGTCTTATGAGGAAAGGCTGAGGGACTTGGGTCTGTTCTCATTGGAGAGAAGAAGGCTAAGAGGGGATTTAATAGAGACCTACAAAATGATCAGAGGGTTAGATAGGGTGGACAGTGAGAGTCTTTTTCCTAGGATGATGACGTCGGCTAATACGAGGGGGCATAGCTGCAAATTGAGGGGTGATAGATTTAAGACAGATATCAGAGGCAGGTTCTTTACTCAGAGTGGTAAGGGCGTGGAATGCCCTGCCTGCCAATGTAGTTAACTCAGCCACATTAGGGGCATTTAAACAGTCCTTGGATAAGTATATGGATGATGATGGGATAGTGTAGGGGGATGGGCTTAGATTAGTTCACAGGTTGGCGCAACATCGAGGGCCGAAGGGCCTGTTCTGCGCTGTATTGTTCTATGTTCTATGTGCTAAGCGTTTCCCCTAAGCAAAAAAGAAATGGATGCTTCCAAATTGAAAGTTAGTGATTCTCAATGTTATTCCACCTGCTGGTTAAACTCTCCCAGCAAGAGTCAGAGAGGTCTCCAGCACAGAAAAAGGCCTTTTGGCCCATCGCATCCACACTGGTCAAAACACAATCAGCTGACCATTCCAATTCTAATCCCAATTTGCAGCGCTCAGAACGTAAAATATAGCACAATACAGCATAAAAATGGCTCCTTTGGTTCACAATGTTGTGCCAAACATGACACCAAATTAAACTAATCCCGTCTGCCTGCCCATGGTCCGTATCCCTCCATTTCCTGCTTATTCATGTGCTTGTCTGAAAGCCCCTTAAACACCCCTATTGTATCTGCCTCCACCACGTTCTAGGCATCTATCACTCTTTGAGTAAAAAACTTGCCCCTCACATCTCCTTTGAGCTTTCCCCCACTCACATTAAATGCATGCCCCTTAGTACTCGAAATTTCACTTCGCTCTGTCTATCACTTACTGCTTATGCTGTTTGGTATGTGGGTAGTCCTGTTTGGTGGCTTCACCAGAGAAGGGAAAAAGATTCTGACCATAAAACCTATCTATGCATCTCATAATTTTATAGACTTCTAACAAGTCTCCTTTCAGCCTCTGCTGCTCCAGAGAAAACAACCTGAGATTTTTTACCCTCTCCTTATAGCTCATTCCCTCTAATCCAGGCAGCATCCTGGTAAACCTCTTCGACACCCTCTCAAAAATCTCCACATCCTTCCTGTAATGTGGCAACCAGAATTGAATGCAATATTCTATGTGTAGCCTAACCAAAGCTGCAACGTGACATCCTGACTCTTGTGCTCAATTCCCCGACCAATGAAGGCAAGCATGGCATACGCCTTCTTTACCACCCTATCTACTTGTGTGGCCATTTTCAAGGAACTATGGACTTGAACCCAAGATCCTTCTGTTCAGGGTCCTTCCAGTAATTCTATATTTTCTCTTAACATTTGATCTCCAAAAGAGCAACACCTCACACTTACCTGGATTAAATTCCATCTGCCATTTCTCCACCAATATCTGCAACGGATTTATATCCCGCCAAATAGTTGACAACCTTCTACACTATCCACAAGTCCCCTGATCTTTGTGTCGTCTGCAAGCTTACTAATGCACCCATCTACATTTTCATCCAAGTCATTTATATATATATCACAAACAGCAGAGGTCCCAGTATGGATCCCTGTGGAACGCCAATAGTCATGGAGCTCCTGCCAGAAAAACACCCTTCCACCACTACCTCTGTTTTCTATGGGTAAGCCAATTCTGAATCCAAATGGCCAAGTCGCCATGTAACCCCTGCATCTTAATCTTATGGATGAGCCTATCATGGGGGACCTTGTCAAGAGTCTTACTAAAATCCATTTAAACAACATCCGCTGCTCTACCCTCATTGATCACCCTTGCCACCTCCTCAAAAAAAATCAATCAAGTTATTAAGACCTGCCCCGCACAAAGCCATGCTGACTGTCCCGAATTAGGGCATGCTTTTCCAAATGCTTGTAAATCCTATCCCTAAGAATTCCCTCAATAGCTTCCCAACCACCAAAGTGAGACTTACTGGTCTATAGATTCCTGGATTATCCCTATTTCCCCTCTTGAACAGAGGAACAACATTAGCTACTCACCAGTCCTCAGGGACCTCTCCAGTGGCTAGCGAGGATACAAAGATCTTGGTCAATGCCTGAGCAATCTCCTCTCTTGCCTCTCTCAATAAACTGGGGTAGATCCCATTGGGCCCTGGGGACCTATCCACCTAACACCACTTCTTTCTTGATCTTAAAATGCCTGAGTATATTAGAATGCCCTATACTGATCTCATTATCCTCCATATCTTTCTCCTGGGTGAATACCAGCACAAAGAACTCATTTAGGATCTCATCCATATCCTCTGCCTCGAAGCACAAGTTCCCTCTTTTATCCTTAAGTAACCCTACCCTTTCTCTAGTTAGCTTCTTGCTTTTAATGAATGAATAAAATGTCTGAGGATGCTCTTTAACCCTATTCGCCAAGAACGTTTCATGGCCCCTCCTTGTTCTCCTAATTTCCTGCTTGAGTTCTTTCCCGCTTTCTTTATATTCCTTATGGGCCCTTTCTGAATCTAGTTTTCCAAACCTTACATATGCCTTCTTTTTCTTTTTGCTTAAATTAACAGCCTCCTGGACCTTCCAAGTGTACCATACCTTGCCGCATTTGTCTTCACTCCTTACTGGGACATGCCGGTCCTGAACTTTGATCAGTAGGTATTTGAACAACTCCCACATCAAATGTGCATTTGCCTGAAAATAGTTGCTCCCAAATAAGTATCCCTAGCTCCTGCCATGTACGGGTATAATTTGCCTTCCCACAATTTAGTGCCTTCCCTCAAAGTCCTGACTTATCCTTATTCATAGCTATCTTGAAATTTAAGGAGTCATGATCACTGTTTCCAAAATGGTCTCCTACTGCAAAGTCGTTGGGCCGGGCTCATTAGCTGCTACAAGGTTCAGTATGGCCCCGCCTCTCGTTGGACTATCCACATACTGTTTCAAGAAACCCTCTTGGATGCACCTAACAAATTCTGCCCTGTTTAAGCCTCTTGTTATGAGGAAATCCCAGTCGACGTTGGGAAAGTTAAAGCCACCCACTATGACAACCCTGTTATTTTTGCATCTTTCCATAACCTGCCTACATATCTGTTCCTCACTGTCTCAGTGGCTGTTGGAGGCCCTATAGTATAATCCTATCAGACTGATTACACCCACCTTATTTTTGAGCTGTACCCATATTGCCTCAGTGGATGAGCATTCCAGTATGTCCCCTCTGAGTGCAGATGTAACATTCTCCCTGATTAGTAATACAACTCCTCCACCTCTTTTACCTTCTTCTCTAACTCATCTAAAACAGTGAAACCCTGGATCTTTGAGCAGCCAGTCCTGTCCCTCTCTCAACCAGGTCTCTGTAATGGTCACAAGATGGTCCCATGTACTGATGAAGGCTCTGAGCTCATCTGCCTTACCCATAATACTCCTCACATTGAAATAGACACACTTCAGCCCATTAGCCCCACTGTGTTCATTTACCTGTCTCTCCCTGACCTTCCTTTCTGACTTACTGGTCCCAACATCTACCTTCCCCTGAATCCCTCCATTTTCTGACCTGCTGCTCTGGTTCCCAGCCCCCTGCCACTCTAGTTTAAACCCTCCCAAGCAGCACTGGCACACCTCCCTGCAAGGATATTGGTTCCCCTCCATTTTAGGTGCAACCCGTCCCTCTTGTACAGGTCACTCCTGTCCCAGAAGAGGTCCCAATGGTCAGAGAACCTGAAACCTTGCCCCCTGCACCATCTCCTTAGCCACACATTCATCTGTCCTATCTTTCTATTTTGATACTCACTAGCACATGGTACTGGAAGTAATCCAGAGATTATTGCTTTTGAGATCTTGCTCTTTAACCTCATGCCCTGTACTATTGGTGTAAGGCCACATTCCTCGGTTTGCCCATATCATTGGTACCAGCGTGTACCATCATCTCTACCTCCAAGTTTTTGAGAAGATTTGTAGCTCAGGTTGTGGATGAGGTTGTAGAGATGCTTGCTGAGCTGGGTGTACACCAACGATCTTACCTAGCAGGGTAACAAAATGTCTGCAATCAAACACACTGGCTCAGCGAGCAAGTCCGCTACCTTTCTAACCCATACTCCATCCACAGCCCTGAATAACTTGGGATCACAAGTGCACATCTAGAATCATAGGATCCCTACAGTGTGGAAGCAGGACATTCAGCCCATCAAATCCATGTGGAACCTCAGAAGAGCATCCCACCCAGACCCACCCCATCCCTGTAACCCGGCATCTCCTGTGGTTAACCTACCTAACCTGCACATCTTTGGACTGTGGGAGGAAACCAGAGCACCCAGAGGAAACCCACGCAGACACTTCACAAAGACAGTCATCTGGGGCCCTGGCGCTGTGAGGCAGCAGTGTTAACCACCGAGCCACCGTGTTGCCCCAAAGGGGATCTAAATACGCAGTCATAGAGATGTACAGCACAGAAACAGACTCTCTGATCCAACTCATCCATGCCGACACATATCCTGAACTGATCTAGTCCCATTTGCCACCATTTGGCCCATATCCCTCTAGACCCTTCCTATTCATATACCCATCCAGATGCTTTTTAAATACCATAACTGTACCAGCTTCCACTGCTTCCTCTAGTAGCTCATTCCATACACACACCACCCTCTGTGTGAAAAAGTTGCCCCTTGGGTCCCTTTTAAATATTTCTCCTCTCACCTTAAACCTATGCCCTAGTTTTGAACTCCCCCCCCCCCCCCAGGGAAAAGACTGGCTACTCACCCTGTCCATGCCCCTCATGATTTTACAAACCCGTATAAAGGTCACCCCTCTGCTTCGGACACTCCAGGGAAAATAGCCCAGCCTATTCAGCCTCTCCTTATAGCTCAAACCCTCAAGTCTCGGCCACATGCTTCTAAACCTTTTCTGAAACCTTTCAAGTTTCACATCATCTACTTGTTCCATGTTGAGCGTTTCTGCCTCTACCACCCTCACAGGCAATGGGTTCCAGATTCCCACTGCTCTCTGGGTGAAAAAGTGCTACCCCAAAGCCCCTCTAAAACTCCTGCTGTCACCTTGAATCTGTGTCCCTGGTTATTAATCCTGCCATCAAGGGGAAAAGTTTCTTCCTGTCTACGCCCTTCACAATTTTATACATCTCAATCACATCCCACCTCAGTCTCCTCTGCTTGAAGGAAAACAACTGTGTCTGTCCAATCTCTCTACATGTACCTCTCCAGCCCAGGCAACATCCTGGTAAATCTCCCTCTGCACCCTCTCCAGTGCCGTCACATTCCTTCTATAATATGGATTCCAGAGCTGCACACAATACTCCAGCTGTGACCTAACCAACATTTTATACAATTCCAGGAAAACTCCTCTGCTTTTAAACACCATGCCTCAGCTAATGAAGGCACGTATCACAGAGAAACTTCCCAACCTAAACACAAATTCCTATTAGGGCACCATGGACTCCCTCTCTCATACTGGTTTAAAAACAAAAAAGTCACGGCTCAGAAATACTGGAAAGTAATCATTCTACTCAACATTCACATAGACCAAAATCTAAACACTAAAATATAAAAATCACACAGTGTTTGTCACATTAGTCACATGGATCCTTTGTTAATAGCTGTGACACTAGTGCTGTGCACACTTACAGCCAACCTCATACAGAAAGCCTCTGAAGGGCTAAGGTGGGGACGTGCCTGTCTTGCATTAAACTCCCCACCCCAGCCCAGGCCACCCCATAGGAAGAGATAAAAGGTACTGCAGATGCTGGAGAATCCGAGATAACAAGCATGGGGCTGGATGAACACAGCAGGTCAAGCAGCATCATAGGAGCAGGAAAACTTGACGTTTCGGGCCTAGACCCTTC
>JAHRHZ010000035.1:2784119-2795873 GCA_024137785.1 Ginglymostoma cirratum | reverse complement strand
TCAAGCTTTCCTGCTCCTATGATGCTGCTTGGCCTGCTGTGTTCATCCAGCTCCACACCTTGTTATCTCGGTTCTCCAGTTGGTGCTGGTCTCAGCAGAATGAGAGTCCCGGGGTAGCCCTGCACTTTCAGCAGAGGTGCAGTTCATTCTCACAACTGGCTAAAGATCCCACAGCACAGAACAACCTAACGTTTCGAGTCTAGATGACTCTTCATCAGAACTGACGTGAGGTGTAAACCAAAGAACTTCTCTAAAAAGAAAATAACTAACAAGAAACTTTAAGCAAATCATGCAAATAACAATGCTATTTCAGTTCAGAGCCACACTTGCCCCAGTGTTAGTCAGACTGTTAGCTGATTAGGTTCACTCTAAGATCAATCTGTTTGCAGCGGAATCCCCAATCCCAATGGCTTGCTTTCTGAAATGTGCTGCTCAGGGTAACCCTCTTCTCTCACCTTGTACTTTGGTAGCTCGGCTATGGTCCTCCATTCATGATGCTTCCTAATGGTTTGGTAGGACTAGTACACAAGACGTTGGCTGGTTAGTGTATCAAGCCTTCTTCATGGGCTGCTGCAATTTCAAGTTGGGTTGAAGTCACCCCCTGCTAACTTCAATTAGTTTACTGTTCTTCATTAATTCCAATTCACATCGCGTAATAATCATGTTGGATCTTGATAGTCAGGGCACAGTGTTGTGTGGTGAGAGCCTTTCTCCATTGTTTTTTGTCATATTTTGTTTATTTTAAATTTCCCAACCCTCTGTCTTGATACTAATCTTTGTCACATTAAATGTTTTTTCTTTCAGCTTGATCCTCCCCTTAACTTTCCTGGGTGACCATGGTTGGCTTCTCCTCTTCCTAGAATCCTTCTTCCTCACTCTATATATATCTTTGTGTGAGCTGTGGAATAGTTTCTTAAATGTCAGTTATTTTTCCTCAACCATCACTTGCAGTCTACTCTAGACAGGTCTGCCCTCATTACTTTGTAATTCCTCTCAGCACAGTTTCAGCCTAGCACAATTGTTTCCAAACTGAGTTTCTCCCTCTCAAAGTGAATGCTAAATTCTATCAAATGTTGGTCACTGTTTTATTATCAGATCCAAAATACTCTAATCCCTGATTGGGTGCACACATGTTGTTCCAGGAAACTGTTCCTGATACACTCTATGAATTCTTCCTCATGGTTTCTTCTGACGATCTTACTGAATTAACCTCATCATCATCATTATCATCATCGGTCCCTCGCAGATGAGGATGACTCTCTTCCCCTGTCAGCGTGAGTCCGGAGCTAGCTGTACAGACTGATGCAGCTACCACAGGTTCTGTTATACTTGAGGCAGGTGGTGGTCATGGAAAGGGGTGAGTGGGCACTGGTGTTACAGTATACCAATCTACATGAAAATTAAAGTCACCCATGATCAATGGCCTTTCTTACATGCCCTCATTATCTCCCAATATATTCTCTGTCCTACACTATACAGGTATTTCTGCTATAACACTTGTTTCGTTAGCGTGATTTGGCTATAATGCAATTGATGAACCGTGAACATTTTTTGGTTACTGTGATGTTTCTGCAGTACAGCGATTTCCCTATAACGCAATTTTCTATGGCGGTTTTCTATATAGTGCGAGGTCACACAAGAATGCAACAATGGCGTATAGGAGAACTACCTGTGTTACAATTAGGAAGGCACCCACTAGTATTCTCTTCCCTTTGTTATTTCTTACCTCCACTCATACGAATTCTACATCTTTTGACCTGAGATCATTTCTTACTATCATACTTATTTCATCCCATCCAAATCCAGCATTCTTTCTTTCCAGCCTGTCCTTTTGAAATGTCACACTCTGCTGATTATTTAGCTTTGATCTCCTTGTAACCATGTCTTGATAATTGGTATAAAATTTATAAAAAAGTTTAATCTTCACTGCACAGAAACAGACCCTTCAGTCCAACCAGTCCTTGCTGATAATCCCAAACTAAGCTAGTCCCACCTGCCTGCTCCTGGCCTATATCCCTCCAAACCTTTCCTATTCATGTAGTTATCCAAATGGTTTTTAAACATTGTAACTGTACCTGCATCCACCACTTCCTCCCGAAATCTATTCCACATACAAACCACTTTCTGTTTAAAAATATTGCCCCTCATGTCTTTTTTAAATCCTTCTCCTCTCACCCTCTCACCTTAAAAATATGCCCCCAGACTTGAAATTCCCCACCTTAGGGAAAAGACACCTGCCGTTCACCTTTTTTATATCCGTCATGATTTTACAAACTTCTATTAGGTCATCTCTCAACCTCCGAGGTCCCAGTGAAAAAATTCCCGGTGTACCCAGCATCCCGAAATAACTCAAACCCCCCCATTCCTGGCAACACCCTCTCTTCTGATTTACTCATTAACCTGTACTTGTGCCATTAATTCATGTATTTTGTCCTGAGTACTATGCATCTAAAAGTCATTCATTTTGTCTTTTTACCATTTCTCCCCTCCTTTTGGTCCTATTTGCTGCTTTTCTTGGTGTTTGTACGCTGTCTTTTCTTGTCTCACTCTGACTACTGTTACCTAATACTCTGCTGTTCTGCCCTGCCCTTTGGCTTTGTACGTGTTGCCTCCAGGGCCTTTGTGTTTGGCTCATCTGGCTTATCACTTCCTACATTTTGTTCTTGGTTTCTTGCTTCTTAACCCTTCGGACAAGATCAAACAACAAGTCGAGTACTGTTACCAACTGTGTTCATAATGTGGAGGTGCCGGTGTTGGATTGGGGTAGCGAGACTCTGAAAGTACGTGAATTTCAAATAAACCTGTTAGACTATAACCTGGTGTTGTGTGATTTTTAAACGAATGTACTATCAATGATCATGTAAATGGCTAATGGCATTACTTTGGAGAGCATTGCAATCCGTGAGCAAGAGAGCTGAGAGAGCTGCCCGGACTGGAATTTGGCACATATGACCCTCATCTTTTGATCACAAAATTCATCCCAAATAGGAAACCACGGCACTGCTATTTCTTATGTTTACTTTGAAATAAAGTTGCAACAATTGGGAAAACCCAGCAACAGTCTGTAAATGTCTTTGCAGTTTGACTGCTAAGTAGGCTGGCACAGGGTTGCTGTCTGAAGATTAATCAGGCTTTTGTTCATTGAAACCAGGGACACTCTGAACAAAGACATTCACAACGTTATTCTAATTGTCGCTGTGTTTTCCCGGATCTTGCAGCTGGTTTAGAATGTAAAGTGATGCTGGATCGATACCAGCCTTGCAATTGTGAACACACATAGCAATAGCTTTTTGCTAACTTGTGATAACCACGCCAGACAGGCTTAAGTGAGGTCAAACAAAAGGCCGTGCATGCAACAGGGCAGAAAATATTTCCATACCTTTTCATTGAAAACTGCCACAATAATCCCTTTCATCCCAGGAATTGGTCAAAAATCACATGACATCAGATTATAGTCCAAAAGGTTTATTCGAAGACACAAGCTTTCTGAGTCTCACTCCTTCTTCAGCTGTCAGTGAGAGTCGCGGCATCGGACACAGAATTTATAAGCAAAAGATCAAAGGGTCATAGAACTGATGGGAATGTATTGAACAAATCTAAGATGGCTGTTAAATCTTTAATCAGCTACAAAGGATTAATATTCAAATTCCCAAATTTCTTTCAAGACACTGCCCTGAGATAACTAAAGGTTTTATTAGTTCCTTCAGTATACCAGAGGTGGCATTTCAGGTCACACAATGCATTTTAGGTATGAGGTCTTGTTTAGAATCTGGCTGTGTATCAACTTGGAGTCAGATTGGTTTTATTTCCAAAGTAGGAATTTATAAAATGCCACATTCACTGTCTACAAATGGTGCGCTATTTTTTGAGCAAAATAGAATGTATCTGCAATTACAAATCCGGGAATCAGAATGGATACAGTGTGTTGCAGCACGTCTGTAGCACATTCAATGATTGCCTCATTGTGTTAAACCCACACAGGAACTGCTTCTCTACAAAACAGCACAAGGGCAGACCATGGTGTGTTGTTTTTCACAATGGTGCTTTGTTTACACCAATCCTTCCACCTGCACACTGAGATATGTATCTGGATTCCCATGAGCTGATAGTGTTAACTCATACACCACTGCTGAGGTTCTTTCTCCTTATCTCTAAATAAGGTTTTTCAACTCCTATGTACTGCAACACTCCTTTATTTACATCTCTACACAGTAGATCCTCCATTGCCTGCTGTAGTGTCTACGATCTCATGCTAGGCTGGTTTCTTCTCTCTTTACTGAGTCAGCGGCTTAGATGATCATGGATTACATGAATCTCATTATATACATCTCCTCCCAAGTTTCCCTCCACTTGCTCTACATTATTTCATTACTTACTCTATCTTTGTAATCATTAATACTATTAAATATTGCTTTCTAGCATTAGCACTGTTAGTACCAACTATCCCCCAGGTCCAATCCTCAGTGATAATCTCTGAATTCACAGGCCGAGACAGTCTGGAACTCTGTCTGGATGTACTGAACTGGTTCACTGGAGCGAACAAACCCACAACATCAGGATGATGGTGTTGCTCCATGTCTGGGATAGTCTGATATAGATGCCCACATCCTGTGATAACCATCCTCAATCTCACCCCTTGGCTTGAGTGGGATCGATTCTCTCCTGTTCCTACTGAATGTCCCCTTCAGGTGTTCTGACAATGTAAGATGCCGGGTGCTCTGTGTGGGTTCTGACTTCTCGGCCCTTAACCAGAGTTTTTATGCTGGCATTAAGACTGACAGCGATTTCAGCCTGTGTCTAGAAAGGTACCAGCAACATCTAGCTGTGGTTTCTGTTCGTTGGTTTACATTCTCACAATACAGAGGGAATATGTTTGGTGTGAAATTGTGTTCTAAAACTGGTCCATCTATTTTTAACCTCTTCCCCATTAACCATTTTGTGGGTGAGTACCTATTATTTAATGGTATTGCTCAGTAACTGAGTCGAGCTAATTCCAGCCCGGATTTTTGTACATGCACAGCCTTGTCCACATCCTCTGCCTATCCATTGGAACAAAGCTGGTGTGGAGAACATGTCACTTCGTTGATCCTGCTTCTAGAGTGAACTTCTGAAACAAACTGAGTGACGCCTGCTCCCAGTCCTGTTGACAATGCCTCTGAATGAGCCTGGGCTGTAAAATGCTAAAACATCATTAGAAAGGAACTTCTCCCTCATCTGATCAAAAGCGGCACCATATTCTGACTCTACTACCATCAGTGAGCTTTTTCCAAACACTCCTATTGTTGAGTGAGACTGGCTAACTTGGAAAAAATTCTCCCACTTGATTGACCACGCCAAGGAAGTGCCAAACATCATTTATTTAAATCCATTCACAGGATGTGGGAGTTGTTGGCTGGCTAGTATTTCTTGCCCATCCCCAGTTGCCCTTGAGAAGGTGGGGGTGAGCTGCCTTCTCGAACTGCTGTTGTCCTCCTGCTGTGGGGTGACCCACAATGCCCTTAGGGAGGGAATTCCAGGATTTTGACCCAGCGACACTGAAGGAGCAGCGATATATTTCCAAGTCAGGATGGTGAGTGACTTGGAGGGGAACTTGCAGGTGGTAGTGTTCCCATGTATCTGCTGCCCTTGTCCTTCTAGATGGAAGTGGTCATGGGTTTGGAAGGTGTTGTGAAAGAAGTCTTGGTGAATTTCTGCTGTGCATGTTGTAGATAGTATATACTGCAGCTACTGAGCGTCGGTGGTGGAGTGAGCGGATGTTAAAGGTGGTGGATGTGGTGCTAATCAAGCAGACTATTTTGTCCTGGCTGGTATCAAGCTTGTTCTACATTGTCCAGTCTATGTGCTTACTTCTGCAGGAATGTGGAGTCCAAGCCAGTGAGCTGGAAGCTGAGCTACAGCTACTGCAACGCCTCGGGAATGGAGAGATTTACCACACGAGTATCAGTGATGTCGACAGCGCAAGGAAAGATTGTCTGCAGTCAGTATGAGAAGCCCAGCACTAAATTAAGAAGCAGAATTTCATGAGACATGTACAAATTGACGTAGAGAAAATTGTTGAATGTGTATCTTGTCTTTAAGACATTTCATTCTTGAGGACCCTTAAGAGCAGCATTGTGGCTCAGTGGTTAGCACTGTTGCCTCACAACGCCAGGGACCCAGGTTCCATCCCACCCTCCGTGGCCACTGTCTGTGTGGAGTTCGCACATTCTCCCCGTGTCTGTGTGGGTTTCCTCCGGGTACTCTAGTTCCCTCCCACAGTCCAAAGACTGAGGGGCATGGATAGGGGGAATAACCAAAGTCTTCTTCCTAGGGTTGGGCTGTCCAAAATTAGAGGGTATATGTTTAAAGGGAGAGAGAAGAGATTTAAAAGGGAACTGAAGGACAGCTTCCTCACACAGAGGGTGGTGTGTATATGAAACGAGCTGCCAGAGGAAGTGGTGAGGACTGGTACAATGATAACATTTAAAAGGCATCTGGATGGGTATATGAATTTGAAGGGTTTAGTAGGATATGGGCCAAATGCGAGTAAATTGGACTAAGTCAGAATAGGATGCCTTGTTGGCATGGATGAGTTGGACCGAAGGATCTGTTTCTGTGTTGTATGACTCAATGTTAGGTGGATTGGCTACGCTAAATTGCCCATAGTGTCCAGGGATGTGTTAGGATAGGTGGGTTAGCCTTGGGAAATGTGGGGGACTGGATATGGGTGGTTTGCTCTTTGGAGGGTCGGTGCAGACTCGATGGGCTGAATGGCGTCCTTCTGTGCTGTAGGGATTCTAAGTCATTTCTAGTGCATTGGGCTCTGAAGTTAGAACCAAAGAAAGTGGGAGTCTCTACCTGAATCATGGGATAACAAGATGCAGAGCTGGATGAACACAGCAGGCTAAGCAGCATCAGAGGAGCAGGAAGGCTGACGTTTTGGGCCTAGACCCTTCTGAAGAAGCTCTACACCTTTTTATCTCAGATTCTCCGCATCCGCAGTTCCTACTATCTCTCTACCTGAATCATGCTGGGACCAGAGTTCCAGTGAGCTATGTAATTAGGGGAGGTAGAGTAGGTTCTAATCTAAGTAGTAGGGGAAAGGGATCAAATCTGGACAAATGTAGCAAATCAAGGCAGAAGAGAAAGGTAAGTAATAAATAAGTGTCGATGATAAGGAAGAAACAGTAAAATTAATTACATAAATAGTCAAAGGACGAATCTAAAGGCTCTGTATCTGGTCGCATGTAGAATTGAAAATGAAACAGCTGAAGTGATAGTGTGAAGAGAAATAAATCAGTACATTTGATAACTATTCCAGAGACTCACTGCCTAAGGGTGAGAGAGGCAGAAACCCTCGAGACATTTAAGAAGTATCTAGGTGAGTACTTGAAATGCCATAATATACAAGGCTGTGGGCTAAATGGAAAATGGGATCCGAAAAGCTAAATGCTTGATAACCGTGATGGATTAAGGGGCCTTTTTCCATACTGTTCAATCGGTGACTCTCTCTGATATTGCTGCAAAGTAACATGAATTGGAACCTGAATATTGAAGCAAAGCGCAGGAGCTGGATAAAGGTGGAGAGTTGGCTCTGTTAATCAATGATGGTATTACTACAATGGGGATGGATGAGGTATATTCAGGAAACCAGGATGCAGGTTTGGATTAGGATAACAAATGAAAAATCAAGAAGTTTCCTATCTGAACAATGTACAGGCCTCTTAACGTAATCCATGGCAAGATAGAGTACAAAGGGAGAAATGGGAGGAGCTCCTTGTCAGAAAGGTACAGCAATAATCATCAAGGATTTTAATCCAAATATGGAGTGAAAAAGCTCAAACAGGCTAAGGTAGCCTCGACGAGGACATCATTCAGTATTTTCTGGATACTTTCTGCAGACAACATGTTCTGGAGCCAACCAAAGAAACAGTCTATATGGGACCTGGTATTGTGTGACAGAAGAGAATTAAACAATGACCTTATATTGAAGCCACCCCTAGGTAGCAGTGATCATAATATGATTACATTTAATATTCAGTTTGAGGAAGAGAAATATGGGTCTAAGAGTAGTATTTTAAACTTAAATCAGGGTGGCTATGATGGCATGAAAGTAGAGCTAGATAAAGTAAATTGGTAAATTAAATTAACAAAGAAATCTGTAGAGATTCAGTAGCAGACATTTAAGGTGGGAATGCAAAATACACAGCGTAGACATATTCCAACGAAAAAGAACAGTTCCGAGGGGTGGACCCATCAACCATAGATAGCTAAAAGAAAAGTTCTAAAAACTATCAAACCTAAATCTAAAACCATATAATTGCATAAAGCAGTGTGGTAGGTTAGCTGCTTGGACAGAATATCAAAATGATACAGCAAAGAGTGACTAAAACATAAATGAGGAGGAAAAATTACAGTATTAGAGAAAAGCTGGAGAGAAATATGAAAACAGATAGTAAAGGATTCTGTAGACATTTAAAACAAGGTGTTAACAAAGCAGCATTGATTCTATAGAAAATGAACTTAGAAAATTAATCATGAAAAATAAGGAGACGGCAGGCGAAGTGAACAGGTATTTTGCTTCAATCTTCACTATAAAGGATACAAGTTACACTTCAGACGCAGTGACAAGTCAGGAAAACAGCAGGGAGGAACTCAGGAAAATCACAATCACCAGACACGTACTGAATAAATTGTAAGAACTGCGGCTGACAATTGGCTGGTCCTGAAAGACTTCACTCTAGGCTCTTCAAGTAAGTAGCTGATGACGTAATTGATACATTGACTTCAATTTTCCCAAACTCCCTTGGATCAGGAAATGCTCCCTTGGATTGGAAAATAGTGAATATCAATAGTGGGGAAGGCAACGGCCTAGTGGTATTGTTAAACCAGAGACCCAGCTAATGTTCTGGAGACCTGGGTTTGAATCCTGCTGTGGCAGATGGTGGAATTTGAATTCAATAAATATCTGGAATTAAGAATCTAATGATGACCGTGAATCCATTGTCAATTGTTGGCAAAACCCATCTGGTTCACTAATGTCCTTTGCCATCCTTACCTGGTCTGGCCTACTTGTGACTCTAGACCCACAGCAATGTGATTGGCTCTCAACTGTCTTCTGTGCAATTAGGGATGGGCAAAAATGTTGCCTGGCCAGTGAATGAATTTTAAAGAAGTACCTTGTTTAATATCTGTGATATGGAAGCTGCCAGAAGATACTATAGCAGGCGACTTAGAAAAAGACAAGGTAATCAGGCAGAGCCAATATTATTTTGTGGAAGGGAAATCATGTTTACTCAGTTTATTGGAATTCTCTGGGGGACTAACATGCTGCAGATAAAGGTGAACTGCTGGATGTATTGTACTTAGATTTTCAGAATAGTTTTGAAACGGCACTACATCAAAAAGTATTACAAAACATCATGGGCAATTCCTTCCTGATTGTATCTCCATGTGCAGCCACCTCTGCTGGGTCTGTCCTGCTGATGGGTCAGGACATATCCAAGGATGGTGATGGTGGTGTTTGGGACATTGTCTGTAAGGTATGATTCTGAGAATTTTTATTCATTCAAGAGATGCAGGTGTCTTTGGCTGGGCAGCATTAATTGCCCATCCCTAATTGCCCAGAGGGCAGTTAAGAGTCAACCACATTGCTGTGGGTCTGGAGTCACATGTAGGCCAGACCAGGTAAGGATGGCAGTTTCCTTCTCTAAAGGACATTAGTGAACCAGCTGGGGTTTTCCTGACAATTGACAATATATTCTTAATTATCATTAGGCCCTTAATTCCAGATTTTTATTGAATTCAAATTTCACCATCTGCTATGGCAGGATTTGAACCCCAGGCCCCAGAACATTCACTGTAGTTTCTGGATAGATAGGCTTGTGGTAATACCACGAGGCTATCACGTCCCCTATAACTATGACTATGTCTACAACAGGCTGTTGCATGACTTGTCTTTGAGAAAGTTCTCCCAAATTCTGCACTAACCCCCAGATGTTAGTAGGGAGGACTTCGTAGTGTTGACAGAGCTGAGTTTGCTGTTATTGTTCCTGGTGCCAGTGAATTCACTCCACACTTCTAAAATTAAAAGGTATTCTAAAGGTCACCATGTAATCATTGTCTGTTGTTATAAAACCCCAGCTGGTTCACTAATGTCCTTTAGGGAAGGAAACTGCCATCCTCACCTGGTCTGGCCTACATGTGACTCCAGACCCGCAGCAATTTGGTTGATTGTAAATGTTGGTGCGTTCGCTGAGCTGGGAGGTTTAATAGCAGGCATTTTGTCCCCTTTCTAGGTGACATCCTCAGTGTTGTTGAGCCTCCTGTGAAACGCTGTCGTCTTGCGCCGGTTCGAATTTATATGGCCTGGTTTTTGCTGCTTCCGGTAGGTGCTGGTTCTGGCTGTGTGTTGTAATGGGGGGTATATCGGGTCTGATTCAATGCGTTTGTTGATGGACTCCGCGGATGAATGCCAGGCCACTATATTCATCCTGTCCATCATATGTATTGGGTCTTTAATCCTGGTCAGTTGCTGTCTTAGTGTGATTGCCGGTTTGTGTGCTGTCATGATTCCTAGCGGTCTGAATAGTCTGGCTGTCAGTTCTGAGATGTTTTACATGTATGGCGCTTTTTATGTAATAGATACCATGGATAAGGACAACTGTGGTTTACAAGATACCGTGTGGAGACAACACAATACACTATGTGGGACAAACAGACAGACAACTAGCAACCCGCATCCACAAACACCAGCTAGCGACTAAACAACACGACCAGATGTCCTCGGTTTCAGTACGCACAGATGAGAAAAACCGCACTTTCAACTGGGACAACACTACTCACATAGGACAAGCCAAACAGAGGACAGCCGGGGAATTCTTGGAGGTTTGGCATTCATCCACAGACTGCATCAACAAACGCATTGAATCAGACCTGATATACCCGCCATTACAACACACAGCCGGCACCAGCACCTACCGGAAGCAGCAAAAACCAGGCCATATAAATTTGAATCGGCACAAGACAACAGCGTTTCGCAGGAGGCTCAACAGCACTGAGGATGTCACTTAGTAAGGGGATGAAACATCTGCTATCAAACTTCCCAGCTCGGCAAACACACCAATATCTACTATGAGATACCAAGGTGTGGAGCTGGATGAACACAGCAGGCCAAGCAGCATCAGAGGAGCAGGAAAGCTTGATGTTTCAGGCCGAGACCCTTCTTTTTACACAGAGGTTGGTCGGCATCTGGAACAAACTTTCTGAAGAAGTTGTGGGTGTAGGCACTGTTACGACATTTAACAGGCACTTAGGTAAGTTCATGAATAGGAAACTTTCAGAGGGACATGGGCCAGGAGCAGGCAGGTGGGAGTATTTTAGTTTGGGATGATGTTCGGCATGGACTGGGTGGACCAAAGGGTCTATTTCCATGCGGTATGATGCTGTGACTGTCCTTATAGCTAATACACTCCAATCCAGGCAATATCCTGGTAACCGATGTCCATTTCAAGCCCACTGACTCCCACAGCTACCTAGAATACACCTCCTCCCACCCACCCTCCTGCAAAAATGCCATCCCCTATTCCCAATTCCTTCACCTCCGCCGCTTCTGCTCCCAGGATGAGACATTCCAATCCCGCACATCTCAAATGTCCTCATTCTTCAAGGACCACAACTTCCCCCCCACAGTGGTCGAGAACGCCCTCGACCGTGTCTCCCGCATTTCCCGGAACACATCCCTCACGCCCCGTCCCCGCAACAATAACCAAAAAA
>JAHRHZ010000035.1:2754770-2776575 GCA_024137785.1 Ginglymostoma cirratum | reverse complement strand
AGTGCGGTAGGTGAAGGAGTGAGGACGGTGAGGGAGTGAGGACAGTGCGGTAGGTGAGGGAGTGAGGACAGTGCGGTAGGTGAGGGAGTGAGGACAGTGCGGTAGGCAAGGGAGTGAAGACAGTGTGTGGTAGGTGAGGGAGAAAGGACAGTGCGGTAGGTGAGGGAGGGAGGACGGTGCGGTAGGTGAGGGAGTGAGGACAGAGCAGTAGGTGAGGGAGTAAGGGCAGTGCGCGGTAGGTAAGGGAGTGAGGACAGTACGGTAGTTGAGGGAGTAAGGACAGTGCGGTAGGCGAGGGAGTGAGGACAGTGTGTGGTAGGCGAGGGAATGAGGACAGTGCGGTAGGCGAGGGAGTGTGGATGGTGCGGTAGGCGAGGGAGTGAGGATGGTGAGGTAGGCAAGGGAGTGAGGACTGTGTGCAATGGGGAGTGCAGTAGGTGAGGGAGTGGGGACAGAGTGCGGTAGGTGAAGGAGTGAGGACAGAGCAGTAGGTGACGGAGAGAGGACAGAGCAGTAGGTGACGGAGTGAGGCCAGTGCGCGGTAGGTAAGGGAGTGAGGACTGTGCAGTAGGTGAGGGAGTGAGGTCTGTGCAGTAGGTGAGGACGGTGCGGTAGGTGAGGGAGTGAGGACAGTGTGGTAGGTGAGGGAGTGAGGACAGTGTGCAGTAGGCGAGGGAGTGAAGACAGTGTGTGGTAGGTGAGGGAGTAAGGACAGTGCAGTAGGCGAGGGAGTGAGGATGGTGCGGTAGGCGAGGGAGTGAGGACAGTGCGGTAGGTGAGGGAGTGAGGACAGTGCGGTAGGTGAGGGAGTGAGGACGGTGAGGGAGTGAGGACAGTGCGGTAGGTGAGGGAGTGAGGACAGTGTGTGGTAGGTGAGGGAGTGAGGACGGTGAGGGAGTGAGGACAGTGCGGTAGGTGAGGGAGTGAGGACGGTGAGGGAGTGAGGACAGTGCGGAAGGTGAGGGAGTGAGGACAGTGCGGTAGGTGAGGGAGTGAGGACGGTGAGGGAGTGAGGACTGTGCGGTAGGTGAGGGAGTGAGGACGGTGAGGGAGTGAGGACAGTGCGGTAGGTGAGGGAGTGAGGACAGTGCGGTAGGTGAGGGAGTGAGGACGGTGAGGGAGTGAGGACAGTGCGGTAGGTGAGGGAGTTATTACTGTGAATGCTGTAAAGTGAAATGGAAGGTGAAAGTCCTGGGAATAAAGCCCTCGCTGTCAGGTCCCCCGTGTGCAGGGAGGAGCTGAGTATAAAGTCTGGCATCATTGAACCGCTGTCAGCTTCCTGAGCTCGGGGGGTGAAGTGAGCAGAAAGAGATCAGCTGGTCGTCTCTCGTTGCCAGTCATTTTTGTTGAGAGAGTTTTGTCATCAATGATGTCGGTGCTGCACTAAAGCTGGTCAGCGGATTCCAGATGAGGTTCAGCCATGATCTCTTTGACTGTCTGAACAGGTTTGAGGGGCTGAATGTCCTCCTCCCATTCTTAAAGCAGTGTTATTTTTTGCAAAGCCAGTGTTTTGAGGCACCACCTTCCTGTTTGGAGAGGTTAGTCTAGTTCACTGTTGGCTTCTGCGTTCCCTAACAACGTGACAGGAAAATCAGACCATCCATCACATTTAAAATGCTGTGTGATCTGCAGTGCCTCCTGCTGTTCAGTCTCAGTTTGGAACGTGAGCAGGAATGTTCCCTGAACAAGGCGCAAGGAAAGCTGGTGAGTGGGCAGTTCTCATTGCCAGGAGTGCCATCTATTTTTAGACAGCAAGGCAAAGGAACAGGAGTAAGTGGGAAATATCCTGTGTTCTTAAAACAAATTCAATAAAAAGCAACAAACAGAGAGCCAACAAGAAGTCTGACCTCACCATGATTCGAATAAACCTCGCCAAAGGTCACCCACCCCACACAAACAACATGTCAGTTAATGCCATTGCATTAAGTGCAGCTATTTCCAGATGTACACACTGATCGCTTCAGACAACGGTGTAAACGTCAATGTTATATTTGTCCATCAATAACTCACCATAAAATAAAACAAGGCACTGTGGACAGAGGCGATCTGAAACAAACTAAAACAGGAATGCCTGGTGAAACTGGGCAGGTTTGCCAGCACCTGTGGAGAGAAAGCAGAGTCAACATTTTGGGTCCAGCGACCCTTCCACAGCGGTAGAAGGTGGAATTTACGGCAATGACAGGGGGAAGGTGTGGGGCAAGAGGACTGAGTGGGTGGGTGGAGACAGAGCCCAAAGATAGATGAAAGGAGAGGAAAGTGAGGGGATTGAGGGGTATGGACAGGGCAAATAGACAAGATCTTTTCCCCAGGGTGTGGAGTCCAAAACTAGAAGGCATAGGTTTAAGGTGAGAGGGGAAAGATTTGAAAGGGATCTAAGGGGAAACTCTTTCATGCAGAGGGTGGTGCGAGTCTGGAATGAGCTGCCAAAGGAAGTGGTGGAGGCTGGTACAACATTTAAAAGGCATCTGGATGGGTGTATGAATAGGAAGGGTTTGGAGGCATATGGGCTAAATGCTGGCAAATGGGACTAGATTCATTTAGGATATCTGATCAGCACGGAGAAGTTGAACCAAAGGGTCTGTTTCTGTGCTGTACATCGCTATGACTCCACAAGCCAGGGAAGATGAGTCTGAGATAAAAGGTACTGCAGATGCTGGAGAATCCGAGATAACAAGGTGTGGAGCTGGATGAACGCAGCAGGCCAAGCAGCATCAGAGGAGCAGGAAGGCTCTGTTTTCTCTTCCCCTTTCCACTCACTTCCTCTAGCCCTCTCACCCACTCTGCCATCAGCATAAATACCATAGGGTTTTGTTGGTCTTATCATTTTGTACACAGTATCCTTTAATTCGCCACATGTGTAACTGTACCAAGTCATTCACACTCTGTATTCCTCACTTTGTTCTATCACTCCATGATCTTTGTATGGTGTGATCTGCCTGTACTGCACGCAAAACAAAACTCTGCACTGTACTTAGGTACATGTGACACTAATAAATAAAATCAAATCAAAGTTATCACACCATGTGCTTATTGTCCAGCTCTGTTCAGTTCCCTTCAGAGCTTGATGGAGACACAGTGAGGTCTGGCTGGCTACTATTAAAACTTTAACCTTCTGAAGAAGTCACACTAGACTTGAAACATTAACTCTGTTCCTCTCTCCGCAGATGCTGCCAGACCTGCTGAGTTTCTCCAGACCCTCTCTGTTTATTTATCTCTTTATTGAATATTGTCTTCAAACCATCTCCAGGACAAGTCGATACACAGGTTTCATCTGGTGATTGTGATCAATCATCACTGTGAATGTGATCATCCCTCAACAACCGCACTCTATCCTCACTCCCTCAGATTTAGACATTTAACAAGGACCCTTCCCACCTGTGTAGTTAGTGGAATGTTTATTTTTATTCATTTGTGGGATGTGGGCGTCACTGGATGGCCAGCATTTCTTACCCATCCCTAGTTGCCCTTGAGAAGGTGGGGGTGAGCTGCCTTCTTGAACCGCTGCAGTCCTCCTGCTGTGGGTTGACCCACGATGCTATTAGGGAGGGAATTCCCCTTTCAATAAACTAACAGCTCTTTGGGGTTACTAAAAGCAACATTGGCCAATTGAATGGCATGCTGGGAAAGGAGCCGAGAAGAATTCATGGTCAATTTGGATCAGGCCTGACAGAAATGCAAGGCATTTACCTGGATTGAATGTATTGCATGGATGTTGATGAGATAACGCTGTAAGGTTTCAGATAGAGCAATAGGTCAGAGTTTCAGAGAACGGTTTTTGAGTCAGCCCAACTCCTAGGGTCAGATCGAACAATCAGGCAATTACAGTGTCCAGTACTGCCTTTTGTAACAGCCTTCCTGAGACAGAAACTCATAATTATGTGAATTACATTGCTGTATCAAACTGCTGTAACTACACAGCTGGAATCTGCATGTCGGTTTCCATGTCGACATAGAAAACAATAGCGTGTTGCTCTACTTAGGGATAACCCAGAAAGCTGTGTTTAAAGGGGCCACTGGAATCAGAGGGCCAGATGCTTCAGAGACAACATCAGCACAAGAAGCCAGAACCTTGGGAGTGAGAGAAACAGTCTCTACCTCAGTTCGCCACCTGTAACTGGGGTATTATAAACTTCTTAATGTAAACTTTGTCTGCTTCCAAAACAGATTTTAAACCAGTCTAAGAACACAGTCATTCAAGAGCTGTAAGGTTACTTGGGAAATTAGAGAGAAAGGTGGGTTTCATAGAGGTTCATCTTGTGTTTCAATGATAATAAACCATGTCTCACTATTAGTGCAAACTGAGTCCAAGCAATTAAGCGAGTAAATCAGATCCACATAATAATGACGTTTACACCAGGTCTCACCAGGCTGTACACAACACACAACAGTATTTACATTCTCCTATAGCCCAGGGATGCAATGTCTGTGTGTGATTACACAGTGTCCTTATGGCTGCAGCGTGGTTAAACATGTTAAACTCCATTTCGGAAGAGGCACTGAGGGTTACATGGATGCAATGTCAACAAGAAGATACATTTAGGGAGTGAATTTAACAAGGAAACATCCCAAGACTCTTCACAGGAGCATTGGAAAGCAAAGTATGACATCGGGACACAAGGTGATATTAGGTCAGATGATCAAAAGCTGAGTCAAAGCAATAGGTATTCAGGGGTGGCTTAGAGGGGGAGAGCAAAGTACAGAGGGCAAGCGACGAACGGAGAATGAGGGACGTACAGAGGGTGAGGGATGTGTGGAGTGCATGGGACACATGGAGAGTGAGGGATGTTTGGAGGGAATTCCAGAACTTGGGGCTCACTGGTGGTCTGATTTAAATGGAGGATGCTCAAGGTGCCAGGTTTAGAGGATCATTGGTAGCTCAGTGTGTTAGAGACTAGCGCAGATTCCTGATATAGGGACGGCTAGGGAGCCATCGAAAGATTTGAAAACAAAAATGAGAATTTTAAAATCAAGTTGCTGCTGGCCTGCAATCCAATGTAGTTTAGTGAGCACAGGAGGAATGGGACTTGGTGTGAATAAAGAAGATTTTTAAGTCAGGCCTGCAGAGGATGGATTGTGGGAGGCTAAACAGGAGAGAATGAATTGTCACATCTCAATATAATTAAGAGGGAGCGGAGGGGAGAATAGTCTTAATGATGGGACATGGCCACAAGCTCATGCCAGGGCAAAATAGAACCTAAATATTGGTTTGACACAACAGTAGGTAGGAATTTCAGAAAAAAATGTCATTAGAAAGCAATCCATTTTCAGTTTCTTTCAAATCTGTTCAGACATTTTGTCACAAAGTTCTGGAGCAGGTCAGAAATGAACGTGGACCTTTTGGTCCAGAAATAATGTGTAATTACAAAAGGAAAATAACCAAGTATAAAGTGCCAAGGGGAGAGCAAGCTTATAAAACCTTTTATGGTCTTTATGATTATGAAGCAGAGATACAGAGGGATGGAGGGAGAGAGAGAGAGAGAGAGAGACAGACAGACAGATTGGTCCCCATGTCCTGGGCAACGCCACCCCACAACTCATTCATTCACCCATTCCTCACTAGATGGAGGGGAAGGTGGATGGGGGCGGAGGTGAATTGGCAGTGGAGAGGTGGAAGGGGGAAGTGGGGTGGCCTGTTGGTTGCAGTGACTAAGCAGCATGGTGTGGTGTGGTGTGCCATGGGACATTGGTAAACACATAAACAAACCTTCCTCCTCGCCCTGGGCTATTGACTCAGCTACTGAGGGCTTGTTGTCTTCTCCCCAACCCATCCCCAATTCTCATCCCAATTCCAAGCCAATTCTCACCCCTTCCCGACAATTTGCCCAAATCCCACCTCCTCTTTCGTCAATCTCACCACAGCTCCCAATGGTGCACTGAGATCTCAATCCATTCTCCATCCCCACACCGGTCTCCACACACAAACCCCAAAGTGCTCTGAAAGCTGTACTCTCATTCAGATCCTTCTCAAACCTTCTTGTCCCTCTTCATGGCACTTCCCCTTTGTCTCTCCCTGTCCCTCTCTCTCCCTGTCCCTCTTTTTCTCTCTGTTTCTCCCTTTCTCTCTGTCCCTCTCTGCCCTTCAATCTCTCACTCTCCCTCTTTCTGTTTGCCTCTCTCTCCGTCCTCTTATTTCTGTCTCTCTCTCTCTCTCTTTCTTTCTCTGTCTCTCTGAGCTTATAGACTTGCTTGCCGAGCCGGTGTGCTTGGTGGCAGACGTTCTGTCACCCTGCTAGGTAACATTGTCAATGCGCCTCCAGTGAAACATTGGTGTTCTGTCCCGTTTGTTATTTATATGCCTCGGTTTGCTGGGGTGGTTGGCATTACTCCCGGTTCTGTTTCTCAGTGGTTTGTATATCGGGTCCAGTTCAATGTGTTTGTTGACGGAGTTCTGGTTGGAATGCCATGCCTCCAGGAATTCCCTGGTGTGTCTCTGTTTGGTTTGTGCTATTCTGGATGTGTTGTCCCAGCCAAATTTGTGTCTTTGTTTGTCTGTGTGTATTGAGGCCAGTGAGAATTGGTCATGTCTCTTGGTGGCTAGTTGGTGTTCGTGTATCTTCAAATTGTAGTGTTTCTCATAGACCTCGCATGGTATTTTGTATGTTGTATTAGTTATATTGGTTGTGGGTACGGGATCCTTTGCATTCCTCAGTAGCTGTCACAGGGTGCTTGTTAGTTTGTGGGATACCCTGATACCTAGGGGTAGTCTTGTGGTCATCTCTGATATGTCCCTGATGTACTGGAGGGTGACCAGTGTTTCTGGCCTTGTTGTGTCTTCTTGCTGAGGTCTGTTGTGAAGATAATGGTGGATTGTGCTTTTTGAGTATCCATTCCTTTTAAAAACTCCGCATAAGTGCTCCTGTTCTGCTTTGCACAATTCCAGATTGCTGCAGTGTGTTGCGGCTTGTTTCAATAATGCCCTGATGCAGCTCCGTTTATGGGTCTTGAGGTGGTTGCTGGAGTAAGTTTCTATACATGCTAGCCTACAGGTCCCCGTTGTCCTTATGTTCGAGCATTATGTCTAGGAAGGGTCATTGGTTATTGTTCTCTTCGTCTTTTGTGAATTTTATTCTGGTGGAGGATGTTGTTTATGAGTCGGTGGGTTTCTTCTAGTCTGTGTATTTGATGATCATGAAGGTGTCATCTACATAGCAGACCCAGAGTTTGGGTTGTATAAGGGAGAGCGCTGTTCATTCTAACCTCTCAATTACCGCCTCTGTAATCAGTCCTGATATTGGGGATCCGATTGGTGTTCCGTTGATTTGTTTGAATATACAGTCGTTGAGGATGAAGTGGGTTGTGAGGCACAGATCCAGCAGTTTCAGGGTGCCATCCCTGTTGATGCTGTTGGGTGTCTTGGGGTGCCTGCCTTCCTGTTTGGTCAGCAGTGTGGCAATTGTCTCTTTGGCTAGGTCGATGTTTATGGATGTAAATAGTGCTGTTACACTGAAAGATATCATTTTCTCATCCTCTTCTACTCTGGTGCCCTTGATGATGTTGAGAAATTCTTGGGACAAATGGACGGAGTGGGTAGTGTTGTCAACTAAGTATTTCAGTTTCCATTGTAGTTCTTTGGCTAGTCTATATGTTGGCATGTTTGGTAGTGAGACAATGGGTCTGAGAGCGACCCCCTGGTTTGTGTATCTTAGGGAGTACATAGAAGTGGGGTGTGTTGAATCCCTCTGGCTTCATTTTTAGTAGTCTGTGTTCCTGATAACTCCTGAGTTGTGTTATTTCTTCAGGGTTGTTGTGATCCGGTTCCCTAAGTGTGGTGTTGGATCTATCGCCATCTGTTTGTTGGTGTCAGTATCCACTAGTAGTGCGTTAGCTTTCTCGATGTATTGGGTTCTGTTGAGGATTACTGTCATGCATCCTTTGTCCGATGGTAAGATTACAATGTTCCTGTCTTTCTTGAATCTTTCCAGGGCTTTATTCTCTTTTGTGTTGAATGTGTTCCACATTTCCTGCTCAGTGCTGGGACTATCATCTATCTGATGGTCTGTTGTATTTCCTCCGCGAGTCTGTTGTTCTTCAGTGTCAATTCCAGTGCAGCCAGGGAGTCAGTGGTTTTGGCGTCTCAGTAGTTATAATTCAGTCCATACTCAGGATGGTCTTCTCAATGACTGTAAGTGGTTGGTCCGAGATGTTCTTGATCCATATTTCTGCGTTGTCCGTATGGTTGTTGTGAGTGAGTTTGGATAGTTTGTCTTGTAGGGCTATTCTTTTCTTGTTCTGGTTTTTTGTTGTTGAATGGTGATGGCTTGTTCCAGGGTGGATGTCCATTCCTGGTCAGTTATGTTGGAGTATAAAGGATTTTGGCACATAATTTCCCACTTGTATTTGTTGAGCTTTGTGGTAGTACCTGTTTTCTGAAGGATTCGTGCAGGAAGTATAGTTGTTCATGAGTTACGCTCAGATGGATGGCATTTGTCTCTCATCTGCAAGTCAGTTTAGGGCATTGCACCCATAGGTGTTTAAAGTTTTCGAGAATTCATAGAATCCCTACAGTGTGGAAACAGGCCCTTTGGCCCTACAAGTCCACTTTGACCCTCGGAGCATCCCACCCAGACCCACCCGCCTAAATCTACACACCATGGGAAATTTCCCATGGCCAATCCACCCTAACCTGCACATCTTTGGACTGTGGGAGGAAACCAGAGCACCCGGAGGAAACCCATGCAGACGCAGGGAGAATGTGCAAACTCTGCACAGTCGCCTGAGGGTGGAATCAAACCTGAGTCCCTGGCGCTGTGAGGCAGCAGTGCTAACCACTGAGCCACTGTGCCACCCCTTGAGAAGATTAGTAGCTCAGGTTGTGGATGAGTATGTAGACGTGCTCGCTGAGCCGGTTGCAGACGTTCTGTCACCCTGCTAGGTAACATTGTCAATGCGCCTCCGGTGAAACGTTGGTGTTCTGTCCCGCTTGTTATTTACATGCCTCGGTTTGCTGGGGTGGTTGGCATCACTCCCGGTTCTGTTTTTCAGTGGTTTGACAATACGCATGCACCAACGCCAACTAGCCACCAAGAGACATGACCAATTCTCACTGGTCTCAATACACACTAACATAGAAGGACACAAATTCAAATGGGACAACACATCCACAATTGCACGAGCCACACAGAGACATGCCAGGGAATTCCTGGAGGCCTGGCATTCCAACTGGAACTCCATCAACAAACATATTGGGTCCGATATACAAACCACTGAAAAACGGAACTGGAAGTCATGCCAACGAGTCCAGCAAACCGAGGCACGTAAATAACAAGCGAGGCAGAACACCAACACTTCACCGGAGGCGCACTAGCGATGTTACCTAGCAGGATGACAAAACTTTTGCAACCAAACACACTGGCTCTGCGAGAAGGTCTATAACCTCATCCACAACTCGAGCTACAAATCTTCTCAAAAATCTCTCTCTCTCTCAGGGTCAGTCTCAGTTCACCGTGTTGTGACCCACAGGCCACTGCGATACAAATTTAGCTATTGTTGCCGTGAAAGTAATGTTGTGTCAGTTGTGCGTTGTCAGTGATTGCTATTGGGTAGGTGACAGTGATCTATAATCCTTCCTCATTTCTCCTGGTGATTGGGTGTTAAGACCCTTGCGTTCACTGCGTGTTTAAATCGAGTTAAAAAGGAAGATTTTCCAATTACTTAACACCTTTCTCAATCTCAGGATGCCCTCAGGCCCAAACAACCAATGGGGTGTGTTTTAAGAACGGCTACTATTGTAATGTAGACAGTGCAGCACCAATTTATGCACAGGAAGATCCCATAACTACACTGTAATACTGACCAGATAATGTTAGAGGGGTGTCAATTTTAGGATAAATATCAGTCAGGCCACTGGGAAGAATCTCCCCTGCTCTTTGAAATTACGATCATGAGGGATCCTGTTCTTAAATGACTGGAGAGGTCATGGGGGCGTTGTTTTAATGTCATATCTCAAAGGTGGCACTCCCTCAGTCCAGCACTGGGAGTGTCAGTTCTGAATACCAGCTAGAATCTCCAGAATGGCGTTTGAATTCACAAGCATCTGAGTGAATAGTTTGACACACAATGGTGGTGATGTACACATTGTCCTGACGCATGGTATGTTGTTGTCAGGCATTATCTCTCTCTCCTGTCAGTCGCTGGTCCTGCCCATCAGACGAGTTCCACATGACTTGTTTCAGTCAGTCCTTTGCTGGTGATGACGTGAAAGAACAACACTGACCTTTGGATCAAGGCATGGCGGGGAACATTCCTGATGTCACGTTGTCTGGGATAAGAGTCACAACTAAACATGCCATTGTAGGTGATGGGAGGGGGTACACCAGTGTCACCATGTAGAGAAAACCATAGAATGCAGGAACAGAAGTAGGCCCTTCACCCCTTCGAGTCTGCTCTGCCATTCAATGAGATCACAGCTAATCTGATAGTCCTCAACTCCACTTTCCTGCCTTTTCCTCATAACCCTTGATTCCCCTCACTGATTAAAAGTCAATCATCCTCAATGATTCAGCCTCAACAGCCCTCTGCAGTAAAGAATTCCACAGATTGACTGTCCTCAGAAGAAATTCCTCCTCATCTCTGTCTTAAATGGGTGACTCTTTAATTTGACACCATTCCGTCTGGCGCTAGACTCTCCCACAGGGCAAACAACTTTCCCACAATGACCCTATCAAGTCTCTTGACTCTGAGCCCCCTGAGTTCTGACAGAAGGAGGTCATTTACCCTGCTGTCTATTCACCAGGCAGCTGTATAGCTCAGATGTTTCATTGATCCCAGAACAGTCCTAGTTCTAAATATACAGCAAGTTTAACAGCACTCTGAAACATCTCAGGGCATACTGGATTTTACACATAGAGAAGGGACTGGATTTTATGTTTCTCTTACTGGGCGTGTCTTGGGTGGAGGTGGGGTATATAAAATCTGTTGTCATGGAGCTAGCACTGTGCTCACCCTGAGTTATCTATGATAATGTAAGGCTGCCCTCCTGTCAGCCTGTTGGTACTCGTGCTGTGGGATGCTCAGGGCACTGTCCCTCTGCCCGTGGTTTCAGCTCAGGTCTGGCCACGGGGAACGGTTTCTCTCTGTCTCATTAGTTCACCATCTCCTTCATATGCTTCAACTATCAATCAGAAAATCAATCACTGACCAATCACTGATCAATCAGAAAATCATCAAATATTGATCAATATATATTTAATAGTGGGATTATGTATAATATCAGTGATATATTTTTAGCAGGGATATATTTAATGGCCTGGATATATTCAATCACAGACATATATTTAAGATGAAGCTAATTAGTGAAGGAGTGAGAAAGGGAATGAATGAACTTGACAACAGGATTCGATGATGCAGACTGGGCAGAGACTACGCAGCAAAAACACTGGCATGGATCAAATGGGCCAAATGGCCTGTTTCTGGGAGCTGAGTATAAAGTCACTGAGCCCACGATCACCTTCCCTTTGTCAACAAGCAGCAGCATGCCAAGGAACTGCATGTTCAGGACACTTTCAGATAAGGCCATAATTCACGTCTCTGGGGAGGCCATACACCCCTCCTATCGCTGCACACCATCATTTCAAAAACAATTTCATTCTCTATCATGTTCTCTGCAGGTCTGATCCAATACTCGGTCACTGTGTGAATAAAGTACAGTGTGCTGTTCTCAGGCAGAGGCTCCAGCTGGTGGAGTTTGGCAGGTTACATTATTACGAGGACAGTTTATATCAAATCGGCAGGTGTTCCCTGACTGAGGGAGATAGGAGGGCAATCAGGATGAGCTGTTTATGAACGGGAGTCGATGGAGGGGATATGGGGAACTTATGCCTTCAGGTGGGAAATCAGTAGCCTGGAGGTCTCTCCGTTTGTGACAGGCCTTTATGGGGTGCAGTTAAGAAGGATTTTCCCACACAGAGGGTTACAGAAATCTGGAAGTCTCTTCCTAAAATCTTATGAACACTGGACTTCTGTTGGAGCTTTCAAGACTGAGGTAATTCAATTTCTGTGGGGTAAGTGGATCAATGCAGATAGAGCCATGAATGGCCTCCTCCCTGTTCCTGTGAGTTTTCTTCTATTGCTCTTATAACCTACCCTTCTGCCTGAGAAGCCACAATCCATTCATACGGACCATTCAGCCCCTCAAACCTGGTCTGGTAAGATTATGACTAACCATCAACTCCACTTCCTCCCCAGTATCTGTAGACTTTGTTGTCACTCAAGGATCTTCCACCCTCTCATCATCCAACATAGCACTTCCCCTCAGAGAAGCAAAGAAACTCCCTGGAAAACGGGGAAATGGACATATTGGTTGTACGGGAGATCCATTTTCAGATACACATAACAAATTGGACCAGTTTGTACCATCTCCAAAGTTTGGCACTTTTTTCCTCCAGATCATCTCTCCTTCTTCTAAACTTCAATGGATATAGAGTCAATCCATCCTCATAAGACAAGCCTTCCACCTCAGGAGTAATAGAATCCTTGCAGTGTGGAAGCAGGCCATTCAGCCTGTCGAGTCCACACCTCACCCAGAGTCACCGCCCTACTCTATCCCTGTAACCCTGCATTTCCATGGCTAATCCACCCTAACCTGCACACCTTTGGACTGTGGGAGGAAACCGGAGCACCCGGAGGAAACACACACAGACACAGGGAGAATGTGCAAACTCCACACAGACAGTCACCTGAGGCTAGAATCAAAGCTGGGTCCCTTGTGCTGTGAGGCTGCAGTACTAACCACTGACCCACCGTGCCTCCCTAGTTGGCAGTGGTGGAATCAGTCAAGTCAATTTCCTCTCAACTGCTTCCAATGGCCTTCCTCAAGTAAGGAAACCTAGACGGTGCTCAGGAATGCAGATGTGTTCTCTCAGTGATTCTCTCTCTGGGAGCGAATCCCACAGTCCTGCAATAAGCTCACTGCCAAGTACGGATGACATTGAAGAGATGGCAAGACCCCTATCATGAGGAAATGGCACTGGACACAACTTAACCCACTGTCAGACCCAATCTGTAACAAACAGTGCCCTTTCACCATCACCGTGCTCAAGGGCTCTCAACCAACCAGGGGCCAACACTGGGTAGACCAACACTTGGAAGCACAACTCCAACAGGCAGACTGGAATCTCAGGGGACAGCTGCACTGGGAATGGCCTTCCATTGGAATGAGGTGATCTTACTCACCGCTACATAACCTTTCCAATGTTTTCAAGTATTCCATGCATCGCCATAAATGTTTATATTCTGAGATCATTTTAACAGATCCCAAGCAACAACAGAATGAGCACATTCTGCAATGGGGAAAAAAAATACTAAAAGACTGAACCACAAGATTTAATAATATTTCCAGCATACTGTAAACACCACCCAGAACACCATCCTGATTAAGGTCAGAGATCTATTTATAGTCAAAGTGCGTAAGGGAGAGTGGAACAATCAAGGAAAACCACATTCTTTTGTAACTTCTCAAAGTGCAGATTTCAAGCAGGCCCCACAATCCAAAAGGAATGCAGCCAGAGGTGGAGGCCATTCAGCCTTCCTAGCCCACTCTGCAAATTAGTTAGCTTGGGGTTCATCTGTACCTCGGCTTGATTGACACCACCAACGCCCACCCCACCCACCCGCCACCCGTCACTTCATGTGCTGCCCTTCAGCGAACAAAAATAAAAAGATCTTGCAAGCTCCAGTTGATTGCCAGTATCTACAGTCTTTCCAGGGAGAAAGTTCTAGACTACCACTACTCTCTGCAGATATTTTCTCATCAATCTCTTCACAGATGTCTATAGTAACACCTTGAGCAGGTGGCACTTGAACGCAGGCCTCCTGGCCCAGAGGTAGGGAGACTTTTGATAACGTCCCACATGGGAGACTTATCACAAAAGTGAGAGCCTATATAAACCAAGGAAATTTGGATCCATGATTGACTGAGTGGCAGGAAGCAGGGGGTGATGGTCGAGGGGTGTTTTTCTGACTGGAAGTCTGTGTCCAGGGGTCAGTGTTGGGACCCTTGCTCTTCGTAGCGTATATAATAGTTTAGACTTGAATGTCAGGAGGGTAATAAGTAAGTTTGTGGATGATTAAAAAATGGGTTGTTGGTAAATAGTGAGGAGGATTGCCTTAGATTTCGGGAAGATATAGATAGGCCAGTCAAGTGGGCTGACCAACATCAAATGGAATTTAATCCAAGTAAATGTGAGGTGGTGGACTTGGGCAGGATAAACAAGGCAAGGGAATACATGGTGAACGGGAGGACCCTTGGAAGCAGTGAGGATCAGAGGGACCTTGGTGTGCATGTACACCGGTCCCTTAAGTTAGTGGGACAGGAGGATAAAGTGGTTCAGAAGGCACTGAAGTTCAGAAGAAGGGCCACTGAACCCAAAACATTTAGTCTGATTTCTCTGATGCTGTCAGACCTACTGAGCTTTTCCAGCAATTTCTGTTTCTGTTTAAGGCAGCAGATGGTATAGTTGCCTTTATTAGCCAAGGCATCGAGTTTCAGAACAGGGAGGTGATGCTGGGACTGTCTAAGATGTTTGTTAGCCACGGCTAGTGCAGCTCCAGAGAGGGTGCAGAGAGAGATTTACCAGGATGCTGTCCGAGCTGAAGGGTTTCAGCCCTGAAGGGAGACTGGACAGACTGGGGTTGTTTCCCCTCAGAGCAGAGTACACTGAAGGGGACATGACTGAGATTTCTAAAACTACAAGTGGCATGGATAGGGTAAAAAAGGAAGAAACTTTATCTCTTGGTGGAGGGATCAGTGACGGGGTAATTTAAAGTGGGCTCAAGGAGGTTTGGAAAGGATGTGAGGAAAGCATTTTTCACCCAGAGGGTGGTGGGAATTTGGAACTCACTGCCTGTGGGGGTAATGGAGGCATAAACACTTATTACATTAAAGAAATATTTAGATGTGCTCTTCTGATGCCACGGCATACATGGCTATGGATCAAGTGCTGGAAGATGAGATTAGAAGTTACATGCTCGCTTTTGAAAAGCACAGACTCGATGGGCCGAAGATGGATTTTCTGTGCCGTAGACCTCTGTGACTGCACTTGAAGAATCCCACGCCACGTTTGTATGTACGATGAGGTGTTGCGTTACCGAGCCGTGCGTTTGAGTTATTGGAGCCCTGTGGTTAATTAGCCTGATTAACAAGCCCCTTGATGGTCATTACTCTTGAGCTCCTCCGAAATACTCCTCCAACTGTGCGGGTTTTTCATGCCTCTGGAAGACCACCCAGTGAGCTTGGTCTGCTCGGCCATCAGCCTCCCATGGGGGTCGCCCTTTCAAACACACTCAGTACTCAATCGAAGGACCCAGCCTCAGGAAAAGTGGATCCCTCTGGACAGCCAGCCCCTTGGATTCAAGCTCTATTTGCACATACTTCACAGATCAGACCCTGTGCCGTACACTGATATACTGTTAGGCCAACGCAAAGGCTCTCACATAGTACTGAGAGAGACAGGGCTCTGTGCACACTGACAAATACACATACACACACCTCACTGTATCATACTTGACTAATGTAACACGAGATATGGGCACATGGCACGGCCAAAGATCATGTAGCAAGCTCTTTATTCCACTGACATCAGGTGACTCCAAACATGAATGGAAATTAGAGTTAAACAAGTAATTATTTACATGGAATGGAGGCGGAAAAGTTGTTTGTCTATCTGCCTTCCATCTTTCCCTGAGGCCTCTTTCTCCCAAAGACACCTTTCTTTCCCGAGTTGTGTCCATTTGACTGCTCCAGCTGTCCTTGCTCACCATCGCCACCTGCTACTAGAGGTCCCAGTCCCAGTGCCCGTGCTCACTGCCGTCCCACATTGTCACCACCTAGAATTGTGCGTTCTGTTACACCCTCTCTGTTTGAATCTTGTAGTCCCAGAAACTGAACGTAGCACACAGTGACTGTTTGCAGAGCTGTTGTATGATTAACAGGTTCACTTGTTCCATAATGGCTAGATGTTCAAATCCACATTAGGGGTAGCATTCTCTTCTTGCATCATCTATCTGGGAGAATAGTAAGGGTTGGGGTGGGATCTAACATTTGCTCGAGAGAAGCTTCTCAACCTCTTTTCTGGCCTGGAACCTTCTAGTGACCTGGACTTGGTGGTAGAGCCGGGCTTGGCGGTGGAGCTGGGCTCAGCGGTGGAGCTGGGCACGGTGTGGTAGAGCTGGGCTCAGTGGTGAAGCTGGGCACGTTGGTGGAGCCAGGCTCGGTGATGGAGCCGGGCTCGGTAGTGGAGCCGGGCATGGTGGTACAGCCCCCTGTGGTTGGGGTCCAGGTCAGTCAAGTTTTCAGAAGCTGTATAATCGATACCACTCGTAGCTTCAGTTCCTGCCTCTTGTAGTTGCTACCAGCCATTCTGCACCATTGTTCAGGCTGGGAGCAGGCTTCCCCTCACTGGATGTACTCACTCGCCCTATTCACAACTCTCACATCATTCCAGGGTTCCGCCTTGCTATTCCATTCCACATCACTTCAACCATCACACAGCGACACTGTAATATCTAACAATACTGAGTGAGCTGCTTATCTCCACATCAGCTACGAGGCACCTAGCCTCACGCCACTCCCTTCCCTGTGAACCACTTTCTGAAGCTGCCCTCTGTCCAATCGGTTGAACCACAGCCGTGTTTTACCATTTGATGACTCTGTAAAGATCAGGGTCCCACACATCCTGTAACTTATTCCTACCTTTCATATTGTAATTTTGGAGGAATACACTTACACCACCTAGGATGCCAGTCCTGCCCCAGATTTGCAATTGGCTAGTGGTCAGCACTGCTGCCTCACAGCGCCAGGGACTCAGGTTTGATTCCATCCTCGGGCGACTGTCTGTGTGGAGTTTGCACATTCTCCTCGTCTCTGCGTGGCTTTCCTCCGGGTGCTCTGGTTTCATCCCACAGTCCAAAGATGTGTAGGTTAGGTGGATTGGCCATGCTAAATTAACCATAGTATTCAGGGATGTGCAGGTTAGGTGGATTAGGCATGGGAAACGTGGTAGGGGTGTGGGTCTAAGTGGGATGCTCTTGGGAGAGGAGATGCAGACTCAATGGGTCAAACGGCCTGCCTTCACACTGTAGGGATTCTATGATCCTATGAAATGTTCAATGTTTTCCTTCTCAGTGCTCCTCTCTCAGTTTTGTGGATGACATTAACAAATGTCTGGCTTAGGTTCATGAGATGATCCACTCATCCACTCATTAACCTGGCCACCTCCACCAGAAGGCAAGGTGAGCCCAAGGAGATGCTCCATCAGGAACGACTAGGTCCTGTCCATAGAAGAGATGGTATAACAGCCCAAGGATGAGTGTGGGGTGCTGTTAGAAACAATAACCAGCTCTGGCAGGTGCTCAGGCCACTTCCACTTACTCTCAGGAGGCAAGATGCACAAATGGTCACACAGAGTAGACCAAAGAACTCACTCAGTCCTTCCCTGTCTTGGACTGAGGCTACATACCTACTGCTCAGATTTTCTCACTCTCAGGTGTAATGCTTTCCTTGGTAACAAGAGGCTCAATATACTGTACTTTTGATGGAAAAGTTGGCACTTCTCTGTTTTTTCTTTTGAGTTGAACTATGACAAGCAGCTAAAATAGTGCCTGATCTCAGAAGGGTTTCCTCCAATGTCAAGTTGAAGACAAATACTTTGTCCAGATACACCAGAGGTGACTGAAAATTAATGTCCGCAAAAGCTTTGTCCATCTCCTGCATGAAGGTGACAGGGACGCTATAGAGCCAAAATAACATTCTTGGGTATTTGGAAAGTCACCAGCCCCTTGTTCAGAATGCCATCTTTTCAATGTCACATTCAGAGATGTGTAGCTAGTTATAGGCGTGGGTCAAAGCAAGACTACACAATTACTTTGTACCTTGTGAACTTGCAATGCTTCCTCAGTCCCAGGTAGAGGTTCAGCATCCTCATCAGCCTGTGTTGAGCATCTGGATAGACACAGATCCTCAGTTTTCCATCTTTCTTTCTCTCAAGGACTGTGGGAGAGACAGTTGGACTTGACGGCTCTCAGATGATATCTCATTTCAAAGACTTCTACAGGTAGTCCCAAACCTCTTTCCAGTGCTGGGCTGTGATCCAGTGGTAAGGAATTTTTACTGGAATATAATTCTGTAGCTTTTCAAGCTGCAATACTGAATGTCAGCATCATTTTTACTGAAAGGTGTCCCATACTTAGTGAGAGCAGAAACAGGCTGCTCTTTCGGTCTCCTCCTGGAAGTCATGGTACAATGATTCAAGCATGTTCTGCTCAGTATTGCCACCTGCTGTTGGAGGCTCCATTACAATAACGTACAATGCAACCTGTTCAGTTCGGCACACACATTCAGGAGGAGACTCTCTGAGTGTCTCTGGTTGGCTGGGATAGCTTTCGACTGTCAAATCGTTTGAAGGTGTTCTCTAGAAACTGTGTATTCCAAATGATGTTCTGAACATGGTGATTTTCCAAGACTCCTTTATCAAGTGAGCCAGCCAATATCCGTGTTTGGCATCTAGACTGGAGAAGAACTTAGCTCCTGGGAATTTGGGGATTCAGTTCTTTGAATGTTGGAATTATGTATAGGTCTCTCTTTAGAAATAGGTTCTGATGTCTTGGGTCGAAACATGTCGAGTACATGCCACCTTCTTCTAGCATATAATGAACCTCACCAGTCTGTGTGTTAACATACATCGCGAAGAATACTATTACACTCCACGTGTTCAGCTCACTCAAGTTTCTCATGTATGTGAACACTGTGCTTTGTGGGTGGGTCAAGCGATGGAATTGAGGTGCGTGTCAGTTTCCTACAGTGTGGAATCTCTCTGGTTACCTTTAATGTAAGCTCTGGGCTGACACAGTGCGAGGATTCATCATCTCTTCTGCACAAATTGGTATCTTGGTGATCTCATGAATGGTTGAGATCTGTGCACACTGTTCACTTGAGCCCACCAGACCGAATACTTGCAGTTATCATTCACAACTCCGTAATTACACTTTATCATGAGTGAACCAATACGAGGCATGACTTTCTCATTATATACAGGTAATTTTGCAGTTGTTAGTAATGCCACACATCAGCTCCAGCCTCCCAGATTGCCTTGATCCACTACAATTTACCTACTGTTGCAATAGGTCCATGGCATATGCCACCTCTCTGGTCCTACACACATCTCTGGAACATCTGTATAACAGCGACAATTACATCAGACTCCTATTTATTGACTTTGGGGGGTCTGCCTTCAAACACCATAATTCCAACCAAATTCATCTCCAAACTCTGAAACCTAGGACTCTGCTCCCCCGCTCTGCAGCTGGATCCTCGACGTTCTGACCCACAGGCCACAATCAGTAAGGATAGACAACAACACCTCCCCCACCATAATCCTCAACCCCAGTGCCCCACAAGGCTGTGTACTCAGCCCCCTTACTGTACTCCTTATACACTCACAACTGTGTGGCCAAATTCAGCTCTAACTCCACTTCCAAATTTGCTGATGACACCACAGTAGCATGTCGGATCTCAATTAACGAGAAGAAAGAGATAGTGAGCTTAGTGGCTCGATGCAAAGACAATAATCTCTCACTCCATGTCAGCAAAACGAAGGAGCTGGTCATTGACTTCAGGAAGCGAAGTGGAGGACCTGCCCCTGCCTGTATCAATGGTGCTGAGGTGGAGGTGGTCGAGAGCTCTGAGTTTCCAAGGCGTAAATATCACCAACAATCTGTCCTGGTCCGTCCGCATTGACGTCAAGGAAGGCGCACCAACACCTCTACTTCCTCAGGAGGATAAAGAAATTCAGCATGTCCACAATGACTCTTACCAATTTTTATAGAAGCACCATAAAACGCATCCTATCTGGATGCATCACAGCCTGGTATGGCAACTGCTCTGCCCAAGACTGCAAGGAATTACAGAGAGCTGTGAACACAGCCCAGTCTATTACCAAAACCAGCCTTCTTTCCATTGACCCCATCTAAACTTCCCACTGCCTCGGGAAAATGGCCAACATCATCAAAGACCCCGGTTATACTCTCTTCCACCTGACAGAAGATACAAAAGTTTGAAAACACGCACCAACACGCCAACAGATTTAAGAACAGCTTCTTCCCCGCTGTTATGAATGGACCCCTCATATATGTGAGTTGATCTTTCTCTGCACCTTCTCTATAACTATACTCTGCATTCCATTCCATTACCCTGGTGTACTTATGTAGGGTATGAGTTGCCTGGTTAGCACGCAAAATAATACTTTTCACTGTATCTCGGTACATGTGAAAATAATAAATCAAATCAAAGTAAGCTTGAGTTCTAATGATTTCTATTGAGTTCTATTGAGTTCTAATGATCAGCTTGTTAATAATTATTATTGCTTTCTTAAAAAAAATACTCTCTTACATCAGGCCACCTCACAGCACTAGGAGTGGAATGTGGAATGGCCATGCTAAATTACCCATAGTATCCAGGAAATGCAGGCAAGGTGGATTAGCCATGGGAACTGCAGGGTTAAAGGGATAGGGTGGGGGTGGCTGGGTCTGGGTGAGTTGCTTTTCAGAGGTTTGGTGCAGACTCGATAAGCCTCTTTCCGCACTGTAGGGCTTCTAAGATTCTAAGTGTTGTTACATATATAAACACAAGAGTTTTATGAACAGGAAACATCTACTGTTTCACAGAACAGCACAGTGTGGAGCTGGAGGAACACAGCAGGCCAGGCAGCATCAGAGGAGCAGGAGAGTTGATGTTTCGGGTCGAGACCCTTCTTTTTGTGACCCAAAATGTCAACTTTCCTGCTCCTCTGATGCTGCCTGGCCTGCTGTGTTCCTCCAGCTCCACACTGTGTTATCTCAGACTCCGGAATTGGCAGTTCTTACTGTCTCTACTGTTTCACATAAATACTTAATGGTCATGCAATTTGCAGGGTGCAGTGGAGGTTAAAAGCAAATCTGGTGTCACATTACACAATTGATAGGAAATAAGGGAGTGAATTTTTTAGAAAAACAAACAGTCGAGGGCCTTTAGTTCACACCCTGTCCTCCCACACACCCCACCGTATCCTTAACACAGAGAAAGAGCAGGCACAATGAGAGGGACAGAAACAGAGATAGCAGGTGAGACAGAGAGAAAAACAGAATGAGACAGAGATAGGGACAATGACAATGGAGAAAGACAGAGAGAAAAAACAGGGTAGAGCAACAGTAGGCGCGAAAGAAGGAGAGAAAACAAAGAGAGAGGGCAAGAGAAACAAAACAGGAGAGAAGTGACTGAGAAAGTGAGACAATTACTGAGCAGAAAACTGAATGAGCGAGAGTCTACGAGTGAGAGAAAGGAAAAAATTAATACATGCTAAGTTTTTAAAAATAAATATGTGGGAAACCAGGTGAATTACTGAAAGGCAGCCCCAATATGTCAGTAATAAATATGGAGACAAGGTCCAGGTGAGATTCTGATCTTGATAAGTGACACAGGGAGACATGCAGATCCCATGTTACTACACTGCCATCTACTGGCCATCTCCAGTGAGGGCCAGGGCTGGTTTCCGAGGCATGGCTTGGGCTTGGACAATATTAACCCCAGCAATTCCTATTGTGTGAGATAACAAGCATGGGGCTGGATGAACACAGCAGGTCAAGCAGCATCATAGGAGCAGGAAAACTTGATGTTTCGGGCCTAAACCCTTCATCAGAAATGGGGGAGGGGAAGAGGGTTCTGAAATAAATAGGGAGAGAGGGGGAGGCGGATAGAGGATGGATAGAGGAGAGGATAGGTGGAGAGGAGACAGACAAGTCGAAGAGGCGGGGATGGAGCCAGTAAAGGTGAGTGTAG
>JAHRHZ010000035.1:2727256-2754370 GCA_024137785.1 Ginglymostoma cirratum | reverse complement strand
CAGATGCGGCGGAGGCGAAGGAATTGGGAATAGGGGATGGCATTTTTGCAGGAGGGTGGGTGGGAGGAGGTGTATTCCAGGTAGCTGTGGGAGTCAGTGGGCTTGAAATGGACATCTGTCTCTAGGTGGTTGCCCGAGATGGAGACAGAGAGGTCCAGGAAGGAGAGAGAAGTGTTGGAGATGGTCCAGGTGAACTTCAGGTTGGGGTGGAAAGTGTTGGTGAATTGGATGAACTGTTCGAGCTCCTCGTGGGAGCACGAGGCGGCGCCGATGCAGTCATCAATGTAACGGAGGAAGAGGTGGGGTTTAGGGCCAGTGTAGGTACGGAAGAGGGATTGTTCCACATAACCTACGAAGAGGCAGGCATAGCTTGGACCCATGCGGGTACCCATGGCCACACCCTTTGTTTGTAGGAAGTGGGAGGAATTGAAAGAAAAGTTGTTGAGGGTGAGGACGAGTTCGGCTAGGCGGATGAGGGTGTCGGTGGAGGGGGATTGGTCCGTTCTGCGGGACAGGAAGAAGCGGAGGGCCTTTAGGCCATCAGCATGGGGAATACAGGTGTATAGGGACTGGACGTCCATAGTAAAAATGAGGTGTTGGGGACCTGGGAATTGGAAGTTCTGGAGGAGGTGGAGGGCGTGGGTGGTGTCACGGACGTAGGTAGGGAGTTCCTGGACCAAGGGGGTGAAAATGGAGTCTAGGTAGGTGGAGATGGGTTCGGTGGGGCAGGAGCAGGCGGAGACAATGGGTCGACCAGGGCATTCAGGTTTGTGGATTTTGGGAAGGAGACAGAAGCGGGCGGTGCGGGGTTGGGGAACGATGAGGTTGGAGGCGGTGGGTGGGAGGTCACCTGAGGTGATGAGGTTGTGGATGGTTTGGGAGATGATGGTTTGGTGCTCGGGGGTGGGGTCATGATCCAGGGGGCGGTAGGAGGAGGTGTCAGAGAGTTGGCGCCTGTCCTCAGCAATGTAGAGGTCAGTGCGTGCAGCCCAATGGCATCAATGTGGATTTCACAAGCTTCAAAATCTCCCCTCCCCCAACCGCATCCCAAAACCAGCCCAGCTCATCTCCACCTCCCTAACCTGTTTTTCCTCTCACCCCAGCCACACCTCCATCTCCTATCTACTAACATCATCCCGCCCCCTTGACCTGTCCGTCCTCCCTGGACTGACCTATCTCCTCCCTACCCCCCTACCTACACTCACCTTTACTGGCTCCATCCCCGCCTCTTCGACTTGTCGGCCTCCTCTCCACCTATCCTCTCCTCTATCCATCCTCTATCCGCCTCCCCCTCTCTCCCTATTTATTTTAGAACCCTCTTCCCCTCCCCCATTTCTGATGAAGGGTTTAGGCCCGAAAAGTCAAGCTTTCCTGCTCCTATGATGCTGCTTGACCTGCTGTGTTCATCCAGCCCCATGCTTGTTATCTCGGATTCTCCAGCATCTGCAGTACCTTTTATCTCTGAAACAAAGCAGCCTCAACTGCTTCACTGGGCAGGGAATTCCACAGATTCACAACCCTTTGGAAGAAGATGTTTCTCCTCAGCTCAGTCTGAAACATGCTTCCCCTTATTTTGAGGCTATGCCCCCTCGTTTGAGTTTCACCTGCCAGGGGAAACAACTTCCCTGCTTCCAGCTCATCTATTTCCTTCATAATTTTATATGTTTCTGTAAGATCCCCACTCCCCCTCATTCTTCTAAATTCCATGAAGAGGAAAGGAATTCAGCAATGTGGTAGCACTGGAGAGGGTGCTGGAGAATTTCAGTGATAGAGAGAGATCGGACAGGTTGGGGTTGTTTTCCTTTGAGCAGGGGAGATTGAGGGGGACATGACTGATATACATAAAATTATGAGGGGCATAGATAGGGTAAACAGGAGGGAGCTTTTCCCCTTGATGTAAGCTTTAATAAGCAGGGGACATAGATTTCAGGGGAAGAAGGTTTAGAGGAGATGTGAGGAAAATCTTTTTCACCCACAAAGTGATGGGAATCTGGAACTCACTGCCTGTGAAGGTGGTAAAGGCAGAAACTCTCATAATTTTCAAGTATTCAGATGTGCATTTGTGACACCAAGGTATAAAAGGCTATGGGTCAAATGCTGGGAAATGGCATTTGAATAGTTAGGTGAGATAACAAGGTGTAGAGCTGGATGAACACAGCAGGCTAAGCAGCATCATAGGAGCAGGAAAGCTTGATGTTTCGGGCCTAGATGATACAATTCAAAGATTTTAAACCTTTCTTTCAGTTGAGCAGGAGTCTTGTGAATATCTGAAGCACAAGCCTCAAAAATAGCCCTAAATTCAGCATTCCAGAATTAGCTGTGAGTATTTCTGACGCCAATGTCAGTGTAAACTTCTGGATTATCACCACTGAGGACTCACTATTAGGGAGATTTGCATATCAGGTATATTTCTGTATAAATGTGGACACTAATTACAAAGCTGCAGCCAGGCGTATGTTTTAGTTGCACCTCTCGTTCCCTATAGCACAATCACTGACTATCTGCATTCTAGCAACACTGCTTTGTACCCTAGGTCTGAGCTCTCTCATTAACCCATGATGGCTGAGCCACTTTATATTCTGTGGTACTAACAGCTCTTCCTTTACTTAACAGTATCCTCACCCTGTCAATACCATTGTCAATGACAGAAGGACATCTCCAACTGCTGGTCATCACCGGGATCTCTCTTCAAGTTTACTACAGATTAGCTATCCACACAAGCTTCCAAACATGTGAACTCTAACACCTAGAAGAACAAGGGCAGCAGATACATGGGAACATCATCACCTACAAATTCCCTTCCAAGTTACACACTATCCTGCCTTGGAAATACATCGCTGTTCCTCCAATGTCACTGGGTTAAAATCCTGAAACTCCTTTTTTAATAACACCGTGCATGTCCCTACACCCCCAAGGACTGCAGTTCAAGAATGCAGCTCACCGCCACCTTCTCAAAGGCAATTAGGAACAATCAACAAATGCTTGACTAACTTCCTTGAAATTCACTATTGTCTCCTCTACTGGTCACATCCTCAAAAAACTCCAGAAGATTTGTCAAGTATGGTTTCCCTTCAGTGAATCCATGCTCTCCAGCACTGATTCTGTCCCCGCTTTCCAAATGCTCAGTTGTTACATCCTTAATGATTGACTTCAGCATTTTCCCCACTACCAATGTCAGGCTAACCAGCCTATAATTCCCGGTTTTCTGTCCCTCCTTTTTTAAAGCTTGGAGTTACATTAATTACCCTCTAGTCCATTGGAACTCTTCCAGAGACTACAGAATGCTGAAGAATGATCACCAATGTGTCCTCTATTCCTAGGGTCACTTCCTTAAGTACTCTGGGACACAGAGCATTAGGTCCTGGGGAGTTACCTGGTTTTGATCCCATCAATTTCCCCAGTACCATTTCATGGCTAATAAGGATTTCTTTCAGTTCCTCCTTCATGCTTGACCATCTGTCCCCGAGCATTTCCTTAAGATTATTTCCTTAGTGAAAACGTATCCAAAGTATTTGTTCAAATAGTCTGCCATCTCTTTGTTGTCCATTATGAATTCACCTGATTCTAACCACAAGGGTCTTCACAGGTCTTTTTCTTTTCAAGTATTTATAGAAGCTTTTGCAGTTAATTTTCATGTTTTCTACAAGCTTACTTTCATATACCATTTTCGCCTTCCAAATTAAACCCTACGTCCTCCTCTGCTGAATTTTAAATTTCTCCCAGTCCTCAGGTTTTCTGCTTTCTCTGGCCAATTTATATGCCTCTTCTTTGGCTTTAACACTGTTCCTGATTTCCCTTGTTAGCCATGGTTGAGCCACCTTCCCTGTTTTACTCTTATGCCTGACAGGGATGTACAACTGTTGAAGTCCATCCACGTGTTCTTTAAATGTCTGCCATTGCCTATCTATTGTTAACCCTCTAAGTATCCTTTGCCAGCTTTTCATAGCCAATGCATGCCTCATACCATCAAAGTTAGTTTTCTTCAAGTTCAGGACCCTAATCTCAGATTTAACTGTGTCACTCTCCATCTCAATGAAGAATTAAGGTGAGGCCCTGTGGAGTGAAGATGAGGTCCTGCGGAGTGATTATAGGGAGCTAGGAGAAAAGTTAAAAACCAGGACCTAGACAGTAGTAATCTCCAGATTAATTCCAGTGCCACGTGCTAGCGAGGTTAAGAAGAGGAAGATATGGCAGATGAATACATGGCTAAAGAGTTGATGCAGGGGGCAGGAATTCAGACTCCTGGATCATTGTGATCTTTGCTGGAGCAGAGGTGACCTGTTCAAGAGGGATGGGTTGCACCTGAACTGGAGGGGGACCAATATCCTGGCGGGCAGATTTGCTAGTGCTACAAGGGAGGGTTTGAACTAGATTGGCAAGGGTTGGGATCCTCAAAAGCAGGGAGGCAAGTGTAAGGCTGGAAGGAGATACAGTATCAGAAATAGCAAGTTGAAGAGACAGGTCAGGATGAAACAGGACAGGGAGTGAGGAATGCCTGTTGGATTAAATTGCATCTATTTCAATGCAAGAGGGCTGACAGGTAAGGCCGATGAACTCAGGGCATTGATACGTACGTTGTTCTGGGATATTACAGCCATTACAGAAACATGGCTAAGGGAGGGACAGGACTGGCAGCTTAACGTGCCCCAGTGCAGATGCTTTAGGTGGGACAGAGGTGCCTGAAAAAGGGGAGGGGGAGTTGCATTTTTGATTAAGGGAGTATCTCAGCAGTAGTCAGAGATTAATTAACTGAGGGATCATCTAGTGAGGCATTGTGGGTGGAGCTAAGAAATAAGAAGGGGATGGTGACGTTATTGGGGTTATACTATAGGCCCCCAAATAGTCAACAGGAATTAGAAGAATAAATACGCAGGCAGATTGCAGAGACTTGCAGGAGAAATAGGGTTGTCATAGTGAAGGATTTTAATTTTCCTAACATAGACTGGGACTGCCATAGAGTTATGGGCTTCGATGGGATGGAATTTGTTAAATGAATTTGTTCAAGAAAGTCTCCTCAAGCATTATGTAGAGGATCCTACTCGGGAAGGAGAAAAACTCAACCTACTGTTAGGAAATAGGGCAGAACAGGTGACTGGGGTGACAGTGGGGGAGCACTTTGGGACCAGTGACCATAGTTCTATCAATTTTAAAGTAGTTATGGAGAAGGACAAAACTGGTTCAAGTTTTAAACTGGGCCAAGGTGAATTTTGATGGAGTTAGACAGGAGCTTGCAGGGATTGATTGGAGTAATTTGCAGGCAAAGGAACTTCTGGCAAGTAGGAGGCCTTTAAAAGTATGATAGCTAGAGTTCAAGGTTGGTATGTTCCTGTGAGGGTGAAGGACAAGGTTGGCAGGAGTAGGAAACCCTGGATCACCACTTTGACTAGAAAAAAGAAGGAAGCATGACTCAGGAACAGACAGCTGGGATCATGGGAATCCTTGGAGGTATATAGGGGATACAGGAGTTTACTGAAGAAGGAAAATCAGGAGGGTGAAAAGGGGACACGAGTTAGCTTTGGCTGAGAAGATTAGGGTGAATCCAAAGAGATTTTAAAGTATATTAAAGGAAAAATAATAAGGAGAGAGCGAATAGGACTCCCCAAGGACCAAAGTGGACATGTATGTGTGAAACTGCCGTAGATGGGTGAGGTCCTCAATGAATATTTCTCCTCTGTGTTCACCGTGGAGAAAGACATGAAGACTTGGAACTTTGGGAAGTTACTGGCAATATCTTGTAGACAGTCCATATCACAGTAGAGGTGTTGAAAGTGTTAGAATGTATGAAGGTGGATAAATTTCCTGGTCCTGATCAGATACATTCAAGAACACTGCAAGAAGCTTAAGAAGAAATTACGGAGGCCCTGGCTGATATATTTACATCACCATTATTAGCCACGGGCACAGAAGACTGAAGGGTAGCAAATGTTGCGCCCTTATTCAAGAAGGGCTGCGAAAAAACACTTGGGAATTATAGACCAGTAAGCCTAATAAGCTTAGGGTAAGTTACTTGAGAAGATTCTGAGGGATAAGATATACAAGCATTTAGAAAGACAGGGTTTGATTCGGAGTAGTCAGCATGGCTTCGTGCATGAGAGATCATGCCTCACAAATTTGTTAGAGTTCTTTGATGAAGTGACCAGGAAGGTTGATGAGGGAAGGGTGGTAGACATAGTCCATATGGATTTCAGTAAGGCCTTTGATAAGGTTCCACATGATAGGCTGCTCTGGAAGGTTAGATCACATGGAATCCAGGGAGAGTTGGCAGATTGGATACACAATTGGCTTGATGATAGGAAGCAGAGAGTAATAGTGGAAGGATGCTTGTCAGACTAGAGGTCCGTGACTAATGGTGTACCTCAGGGGTCGGCATTGGGCCCATTGCTGTTTGTTATCTATATCAACGATTTGGATGAGAATGTACAAAGCGTGATTAGTAAGTTTGCGAATGACATTAAAACAGGTGGTAGCATGGACAGTAAGGAAGGTTATCAGAAATTGCAGTAGGATGTTGATCAGTTGGGGAAATGGGCCGAGAAATGGTAAATGGAGTTCAATATAGATAAGCGTAAGGTGTTGCATTTTGGAACGTCAACTCAAGATAGGGGTTTCATGGTGAATGGTAGGGCCTTAAGGAGTCTAATGGAACAGAGGGACCTTGGAGTTCAGGCACACGGTTCTCTGAAAGTGGAGTCACAGGTAGACAGGGCAGTGAAGAAGGCTTTTGGCACACGGGCCTTCATCAATCAGGGCATTCAGTACAGAAGCTGGAAAGTTATGTTGCAGTTGTACAGGACATTGGTGAGGCCACACTTGGAGTGTTGTGTTCAGTTTTTGACAGTGACAGTTTTTGCTATAGGAAGGATGTAATTAAACTGGAAAGAGTACAGAAATAAATTATAAGGATGTTGCCAGGACTCAAGGGCCTGAGTTATAGGGAGAGGTTGGACAAGCTAGGACTTGTTTCTTTCAAGCGTAGGAGACCGAGGTGTGGAGGGTGGTTGGGGGGAGGGGGGTTAGGTATCTCTATACAAGTGTATAAGATCATGAGAGGCATGTATAGGGTGAATGCACTCAGTCTTTTACCCATGGTTGGGGAATCGAGGACTAGAGGGCATCAGTTTAAGATAAGAAGGGGAATGAATACATGGGAACCTGGGGGGCAACTTTTTTTTTTCCACAGAGAGTGTACACATATGGAATGAGCTGCCAATGGAAGTGGTTGAGGCAGGTACATTAACAACATTTAAAAGGCATTTGGAAGAATACATGGATAGGAAAGGCTCAGAAGGATATGGGCCAAGTGCAGGGAAATGGGGTTAGTGTGGGCTGACGTTTTGGTCAGCACGGACCCATTTGGGCCAAAGGGCCTGTCTCTGTGCTGTAGGGCTCTATCTATCTAATTCTACCACATTATGGTCAATCTTCTCTAGAGGATCTCGCACCACAACGTTGCTAATTAATCCTCTCTCAATACACAATATCCATTCTAGGATGGCTTACTCTCTGGTCGGTTTCTAGATATATTGGTTGAGGAAACCCATCCCTCTTACATTCCAAGAAATCCTCCTCCATTGTATTGCTACCAGTTTGGTTAAGCCAATCAATACGTAGATTGAAGTCACCCATAATAACTGATGTACCCTTACTGCATGCATCTCTAAATTCCTGTTTGATATAATCCCTAACCTCACAACTACTGTTTGGTGGTCTGTATATAACTCCCAATAATGCCTTTTTCCCTTTAGCATTCTGCAGTTCCAACCATAGTGAGTCCACTTTGTCCAGGCTAACATCTTCCCTTATTATTGTGTTAACTCCTTAACTAGCAATGCTACCCTACCTCCCTTTCTTTCTGCCTGTCTTTCCTGAAAATTGAATAACCCTGGACATTGAGTTCCAATCCTTGGCCACCCTCGAGCCAGTTCTCTGTGATCGCAATTACATCATGTCCATTAATAATTGTCTGCGCAGTTAATTCATCTACCTTGTCACAAATGCTCCTCGCACTGAGACACAGAGCCTTCAGGCTCATTTATTTTGACATTTACTGCCATTTTAGAATCATTGTGAAATGTAGCCCTTTTTGATTTTTGTCTTTGGTTTCTCTGCCTTCCACTTTCATTTTTCCTCTTATTGTCTTTTGTTTCTGTCCCTATTTTACTTCCCTCCAATTTCCTGCATTTGTTCACACCCCTCTGCGGCACTAAATCTAAAAGTAAACATTCTTCACCTGATTCAGTTGGCAGAAAAAAAATGGTTAAACTACTCAACCAATGTAACAGCCAATTGGCATTTCCAAGGCGCCCAGTGAAATGTGTCAAATGTTAATTCGATCCCTGACTATTTTGGCAACAATGTGATCCAAATTTGTGTTTCCACACAAGCTTTCAGAGAAGCAGGTCACCCCCAAAACATTTTCCCATCCAGTGAACCACTTTGAAAGGTGCTGTTGGAATGTAGATAACACAACAGACAATATTAGCATAGCAAGCTCCCACAAAGAGCAAGGAGGTAATCACTAGGTCGCCTTTTTTTTAAATTCATTGACAGGGTGTGGGCAGTTACGGCTAGGCCAGCATTTATTACACATCCCTCATTATCCAGAGAGAAACCACATTGACTCCCAGACCCACAGCAGTCTCCTTCCTTCAAGGGCATAATGGCAAATACCTGGCAAATGCAACTTCATGTGGATTAACTGGTTATAGACCAGTATTTCTGATGAAGGGTCTAGGCCCGAAACATCAAGTTTTCCTGCTCCTATGATGCTGCTTGACCTGCTGTGTTCATCCAGCCCCATGCTTGTTATCTTGGATTCTCCAGCACCTGCAGTACCTTTTATCTCTATAGACCAGTGAGCCTTACTTCAGTTGTGGGTAAAGTATTGGAAAGGATTATAAGAGATAGGATTTATAATCATCTAGAAAGGAATAATTTGATTAGGGATAGTCAACACGGTTTTGTGAAGGGTAAGCCGTGCCTCATAAACCCTACTGAGTTCTTTGAAAAGATGACTAAACAGGTGGATGAGGGTAAAGCGGTTGATGTGGTGTATATGGATTTCAGTAAAGCGTTTGATAAGGTTCTCCACAGTAGGCTATTGCAGAAAATTCTGAGGCATGGGATTGAGGGTGATTTCGCGGTTTGGATCAGAAATTGGCTAGCTGTAAGAAGACAGAGGGTGGTGGTTGATGGGAAATGTTCATCCTGGAGTTCAGTTACTAGTGGTGTACCGCAAGGATCTGTTTTGGGGCCACAGCTGTTTGTCATTTTTATAAATGACCTGGATGAGGGCGTAGAAGGATGGGTTAGTAAATTTGTGGATGACACTAAAGTCGGTGGAGTTGTGGATAGTGCGGAAGGATGTTGCATGTTACAGAGGGACATAGATAAGCTGCAGAGCTGGGCTGAGAGGTGGCAGATGGAGTTTAATGCGGAAAAGTGTGAGGTGATTCACTTTGGAAGGAGTAACAGGAATACAGAGTACAGGGCTAATGGTAAGATACTTGGGTGTGTGGACCAGCAGAGAGATCTAGGTGCCCATGTGCATAGATCCCTGAAAGTTGCCACCCAGGTTGATAGGGTTGTTAAGAAGGCGTATGGTGTGTTAGGTTTTATTGGTAGAGGGATTGAGTTTCGGAGCCATGAGGTCATGTTGCAGCTGTACAAAACTCTGGTGCGGCCGCACTTGGAGTATTGCGTCAGTTCTGGTCACCGCATTATAGGAAAGATGTGGAAGCATTGGAAAGGGTGCAGAGGAGATTTACCAGGATGAAGCCTGGTATGGAGGGAAGGTCTTATGATGAAAGGCTGAGGAACTTGAGGCTGTTTTTGTTAGAGAGAAGAAGGTTAAGAGGTGACTTAATAGAGACATACAAGATGATCAGAGGATTAGATAGGGTGGACTGTGAGAGCCTTTTTCCTCGGATGGTGATGGCTAGCACGAGGGGACATAGCTTTAAATTGAGGGGTGATAGATATAGGACAGATGCCAGAGGTAGGTTCTTTACTCAGAGAGTAGTAAGAGCATGGAATGCCTTGCCTGCAGCAGTTGTAGCCTCGCCAACTTTGAGGGCATTTAAATGGTCGTTGGATAAACATATGGATGATAAGGGAATATTGTAGGTTAGATGGGCTTCAGATTGGTTTCAAGGTCGGTGCAACATCGAGGGCCGAAGGGCCTGTACTGCGCTGTAATGTTCTATGTTCTAAATGTGTGAGGTTATCCACTTCAGTCACAAAAACAGGAAGGAAGATTATTATCTGAATGGTGGCAGTTTAGGAAAAGGTGAGATACAAAGAGACCTGGGTGTCATTGGTGGAACGCAGGTGGAGCAGGTAGTGAGGAAAGCTAATGGCATGGTATCCTTCATAGCGAGAGGGTTTGAGTATCGGAGTAAGGATGTCTTGCTGTGGTTATGTAGGGCATTGGTGAGGCCAAACCTTGAGTATTGTGTGCAGTTTTGGTCTCCGAGCCTGATTGAGGGAGTCCAGCAAAGGTTCACCAGACTGATTCCCAGGATGGCAGGACTGACATATGAGGAAAGACTGGATCGACTGGGCTTGTATCCGCTGAAATTTAGAAGAATGAGGGGGGATCTCATAGGAACATATAAAATTCCTAATGGGAATGGACAGGCTGGATGCGGGAACAATGTTCCTGAACAAAAACAAAAGTTGCCGGAAAAGCTCATCAGGTCTGGCAGCATCTGTGAATTAAAAATCAGAGTTTATGTTTCAGGTCTGGTCACCCATCCTCAGAACCACAGATCTTCTGGTTTTTATCAAGAATGTTCGCGATGTGGGGAAATCCAGAACTAGGGGTCACAGTCTATGAATAAGTGGTAAACCATTCAGGATTGAGATGAGGAAGAATTTCTTCACTCAGAGAGCTGTGAATGTGTGGAATTCTCTCCCACAGAAAGCTTTTGGGGCCAGTTCATCAGATCTCTTCAAGTGGGAGCTGGGTGTGGCTCTTGCAGCCAAAGGGACCAAGGGTATGGAGAGAAAGTGGGAATGGGTTACTGAAATTACATGATCAGCCATGAACACATTGAATGGTGGTACAGGCTTGAAGGGCCGAATGGCCTATTCCTGCACCTATTTTCTATTTTTTCTATTTGGGCATTTAAACCCAAGATTAATTTGGATATGTTCAAAATAGTTAGCTCTATTTGTTATTGATCAATGTTTAAACAGATAATGACAAGCCTTGACAATCAGGAAATACTTCTCACACGTTTGTTTTTTGAAAACCTTTTCTCCATTCTGATTGTGAGTGCACCTTATGATCCCAAGTGTTGGTTATACAGATTCAGTCAGATCCCAAAGTGAAACTGGTTTCATAGATCCAAAGTTTTATTTTTCCTTTGTTAATTGCGGAGGTCAGTCACTGAACAAGATGCTGCCAACACGCAAAAACATAAATGTTTAATCTCTGCAGAGAAGTCTGTAGAAGCCAAGTCACTGAATGTATTCAAGAAGGAGATGGATATATTTTAAAGGTATCAAGTGGTATAGGGAAAATGGGGCAAGATAGCAATGAGACGCAGGATCAGCCAAGATCATTTTGAATGGCAGAGCAAGTGCAAAAAGCTGGATGGTCTACACCTGATCCTAGTTTCTACCAAAGACTAAATGTGTAATACATTACACAGGGCAAGTAATGTTAGAAAAGATCTCATGAATGTCAGAAAAGAAAACCTCATGCTTCTTTCCCGGCAGAATTATTAAAGATACTGAAACCTCAGTGAAAACTCACCCCTATTTCTACACACAAGCTTTGTGCTCGGCTGGTACATCTGTAATCAGCTTTCTTTCCGCAAATTGCTGCATGTTCACCAAATGCTATTTTCTTCAGCTCATGCCTCTCCCCAAGACCCTTCAAATAAATTACCAATTCAGCTAATTATTATCTACATTGGTTCCCTAAACTCATATCTTCAACAGCCTTCAAGGATGCTCTCCTGTCTGACCTCTCCACAGCCTCCTGTTTCTGGAGCTCTCTGCACACTGACCATCCTTTGGACTTCTCCACAGTCCTTAGTGCTTGGAAACCACTATTAAAAGTACCTCTGCTGTTATAGGCCTCTTTCTTCTCCACGAACATAGTTCTGGCTCCTCTCTCTGGTGTTGTAAAAGTCAAGCCAGCAAATGGCTCAACGGCAGTCTCTCTATGTAGCTTAGAGTCATTTAGCTGCAATCACATGACTACTTGCAAATGTTGTTTTGACCTTGAGTTTCAAAATGATTTTTGGCATTCACGAAAGGTCGGATCTTCTTCCACTTTAGAACCAAGGTGAAGAATAAAAGGTGATTAGATCCTGATAACATTCCAGCAACTGTACCGAACTTGCTGCTCCCCTACTCAAGCTTTTCCACGACAGTTAGAACATTGGCACCTACCCACCAGTGTGGAAAATTGTACAGGTACAAAAGGCAGGACAAATCCAACCCGACCAATTACCGCCCCATCAATCTACTGTCAATCATCAGTAAAGTGATGGAAGGTGTCATTGACAGTGCTACCTACTCAGCAATAAATTGCTCAGTGATGCCCAGTTTGGGATCCACCAGGGCCACTCAACTCCTGACCTCATTACAGTCTTGGATCAAACATGGACAAAAGAGCCGAATTCCAGAGGTGAAGGGAGTCACTGCCTTTGCTATCAAGCCACGTTTGAGCAAGTGTGGAATCAAGGTGCCCTAGCAAAGCTGGAATCAATAGGAACTGGGGGCACACTCTCTGCTGGTTGGAGTCATATTTGGCACATAAGAAGATGGTTGTGGCTGTTGGACATCAGTCATCTCAGCTCCGGAACATCTCTGCAGGAGTTCCTCAGGGTAGTGTCCTAGGGCAAACCATCTTCAGCTGCTTCATCAATGACCTTCCCTCCATCATAAGGTCAGAAGTGGAGATGTTCACTGACTGTTTCGCCATCCACAGATCCTCAGGTATTGAAGCAGTCCACGTGCAAATGGAGCAAGGCCTGGAAATTTTCCAGGCTTAGGCTGCCAACTGGCAAGTAACATTCGCGCCACACAAAACAACAATCATCTCCAATAGGAGAATCTTACCATCACCCCTTGACATTCAATCATAAATCATAGGATCCCTATAGTATGGAAACAGGCCATTCGGCCCAATGAGTCCACACCACCCCTCTGAAGAACATCCCACCCATACCCATTCCCCTGTATTTCCCATGTCTAACCCACCTAACCTAAACATCCCTGAACACTATGGGCAATTTAGCATGGCCAATCCACCTACCTTGCACATCTTTGAATTGTGGGAGGAAACTGTAGCACCCAGAAGAAACCCACACAGACACAGGGAGAACATGCAAACTCCACACAGACAGTCACCTGAGGTTGGAATCGAACACAGGTCCCTGGTGCTGTGAGGCAGCCGTTGCTAAACACGGAGCCACCGTGCCATTCAATGGCATCATATCATTAAATCCCCCACTATCAACAAATTGGGGGTTGCCGTTGACCAGAAGCTCAGCTGGACTCATGAAATAAACACCAGTGGCTGCAAGAGTAGGTCAGAAGCTAGGAATACTGCAGTGGGTAACTCACCTCCTGATTCCCCAAAGCCTGTCCGCCATCTACAAGGCACAAGTCAGGAGTGTGATGGAATACTCCCCATTTGCCTGGATGGGTGCAGCTCCAACAACTCTCAAGAAGCTTGACACCATCCAGGAAAAAGCAGCCCACTTAACTGACATTATATCTACCACTTTCAACCATTAAGCCTCCCACCATTGATGCACAGGGGCAACTGTGTCTACCATCTCTACCATCTACAAGAGGCACTGCAGAAAATTACCAAAGATCCTTAGGCAGTACCTTCCAAACCCATGAACACTTCTATTTAGAAGGACAAGAGCAGCAGTGACATGGGAACACCACCACCTGCAAGTTCCCCTCCAAGCCACTTGCCATCCTGACTTGGAAATAAATCACTGTTCCTTCAGTGTCTCTGGATCAAAATCCTGGAATTCACACCCTAAGGGCATTGCGCTTACAGGATGTGAACTGCAGTGGTTCAAGTAGGCAGCTCGCCACCACCTTCTCAAGGGCAACTAGGGACGGGCTATTAATTCTGGCCCAGCCAACGACACCCACATCCCATGAATGAATAAAAAGGTTCTCACATAATAACAATATAGTAAAAAACCTTTATTGAATCAGTAACAATGTTAGAGATTAAGTAAATTGAGTTTCATTGAGTAAATTTAAGGAAGAGATAAATTTTTAATCTGTAGCAGGTTGGAAGGTTATGGTTGAGGCTAAGATGAGATCAGCCATGATCGTATTCAATTGTGGAGCTTGTTCGAGGGGCTGAATGGCCTACTCCTGCTCATAGTTCTTATGTAGAGATATTAGCTATTAGTGAGGCCTCCCAGCAGAAAGCACAGACGCTCTGTTTGTCCCGGCTCAGAAGGAAAATGCAGTTTTTTTTTGAGTCAAACAAAGGGGCTCAGGTGGAGCATTCTTTATTTTAGTTTGTATTATTGCAATGGAATATTGCACTGATTTGAATGAAGCGAGTCTGATCAAACATATTGATCACTATGTTCAATCACTGTGACAAATAGTAACAATCTGTAAAAGGGCATTAATAAGATTCAAACTGTGCAAATATACATAACTTCTTGAAAACAACCTTCAAGTCTGGGAAAACAAAACTCTGCAGAATGTCGTCTTGAAAGTACTTTGACTAAGTAAAAGTTAACTTCAGGAAAAATAAATATTAACTGCTTGTTTTTTCTGTGGCAAAGACATGTTATTAGCACAGAATTTTATTCTTGGATCAGTTATGGCTTGCTGAAGTCTTTGCAGCTGGAGACAGCACAGTTGAATCAGAATTCTTCCATAAAAACTTTTCACTTGCGGTGGTGAGATCTTCCAATGGCTTTTCAACACTCACATTTAGACAAGAGGGATTTCCGAGACAGAAGTATGGCAAAAGGTGCTGCTGACTGACTGTGTTCAATTCCAAGCCACACTCTATCACACCCCCAAACTGGGTTGTGATCTCTCTCTGAAAGTGTTGGACACTCAGTGACTCCAGTGGACCCAGGTTGTTTTCTTTGCGAATGTAACATTATTGCCTGCTGCAGCTGGTCTCCTTTGTTCTATCAAGTTTCCAAAAACTCCAAGAAACGAGTATACTTCCAGTCAATGATGTTATAAATTAATGTTTCAGAACACATCTTCATAACAATACGCTTAATTAATCTGTGGTTGATTGCCTGTAATATTATGGATTTATTAATTCAAGTGGTAATTTACAACTAAGAACCATTGTCTAACCTGATCCAGGAGGTTTGATGACTTGTGGGTGTGATTATCACTGCTGTGGTTGAGATAGTATTGGAACTAAAACCGTAAGGGTTCAGAAAAGGTTTACAAGGATGTGGCCAGGGTTGGGCGTTTGAGCTATAGGGAGAGGCTGGAGCTATTTTCCCCTGGAGCATTGGAGGTTGAGAGGTGACCTTATAAGAGGGGCATAGATAGGTTGAATAGCCAGGGTCTTTTCCCCAAGTTGAGAGAGTCCAAAACTAGAGGGCATGGGTTTAATGGGAGAGGAGAAGGATTTAAAAGGGATCTAAGGGGCAATTTTTTTCACGCAGAGGGTGGTGCGTGTATGGAACGAACTGCCAGAGGTAGTGGTGGGAGCTGGTAAAATAACAACATCTAAAAACATCTGGATGGGTATATGAACATAGAACATTACAGCGCAGTACAGGCCCTCGATGCTGTGCTGACCTGTGAAACCAATCTGAAGCCCATCTAACCTACACTAGTCCATTATCATCCATTTGTTTATCCAACGACCATTTAAATGCCCTCAAAGTTGGCGAGGCTACAACTGCTGCAGGCAAGGCATTCCATGCCCTTACTACTCTGAGTAAAGAATCTACCTCTGACATCTGTCCTATATCTATCACCCCTCAATTTAAAGTTATGTCCCCTCGTGTTAGCCGTCACCATCCGAGGAAAAAGGCTCTCACAGTCCACCCTATCTAATCCTCTGATCATCTTGTATGTCTCTATTAAGTCACCTCTTAACCTTCTTCTCTCTAATGAAAACAGCCTCAAGTTCCTCAGCCTTTCATCATAAGACCTTCCCTCCATACCAGGCTTCATCCTGGTAAATCTCCTCTGCACCCTATCCAATGCTTCCACATCCTTCCTATAATGCGGTGACCAGAACTGACGCAATACTCCAAGTGCGGCCGCACCAGAGTTTTGTACAGTTGCAACATGACCTCACGGCTCTGAAACTCAATCCCTCTACCAATAAAACCTAACACACCATACGCCTTCTTAACAACCCTATCAACCTGGGTGGCAACTTTCAGGGATCTATGCACATGGGCACCTAGATCTCTCTGCTCGTCCACACACCCAAGAATCTTACCATTAGCCCAGTACTCTGTATTCCTGTTACTCCTTCCAAAGTGAATCAACTCACTTTTCCGCATTAAACTCCATTTGCCACCTCTCAGCCCAGCTCTGCAGCTTATCTATGTCCCTCTGTAACCTGCAACATCCTTCTGCACTATCCACAACTCCACCGACTTTAGTGTCATCCACAAATTTACTAACCCATCCTTCTACGCCCTCATCCAGGTTATTTATAAAAATGACAAACAGCTGTGGCCCCAAAACAGATCCTTGCGGTACACCACTAGTAACTGAACTCCAGGATGAACATTTCCCATCAACCACCACCCTCTGTCTTCTTACAGCTTGCCAATTTCTGATCCAAACTGCTAAATCACCCTCAATCCCATGCCTCAGAATTTTCTGCAATAGCCTACTGTGGGGAACCTTATCAAACACTTTACTGAAATCCATATACACCACATCAACCACTTTACCCTCATCCACTTGTTTAGTCACCTTCTCAAAGAACTCAGTAGGGTTTGTGAGGCACGACCTACCCTTCACAAAACCGTGTTGACTATCCCTAATCAAATTATTCCTTTCTAGATGATTATAAATCCTATCTCTTATAATAATCCTTTCCAACCCTTTACCCACAACCGAAGTAAGGCTCACTGGTCTATAATTACCAGGGTTGTCTCTACTCCCCTTCTTGAACAAGGAGACAACATTTGCTATCCTCCAGTCTTCTGGTACTATTCCTGTAGACAATGACGACATAAAGATCAAAGCCAAAGGCTCTGCAATCTCCTCCCTAGCTTCCCAGAGAATCCTAGGATAAATCCCATCCGGCCCAGGGGACTTATCTATTCTCACACTTTCCAGGATTGCTAACACCTCCTCCTTATGAACCTCAATCCCATCTAGTCTAATAGCCTGTATCTCAGTATTCTCCTTGACAACATTGTCTTTTTCATGTGTGAATACTGATGAAAAATACACATTTAGCGCCTCTCCTATCTCTTCGGACTCCACGCACAACTTCCCCCTACTGTCCTTGACTGGCCCTAATCTTACTCTAGTCATTCTTTTATTCCTGACATACCTATAGAAAGCTTTAGGGCTTCCCTTGATCCTACCTGCCAAAGACTTCTCATGTCCCCTCCTGGCTCTTCTTAGCTCTCTCTTTGCTCTCGCTTTAGGTCCTTCCTGGTTAACTTGTAACTCTCAAGCGCCCTAACTGAGCCTTCATGCCTCATCTTTACATAAGCCTCCGTCTTCCTCTTGACAAGAGATTCAACTTCTTTAGTAAACCACAGTTCCCTCGCTCGACCACTTCCTCCCTGCCTGACAGGTACATACTTATCAAGGACACGCAGTAGCTGTTCCTTGAACAAGCTCCACATTCCAATTGTGCCCAGCCCCTGCAGTTTGCTTCCCCATCCTAAGTCTTGCCTAATCGCCTCATAATTGCCTCTCCCCCAGCTATAACTCTTGCCCTGTGGTATATACCTATCCCTTTCCATCGCTGAAGTAAACGTAACCGAATTGTGGTCACTATCACCAAAGTGCTCATATGGGAGAGAGATGGGCCAAATGCTGGCAAATGGGACTAGATTAACTTAGGATATGCGGTCGGTGTGGACAAATACACCCCGGTAATGCTCTCCAATAACTTTCAGAACTTGGCAACACAATCATGAGTGTGCAGGGAATACTGCAGAGGGCTGAGAATACATCCTCGAGGGGCTCCAGTGTTGTGTTTCTGTGAAAACCTCAGGCCATTGTGTATCCAGACAGTATGCTTTCAATGGTGCATCTGTAGAAATTAGTGAGGGACATTATGGACATGCCAAATTTCCTGGGCTGCCTGAGGAAGAAGAGTGTTGTTGTGCCTTCTTGACCATCATATCTACGTGGCAAGTCCAGGACAGGTTATCGGTTATCATCACACCTAGGAACTTGACACTCTCCTCCCACTCAACCTTAGCACCATTGATGTAGATGGGGGCATGTTCTCCTCCGTTCATTCTGAAGTCAAATGATCAATTCTTTAGTTTAGCCAATATCGAGAGAGAGGTTGTTCTCATTGCACCATGTCACCAAGCCCTCTATGATGAGCAAACACACCAGCAGGTTCAAGAACAGTTTCCTCCCAGCCCTTATTAGATTGCTGAATGGAATCTCAAACTTCAAATAATGCTGATCCTGCTAATGTTGATCAGGCCTAGCGTATGCCCCATGAGATGTGACTTGCATGCCCCTTTCTAGCTTGTTTTTTCACCCTACGATCTGCATGTCCTTGCTTACTATGGTCTGCCTGTACTGCTTCTAAACAAAACTTATCGTGGTACTTAGGCACATGTGATAATAAATCAGATCAAATCAAACCAAACCAATTGACAATGACTTCATGGTCATTATTAGCCTCTTAATTCAACCATCTGTCACAACAAGATTTGAGATTTAAGTCCAGGTCCCCAGAACATTACCTGGGTCTCTGAAGGAACAGTCTTATGATAACATCACTCGACCACTCCCTCTCAATATCAACATTAATATGTTGGCTGAGGGATAAATGGGGGTCAGATCACCTCCACCTTGATTGCAGAAGCACCACAACAGAGATGAGTGCAGCGCTGACCCTCCGGCCGGGCCGGGCCGGGCTCCCCCCCAGCGCTGGCCCTCCGGCCGGGCCGGGCCGGGCCGGGCCGGGCTCCCCCCCAGCGCTGGCCCTCCGACAGTGCGGTGCTCCTTCAGCGCTAAACCTCGTCCACACCGGAGCACTCTCCCAGCCCCGCGTTACCCGCTGACGTGACGCTCCGCTGCCAGCTGTTCAGTTTTATGAATGGGGCGCGCTCCGGCCGACGTCATGACGCTGGGACCCCGCAGGCCTCGTTGTCCGGGAGACGCTGTTGCTCGGAACTGACGTGCAGCCGCGTGCTCGCTGTCCGGAGGGCAACGTCATCACGCAGTGTGCCGGTTGTTAAGGGTTGCCATGGCGCCGCATGCTACCGCGCGACACCGGAGCGAGCTCCAAAGAGAGAAACTTTGCTTCAGGTAAGACAGTACAGGAATAGGGAGGAGGGCATTGGGATGGGAGTCAGTGGGATAGGGAGGCATTGGGATGGGGGTTGCATTGGGATAGGTGGGTGGATTAGGCTGAGGGGGGCATTGAGATGGGGGGGGTCAATGGATGGGGCCATTGAGATAAGGGTGAATTGGAATGGGGATATTGGGATAGGGGTCGTTGGGATAGGAGCATTGGGATGCAGGCAGCATTGGGATGGGACTGTGATAGAGGGGTCATTGGAAAAGGGATAGGGAGGGCATAGAATGGTCATTGGAATAGGGAGAGGGAGAGAGAGGGGGCATTAGTATAGGGAGGTGAAGGGAGAGAGTGGGAATTGAAATGAGGAGGAGGCACGTTGCAATAGATAAGAGAGAAAATGGAGGCATTGGAATAGGGAGACGAGAGAGAGGGGGCATTGGAATAGGGAGGTAAAAGAAAGGGCATTGGAATAGGAAGAAGAGAGAAAGGGCAATAGAAACTGAGAGAGCAGAGCATTGGAATAGGGAGGAGAGGGGAGAGAGGGTGCATTGGATTCAAGAGGAGATAGGAGGGCTTTGGAATAGGGAGGGAAGTGTATGGGCACTGGAATAAGGATAAGAGAGAGGGCATTGGAATGAGGTGGGCATTGGCATAGGGAAGAGAGAGAAGAGGCACTGGAAAAGGGGAGGAGAGAGAGAAGGGACATTGGAATAGGAGGGGTAAGCATTGGACTAGGGAGAAAAGATGGGACATTGAAATGGGGGAGACAAGAATTGGGGCAGAGATGGGAGTGGGGCCAAAGGAATAGGGGAGGAAGGGTTAGTAGGTGTAAGGGAAGAGGAGAAGGTGGGATCACTGGAATGGGGGAGGAGGAAGAGTGCACCATCAGGTGGTGGTGGGCCTTCAGGGTAATGCGGCACTGAAGAGGAGGATGGGCCACTGGGATGAGGCAGTGGAAGATGGTACTTGATTTGGCAGGGGGAGGGGACACTGAGGGGGGCTGAGCAGCCTCATGGGAGAGGGTCTGCGGAGGGGTTGGTGGCACCAGCATGAGGGAGGAGTCACAAACTGGAAATTTTGCATTAAATTTAATTAAGATAGACAAGTACTGAGGGCCAGATGGGATCTATCCCAGGTTACTGCGAGAGGCAAGGGAAGAAATAGCTGGGGCATTAGCACAAATCTGCACATCCTCTTTGACCACAGGCAGACCAGAGGACTGGAGATTAGCCAATGTTGTTCCCTTGTTTAAGAAAGGAAGCAGGGATAATCCAGGAAATGATAGGCTGGTGAGTCTGACATCTGTGGTGGGGAAGCTGTTGGAGGAGATACTGAGAGACAAGATATATGCACATTTGGAAGAAAATGCACTAGTTACTGACAGGCAGCATGGTTTTGTATGGGAAAGGTCTTGTCTCACCATCCTGATTGAATTGTTTGACAAGGTGACAAAGATAATTGATGAAGGAAGAGCTGTGGAAGTAGTCTATATGGACATTAGTAAAACATTTGATATAGTCCCACATTGGTACAAAAACTAAAATCACAAGGGATTTGGGGTGGCCTAGCTAGATGGATACAAAACTGGCTTGGTCATAGAAGACAGAGGATAGTGGTGGAAGGATGTTTTTCAGAATGGAGACTGGTAACTAGTGGTGTTCCACAGGGATCAGTCTTAGGTCCTCTGTTGTTTGTAGTATATATAAATGACCTGGAGAAAAATGTGGGTGGTCTGATTAGTAAGATTGCGGATGACACAAAGATTGGTGGAGTTGCTGATAGTGCCGACAATTATGAAAGGATACAATAGGATATAGATAGATTGTGACTTGGGCACTGAAATGGCAGTTGGAGTTTAATCCAGACAAATGCAAGGTGATGCATTTTGGATGCTCAAACCTAGGTGTGAAATATACTGTAAATGGCAGAACCCTTTAGGAACATTACCATTCAGACAGATCTGGGCGTGCAGGTCCACAGTTCCCTAAAAGTGGCAACACAGGTGGCCACAGTGACTAAGAAGGCATTGGTATGCTTGCTTTCATCAGCTGGGGCAAGAGTTGGCAAACCATGTTGCGGCTATATAAAAGCCTTGTTAGGCTGCAGTTGGAGTATTGTGTGCAGTTTTGGTCGCCACACTACCAGAAGGACGTGGAAGCTTTGCAGAGAGTGCTGACAAGGTTCACCAGGATGTTGCCTGGTCTCCAGGGCATTGACTATGAGGAAAGGTTAAAAAGACTGGGATTGTTTTCACTGGGAAGATGAAGGCTGAGAGGAGACCTGTTAGATGTCTACAAAAGTATGAGAAGCATAGATAGGGTGGATAGTCAGAGGCTTTTTCCCAAAATTGAAGTTTCAATTACAATGGGGCATAGGTTCAAGGTGAGAGGGGGAAAAATTTAATGTTGATGTGCAGGGGACGTTTTTCATGTAGAGAGTGGTAGCAGCCTGGAATGCACTGCCAGAGGAGGTGGTGGAAGAAGGCATCTGGATGGTTACATGAATAGGGAGGGAATAGAGGGATATGGACCGAATAATTTAATTTAGTCAGGACATGATGATCGGCACAGGCTTGGAGGGCCGAACGGCCTGTTCCAATGCCAAACTTCTCTTTTGGGGCACTGGCCTGGTCTGGCAGTGGGAATGCATGCTCTGCCAAATGAAGACGGTGGACACTGACTGGGGGAAAGAGAAGCAACTCTGGCTTAGGGACTGGGGACGTAGGAAAAGGGGAGGGTGACACTGATTCAGTGGGTGTCACCATGCAGGTGGGAACACTAGTAAGGGGAGGGGCACACTGTTAGGGGGAGGGTGACACTGGCTGCAGGGCGGATGACTGGCAGCTTAAGGCAGTACTGATAGTGTGAGGGGACTATTGACAGGGGAAGGCCAACATTGGCAGTGGAGGGCAGGACTTGCTGGGAGAAGGAGGCAGTGGCCATGGGCAGAAACATTAACCAGGGCTAGGCAGCATAGGAAAGATGGTGAATACCATTAATTGGGATCAGCATTACTTTATTAAGATTTGGTGTTTTGCAGCCCAGATTTTAGCAGGGTCATGGAGATTCTGTTGACATATTGAATGACAGGTGGAACCTGGATCCAAACGTCTTATTCCTATTCCTGATAGATTTGATTTCATCCTCAGGCTAGTAGGGGAAGGGGGCATTATGTTTCACACAAGCAGGAAATCCAAACACTGCAGGACCATTTGAATCTGGTGCTGAGTTCAGACAGACATAATTTTCACTGTAGCAAGGGCTTTAACCCACAGTGTGTGAATTAAGAACATCCAAGGTAGTTGTAAAAGTTCATGAAGTGTGCATAAGTTCTGTAGATGTAAAGAGATTAAAAAAAAAACTCAAACTGTCAAGTTATTCAAATTTTTAAAATAGGCTGCCTGTATCAGTCACTCGGAGATAGCAAGAACTGCAGATGCTGGAGTCAGTGTCGAGACAGTGTGGAGCTGGAGGAACACAGCAGGCAGCATCAGAGGAGCAGGAAAGTCGACGTTTTGGATTTACACCCTTCATCAGGACTCATGAAGATTGAGTCCAGATGAAGGGTGTAAACCCAAAATGTCTCCTGATGCTGTCTGACCTGCTGTGTTCCTCCAGCTCCACACTGTATTGACTGCCTGTATCAGTGACAGCTGAAAGATTATGTTCTATTAGCAGTTACAATTGCTGTGTGTTGACATTCCGTCAGGATTAACATTATATCATTATTAATGCTTGTCTGCTTTCTACCACCTATCATTATCTCAGTAAATGGTTGTAAATTCACAGTTTGATTGGCAGCTCTAGGAGGTTATTAAAGAATTAGCTGTATTTGTCGTGGGCTTATGAAACAACTTTCATAAACAATTCAGTATTTGAGGGGATTTAATGGATTTTAATAGTATATTCTATACTAAAGGCTCCATGACATTTTTAAAACTTTATTTTATTTCATCTCAATATGGTTCTTGAGATCTTCCCATGTTGGATAATGGGTGAGTTGATATGGATAAGGGGTGGGAGTGTGGATTGGCGTGAGGTGGCATTAAGTTGCCATGATGGGTTTATGAAGGGTCATGGGGATGCATGGGATGTAGATTGGCTTGAATAAACCAAGGGGAATGTTTAAGTGGCAATGTGGTGTGAAGGATGAAAGCTAAAAGACCTAGTATTTAACAAAATACTGGGATGAAGTTCCAGAGAAGCCCTGCTTCGCATTCAGCTGCCATTGCAGTGATCATTAACTTGTGTCTGGGTGTGGAGGCCCCAGTCAATATTGTATCTGCACAGAGTGAAGATCTTGCTATTTGGGGGAGTTTCTCCGAGCTGGTGAAACAAGCTTGGGGGTTGCTCGACTTGAAATCTTAAGAAGTATACCTCACTTGGGAGCAAAAATCCAGGTCGTTCTCTGTTCTGTGTCAATTTAACAGTCTTCTCAATTTGTCCTGCCACATTTAAAGAGTCATGTATGAACACTTGTACCTCTGTTATACAGGACTCATATGATACTTGATCAGAAACCTTTAGATTGTCCAGGTAACCTACATCCACTTCATTACCACTATCAACCATCTCTATTCCTTCATTGAAAACCACAACTAGCATGATTTGTCTTTAATGTCTCCCATGTTGATTTTCATTCAGTAATCTATATTTGCCAAGAACCAATTTATTTTTCCTGGATTATTGTCTGACAGTCACCAGGGCTATCCCTTTCCCCCCTTTTAAAAAAAACATTTGCAATCCTCCAGTCTTCTCGTGTAGCACTCACAAGTCCAAAAATGACCAGAAGGTTGTTGGTAAACCCCTTGTAATTTCTACCCCCTCTCTTTTCAACAGATGCTACAGATCTTCAAGATCCCTTAGATAACCAAAAATTTTGCTGCTTTGCATGCCAGCCTCCTCTTTATCCACATTATTTCATTAAAATTCTCTACGACCTCCTTCTTAACTGGGACTTCAACAAAATCCTGTTTTTCAAAGACATGTGAAGAGTATCCATTCAGTACCTTAAGCATGCCCTCTGACTCCATAAGAAAATCTCAGTTTCGAAACAAGGGAGGAAATTGCACATGTGATAATATCTAAATTTCTCTCGCAATTGGAAACCTTTTGGAAAGTTGTTTAAGAAGGGAGGGAGGGAAGAACTAAATCATTACAGAGGGGAGTCGATGACATAGTAGTAATGTCACTGAGCTAGTAATCCAGAGGCCCAGGCTACTTAATTCCCATCACAGCAGCTAGTGAAATTTAAACTCAGTGAATAACTATCAAATTAATAGCTAGTCTCAGTAACGGTGACCATGAAAATTTCCTTGATTGTCATTAAAACCCATCTGGTTCATTAATATCTTTTTGGGACTGGAATCAACCATTCTTGCCTAGTCTGGTTCATGTGTGAGTCCAGACCCACAGCAATGTGGTTGACTCTCAAATGCTCTCTGAAATTAGCCAGGCACTCAGTTGAAGGGCAATTTGGGATGATTAACAAATGCTGGCCTTGTTGTGATATCCACATCCATGAAAAAATAGGTGGGACTTTACTGACATCTGTCACCAGAAATGGGGCAGCACGGTGGCTCAGCAGTTAGCACTGCTACCTCACTGCTACCAAGGACCCGGGTTCAATCCCACCCTCAGGCGACTGTCTGTGTGAAGTTTTGCACATTCCCCCTGTGGTTGCTTGGGTTTCCTCCAGATGCTGTGGTTTCCTCCCATAATCCAAAGATATACAGGTTAGGTGGATTGGCTATGCTAAATTGTCTATAGTGTCCAGGCTAGGAAACGTAGGGGTAAGGTAAGGGAGGTGGGGGTGTGTGTTCTGGATGGGATGCACTTTGGAGGGTTGGTGCGTACTTAATGGGCCAATTGGCCTGCTTCCACATTGTAGGGATTCTACAAAATTGAGTAACTGATCAGTTGAACACCAATGAGCTGGTCAGCCTGTGTAGATTTCCGAAGAATAGTGCTTGATTTTTCATACCTCCACCAAAGCAGGTTGGAGGTAAAAGTGCTTTAAAAAAGGGATGACACAGTGTGGAGCTGGAGGGAAACAGCTGGCCAGGCAGCATCAGAGGAGCAGGAAAGTTGACTTTTTGGGTTTACACCCTTCTTCAGAAAGGGTCCTGACCCGAAATGTCAACTTTCCTGCTCCTCTGATGCTGCCTGGCCTGCTGTATTCCTCCAGCTCCACACTGTGTTATCTCTGACTCAAGCATTGACAGTTCTTGCTATTTCCCTGGGAGATGGGATTCGTCCTTCCAGAAAAATTTGCTGGAATAAAGATGCTGGTGGTCACCTCTCACATAGCATTCCTGTCCTTGCCAACTCTGTTGCAGGGGTTGGCATTTCAGAGTCTGCAATTTTCAGGGATGTGGTTCCATTTAACTATAAAATGTGGTTCAATGTTCCTCAGAGGAGTTGTGAACCATGCAGGATCTCCAGCCTGGAGTCAGGAACCAAAACAAATTCAACATGCCCTTTGAAAAGTATTGCTACCCTTATCTTCTCATGAAACTGCCAATCAACCTCAGGCAACAAAATTTTCACTGAGGAGATTGTTTATCCATGTCCCATCTCTTAACCTTGTCTAAATCTGGTAATACAGATCTCTCATTATCTGTTCAAATTATCTCTGTTGATTCAGTTGCCAGTTGGCATGATTTTGTATGCTTGGAGCTCGAAGAAGCGCAAATCAGCTCAGCTCAACATTCTGTTTCACGCTATTGAAAAAGGGAGAACTGGCTTTGTGCCTTTTGGCCTCTCTATTCTCTTTTAATAATCAGTTTTTCTTTGAAGTGGTATTTCAATGCCTGTGTGCAGATTTATTTGCATTTTGAAGACATGACTGTGTTGATTGGTTGTGTACCAAGTGAATAATGGGTGAGTGAGGGATCTCGGAGATACAAGTGTGCATGGGTGTAAGAAGTGAGGGAACAGAGAGGGAATATAGGACAGGCAGAGGGGTAAGTGCTACAGGGCCTAACAACCATGGTTAGAAGTCAACCAATTACATTTAGGTGGGCCCTGAGAAACTGCCCACCTTGCCTTCTGCCCCACCTCCACTGATGCATCTGAAGGTAGAATAAAATCCAATTCTCAATTGCCTCCTGCCATGAAGTTGAGGCCCCTCAAATTAATATTAATACCTGTACATAAATCAGTAGTAAAACAGTGCTGTATGGAAATCCATGAGTGCATGTCTGTTTTGTTATAATTAACTACAGCATTTGGCTGTTAAAGTATTGTGTTTTGGACTAAATTCTGAAAATATATTTTGTCACTGCAGACCTCTGCAAGCCTGTGCTGCCATTTCTTATCTCTGTTGGTGACTCATTGCATCAGTTGCTGATTGGATGGGAATTTGTATATTTGTGGATCACAGATGACAGGGAATATTCTATTTTGTCAGCTAGCTGTTATTGCCATTGTTGGGTTGGAATAATTTATCCAGTGGCATGCTTAGCTGTGGCCCACTAGCTTTCAGCTCTAATAGAGTCATAGGGTCATGTAGCACAGAAACAGGCCCTTCAGTCGAACTCGTCTACACCATCTCAATCTGACCTTGTCACGTTTGACAGCATTTAGCCCATATCCCTCTAAACCCTAGGTAACAAGGTGTAGAGCTGGATGAACACAGCAGGCCAAGCAGCATCATAG
>JAHRHZ010000035.1:2711442-2727156 GCA_024137785.1 Ginglymostoma cirratum | reverse complement strand
ACAAGGTGTAGAGCTGGATGAACACAGCAGGCCAAGCAGCATCATAGAAGCAGGAAAGCTTGACATTTCGGGCCTAGACCCTTCATCAGAAAATCTAGATCTGAAACGTCAAGCTTTCCTGCTCCTATGATGCTGCTTGGCCTGCTGTGTTCATCCAGCTCTACACCTTGCTATCTCGGATTCTCCAGCATCTGCAGTTCCCATTATCTCCCTCTAAGCCCTTCCTATTCATTTACCCGTCCAGATGCTTTTTAAATGTTGTAATTGTACCTGCCTCCATCACTTCCTCTGGCAGCTCATTGAATACATACACCACCCTCTGTGTGAAAAAGTTACCCCCAAGGTCTTTTTTAATCTTCCTCCCCCCTCACCTCAAACTTATGCCCTCTAGTTTGAACTTCCCCACCCTAGGAAAAAGACCTTTTATATTCACCCTATCCATGTTTTCCCATGATTTCTAAAACCTCTATAAGGTCATCACTCAGCCACCGATGCTCCAGGGAAATTGGCATAATTGCTTTTGCTGTGCCCAGTGTTTTGTAATATGATGCAGAGATTGTTGATTTCTGGCCTTTGTGGTGGTGGAATTTTGGAATGAGGTATGACTTTCCACTTTACAATTTTGGTTGAAGGTGTTTTAAACCCATGGTCCTCGTGTCCTTGTGCTGGTGCTTCCAAGGTTGAGGAAGCAGATGGACTGTCACTTTTGCCTAGCTGTTGAATGTTTTTCTTCTTTCAGCTTCTCCCGTTTTCTTGAGATTGCCACAATGTTGAATGATGACACGTCTACATCTGTTAGTCCTTCTGATAATCCTACTGTTTTGAAGTTTTTCACCACCATATCTACTCATCTCGGCTTAGGCCTTTATCTTCTCCTTCATCCTGGCAGTCCCATCTCTATCGCTCATCCTAACGTATTTCCCCTCTTTCTCTCTTTCTCTTCATAACAGATGGCTATGTGATTTCAATCTCTTCTTGGCTACAATCTTCACAGACCCCCAAGCATGCTGTTTCCCGAATTTGTCCTTTCCCATTACTACACATGACCGTCTCCTATTTTGGATTGTGGACTGAAATAGGAGATGAATTGTTTTAAAAATCAAGGACTACACAAAGGATTGCTGCACTCTTTGAAAGCTGAAACCAGGTATGAAGCTTTTGGATTTTTTTTTGAGGAATTTAAAATCCCACTACCTTGTGTAAAAAGAACCCATGTTGAGGCCCAGAGAGTTGCAACTGCAAGACAATTGCCTTGTAGAATCTTCCTTTCAGCGTCAGCCATTGTGTTCTGACACAAAGCACCCCACTGCACTTAATCAATTTCTCCAACCAGAGCTAATCTGTTGCTTAATTTCCATTTTGATATTTTCATCTTCTCTCATTACTAATCCAAGGAACTTAAATCTGCTCAATTTTCTCCAGAAATTTCTTCATGATCTTTATGCCTTCAGCTTTATTCTTTCCATTTAGGGTCAAAAATGGCTGTCCAACTTTTTTCAATTCACTCATGGGACCTGGACATTGCTGTCTGGCCAGCATTTTATTGCCCGGCCCTACCTGCCCTTGAGAAGATGCGTTTGAGCTGCCTTTTTCAATCACTGCAGTCCATTTCTGTAGGTAGGCCCACAATGCCCTTAGGGAAGGATATCCAGGATTTTGACCCAGCGACAGTGAAGGCACAGTATTTTCAAGTCAGGATAGTGAGTGTCTTGGAGAGGAACTTGCAGGTGCTTGTGCTGCAACATAAGTGCTACCCTTGTTGTTCTAGATGGAAGTGGACATTGGTTTGCATTTTAGCATTCAGAATTAGTTTTGATGTCATGTGTACTCGAGTTACAAAAGAACAGGGGTACAGTGAAAAATGTATAACGTTGCCAACACACGGTGCCATCTTAGGTACAAAATACCTAGGTGTAAATCTTAGGTACAAAAAATAGACAAATGAAAAAAAAATTTACACTACATTACAGAAATACATAGTATAAGTTAGGAAAATAAGAAATAAAGCTAAAAACATAGACAATTAGCCTTTCTATTAGGCTTCCATGTGGTCTGACTGGGCTCCACTGATTCCGAAACCGTAGCCATCTTCACTCCGGGCCCACTGACCACCGTCCCTGCTCTGCTCTGAGCTGCTGGCCATCCCTACTCTGCTGCAGGCCCACTGGCTGCTGTTCCCATTCCCCTCTGGGCTTGCTGGCTGCCCTTGATTCGCTCCAGGGCTGAGGAAAAAGAGGAAATAAAAAGAAAAGGATCTGATGGAGTGGACGAGCTCCAGCAGGAGTGTTCTACCCTGCAGCCATCTTGGAATTCACTGGAAGGTGCTGCCTTTGGTAAATTTCTGCAGTACATCTTGTAGATAGTACACACTGCTGCTACTGAGCGTCAGTGATGGAAGGAGTGGATGCTTGTGGTTGTGGTGCCAATCAAGTGGGCTGCTTTCTCCTGGATGGTGTCAAACTTCTTGAGAGTTGTTGGAGCTGCAACTGTCCAGGGAAGTGGCAAATATTTTATGACACTCTTGATTTGTGGATTTGTGCCTTGTAGATGATCGACAGACTTTGGGGAGTCATGACGTAAGTTACTCGCTGCAGTATTCTTAACCTCTGACCTGCTCTTGTAGCCACTGTTTATGCCATAGAGTCATAGAAATGTACAGCATGGAAGCAGACCCTTTGGTCCAACTTGTCCATGCCGACCAGGTATTCTAAATTAATCTAGTCCCATTTGCCAGCATTTGGTCCATATCCCTCTAAAACTTTCTTTTGCATGGACCCAACCAAATACTTTTTAAATACAGGTAGTTCTCCTATAACACGATGGTTGCATTCTTGTGCGACCTTGCACTATAGAAAATCGCATTGTAGGGAAATCGCTATAGAAAATCTCTATACTCTACAGTAGAAAGCTTGCATTATCCAAAGAGCGTCCACTACTCTTCAGTCGCATTACAGCCAAGTCGCGTTAATGAAACACATGTTATAGCAGAAATAATCGTATTGTAATTGGGCTAGCCTCCATCACTTCCTCTGGCAGCTCATTCCATACACGCACCACCCTCTGTGTGAAAAAGTTGCCCCTTAGGTCCCTTTTAAATCTTTCCCCTCTCACCCTCAATCAAAGCCTTCTAGTTTTGGACTCCTACCCTGGGGAAAAGACCTTGCCTATTCACCCTATCCATGCCCCTCATGATTTTATAAACTTCTATAAGGTCACCCCTCAGCCTCTGACACTCCAGTGAAAATGCCTCCAGCCTATTCAACCTTTCCCTGTAGATCAAACTCTCCAACCTTGCAACATCCTTGTAAATCTTTTCTGAAACTTTTCAAGTTTTACAACATCCTTCTTATAGCAGGGTGACCAGAATTACACAGAGTATTCTAAAAGTGACCTGACCAATGCCCTGTATAGCTGTGACATGACCTCCCAACTCTTTTACTCAATGCATTGACCAATAAAGACAAGCATACCAAATGCCTTCTTCAATGTTCTGTCTACCTGCAACTTCGCTTTCAAGGAACTATGAACCTGCACTCCAAGGTCTCTTTGTTCAGCAACACTCCCCGGGACCTTACCATTAAGAGTATGAGTTCTGCCCTTATTTGCCTTTCCAAAATGTAGCACTTCATTTATCTAAATTAAACTCCATGTGTGATTTATGTGAGAGTCCAGTTGAGTTTCTAGTCAATGGTACCTCCAAGGATGTTGATAATGGGGGATTCAACGATGATAACACCATTGCATCTCAAGGAGCGATGGTTAGATTGCCCTTATTGGAGATGGTCATTGTCTGGCATTTGTGGGATACAAATGTTACTTGCTGCTTGTCCACCCAAGTCTGCAGATTGTCCAGATCTTGTTACATTTGAACATGGGCTGCTTCAGTATCGAGGAATTGTGAACGGTGCTGAACATTATGCAATCATTGGCAGAAATCCCCACTTCTGACATTCTGAAGGAATGTTATTGATGAAACAGCTGTACATGGTTGGCCTAGCTGAAGAACTCCTGCAGCGATGTCCTGGAGGTGAGATGACTGATCTCTAACAATCACAACCATCTTCCTACATGCCAGGTATGACTCCCACCAGCAGAGAGTTTGCCCTCTGATACCCATTGATTCCAGTTTTGTTAGGACTTCTTGATGCCACGCTCATTCGAATGTCACAGGCTGCCACACTCAGCTCACCTCTAGAATTCAGCTCGTTTGCCCATGTTTGAAGCAAGGCTAAAATGAGGTCAGGAGCTGAATGGTCCTGGCGGAAGCCAAATTGGATGTCACTGAGCAGGTGCTGCTTGATAGCGCTCTTGATGACACTTTCCATCACTTTACTGATGATCAAGAGTAGACTGACGGGACAGTGAATGAGCAGGTTGGATTTGTCCAGCTTTTTATGTACAGGACATACCTAGGCAATTTTTCACATTGTCGGGTAGATGCCAGTTTTGGAACTATGCTGGAACAGCTTGGTTATGGGAGCAGCAAGTTCTGGAGCACAAGTCTTCAATACAATTGCTGGAATGTTGTAAGGGTCCACAGCCTTTGCAGTATCCAGTGTCTCCAACCATTTCTTGATATTGTACGAAGTGAATCAGATTGGCTAAAGACTGATGCTGGGGACCACTGAAGGAAGCTGAGATGGATCATCCATTCGGCTGATAATCCTTATCTTTTGCTTTGATTTTCTGGGCTCTGTAATCTGTAAATTGAAAACCTATAACATAAGACTCCAACGAAATAGTCTTGTACTCTTGTCCTTAGATCTTTCTAAAGAGCTGAGAGGGTTGTGATCAGTATACACAACCGTCTCCGAAACACTGTTTGTAACATAAACATTAAAATGTTATAAGGCCAGTAGCAAACTCAATAAATCTTTTTCAAAGGTGGAGTTTTTTTCTGGTAGATTTTGAGTTTCTTTGAAAAATAACCAATTGGCCTTTCAATTCCACCATCATCCTCCTGTAACAACACAGCTCCAACCCTTATATCGCTGGTGTTGATACCAACTTTAAAGAAATTTGGTGTAGCTAAAACTGGTTTGGTGGTTAACATGGCTTTTAAATTCTCAAATGCTTCCTGGTATTGTTCAATGAATTTGTTTTTCAGCAGGACTTGAATTTTAATCAGAAGAATTTACACGTAAGAGAGAAGACAATGCAATCTGAGAAGTGATGGTATACGTAAGTGATTGAACTCAGTGGAATTAACCTCTTAAATATACCTCCATTTTTCTTAGCTTCCTCCCTATCTAGTTTGCAGTGAGATATTTCCATTTCTGATAACTTTTTTCACCTTTCCATCATTTCCCTGTCGTGCTGCAAATCTAACATTTCCTGTGTGGCACTGTAGTACCTGTCCATGCGAGGGGGGATGGTACAATAGTAGCAATGCCACATGGTTGTGCATTCAAATCCTATGGTGACATTTGATCCCATTTAAATTCATTTAATTAACAAACAGGAATTGAAAACTATTTCTCAGTACGTGTACCACTAAAAAATGATCATTTGTTGTTTTACTAATGTCCTTTAAGGAAGGAAATCTATCATTCTAACCTAATCTGGCCTACATGTGACTCCAGACGTGCTGTCATTTAGTTGACTCTTAATTGAAATGACCTGGCAAAGGCATTCTCAATCCAAGGGCTATTAATGATGGATAATAAATGTTGACCTTGCCAGTGACCCCCATCGCCTGTGAGATAATTAAACTAATATTTTTTGTTCTATGTACTTCTCTCTCTTTCCATGGGAGGTGCCAAATTACCTACTGTAAATTACGTACTTTCTGACATTGTATTGACTTGCTCTGGGTTGTACGTTTCTGGACATCTCTGCTTTGTTCCATCTGTAAGTGTGATTTGACCCCATGGCAATATTTTTATCAATGACCTTTCAGTTCTAAATCTGGTCTCTATCTTGACTCCATCAACTACATCAACTTTAATAACTTTAGATGGGAATGGCCTCTCTCAATTTCTCACCTGTTTCTGTCCTACAGCTTCTGTTAATTTCTCTCAATGTTAGATTTGTTTTGTCCATTTTTGATTTTCCTAATATATTTTCACCACTTGTAGTAATGACCTTATTGCTGTTATGGTGAGGAGTTTGAACCTCTCTGATAATTACACCAACACACAAGCCCCCAATCTGTTATGATGGGAGTAGAGATTCCGTTCTAATAATTAAACCTGAAGCACCTGAAGCGCGTCTCGCCTTGATAATCTATTAAAAAGAGCAGCTAAATGAAAGAAAATCCCTGATATTCACTTTATAAGTAATAAGTAACACTATTTATTTAACCCTAACAGTGAACAAATTAACAGAATTACTAACATACTGATCAATTCCCCCGTAACTACTAAGTATTCCCTAACTGAAATAAATTCTACTGGTATGCTGTTTCAATAAACACAAGTCCCACTTATGTAAACCGAAGTAATAAGAAAATAAATTAAAACTTAGTCTCTCAAAGTCTATACCTCTTTCTTCTGCTGTTCTCAAGTCATAAATGCCTTTCTTCTGATGATCTGGCTGTCAGGAATGTTTTCTCTGTGAAGTCTTCTGTGAGGACTCTTAGCTAGAAGTGCCGTGGTACCTTTTATGTATAGATGGTGCTTTCTTAGAGAACTTGTCGATTTCCTGTGAAAGCTGAATGCTTATATCGCAAATGGCAGTTTGCTGTCACTCCGATTTTCAAAAACCCTCTCCTTATATATCTTGGATGACATATCAATTTTCTTACAATAGCATTGGTCTGAGTTGTCAAAACCATCAGATTTAAATTCAATTGGCTTTCAATCGCTAAGTGCTTGGTTTAAGTTAATTAGCTTATTCCAGCTTGTTGCCAAAACATCAAAACAAGCCTAAGGTTTTCATTCACACAGCCAGTTGATACATGTTTCAATTTCAGAACTATCTGTACCTATTCAGTTGATTACAGGTACATTTCCTATGTAAATCTCCAAGCTTAGAAAAGCACTTTACCTCTTAAAGGAACCATCACTCTTCCCCCATCATTTTCACAAACAAATTCTAGCTTCCTGCCTTCCAATTCATGATTGCTCTACACGACTTCATAACTCTTACCCCTTAAGAAAAAAAATTGAACCATCATTGTGAAAAGATGGCTTCCTTTTTTAAAAATCTTAATACCATTATCACAAGATACATAGGTCAGTAACCTAAAGTTACACTTTTCATCTAATTCTGCATACGTATATAATATTAGATCATACTGGTCCTATCTTGTCTACACTTTCTTTTAAACCTGCAATAATGCATCTGTACTAACATTTTTATGACCTGCAAAACATACAATCTGTAAATAAAAAGCCTGTAACATAAGACTCCAATGAAATAGTCTTGTATTCTTGTCCTTAAATCTTTCTAAAAACGTGAGAGAGTTGTGGGTCAGTATACACAACCGTCTCCGAAACATTGTTTGTAACATAAACATGAAAATGTTACAAGGTCAGTAGCAAACTCAATAACTCTTTTTCAATGTGGAGTTTTTCTCTGGTGGATTTTGAGTTCCTTTGAAAAATAACCAATTGGCTTTTCAATTCCACAGTCATGCTCCTGCATCAACCCAGCTCCAACCCCTTTATCGCTGGTGTCGATACTGACTTTCAAGGGTTTCAAGAAATTTGGTGTGCTAAAACTGGTTCGGTGGTTAATACGGCTTTTAAATTCTCAAATTCTTCCTGGCATTGTTCTGTCTTCTGAAATTTCGTGTTTTTTTTTAGCAAATCTGTCAGCGGTGCCACCATGCTACTAAAGTTTGATACAAACTTCCGGTAGAATCCACTCAGTCCCAAAAATCAAAATACCTCTTTCTTCAAGGATTGTCTTGGAAATTACTTGATGGCCTTCAACTTCAGGTTCCTCAGGGTCATCCTTCCATGTCCGATGTTATGTCCCAAGAACATCACTTCTGCCTTCACAAATTCAGTTTTTGCTAAATTTATGACTAGTTTTTCCTCTCGTAGTCTTTCAAAAATTTCCGCCAAATGCACCATGTGATCTTTCCATGAATGGCTAAAGATCACCAAGTCATCTATATAGACAGCACAACTAGTCAATCCTGCCACAACTCTGTTCATAAGTCTTTAAAATGTGGCTGACGCATTTTTCATTCCAAAAGGTATTACTTTAAATTGATACGCCCAATTGAGGTTACAAATACAGAAACTTCTTTCACTCTGTCCGACAAAGGCACTTGCCAGTAACCACAAAGTAAGTCCAACATTGTGATGTAAGCGGCTTGTCCTACTTATTCCACACAGTCCTCTAGCCTTGGAATTGGGAATGAGTCTGATTTGGTTATGGCATTGACCTTCCAATAATCTACGCAGAATTGTTGAGTACCATCAGGTTGGGGAACCAACACAATCAGCAAACTCCACTTGCTTTGACTCAGCTCGCTGATGTATTCTTGGAGCATCGCTTCCACTTCCTTCTATACCTGTCCGGCTTTGAGAGGATTAAGTCTGTAGGGGTGTTGTTTTAGCGAAATAGCATTCCCTGTTTCAAGCTCATGCACTATAATATTAGTCCTCCCCATTCTGTTTCTACAAATGTCCTCAAATTACTACAACAAGCTTTTCAGTTCAGTTCTCTGTTCCTGAGCCAGATAGCTCACTATCTATCCCATTCTTAAGGGCTTCCTCATTACTTAATTTATTTTGAGGCACATCAAAATCTGAATCATCTGGATTTGATTCCTCACTCTGAGTGGCAGTGACTAATACCTGTTTCTCCAGTTCCCCTTCACTGTCATAGTAAGGTTTCAGCATATTCACATGACATGCCCGATAAAGCTTTTTCCTATCGGGCATCTTTACCAGATAATTCACCTGACTCAACTTCTCAATCTGATAGGAACCACCGAACCTCACTTTGAAGGGATTTCCTGCCACTGGTAACAGCACCAATTCTTTATCCCCAGGGGCAAACATCCAAATTTTAGATTTTTTATCTGCTTCTTGCTTCATTAGATGCTGTGCCACCTTCAGGTGTTGTCTAGTTAGTTCACTGACTCTGTTTAATACGTAATCCAACTGTGAAATCTTTGACTTCAAACTTACCAAATTTTACTTAATTAATTTTAAAGGCCCTCTTACTTCATGTCTGAATATCAACTCAAATGATGTAAACTGAGTTGATTCATTTTGGGGCATGTCTAATGGGAAACAATATAAATTTAGAATGATAATTTATTCTTATCATTTGGGTAATCCTGGCAATAACTTCTCAGCATGGTCTTCAGGGTCTGATGCCACCTTTCTAATGCTCCCTGGAATTCAGGGTGGTACGCACTTGATTTGAAGTGTTGGATGCTTAAACTATCTATGACCTCCTTAAATAATTTGGCAGTAAAATTGGACCCTTGGTCTGACTGAATCTCCCTGGGTAGTCCATAATGGGTAAAGAAAGCAAGAAACTCCTCCACAACCCTTTTTGCCTTCACATTCCAAAATGGAATTGCATCTGGAAATCTGGTAGACACATCCATTATGGTTAGCAAATACTGGTTTCCACTTTTGGTTTTAGGGAGAGGACCTATACAAACAATCATAACCCATGTGAAAGATTTTTCAAATGTGGGATTTGGCATCAAAGGTGCTGGTTTTATTACTGCCTCTGGCTTTCCTACCATTTGATATGTGTGACAGGTATGGCAAAATTCAACCACAGCCCTACATAATCCAGGCCAATAGAAATGCTTTTGTATCTTAACCTGAGTCTTCCTTGCTCCTAGATGACCTCCTACAGGTAATTTGCGTGCTACCCTCAACACTTCCTGTCTATATACTGCCAGCAACACAATCTGGTGAACTTCTGCCCATTTCTCCTCTACACTAACCTGCCAAGGTTTCAGTTTCCAGCTTAGGATTCCATCCTTATGATATAAACATTTGGGAATGCATCCAGATTCCTTTTCCGTGTAGGCTTTATGATATATCTTTTATTGTCTTATCTTTTTATTGTAACTCCTGTAATCTTTCAGATCTAAACACCTCTGCCTGATCCTCTAACGGTTTTTCCGTTACCATTTCATCAAACAAGATGTCAGCTAACTCAACTTCAACTCCTTCATCTCTCTGGTTTTTCCTTCTTGCTGTAACTTATGACTGTGGGATCTTGTTACCACACAGTCCAGAAAAATTCCAGGGTATTTTTTCTTTTAAATACTCAGCTTCCTGGTTTTCCTTCAGCTTCTCCACTACACAGGGCATCGCTCCCACCTTTGATCCGGCTAGGTCATTTCCAAGAACAAACTGTATTCCTAGAATAGACGCACTTTCAATCACTCCCAGTGTCACTTCCCCAGTCTTGATTGGACTTTCTAGCCTTATCTTGCACAGGGGAATGCTAAATCTGTCTCCATTTAATCCACAGATTACCACTCTCTTGGATAACATTTCAAAAGGAGTGCAAATATTTTCATCTCTTACCATTAGAGACTGGTTAGCTCCCATATCTCTCAATATTTTAACTTCTTTATATTCTCCCCGTTCTTCCTAAGTAAACTTTACCCACAGAGGTGAAGTCTTTATATAGTTCGGGCACCGTCTCAAGATCCAGCCCGTGACTAGGCTGTTCACTGCCCTGCAGCTCTTCAATTTCTTTTGGGATTTCCTTCACTATTTCAACTAATCCCACTGGTTTAGCCTCTTTTACCACATCTTTTTTCCCAGTGCCTTTCTTAAACCACCAGCACTGTGACTTTGTGTGTCCCATTCCATTACAGTGAAAACACCTGAGGCCTTTCACCCACTGGGGTTTCTTTATTCACCTGTGATAAAGTGTTCTCAATATGAGATAACAAGGTGTAGAGCTGGATGAAAACAGCAGGCCAAGCAGCATCAGAGGAGCAGGAAAGCTGACGTTTCGGGTCTAGACCCTTCTTCAGAAAATGAAAACGTCAGGTTTCCTGCTCCTCTGATCTTGCTGTGTTCATCCAGCTCCACACCTTGTTATCTCAGATTCTCTAGCATCTGCAGTTCCTACTATCTCTGTTTTCAATATGATCTACCTTTTGTTTTTCATTGAAGGATCTCCCATTTTCCCAACTTCTATCCCTCACAGAATGAACTTTCTGTCAGAAGCTAAACTTGAAATAATGGACTAATATGTATTCATCCGTCATCTCTGCAGCTCTTCACGCTGTTTGAACTTTCTGTTCCTCAATATGCGTTCTTCTCATCTCTGGAAGTGAGCTTTTAAACTCCTCCAGTAGAATGATCTTTCTAAGATCCTTGTATGTCTTTTCTACCTTTAATGCTCTCACCCATCTATTGAAGTTGCTATGTTTAATTCCTTCAAACTCAACATAATTCTGACCTGGTTCCTTCGATATGTTTCTGGACCTTTGTCTTTATGCTTCTGGTACCAATTCATAGACACTCAAAACAGCCTGGTTTACTTGTTCATATTCTCTTGACACCTCATCTGACAGTTTTGCAAACACCTCAATAGCCCTAACAACCAACTTGGTGCGAATTAACATTACCCACATAGTCTCTGGCCACTTCATTTGGTTAGCCAATTTCTCAAAGGAAACAAAATTAAACAGATTTTCGACTTTTCACGTAAGTTTTTATTTAAAGATCAAGGACACTAATTCCCAAGTCTGTTTAAATCTGTTGGGACCTTTCATATCCCGAATCCATTCAGGTCTGTTCAGATCCCATACATGAACCAGCCAGACCCTAGACCTGAGCCCCCAATTTGTTATGGCAGGAGTAGAGGTTCCCTTCTAATAATTAAACCTGAAACACCCAGAGAAGCTTGTCTGGCCTTTATAATCTGTTAAAAACTGTGGTTAAATGAAATAAAATCCTTGATATTCACTTAATAAGTAACAAGTAACAATGTATTTACTTAACCCTAACAGTGAATAAATTAACAGAATTACTAACAAACAGAACAATTCCCCCTAACTACTAACTATTCCCTAACTGAATTAAATTCTACTGGTATGCTGTTCTAATAAACACAAATCCCACTTATAATAACCCAAGTAATAAGAAAATAAGTTAAAACTATGTCTCCCAAATTTTATACGCCTTTCTTCTGCTGTTCTTAAGTCATAAATGCCTTTCTTCCACTGATCCAGCTGTCTGGGATATTTTCTCTGTGAAGTCTTCTGTGACGCTTCATAGTTAGAAGTGCTGTGGTACCTTTCATGGATAGATGATGCTTTCTTAGAGAGCTTGGCGATTTCGTGTGAGAGCTCAATGCTTATTTCTCAGATGGTAGTTCGCTCTCCCACTGAAAAACCCTCTCCTTATATACCTTAGATGACATATCAATTTTTTTTACAAAGCATTGGTCTGAGGTTGTCAAAGCCATCAGATTTAAATTCAATTGCCAGGTGCTTGGTTTTAATTAACTGGCTGATTCCAGTTAGTTGCCAAAACATCAAAACAAACCTAAGGTTTCAATACACACAGCCAGTTGATACATGTTTCCATTTCAGAACTATCTGTACTTATTCAGCTGCTTACAGATACATTTTCTTTAAAATCTCCAAGCATGGAAGGATACTTTACCTCTTAAAGGAATCACGCACTCTTCCCTCGCTATCAGTTTTACAAACAAATTCTAGCTTCCTGCCTTCCAAATCACGATCACTCTACATAACTTCGTAGCAATGCATATCCATATCTCATTGGAGCAGTTTGCAATTTCCTTGTGATTGTGAATTGTTCATTTCCTTTCTTGTTGTTTCTCCACTCTCTTTGTCTTGGACGGCTCCTTATAAAAAAGTCACATATCTCTCAAGTTCCAGTTCTGTCTCATGCTCCACTGAGGTATCCTTTTCTTTTGCCAGATATTGTTGAATTCCTATATTTTATGCTTGTATATAAAGAAGACAGTCCCTCTTGAAACCTACAGCAAAGACCATTTGGCTTATTGTTTTTATGCTTGTCCATGAAGAACTATCAGGCTTAATTATACTTTTCGACTTTTGGACTGTAGCTCTGTTAGTACTTTTTTCTATTAAATATAGTAGGGCTTTTTGCCTTCACTATCCTTTGAGGCAGTGACATCCTGATGCTCACCAATCTCTGGGTAGCCAACTAATCTCTTCAATTCCCCTCTAATCTTTCCGCCAATTACTTTAAAACTCGTCACCCTATCCCAATAAAAACAGAAAATGCTGGAGAAACTCAGCAGGTTTGGCAGCATCTATGGAGAGAGTTTTGAGTCCTTCAAACTCAAAACTCTCCAGTTTCTTCCCAAGTAGCTTTTATACCCTTTTTGTAGAATCGCAGCCTTAGAGTTGTTGGCCATAACTGTACTCACTACTCCAGATGTGACCTAACCAATGTTTTCAATTCTAGCAGAAACTCCCAAACCTTATACTCTCCACAAGTATTCCACATGCTTTCTTGACCACATTATCTATCTTTCCTGCTACCTTCAGGGATCTGTGGACTATGACTACGCGACAGCAACTTGTATGTTAAGGGCACTACTTGAATGCAAGAGTCCATAATTGAGGAGCGCAGGTATTTCGGAGGGTTCTGAAGCTGGAGCAGATTACAGAGGTAGGAAGGAGTGACGCCTTGGAGGGATTAAAAACCAGAATGGTAATTTCAAAATCAAGGTATTGCTTAGCCAAGACAATGCAGGCCATGTGTACAGGAGTCACCCCATAGCCTCGACACTCCAGGGAAACATGCTCCAGCCTATTCAGCCTCTTCCTATAACTCAAACCCTTCAGTCCCAGCAACATCGTTGCAAATCATTTCTGAACACTTTCAAGCTTAACAACATCTTTCCTATAGCAGGGAGATCAGAATCGAACACATTATTCTAAAAGTAGCTTGACCGATGTCGTGTACAGCCGCAACATGACATCCCAACTCCTTTAATCAGTGCACTGACCAATGAAGGCAAGCATGCAAAATGCCTTCTTCACCACACTGCCTACCTGTGAGTCTCAAATTCCTCCAATTTATTGCATGTTTGCTTGCCGTACTCCTGTCCCTAGATATATGACCTCATACTGCTCTGGGTTGAATTCTAATTGGCCACTTTCGTGCACACGCGATCACTGTGAGCACACTCACTGATGAGATGTATAACTCTTGACTCATTATGAATCATCTTTTATTTCCAACACAAAGTCAAGGCAAGCAGAAATATACATTGACCATATTGTATTTATACCATATAGATACACATGATCTTTGTGGTTGAAGATAAATTTTACCAGATTTTCTATGCAGTGATATGGTGTGACACACTGAGAACCAAGATTTGGGACCCTCAATGTAGCTGCCTCAGTGACCCTGTGATTGAGTGTGTTGTTTGATCCTACTGAAGGTCTGTGACTGAAGATGAGTTTAAATATTGACCAGAGCATTTCAACGACAAATCCTCTGCCCAATCCAGAAGCAAGCTCAACAGATGCAATGACGGACTCTCAAAAGGTAAACATTATAAGCTGTGCCTTTAAACAGTGGATTTTATCATGCTTATCCACAGCAATCTGGGTGTCTTGTTAGATATAACTGAGTGAGAACATTTTGCAAGGCTCCTGTGCTGTTGTGGACAGAGAAAATGTTGGAGAGGTGTACTGTTACACTATTATTGACTGTCAGATTTGGCGATGCTGCGCATTAGTATAGAAGCTTTACAGAGTGACCTTCACCAGAATGATACAGAGGCCTGAAATTTTGATGCAGCATTAGGAAACTGATACCTGGATAACTTCCAGATCATAACTCTACTCCTTAACTGTCAGTCCTGTAAGCGCAGTGCTCAGTTAGTGGCACTGAATACCTCCAGGAGGCAGAATTGGCTTGCCTGGTGCAAGCAGCAATACCGGGGCCTGCCATAGAGGATCAGTCCTTGAGAAGGAGAGCAGCCAGGCAAAAGAAAGGTAAAACACAAATTCCGCCACAGAGGGTCCAGTAACTTTCAACATTAAAACAGGAACCTTTCTTTGGCCCTGTCTCAAACCTAAAACTGCTGTTCACCAAAGATTTTGGGTTTGGGAGATTTTTGGGATGTTAATTGATGATGAGTGGATTTCATACTTCTTATCCGTCACCAGCACTTTGAAACTCTCCCAGAGTTGTCAGGATGCCGACACAACATCTGGCCTGGAGCCTGTCGAGCTTTTCCTCATAAGGCAATCCATTCATTTCACGTATAAGTCTAGTAAACCTTCCTGAACGGCTTCCAACACATTAACCGTGGATATGCTTACAAGTACTACATACAGTATTCGAAATGCAGTGTCGTCAATGCCCTGTATAACTGAACCTTAATCTCCCCACTCTTGCGCTCCCCTCACAATAAAGCATAATGTTATGTGAGCTGTCCTGAATACCTGCTGTACCAGATAATATGCTTCATTATTATCCGTTCTACCGTTCTTGAGTCTTCAATCTAACGTTATAAGTGGAGCTTCTTATTTCTGAAAGCATGCCCATAAACCTCTTCTGTACTCTGTAGAATGTGTTCACATTTTTCCTAAAGTAATTTGTCCAGATGAAGTCTGATTAGTGTCTTATACAGGTTTAGCGTAACATCCTAGCTGTTGAACTCTGTGCCACTAACAATAAAGCTGGGATACTTTATACTTTATTAACCACACTCCCTCCATGTAACCTGGCTCCTAACAACATAGACACATAAATACCCTAGATAACAAGCATGGGGCTGGATGAACACAGCAGGTCAAGCAGC
>JAHRHZ010000035.1:2663456-2696442 GCA_024137785.1 Ginglymostoma cirratum | reverse complement strand
CTGTCCGTCCTCCCTGGACTGACCTATCTCCTCCCTACCCCCCTACCGACACTCACCTTTACTGGCTCCATCCCCGCCTCTTCGACTTGTCTGCCTCCTCTCCTCTATCCATCCTCTGTCCACCTCCCCCTCTCTCCCTATTTATTTCAGAACCCTCTTCCCCTCCCCCATTTCTGATGAAGGGTTTAGGCCCGAAACGTCAAGTTTTCCTGCTCCTATGATGCTGCTTGACCTGCTGTGTTCATCCAGCCCCATGCTTGTTATCTCGGATTCTCCAGCATCTGCAGTACCTTTCATCTCTCATATCCTTTTGCAGACTCTTTACTTCCTCCGGACAACTTGTTACCCCAATGATTTTTGTCTTATTAGTAAATTTAGCTACCATACACATAGCCTATCATCCAAATCATCGATATAGCTTGTAAGTACTTGGGCATCCAGCCATGATTCCTGTGGCATTCTACTAGTTACAGCTTCCCAACTCTTGTTTCGGATCTCCCTAATGTTTGTGATCACACTGTGTCACACTTGCTCCTCCAGTTTTTTCACATATACAACAGCCCAACCAGATATTCTTAAAGGACTGTTCTGTGAAAGCTCTTTAGCCCCACAAAAATGAAAGTACAAGAATGAATACTGTTTCAGGCTGCACAGAAAATACCCTGGCCAGTGCCAGCCCAGACTTGAGTTTTATTGTGTGTATATTTTGGGGTTTTGAGTGTTTTAAAAGTGGTGTCATATTAGTTATGTATAATATGGTTTTATCAGCAGAATGTTGTTTAATGAAATATAAAACAGTTTCTCTTAACTCACTGAGCAGTACTGTTTACTTCTATATAAAACAGTAACCGGTAGTCTACTGCCCTTCAGTAAGAGCTGAAGGTGACTGGTGAACAGTTGGTCCTACAATGATTGTGGAAAGGCTGCTGTCTGAATGCCTGCTGCTAATGGTGTGTTTGTTACAGGTTGCATGTCTGCAGGCACAAGGAGATGATGCATTGAGAAAAGAGAAGTACGAGGAGGCTGTGCATTATTACACCCAGGGTCTAATGCTGGATGCCGAGGACTGCCAGTTACTGTCATGCCGTGCCTTGGCGTTCATTCAGATGAAACAATATGAGGCTGCAAGGTTGGATGGAGAATTCCTGATTCAGATCCGGCCAGAGGCTCCGCAGGTCAGGCTTCTTGGAGACGCATGTTGAGAGAACACACTCTGCCAGTTTAAATGTTAAGGGGAAAGAGCTCTTTGAAAGCTTATTTAGAGTCTGTGGAAATCAAAACTAATCTGAGATCATTCCTCAGGAATTCTGGTTCTGGCTACCTGCTCATGATCTAGTTTATGACTGCCATTGGGTAGACATAGCTCCATTTTCATGTAAACACCATACTCCTTTATCATCACCAACAAATAGTCATGTTGCTGGAGTTGATTTTTCTCTATCTGTGTTAGTCATACATATAAGATTAAGAATCCGTGGCAGCCTTTCCTGGTTCTTATTAACAGCACTCCAGCTTCCTGGACCAGCCCATTTTCTTCATTATTCACAAATCCTGGTACAAACCTGGCCTCAAATGTCAGTGTCTATGAAATTTAGGGAATGAAGAAAATTAAAATGAGTATTACAGAGAAAGGACAGAGGCTGTGCAAGGCATTTCAACTCCTTAACATCTTCCACTAAGGCTAAATGCACAATGGGTTAGGACTTAACCAAAAGTAAAAATAAAGGAAACTCACCTGTAGACTTGAGGCTGCAGCTGGCCAGCTCTGTGCCAGTCTATGGTAAATGCTTGTAGCAGGTATCATTCTATCAAATGGCACTGCTAGCTTCTGCTGGTTAGCATTATATGGAGATACCAACCCCCATGACTCTTCCAGTATGGTTGGTGAAGGGATCAATTTTTTATTTTGAAACCTCCTCTTAAGATTTTCTTAAGGGCTACTTTTTGATTTTCGTGGTCTACCTTTTGGTTTTCAATGGTTCCTTATCAATTCTTACTAATTCCTCTATTAAGTAAAACAGTCTCATACTTTCGGATTTATGTTGTCATGTGGGGCATTTAGACTTTAACAGAAGCCGAATTAGAAGAATTCATCAATGTCCTCAGTAACCATCACCACTCCATTAAATTAAACTCACAACACACAAGGAAAGCATTAATTTTCTAGAAACTGCAGCACTTAAATTGGCATAAGACAACAGGCATAAGTTAGCAAAAAAAAGTTTTCCTTTTTAAAAAAACTGATAGAAATCTATACACAAAGCCATCAACATAAATACACTTTCACAGACTGTTGAAGTCACAGCTAAGCAGTTGCATGTTTGTCTCTAACAAGTCACTACTCCTCAAATAATTCAAGCTGTGAGAGAAACTTTGCAATGTGATATCACATAGATGCAAATGGTGATCAAATAAAACTATTCGATATTAAATTAACCAAGTGACACTGTGTTCGTTTCAGTAGGGAAAGGTTGAAAGCTTTAAAACTGGTCTTCCCCATCTTCTAATCCCCTCTCCCCTCTCTGCATTCTCAGTCTTCCACAAACCCATTTCTCCCGGTACCTTCCTTCCTGTCACCCACTTTCTTTGTCTCAACAGCCTTGCTGTCTCACTGCTTCCCCAGTCACCGGCTCATAGAGACAGAACCAGCTTGTGACTGGGGGAGCACCCATTCAGTGATTCTGTCAGTTCCACCTACGGTGGTTGGGGTAGAGGCTGGGGGGAATTTTCTAAGAAAGCTTGCCAGTGATCAGTGGGTCAGTGGCGCCTTGATGGGTGGAGGAAAAGTGGCTTTTTCAATTGATGAATCCCCTGCTGTGCCTTGTTTCTTTTAATGCCATTTAAAACACAACATGTTGGAGTTAACATTCCAGTTCACTAGGAATTGTGAAATGAATGGATGGTTGTGGATTGGCTGCCTTCTATATGACTTGCCAATGCCCATTCCTGTTAACAGTAATGGAACCAAAACAAACCTTGGTGTAATCTGAATGATTGATTCATTGTTATCCATTCTGCACTGGTACCCAAGACCAAAGTCATTCTTATTATATCAATCTACATCTCACTGACATTTTTACAAGATTTCTGGCCAATCCCAAGATAATAATCCCGGGGTCTGAGTCTACACCGAGCAGTGAATCAGGGTAGCCATGGTGATGAGGTGTAGCAGCTGTTCCCAGTTATCCTGTCTTATTTTCTTGCCATTGTTTTCAAAGGCTGTACTTTACCAGGAGTACATAAGAACATTGCAACCCCTCAGATCCCAGGGTTGAAGAACTATACAGCAAAGCAGATAGTCACAATGGTAACTGCACCCTTACCCATGCTGTCTCTCAACTAATCTTCATGTTTGATGATCACCTCCAACAGCTGATCTCTGGTATCTGACCTAATTTCTGCATGTTCAGCCTGGTCTTTTTAATGGGCTGGCCCACAAGTTATAGACACTCTCAGGCCTGAGAACACTAGAATAGAGGCAGGAGTGGAGTAATGATTCCTTGAACCTGCTGTACCTTTAATATGATTGTAACTGATCTTCAATCTCAATTTCACAATCTTGCCTGCTCCCTGCATCCCTAATTTCCTTAGATTCCAAGGCATTGTTCATCTTAGCCTGGAATATAATCAATGACAAGACAGTCTGGACAAATCAGGTGCTGGTTTGATTGTCCAATGCCTGGACAAGGATGGAGGGAATATTAGCCTCTTCCTTTCATATATTTAAGCCGATTTGAATTGAAGGCCATTGATGATTACTCGGACAATACAACAACGCTTTAAATCTTTGTACGTTACTGTGTTGATAACTTTCTTCTCATCCTCCATTACAGAATCATTATTTGCTGTCCCTGGCTAACAGGTACCTTGGCCATATCCAAAAGGCTTTCCACTCTCTACTTCGTTGTTTGGAGCTTGATTCAAAGCATCGGAATGAGATTGTGAAAGATCTTTACAAAGCCACCAAGACCCTGTGTAAAGTTGAAACACACGACAAGTGCTGTGAAGAGAAAGGTACAGAGCCCTAGCTCGATATCCGAATCCTAATAATTCTGTCAAATAGACAGAATAGGTGTAAACAGGTCTACAGATACAGTTCACTTTGCATCCAGTGTCTAACAATGCACTGACATGAAAACAACAACGCTAGGAAGAGTAGCTAAGGCCTTCTTTTGATACTGCCATTTGTCAGTGTTCCAGTCCTGGATTCGAGTAAGTTAACTTCTATTGTCTGTAAAATGAAGTGTAGTGAGTTCAGTCTGATGGGACTTTAAAACAGGCAAAATGGAGCTTACAAGTGGGAATTCCTCATTTTCACATGATACCCTGCTAGGAGTCATCACTCCTGATGTTGATGTCTTCTCATTTTGCAGTTAGATAACATGTGACTCTCGATCATAGACCGGCAGCTAATAGTCTGGTGCTGTTGCTTGTCACTGTAGATGGATAGATGCACGCCTTGAGCAGCAAGGGAGCATATCTAGTTTTTGTCTCCAGATACCTTTACATGGCAACATAATTAAACATACTGACAAGACAAAGAATTCATTGCAACTATCACAGCCGATCCCCTCACCCCATCACAGCCAATCCACTGACCCCATACAGCCCATCCCCCAGTCCTCTGACCCATCACAGCCCATCCGCGACCCCTGACTCCATCACAACCTGACCCCTGACCACATCACAACTCATCCCCAACGCATGACTGTTCTGACTCTCTACAGTTGTTGATTTTACCAACGTTATTAATGACTTTTCCAAAAACTTTGCAATTTTGAATGAAAATTTTCTTCCTAATCAAACTATTTCAGTGAATTTTAATCCTCTTGGTGTTAAAAACACCCTTGTTTTAGTGAGGTGTACCTCCCACGTCTCTCTCAGTCCGGCCTTCATGTGAATTCAGTCCCACCAAATAGGGAGAATTGTTTGCCCCATCTTATGGAAGGTTTGGAGGCTGTCGGGCATTTTATCAGATATGGTCAATAGATTTCTGGATATTGAGTGTGTCACCGGATATAGGAATAGACTGAGAAAGTGCTGTTGAAGTAGAAGATCCTCAGTGATCTAGGTGTATGATGGGGCAGGCTCAAGAAGCTGAATGACCTACTCCTGGTTCTTTTGCCTATCTTCATGTTTTTACTTTCCTGATTAATCCTGGGCTGGATAATTAATGACTTGTTCAGGGCCTTATCCTGCTATTGCCAGTATGAACCCAGCTGCAAGTGGGCCTGTTGCCACATGGGGAGCATGACAAGTAAATCTGTCTGGACTGCTTGTCATTGCCAGCCTTCAAAGGCAATCAGAAACTGATTCAGGGACTTTGCTTTGGGAACTGTAGGTAAATTATGAATCATGATAGCCTTTGACATCCTTGAGATATCTAGTTCTCTGCTGTTTAGGTCTCGAAGAGCTGCTTCTGAAGATTGGGTACCTGCTCTGTGATGCTGCATTACATGAGCTCTGCATTCAGCTGGTCAGCTCAGCTGTACAGCTTTGTCAGTCAACAATGAGTGATTTAATCCGAATGCAGTTCCACCTGATCCATGCGAATTGTTATTCAGCAATAAACAACAAGGACATGGCCAAAACAGCCTATGAAAACTGTCTGAAGTTGGCAGTCAAGCTGAGGAGCACTCAAGAACAAATCAAGGTACAAACTGCTCAGTCCTGATGGAAGGTCACAGACCTGAAATATTAATTCAGTTTCTCCGTCAATGTTGCCAGACTAGCTGATATCTCTCTTTTTATTTTAAGACCAGTTTTGTTTTTCTCTGCTTTTCTCTCTTGACTCATGATGGGCTACAGTCCCATGGGCTTCAGCACTTTTCCATATTTCTAAATCAGCCACATTTGCTGCCAAAGTCCTCATTGTCAATGCAGATCAATTCTACAATTGCAGCTGTTTTCAGAATTGGACGATGGATTGTCTGCTAATTAGAATAAATGTTCTTTGTGACCTATTTAGGTGACTAATAGGTTTACAGCTGTTGAAAATCACATCTCACTCAATCTAACCGCTCAGTATTCCACCTCATCCAATCTAACCACTTAGTATTCCACCTCTCAAAGTTCTTCAGTTTACTATTACATCTAGTCTAACCATGCAATTTTACACCTCACTCAGTCTAACCACTCAGTATTGTGTCTCACCATTTTAACTCCTCAGTATTACAACATTAGCCAATGTAACAATAGCTCAGCATTACAATCCAGATGCTTTACAAAACTGAATTGTGTCTGGCTGATTCCCTTGTGCCTCCTTCTTCTGTGACAGGGAGAGTAGCACAATGAAAAAGTTTAGAGGGCTGGATAAACTCCACAGAGAAATGTTTAAATCCCACCTTAGCAGTTTAAGAAATTCTAATTGAACTAATTGATTAGTCTCTAATGAAAGGCTTTTCCCATTAATAATGATCCATGAAACTATTGGATTGTCATTTAAAAAAATCTGCTTTTCTAATGTCCTCCAGGGAAAGAAATCTGCCAACTTTTATCCAGACCTTAGACTGGCTACACATGGCTCTCAACTCAAGTGCCTGAGAGCAAGCTTCTGAATTCCTAGTGTTCTAAATGCTGGCCTTTGCGATGCACATCCCAAGACAATTATAAATAAAGGAAGTTTTGTTTTAAATGTTTGGAGCGCTGTAGAGTTACAGAGTCATACAGCACAGAAACAGACCCTTTGGTCCAAGCAGTCCATGCCGAACATAAGCCCAAACTAACTAGTCCCACGTGTGTGCTCCTGGGCCATATCCCTCCAAACCTTTCCTATTCATTTACCAGTCCAAATGTCTTTTAAATGTTGTAATTGTGCCCACATCCACCACTTCCTCAGGAAGCTCATTGCACACAAAAACCACCTCTGTGTAAAAAAAAAAATTGCCTCTTGTGTCTTATTTTAAGCTTCTGTCCTCTCATCTTAAAAGTATGGCCCCTAGTCTTGAAATACATCATCATAGGGAAAAGACAACTACCAGTAACTCAGTCTGTACCCCTCATTATCCTATAAACATCTGTCAGGTAGTCTCTCAACCTTCTACACTCCAGTGAAAAATGTCCCAGCCAAGCTAGCCTCTCTTTAGAACTCAAACCTTCCATACATGGCAACATCCTGGTAAATCTCGTCTGAACCCTCTCCAGCTTAATAATATTGTTCCTAAATCTGGGCAACCAGAACTGGACACAGTATTCCAGAAGAGGCCCCACCAATATTCTGTACAACCTCAACATGACTTTCCAACTCCTATATTCAAAGGACTGAGCAATGTAGGCAAGTATGCCAAATGGCTTTTTAACCACCCTGTCGATATGTGACTTCAAAGAATAATGTACCTGCATCCCTAGGTCCCTCTGTTCTACAACAGTACCCAAGGCCCTACATTAATTGTATAACCCCCTACTCTTGTTTGTTGTAGCAAAATGCAATACCTTGCATTTATCCAGGTTGAACTCCATCTGCCATTTTTCAGCCATTCGATCATGATCCTTTTGTAATCTTAGAAAACCTTCTGCTATGCCACCAGTTTTGGTGTCTTATGCAAACTTACTTACCGTGCCTTCTATATTCTCATCCAAATCATCTATATAAATTATAAACGAAAGAGGACCCTGAACTGATCTCCGAGGAACACCGCTGGTCACATGCCTCCAGTCCGAAAAGCAACCCTCCACCACCAATCTCTGTCTCCTGCCATTAAGCCAATTATGTACCCAATTGACAAGCTCACTCTGAATCCCAATTAGTCTACCATATGGAACCTTGTCGAAGGCTTCGCTAAAGTCCAATAAACAACGTCTACTGCTCTGTCATCATCAATATTTCTGGAAACTTTCATCAATCTTTTTGATAACTTTCTAATGTGAGTTGTTATCTGGATTTTGTGTTACAGTGCTGTGCAGGTCTTGCTGAAACACATATGACAGCTGGCCACCCTGAAGATGCCATTCGATACTACCTTGAGCTGCTAGCAATCCTGGACCATAATGAACAGGAAGCCCGGGACCAATACTCCGGATATGAGAAGCATGCTTTATCGATCAGGTACCTTGCTGAATTCCAGCATGCAGGATTAAAGAAGATAGATAATTAGAATTGGACAGAGTGACCGCTGCATGTATCTTTCATATTATTTTACTATTTGCTCTTTAAGCTGATTTTACAGAGACAGTGATGGCCGGGATCTCCTTGAGGGGATACTTGGGACCATGGTCTCAGATCTTTGAGCCAAATACCTTTATTAAAAACAAGCCATCACCAAAGCACCTATGTCTCTAACTAAATTAACAAATTACAAGCACTACCCACCAGGGTCAGTTTGGGCTAAATGACGCATATTAACAGAATGTTGTACAATTGAGATGATGCAGCATTCCCATTAGCGCAGTGTGTGGGCATCAGACTAGAATGGTCTGTGGGGTTCCAGTTGGCACAGTATACAGGGTTACGTTAGTGTGTATGTGGGAATCCTATGAGTGTAGCGTATAGAATTCCAACAAATACAGGGTGCAGAGTTCGTCAGAGACACAGTGTTGGGTTTGAGCTTAGACAGGTTTCATCCTGAGACAGGGAGCAGAGTTTGTCCTGAGTCAGAGTACAGGATCCCTCCGAGGCAGGGTGCGGAGTTCAGCCAGAGATCATGCACAGTTCCTGCAGAGATAGCATGCAGAGCTCCCCCTGAGGCAGGATACAAAGTTCCCCCGAGGGAGGGTGTGGGGTTAGAACGTGATGGGGTCAAGGTGTCAGAGGAATGGGCTATGAAGGGTGAAATGAGCAACTGGTGTATGTTTTGATGGATAAGTCAGAGAATTGGGAGTTGAACTTCATTTGAAATGTAGATTTTTCTTTTGTATTGTACATCAGAGTAAGTTTTCTTTAAAATTGTGCCTGAATACCATTAATATCAGGGTTGCCCATATTTGCCCTCTCTCCACAGCATGATTCAAAGTCAGCAATTTATTTGTTCTTGAAGGCTATTCACAGTGGGTTTCTGGAAAGTTTGTTACTTTTCGTAGTGTACTTCAATGACTTAGCCTTACTATTAATAACCAGGTTTGCTGCTAATTCAAAAATTGCCTTTGTGGTGCTAGTGAGAAGGGAAGCTGTAGACCTCAACAAGCTATCAGTGTACTGTTCAGGTGGGCAGGAAGTATCAAATAGTCTTCAATTCAGAGAAGTGAGATAATGTGTTTAAGGAGGTTAACAATAAACAACTGGACACTGAGAGGCATTTTGGAGAGCATGTCCACAGATCCCCGAAGGTAACAACATGGGTAAATAACTAGGAAGGGCACTTAACTCTATGAAGGCACCCAGTATAGTTTCCTTCATTTATTGAGGAATGGAATAAGGCGCACATAAAGAATTAAGTGTTGAAGGAAGGATGTAATCACACTGGAGAGGGAACAGAGGACAATGAAGAAAGTTATCTAAGATTAAAAAGAAATCTTGATTGATTGGGTCAATGGGCTGAGGAGTGGCAGATGGAGTTTAATTTGGATAAATGCAAGGTATTGCATTTTAGTAAAACAAACAATGGCAGGACTTATACAATTAATGGTAGGGCCTTGGGTAGTGTTGTAGAACGAGAGACCTGGGGATTCAGGCACATAATTCTTTGAAATTTGTGTCACAGGTAGACAGAGGTTAAGAAAGCATTTGTTACACGTGTCTTCATTGCCCAGACCTTTGAGTGTCAGAGTTGGGACATCATGTTAAGGTTGTACAGGATGTTGGTGAGGCCTCTTCTGGAGTACTGTGTGCAGTTCGAGTTGCCCCGATGTAGGAAGCATATTATTAAATGGAAAGGGTTCAGGAAAGATTTACCAGGATGCTGCTGGGCATGGAGATTTGAGTTATAAGAAGAGGCTAAATAGACTGGGACTTTTTTGACTGGAGCATTGGAGGTTGAGGGATGACCTTACAGAGGTTTATAAATCATGAGGAGTATAGATAAGGCGAATAGCAAAGGTCTTTCCCTTAAGATGGAGGAGTTCAAAACTAGGGGGCATATTTTTAAGGTGAGAGGAAAAAGATTTAAAAAGGACATGAGGGCGCAACTTTTCTCACAGAGAGTAGTTCCTGTTTGGATTGAACAGCCAGAGGAAATGGCGGTTGCATGTCCAGTTACAACATTTAAAAGACATTTGGATAAGTACATGAATAGGAAAGGTTTGGAGGGATATGGGTCAAACGGAGGCAAGTGGAACTAGTTTAATTTGGTATTATGGTTGGCATGGACTGGTTGGACCGAAGCATCTGTTTCTGTGCTGTATGACTGTATGACTCTGAGATTGTTAATTTGTTGCCTGGGCTGGAGAACTTTAACTACGTAGAAAGTTTGAACAGATAGCTTTTGTTTACTTTTTCATTGATGAACTGACGAGAATGTGGATCGTGCATTGTAATGGAAGTTTCCCTACCTCTGAACCAGGAGGCCCAGGTTCAAGTTCCACTTGCTTCAGAGCTGTGTCATAATGTCTTTGAACAGGTTGATTTAAACATATCTCTAAGTTAGTGCATGCATTGAAAATAAAACAAGGAAGTAAGGAGAGATTTAATTGAGCTGTACCAAAGATCAGGGACCTGGATGAAGTGAGTAGAAGGAGCTATCTCCTATATAATGAAGAGGACAGTAGCTGGAGGAATGATGTAATACCATTGGCAGAGGGATGAAAGGAGAAAAGATTTCATCCAGAGGGTGGTGGCATTTGAAATTGATAGCTTGAAAGATGATCGAAGCAGAAGCCCTCACAACATTTTAAAAAAACTTGAATATGCACTGGATGTGCTGTGACCTCAAGGACTAAGAACTGGAAATTGAGGCTAGAGATCACTGTTTTTTTTTCAGATATGATGGGCTGAATGACCGCCTTCTGTGCTGTGAATTTTGATCATTTCTATATGAGAGAGGTTTCTGTAACATCTGATAGAGGTAACAATCTTCTCAGCAGTGTTCCAGTTGATGGTGGGTGGTCCACATGTTACAACACAGGGATGATAAGCCAAACCAAATCCGCCTCTCTGTCTCTGGATTCACAGCACGGAAAAATTAAATCATTCAGTGATCTTCAAAATTACTCAATTGTTCGTAACCAGGTTTTATGAATAACAGATCTTGGACACCAAATTTGTAACTTAAACAAAATTAACAATTTATTATTAATAATGTAACATTAGTAGAACACCAATAAACAATAAGGCAATCTAATCAACATCTACCATCTAAAGCCCAGTTGAGAGACAAATTTTTAAAAATGCAAGAATTATAGTTTGCCAGTTCAATAATCAGTTTCAAACAATGGATACCAGGCCTGTAGAAATCCTTGGACAATGGGTTGTTCGCTGGCATGTAGAGCTGCATATATTGCTTGAATTCCAAAGTCACCAGGTTATATAATTAGTTTCAACGGACTTCTAGAAATATTTCCAGACAAATTCTGCCCTGACGCAAACCCAGGGAATTAAGTCATCGCCACATACCATGAGCCTAGCATGATTTGAACATGCATCCTTTTGATCTGGTATCAGACACGCTACCATTGCACCACAAGCTCACAGTCAAGGGTGTAAACCTGAAACGTCAACTTTTCTGCTCCTCTGATGCTGCCTGGCCTGCTATGTTCCTCCCGCTCCACATTGTATTGACTCTGACTCCAGCATCTGCAGTTCTTGCTATCTTCTAGAAATATTTACTTATTTGTGAGAGAGTGGGATTCTTTTCTCAGAACATTCAACAATTCAATAACTGGGGAGAAACTAGAGAGAGAACAAAACAAAGCACCCCATTCTCCAGAAGTTTAAGAAAAATCACACTGCTTCCTGAGAAAAACCCAGACAGAACTGGTTCTCTCTTTTGAATCGACATGCTGTGTCAGCTGAGAATTGGCTGGCTAGCACCAGTCCTCCCTTGATTAACCAATTCAACATCTGACGTGCTGCCAGCCCTGAGCATAGCAGCCACTAGCATCATCTACAGTGTCCTTAGATTGGTGATAAATTTAATACTTAACTTCAACTCACAAATCAAAAAAAAAAAAAAATAGTAATAGTCTTAATGTACCTCCACCCTTAAAAGAATTGCAACTCCATCTCAAAAATGTGTTTCATGTCAAGGTTAGTAACACTTAAACAACAAACAGGACTCAAAACTCATAGCTGTTCAATTCTTCCTTCCACTAGATTCTTAATCGCAATACAACTTTCTTGGTTACATTCTTAACTTTTCAACAGTTTATATTTGGGATAAAGCATCAACAATTACACTTTCTTTCCCCGAAATATGTACAATTCTTAGATTAAAACCTCAAAAGAACAATTTCAGAATTTTAGTTTTAAATTTCTCAATGAAAGTTAATGGATTCTGATCAGTAAAAACAAAAATCAAAGTTTCATAGCTCCCATGTTGAACATAAAAGTCGAAGAGCTGCCAACACTTGCAATGCCTCTTCTTCTACAGTGGAATATTTTTTCTGGTGTTGTTTTAATTTCTTGGAAAAATAACTCACTGGCTTCTCCATTCCAGCTTTGTCATCCAGATTTTTATTGGTGGGATTTGAACCCGTGCCCCCAGAACATTGCCTGGGTCTGTGGATTAACAGTCTAGTGATAATGACACTAGGCCATCACCTCCTGGCAACTCCTTCAGAAATGTGAATAAATACTCTAACATTGAAAATTTTTTTGTCTGGCTTAACAACGTATCTCTAACCAGTTTTAATGGCCCCCTTGTTTCACAGCCATAAACTAAGTTAAATGGGCTAATGTCCAGTAGATTCATTTGGAGAATCTCTGGTGTCAAATAAATCTGACACTTTATCCCAACTCTTTGGACACTCATAACAATAGGCTTTGATCAATGTTTTGACATTCTGTTGATACCTCTCCAAAGCATCTTGGGTCTTTGGTTGGTCCCCTGTCAATTTTAGTTGTTTAATTCCCAAGATGCTAATGATATCCTGAAAAAGGTTTGACATAAAGGTTGATTCTTGATTAGACTGTACTTCCATTGTTAGACCATAACCAATGAAAAACTGCTGGGTTTTCCACTACCACTACCACTGATTGCCCTTAAGGGAATAGCTATAAAAAAAACTCTGTTCTTGTTCTTTTTCTTAAAACAAACCACTGTTCAAAGTTCAAATCTTAACTTCAACTCTCAGTTCCAAATCAAAAGAGAAAAATAAAAGAAAAATAGTGATGGCCTCAACAAATAGCATTAGATCTTTTCAGTGTAGAGATTAAATATGTTGAAGGACAAAAACATACCCCAAATCAACTGGTATCTGATAGTTTGCCTCGCTCAGCACTGCTCTGAAGTGTCTGGATCATCCTTCTCTTCATTGCTGCATGCTTCCCTTGAGACTGCCTTCCTTTCTCCAAAACAGGATGAATTTTGTAAAAAGTCAAAATGATGCTGACTTCACTGTTTGTGTGTATTTGCTGCAGAGAGTTCTGGAGCTCGGAAAGACAGGTGACGGTGTACCTGAACCTGACCAAGGCCTATTGTATTATTCAACAACACCATAAGGCATTAGTGTTTGGGAAGAAGTACCTGGAACACTTAATAGGAGGACCACTGACTGGATACTGTCAGGACGTAACATCTGCTTATCATCAGGTGGGCAGGTTCAAAATCATTTGCAATCATGGTTTGTGATTGAGTGCAGTTTGATCTGAGAGCAGGTACAGCAAAGTGTTAAGATAACTGTTGTCTGACTGATCAAATTAGGTCTGCTGTAGGTTGGATTCACTTCAGAATGCTTGGGTGTCAAGTTGGCAAAATGTTGAGTGTTTGACCAGATTCCATATCAGGAATTCTTTTCCTGAGTACCTTCTGTAGAACTGGAAATGGCAAAACAAATCACCTACCACCCAAAGGAGAACTCAGTGCTGATGGACGTGCTCCATAGTCCCATAGGTTTTCAACACAGAATCAAACTCTGCTGGCAAAGACATCTGTAGTTAAGGAAAAAGGGACATTTTCTCAATACATCCTGCCCCTCACCTGAAGAGAATATAGTGGGAATGATAGGGTACAGTCAAGGGGTAGACCCCCATCATATCTAGGGACAGAGGGAAAGTCAGGAATAGCTCAATCCTGAGCCTGAGTTTGGCAGTGGTTGTGGTGGGAGTGTGCAATAGTCAGTTTTGACATTCAGAGTCATAATCCTGAAACCCTAAAAGAAAATCCTACGTAACAGGAATTTAATTTGGCCACATTGAAGCATGTAGCTTTGGATAACAACAATACATTATGCACAAGTATTATTGCTCACAGTTTATTTCTGGTGTCCTAAGGCATTATCCATGACATTTTTGTTCCTGTTTGGTGATACGGAGCTGATCTTAGTGTCACGTCTTCAGGCATTTCAAATGAGGCATATACTAGAAGCCCTAGTAATTCATGAAGCAAGTTCTTCATCAGCTCAGGATATGTGTCCTAGAGATCTATAACAGGTGCTTTAAAATTAGAACTAGATCTTTATTTAGGGCTTCCCTTATACATTGTTTTGTTGGAATTATCAGTTCTTTTCAGAGCTGTGTCAGTCATTGGGTGGGTTCTCAATAAGAGGCAAAATAATAAAACCTATATTAGGATTACTCTACAAGAATGTGAATGCAGTGTTTGTAAACAAGATTGGTGAGTTGCATGGAAATATGATGCTGTAGATCAAGGAAGGGCAGGACTGGCTATTAAGTATTCCTGAGTGCAAGGTTTCCAGGAAAGTAATCAAAAAGAAGGAAGGTTTAGAGGAGGTGGATAAAGCAAGTAGGAGAAATAAAGAGAATGTGAAAACAGACTGGAAGCTAATATGAAAGGGAATTTGGAATTCAAATATGGACACTGTAAATTGGTGGTAAAAGGAGGAATGAAACCAATTAAGTACCAAAAAGAGGATTAACATTTGGAGGCAGGAGGCATGGCTGAGGTTCAAAATGAATATTTTATACTTATTAGCTTTACCGAAGAAGAATATGCTGCATAATTCTTAGTGAAAGAAGAGTTCATTCAGAAACTTGAAGGGTTTAAACTTGATAAGGAGGAAGTGTTGGATTGAAAACAGAAGTTGCTGGAAAAGCTCAGCAGGTCTGGCAGCAACTGTGAAGAAAAAAATCAGAGTTCAAGTTTCAGGTCCAGTGACCCTTCCTCAGAACTGGTCTGAGAAAGGGTCACCTGACCTGAAACATTAATTCTGTTTTTTCCTTCACAGATGCTGTTAGATCTACTGAACTTTTCCAGCAACTTCTGTTTTTGTTCCTGATTTACAGCATCCACATTTCTTTTGGTTTTTACTTAGGAAGTGTTGGATAGGCTGTTTGTGCTTAAAGGTGACAAAGCATCAGGACTGGATGAGATGCTTACAAGCATGTTGAGGGATTTGTGAATGGAAATTCTAGAGGCACTGACCATAATTAATCAATCTTCTTTAGACTCAACAGTGGTGCCAGAGGACTGTAGATCTGCAGATGTTACTTCCTTGTTCAAAAAGGGGAAGGTTGCATCCAGGCCAGTCATTTAACCTAGATGATGGAGAAGAATTTAGAAATAGCGCTTTGGGACAAACTTAACAGTCACTTGGGCAAATTTTGGTTAATTAAGGAAAGCCAACATGGATTTAGTAAAGGCAAATGATATTTAACTAATTGGTATCAGTTCTTTGGTAAAGCAACAGAATAGTTTGATGAAGATGAAGTGGTGGATGTGGTGTCTGTGGACTTTCAAAAAACATTTGATACAGTGCCATACAATAGACTTGTGGGCAAAGCTAGAACTCATGGAGTAAAAGTGTTAGTGGCAACGTGACTGCAAAATTGGGTGAGTGACAAAAGAAGACTTTGGACTGGAGGAAGGTTTGTAGTGCAGCTCCCTAGGGGTCATTGTTGGGACCTATGCTCTTCCTGATCTATATTAAGGACCTAGAGCTTTGCATACTAGGTACTGTTTAAAAATTTAGAGGATATTATACTGTGAACAGTTCTGGGCTGCTAATTTAAGGAAAGATATGCTGGAATTGGATGCCATCCAGGTAAAGTTCTCTAGATTGATCTTGGGTATGGAAGGAATTTCTTATGAGGAGAGATTGAGTAGGTTGGTCTTGCACTCATCAGAATTTAGAAGAATGAGAGGAGACCTTATTAAAATGTAAAAGATTCTTAAGAGTTTGACAGAGTGGGTGTAGAGAATCATAAAACAGAATCCCTACAGTGTGGAAAAAGGCCATTTGGCCCAACAAGTCCACACTGACTCTCTGAAGTGCATCCCACCCAGACTGAACCCCCTACCCTATCCCTGTAACCCTGTATTTCCCATGGCTAATCCACCTAATTTACACATTCCTGGACACTATAGGCAATTTAGCATGGCCAGTCCACCTAACCTGCACATCTTTGGACTGTGGGAGGAAACCGGAGCACCTGGAGGAAACCCACACAGACACAGGGACAATGTGCAAACTCCACTCAGACAGTCACCTAAGGCTAGATTGAACCTGGGTGCCTGGCACTGTAAGGCAGCAAATGTTGTTTCCCCTTGTGGGAGAGTCTAGGATCAGAGGACATAACCTCTAAATAAGGAGTCACCCATTAAAGACAGAGATGGGCAGGATTTTTTTTCCTGAGGATCTTCAACCTGTGGAATTCTTCACTGCAGAGGGTTGTCAGGACTGGGTCATAAGTATATTCGAGATTGAGATGAACACATTTTTAATAAGTGAGGGAATCAAGGGTTTGGGGGAGAAGGCAGGCGGACTTGTTGATTATCAGTTCTTCCATAATTTCATTGAATGGGGGAGCTGACTTGATAGAGCAAATTGTCTACTTCTGCTCCTATGTCTTATTGTCTTGTTTGAAACTTGGAAGCGTTGTGAACTGTGAGGAGGATAACATAAACCTTTCAAAAAGGACGCATACAGGTGACAGATGAAATTTGAAGCAGACTGTGTGAAGTATTCTTTTTGATATGAAAAGTACACAGAGAGACAATCTAAAACGAAGAGTACAATTCTAAAGGAGTAGCAGAAGCAGAGTGACCCGCATGTTTATGTGCTTAAACCATTAAAGGTGGCAGGATGGGTTTAGAGAGGGCTTAAAAACACCGGAGGGATCTTGACCTTTATTAACAGTGGCATAGAGTACAAAAGGAAGTCTTGTTAAACCTGCATAAAACACTGCTTCAGCTTCAACTAGAGCATTATGTCCATTTCTTGGCACCACATTTCAGAAAGAATGTGGCAGCTCTTGGGAGGATATAGAAAATATTCACAAAGATTATTCCGGGGATGAGGTGGACAGGTACATGAATAGGAAAGGTTTAGAGGGAAATGGGCCAAACGCAGGCAAATGGGACTTGTTTAGTTTGGGAAACTTGGTCAGTACAGATGAGTTGGACCGAAGGGTCTGTTTCCATGCTGTATGGCTTTATGAGGAACATCATGAATAGATTGGAGAAGCTGGGAATGCTCTCCTTGGAGGGGACCAGTTTGAGAAGAGATTTGATCAAGGTGTTCAAAATCACGAGGGAAACAGTGGATGGGGAGAAATGGTTTCATTGTTGGAACATTTGAGGTCAAACAGGCACAGATTTAAAATAATTGGTAAATGAAGCAATAGTGACATGAGGAAAAATGGTTTCACGCAGAAAGAGGTCAGGATCAGGAGTACACCACCTGAAAGCATGGTGGAGGCAGGGTCAATTAAGGAATTCAGAAAGGATTTAAATTTTTATCCAGAAAGGAATGGATGGATGTACAGGGCTGGCAGAAGGTGGGGGAATGTCATTAGGTGAATTGCTTGTTCAGAGGAGCTGCACTTATATGAGTGGCTGAATGTCCTCTTTTTGGGCTGTATCCATCTATAATTCTATGATTTGAAATTTGTTGTCAACCCCATTCAGTTTAGTTACTGTCAGGTATGTTGACAGGGGGAAGGATCTCTGAATCTTGTTGCTTCCGCCACTAATACTGTGTATTTGCACCAGCTGGGGGATTGGAAGGTAGTCCTGCACATGTTGTCATTGAACACCAGATAATTGAAGAAATAGTGCAGGGTGCCACCATTCAGGTTTAAACATCAAGACTGCCAAGTTGTGCAGATTGTAGCCCTGAGTTTTTCTTCCCCTCTGCTGGCGAGATGCTAATCAGGCAGAGTGGGCTCTGCTGGAGCTGTTTTGGACTTGCTGACAGTTTTGCATTCTGCTCATTTTCTCAGACCTTTCCTGCAACAGAAATTTATGCTCAGGTTTGGGGTGGGTGGGGGAAAGCAAGCTGTCCAGCTGCTGAAAACTCCTCCTCCCTATTTTTAGGGGTGCCGTTGAAATAATGCCCCTTCAGAACACTAATCTCTTCCTACCCTGCAACCCTCAGAGATATCTCTCCAAATTCTGGCACCTTACCCATGCATTCTTAAATTTAATTGCTGCACAATTGACTGTGCCTTCAGCTGCCTAAGACCAATAAACCCTCCTAGATAAGCACTTGGGAATGTTTCATTATATTAAGGGCATTTAGTAAATGTTATTTATAATTTAATTCCCAGCTCGGGAGTGGGGGTGGGAGTGCTGGGTGATGCCAGGGGATGACCTACAGAGGCTGGGGATTTGGAATAGTATAACTACGACTCTTTTACTTGCTGTTGCCTGAATGCATGAGAGGGTAAAGCCTCCCTAGTGTTTAGATCACTGAAAATCTTCTGGAAGCAATTTGGAGAACTGGGAAATGTGCTGACGCACTCGTATGTGTTTTTGAGTTTGCAGGTTGCGAAACTTCAGGAGAAATTGGGGCTTTACAATGAGTCTGTGATCAACTACCAGCAGTATTGTGAACTGAGCAAGATGCTGGGCAACAGTATAGCAGCTGCAGAGGCCCATGGAGAGATGGGTGTCATTCATACAGTGCTCGGTAACTATGACCTTGCAGTGACCCATGCTCACCAGAGTTTCAACCTGTCCAAATCCATAGGAGAGCGACAACTTCGATTAGCAGCAATGATTAGACTTGGCGACATTTACAGGACAACAGAGAACTTAGAGGAAGCAGCAAACTGGTACCAACAAGCTTGGGATCATGACTGCAGAGGGGACGATCCTAAACTGAAGTGCCAGGCTGCGCTGGGTTTAGCGGAGATTTATAAAGATACAGCTCAGTATCGCCATGCCTTGTACTTCTATGAGCAGGCTCTGGAAGCTGCAGAGCTGGCTGGAGAAGATGAATGGATCTACAAGTGTAAGTTTAAGATTGCGTGCAGCTGTCAATTCTCCTACTTGGCAAAGGAGCTGATGAAAGGATTCAATGCCTTTAAGGAAGTGATAGCATATTACTGTTGGCTCAGTAGAAGATTCACAGTTGAGGGGATCAGTCTGCCAAAAGAGACCAATGATATTCTTCTGGAGAGTTATGACGGGATCCAATCAATCCTTGAAAAGTTAAGTGACAGTTTAAAGGTATTTCAGTATGCAGAGGCTGGCAGGAGACACAGATTTCTAACCTATACGTTCATGATTGAGGAGCCCCCAGTTTGGAACAGTGTGATGGATGAGCCTTCAATGTCATTCATCCCAAGCATCGAGGAGCTTTATAGCATTCTAGATCTCCTGTCTGGGCCAGTGTTGTATTACTCACTGGTAGACACAGGTCTCTATTTGTGGGTGCTGAAGGCAAAGGAAGGCCTGGTCCACTTTCATGCCACAAGCAGTGCGGTGTCAGAAGCAATCCACAGGCAGATCTGCCAGTTCCTGCAGCTGGTGAAGAACAAGTCCCTGCTTTATGAGACAGAGGCCAGGAACATCCCGAAGAGAAGGCTGAGGCAAACCACTGTCGGGAAACGGAACAAGGTAGTGGCTGATGAGGAAATGCTGAATGTCCAGTTCGGTAAAAGTGCACTCCTGGCTCAATGCCTAGCTCCCTCACAACTGAGTCAGCAAGCTGACAGTTCAAAGCTCACTCCAGTGACTTGAGCGCAGCAGCTGAGCCGACACTGCAGTGCTGTACTGAGGGACTGCCAGGGGTGTCAGCCATTGGATGAGATGTTAAAATGAAACCATGTTTATCCTCTAGGGTGGATATAAAATATTCCAAGGTACTATTTCAAGGTAGAGGAGGCAGTTCGCCCTGTTATCTTAGCCAGTATTTATTCCTCAACTAGCACCAGTAAAACCAATTCTTTGGTCTTTGTGTCATTGCTAGTTCTGGGATCTTCCTGTGCAGATCAACTGCTGGGTTACCTGCATTCCTAGCAATACTTAATTGGCTGTGAATTGTTGTGCATTAATTGGAGGACATGGAAGGTGCTATAGAAAGTAGAGATTGAGGTGAGTGAGGTGCAATTCCAAACTATGCACACCATGCAAGTTCCAAAGCATACTCCAGTTTCTGGTGATTTGAGATCAGGAGGTGATGAAATTTCCCACATAGACCCAGGGCTAGAGAGGGAGAAAGACAAAATCAGCTGGGATTCTTAGTTGATTGAACTCTCCTGGAAAATGTACATGGCTGCATATTCTGAGGGAGTAGAGCTATGCTCTGGACTCTGAGTGCAGTTGAATTTTCTTCTGTGTTAGATTATCCCTACAAAGTCTGGATCTGGTGGTAAGTTTTTGAGTCATACAGCATAGAAACAGGTCCTTCAGCCCACCATATCTATACTGACCAACAAACTCAAAACTACACCAATCTCATTTATCTGCATTTGGTCTATAGAGTACTGTGCGCTGGCATTTTAGGCACTCATTCAGATGCTTCTTAAATGTTGCAAGAGTATCTGCCTCCACCACCCTCTCAGAGAGCATACCATATTTCTACCACCCTCTGGGGAGGGGGGGGAGGGATTTTTCTCCGCTCTCTTCTAAACCACTTGCTCTTCATCTTAAGTTTATGTCCTCTGTTCTTAAACACATTTGCCATGGGGGAGAGATTCTCACAATGTATTCTGTCTATACCTCTTATAATTTTGTATACATCAATCAGAGCCCCCCTCAGCTTCCTCTGTTCCAAGGAAGACAAACCCAGCTAAACTAGTCTATCCTCATAACTGAGACTTTTCATCCTAGGCAACATCATGATGATTCTCCTCTGCACCCTCTCCAATGCAGTCACGTCCTTCCAATAGTGTGATATCCAGAACTGCACACAGTAATCTGTCTATGGCCTAACTAATGTTTTATAAAATTGTAACAACACTTTCTTGCTCCTATGTTCTATGCCTTGGCTAATGAAAGAAGCATCTTATATGCCTTCTTCACCACCCTGTCTACCTGTGCTGACACCTACGAGGATCTAAGGATTTGTACACCAACCCTTTGTTCCTCAGAACTCCCTAAGGACCTACCATTAATTGTGTATTTCTTTCCCTCCCAAAACGCATCACCTTGCACTTATCGGGATTAAATTCGATCTGCCACTGCTCTGCCCAATTCACCAAATGATCAATATCAATATCAGACTGCAGAGTGAGACCATTCTCTTCAGTTTGCTTACTTTGTCTAAGCAACAATCATTGTACTCCAAAGTTTTAGCTCTATTCGCTATCAGCCTACTTGTAAATGGCCCTTGACTTTAGTAAGTTCCATAACTTCAGTCCACTATTGATGACTCATTTTTAAAGAGCTCTAATTGCAATGGAAATTTATAATCAATTAATTTTGGCATCATATCGTGAATCACCAGTCCCAGATGAAAACGAGATGATTGGATAGCTTCACTTTCAGTCAGGCCTTAAGACGACATTATTGTAAAGATTCAGATTGATTGTATGCATGTTATTTGTGCTATGTAACTATACTCCACTCACTCCATTTTAAGGGGGAAAACAATCCTGCTTTATCGGGAGACTTCACTGTTGTTTTGGTCATAAGGTTGTATGCCATAATTTGTAAGAACTCTTAGACTAACCTCTCTTTCCTGTAGTTTGTAGAAACTTTGTATAACTACACTGCTTACCATTTGAATCAAATTCGTTCAGTTAATTCCTTCCTTAGCAAGTCCTGCAGTACATTCCCCCCTGTCTCCATCTCACTGGGTGACACACTGGCTTCAGTACTTTGATTAGTTTATGGTATGGACAGTGTTTTTGCCTGCATTCACCAGAAATTGATGACATTCTTCAATGTCCTTCAAAATTTAGATCTTGGCAGAATCAGAGTGAAGGAATACATGAACGGATTTCATATAAACAACATGGGGTCAGGATGTTGGTTAGATGAGCATGATAAACTAAAAATGGCATTGTAATAATGGACTGCATTCAATTTTAACATGAGAATGTGATAATAACTCTTTGTGATATCAGAGCAGGCTTGAAGAGCCAGATGGCCTACTTCTGCTTCTATTTTCTGTGTTTCATCAGGCTTTGAAATGTTAACAGTTAAAAATTCAGACATGATTTTTGTAATGTAAAGATGCTGGTTCCACTAGTACCCTTGTTCTGACGTCTTTCTGCTGTAGAGACAGCGGGTGCCCCACTCATCGTGTAAAGATTCCCCGACAGCAGAGCGTCAGCTGGAAGGTGAGGAGGAGATTGAGCATTGGAAACAAATGTACCTGCTGCTCTTTGGACCTGTGACTGAGCTGATGGAGGAGCTGCCGGAAGGCAGCGACCTCCTCATCGTGCCAGACAAGCACCTCATCCAGGTAAACTTGTCAGATCATTGACCGTTGCACTTATATAAAAACTTGTATTAGTCATTTGTGTTCAAATCCAGATAGCTAGTTACTGAAGGTTAGAAATGCGGAGCAGGAAGTAGACCATTTAGCTGTTCAGTACAGTCATGGCTGATCCTCTGTCTCAATGACATATTTCCACTTTCTCCCCATACCCCTTGATGCCTTTAAAATCTAAACATTTATCTATCTCTTTCTTGAATATACTCAGTGACTTGGTCTCCACAGCTTTCTGTGGTAGAGAATTCCACCGATCCACTACCCTCTGAAGAAATGTTTCTTCAACTCAATCCTAAATAGTCTACTCCATATTCTGAGAGTGTGTCCCTGGTTCTGGACTCTCCAACTGGGAAAAACATCCATTTTGCATCTTATCTGTACAACTCTGTTAGAAGTTTATGTGTTTCAATCAGATTCCCTTTCCTCCTTCTAAACTCCAGTGATTACTGGTCCAGTCAAAGCAATCTCTCCTCATAGGACAGTCCTGTCATCCTAGTATCAGCCTAGTCAGCCTTCGCTGCACTACCTCTATAGCAAGTATATCCTCTCTTAGGTACGCAGACCAATACTGCATACAATACTCCAGGTGTGTTCTCACTAAAGCCCTGTGTACCTGAGGTAAGAAGTCCTGGCTTCTGAACTCAAGTTCTATTGCAATGAAGGCCAACATACCACTTGTCTTCCAGTTTGCTTGCGGCACTCGCCTGTCTACTTTCATTGACTGGTGTACAAGTGCACTCAGATCCTTTTGTACATCCACACTTCCAAATATATCACTATTTAAGTAATACTCTTCGTTTCTGTTTCGAGCCGGAATTTTGATTTGGAGTCAATTTTTACTCACATGTAGTGATGTGTTTCAAGGACATAGCTTCTCATTGAATCACACCACAGTTTCAAGAAATGTCATTTTACACTTTTGAAAACAGTATAACAAATTGAACCAAAGTAAAGAGCAACAATTCCCTACAGGAATACTATAACAAACATCAAATCCTTAAAGCAAACTTAAAATGTTTGGGAGACATCGTCCACTTTGTAACAGAAGATTTTTTAACTAACCTATTCGGATGTCTTATGACACATGTTTGGGGCAGGTGGGACTTGAATGTGGACGTTCTGCCCCAGAGGCCGAAACACTGTCACTGCACAAAAGAGCCCCCACAGTGTGCCTAAATGAAAAAACTCCTATTTAAAATTAATTACAATCATTTAACACTTCCCAGGACCAGAAAGAGCATAAACACAGAATTTAGGAGTAGAGGTTAGACAGTATTGAGGAAATTAATTAAAAGCATTCAACTTAGCAGCAGGAAGGAGGGCTGATTAATCTTTTGATAAGATCACGGCTGATCTGATTGTTCCCATAACTTTGTTTTCCTACCTACACCTGATGCTCATAGGTTCTTGATTAACAAGGACGTCACTCTACCTGTGCCTTATAAATAGTTCAAGAGCTCTCCCTCCACTGCCCTTGATATCAAGGCCACATTCGACAAGATATGGCATCAAGGAGCCCCAGCAAAACTGGAATCAGTGGGTATCAGGGCAAACTCTCTGCTGTTTAGAGTCATACCTGGCACATAGAAAGATGTTGACAGTAAGGACTTCAGATGCTAGAAGCTGAAGTCAATAAATGTGGAGCTGGAAAAGCACAGCAGGTCAGACAGCTTCTGAGGAGCAGGGAAGTCAACAGCTTCAAAATCTCTCCACCCCCAAATGACTATCTTCCTACTCACCTATCTGCTCCACCCTTCCCACTGACCAAGGATAATAAATCCCTACCTGCCCTCCCTCTATTTATTTCTGGGCTCTCCTCCCCCTCCCCAGTCCTGACGAAGGGTTTCAGCCCAAAACATTGAGTTCCTTGCTCCTTGAATGCTGTCTGATCTGATGTGCTTTTCCAGCTCCACATTTATTGACGCATAACAAGATGGTTATGGTTGTCAGAGGTCAGTCATCTCAACTCCAAGATATCTCTGCAGGAGTTTCTCAGATTAGTGTCCTTGGCCCAACAATCTTCAGCTGCTTCATCAATGACCTTCTCTCCCCTCATAAGGCCAGAAGTTGGGATGTTCACCAATGAGTGCACAATGTTCGGCACTATTCATGACTCCTCAGACACTGAAGCAGTCCATGTACAAATGCGACAAGACCTGGACAATAACCAGGCTTGGGCTGAAAAATGGCAAGTAACATTCATGCCACACAATGCTAGACAATGATCATCTCCCATAAGAGACAATCTAACTATCGCCTGTTGATATTCAATGATGTTACCATCACCGAATCCCCCACTATCAACATTCTTGAGGTAACCATTAACCAGAAACCCCTATAAATACAGCAGCTACAAGAGTAAAAATACCGTAGCTGGTACCTGACCACCTAACTCCCTAGAGCCTGTCCATCATCTACAAGGTACAAGTCATGAATATGATGGAATACTTTGCACTTGTCTGGATGGGTGCAGCTCCAGTTACGCTCAAGGAGCTTGACACCATCCAGAACAAAGCTTGACTGGCACCACATCCACAAACATCCATACCCCCCACTACCAATGCTCAGTAGAAGCAATGTGTACTATCTACAAGATGCCCTGCAGATCCTTAGACAGCACCTTCCAAACCGATGACCATTTCCATCTCGAAGGGCAAGGGCAGCAGATACATGGGAACAAAACTAACTCCAAGCCACTCACCTGACTTGGAAATCTACCATGTTCCTTCACTGTCACTGGGTGAAAATCCTGGAATTCCCTTTCCATTGGCATTGTGAATCAATCCATAACAAATGGACTTGCAGTGCTTCAAGAAGGAAGCTCAACCACATTTCCTCAAGAGCAACTCGGGATGGGAATAAATGCTGGCCAGCCAATGATACCCACGTTCCATGAATGAATTAAAAAAAAGTCAACTCTCATTCTTCTAAATTCCAATAGGTATCAACCTGACCTGTCCAAGCTTTCCTCATAGGTAACTCTGATGTTCCAAGAACCAACTGAGTGAACCTTCTCTGAAAAGATTCTGATGCAATTATGTCCTCTCTTATTAAAAAGACCAAACCTGTATACGGTACATTTGATATGATTTTGCTAATGACTGATACAACTGCAGCAAAATCTCACGTCCTTTATTTTCAGACCCTCTGCAAGAAACACCTACATTCCATTTGCCCGCTTAATCACTTGCTGTACGTGCACACTAACTATTTGTAAATCATGTACCAGGGAGTCCAAATCCCTGTGCACTTCTGTACAGGTGGAATGTTGTGGAGGGGAGGGATTAACGGAAACTAGATGGACTGAAGCATCCGTGGGGTTTGGATGAGTTGTTGTTCGGGGGAAGTGGTAGGAGGAGGAGGGGGAGACTGGATGAGGTGAAATGTCGCTGCAGGGTCGGGTACTGAGCAAGCTGCTGATTTGAGTAGAATGTAAAATAAGCCATATCTGAATGTTATGACCACCTTCAGCTCACTCACTTTATTCTGCACACTGCGAAAAGTTACTGTTAACAATATGTTTATTTCATAAGGTTACTGATGAATCTCCCAAGATCCATGTATGTGCAGCTAGAAGAATTGGCAAACTGAAAGTGGCAAGGATGGGGCTATGCTGCTAGGTGCTTTGAAGCACTGGTAACAGGAAATATATAATTGATCAAGGTAGTCCAAAAAGAATAAAACTAGAATAAATGTACTGGAATGACCCTAAATTAAATGTATCCAAACTGTAATAAGTTAAAATATGCCATACATAAATAATAAATAGGAGTAAGGGGTGACTAAAGTAGAAAGCATTTTCATACAAGTGCCAGACAATACCATTTCCAACAAAAGAGAATCTAACCACCTTCTGTTCGTGTTCAACAGCATTACCGTTGCTGAATCTCCCACACTTAACATGCTGGGGATTACCATTCGCCAGAAATTTAAAAGAACCAGACATGTAACTGTGTCTGTAGCAGCAGGCCAGTAGCTACCAATTCTGTGGTGTGTAACTCACCACCTGTCTCTCAAATGTCTGTCCAAAAGTTTTTGGGAAGATTTGTAGCTCGGGTTGTGGATGAGGTTGTGGACGTGCTCGCTGAGCTGTTGTGTTTGATTGCAGACGTTTCGTCACCCTGCTAGGTAACATCATCAGTGCGCCTCCAGTGAAGCGTTGGTGTTCCATCCCACTTGTTATTTATGAATGCCTCAGAAAACAGGTACACCCACAAAGCTTAAAATATAAACCACCTATCAATAATCCACAGGCACAGAGAACAGCTGCACACAACGTCCGCAGAATGATAAGAATTTTGATCAACAATGCCCACAACCACCTCCTAAAATATGAGCAGGAAATTGTGCACCAAAATACTTTGTACTCCAACGCAACCGACTAAGAATGCACAACCACACTGGAACAAGCCATCACCGTACAACAGCAGAGGACCAGAACAAAGAAAAGAATAGCCCTACAAAACAAACTATCCAAACTCACAACAATGACACGGACAACACAGAAATATGGATCAAGAACATCTCAAACCAACAACTTGCAGTCACTGAGAAGACCATCCAAGTGCTCGGACTGAATTATAACTACAGAAACGGCAAAACCACTGACTCCCTGGCTGCACTGGAATCGACACTAAAGAACAACAGACTCGCGGAGGAAATACAACAGACCATCAGACAGACCATAGTCTCAGCACTGAGCAGGAAAGCTAAGTTTTATTCAACATAAAAGAGAAGAAAACCCTGGAAAGACTCAAGAAAGACAAAAACATTGTAAACCTACCACCAGACAAAAGACACATGACAGTAATTCTCATTAGAGCTCAATATATCGAGAAAGCCAATGCATGACTAGCAGATACCAATACTTCTCATCAGAAGTCGATAGACCCCAATACACAGTTAGAGAACCGGATCAAGACAACCCTGAAGAAATTACACAACTCGGGAGACATCAGCAAGACTGACTACCAAAAAATGAAGTCAGAGGGATCCAACATACCCCACTTCTATGTACTCCCTAAGATACACAAACCAGGGGGTCGCTCTCAGACCCATTGTCTCACTACCAAGCACGCCAACATATAGACTAGCCAAAGAACTACAATGGAAACTGAAATACTTAGTTGACAACACTACCCACTCCGTCCATTTGTCCCAAGAATTTCTCAACATCATCAAGGGCACCAGAGTAGAAGAGGATGAGAAAATGATATCTTTCAGTGTAACAGCACTATTTACATCCATAAACATCGACCTAGCCAAAGAGACAATTGCCACACTGCTGACCAAACAGGAAGGCAGGCACCCCAAGACACCCAACAGCATCAACAGGGATGGCACCCTGAAACTGCTGGATCTGTGCCTCACAACCCACTTCATCCTCAACGACTGTATATTCAAACAAATCAACGGAACACCGATGGGATCCCCAATATCAGGACTGATTACAGAGGCGGTAATTGAGAGGTTAGAATGAACAGCGCTCTCCCTTATACAACCCAAACTCTGGGTCTGCTATGTAGATGACACCTTCATGATCATCAAATACACAGACTAGAAGAAACCCACCGACTCATAAACAACATCCTCCACCAGAATAAAATTCACAAAAGACGAAGAGAACAATAACCAATGACCCTTCCTAGACATAATGCTCGAACATAAGGACAACGGGGACCTGTAGGCTAGCATGTATAGAAACTTACTCCAGCAACCACCTCAAGACCCATAAACGGAGCTGCATCAGGGCATTATTGAAACAAGCCGCAACACACTGCAGCAATCTGGAATTGTGCAAAGCAGAACAGGAGCACTTATGCGGAGTTTTTAAAAGGAATGGATACTCAAAAAGCACAATCCACCATTATCTTCACAACAGACCTCAGCAAGAAGACACAACAAGGCCAGAAACACTGGTCACCCTCCAGTACATCAGGGACGTATCAGAGATGACCACAAGACTACCCCTAGGTATCAGGGTATCCCACAAACTAACAAGCACCCTGTGACAGCTACTGAGGAATGCAAAGGATCCCGTACCCACAACCAATGAAACTAATGTAATATACAAAATACCATGCAAGAATTGTGAGAAACATTACATAGGCCAAACTGGCAATAAGGATACATGAACACCAACCAGCCACCAAGAGGCATGACCAATTCTCACTGGTCTCAATACACACCAACTAAGAAGGACACAAATCCAACTGGCACAAAACATCCATAATAGCACAAACCAAACAGACACATGCCAGGGAATTCCTGGAGGCCTGGCATACCAACTGGAACTCCATCAACAAACACATTGAACTGGACCTGATGCACAAACCACTGAGAAACAGAACCAGAAATAATACCAACCACCCCAGCAAACCGAGGCATAGAAATACCAACGCCTCACCGGAGGTGTACTGGCGATGTTACCTAGCAGGGTGACGAAACATCCGCAAACAAACACACTGGCTCAGCGAGCAAGTCTGCTTTTTTGTCCACAAGCTCCATACTGTCCATTTGCCTGATGACTGCCTCTAGGTGCCACAATGATTTATTTGTGCTTTTTCCATTATGTGTACTGTATCCCTGCTCAGAATGTGGCCTCCTTCATTGTGGGGAGGCTTGGAGGATTATTTTGCTGAACATCTCCATGTGGCCTACAAGTTTTCATTCACCTGTCATTTTAACTCCCCTTCCCACTCAAGAAATTCTATTCCATTCGAGTCAACGCAACTGAGTTGATTGGCACTCCATCCATATCCTTCTACATTCATTCCTTTCATCACTGACACACAGTCGCAGCAGTGTGTAACATCTACAAGATACATTGCATTATCTCACAAAGGCTTCTACAACACCTTCAAAACCCATTGCCTTTACCAGTTAGAAGGACAAGGGCAGTAGTTACATGAGAACATCACTGCCTGCAAGTTCACCTCCAAGCCACACACCATCCTGACTGTGGAGGTAACTACATCTGATGGACTACAATGGCTCACTACCACCATCTAGTCAATGACACCCATATCCTAAGGACAATGTGTAAAAGGAACAAATAAAGAAACAAAAAATGTATCCAGAGGAAGTATGAATGTCAACAGCAGAGTAATTGCCAACATCTGTCTATAAATTCTGGGAGCAGTGGACAAGATCTTCAACTTAATCTTGTTTCCAGAAGGGTGTAATGTGCCTAATCAAACAATGATGGACTGTTCCTCAAACTTCTATTGAGCTTGATATGAACAGTGCTGTAATTTGAGGACAGAAAAACAACATTGGGAATGGGGAGGGTAGGTAAAATGACAGGTGAATGAAAACTTGGACCAAATTGTAGACCATATGGAGATGTTCAGCAAAATAACTCTCCAGCCTGCCCACAATGAAGGAGGCCACATTCTGTGCAGGGATACAGTATACATAATGGAAACAGCACAAATAATTCACTGTGGCACCTAGAGGCAGTGTTGAGAGCCCTGGACAGTGGTAGGATTGGAGGACATTACAGGTGTTGCCTCTCCTGCTAGGACTGTGTACTGGGAAGAGATGAGAGAGTTAGAGGTGTTTGAAAGAGGGCTAGGGATGATGGAAGAAACAGCCTCTTTAGAATGCTAACCCGAGGAAGGGGAGATGTATTCATAGTACTTCATGCCATGTTTCACCATTGGTGAATTGAAACATTTTCCCATTGCTATGACTCAGATGATGGCCTCTCTGACAGTATGTCAGTGGATTTTCCACCTGGGATGTAGGCATTACTGACATTTATTGTCCCCCATTACAACTTGCTGTCATTTTCCCATCATCATCAAGCCACCACCTTGAACTGCTGCAGTGCATTTGATGTAGGTGCAGCCACAATGCTGTTAGGAACATAGCTCCAACAGCAGTGAAGGAACAGTGATAGATTCCAGGTCAGAATGGTGTGTTACTTGGTGAGGGATTTGCAGGTGGTGGTGTTTTCCATGCATCTGGGTTCCTTTGTGCTTCTAGGTGTTAGAGCACACAAGTTTGAAAGGTGATATTGAAAGAATATCGGGTGAGTTACCGCAGTGTAACTCAGATGATTTAAAATAAAACCACTGCTACTGTATATTCGTGTGGAGAAAGTAACTGTTTAAGTTGGTGGTTCGTGTGCCAATTAAGTGGATTGCTTTATCTTGGATGGTGTCAATTTTCTTAATTGTTGTTGGAACTGCATTTATCCAGGAAATTAGAGACTATTCCATCACACTCCTGAGTTGTACCTTACAGATGGTGGACACGTTTTAGGGACAAAGGAGATGAATTACTCCTGCCAACATCCTCACCTCTGCAGTTTCAAAGAGTCCTAACCAACAAGAAAGGTTAACTCTGTTTCTCTCTCAACTGATGCTGCCAGACTTGCTGAGTTTTTCCAATAGTTTCTGTTTGTGTTTCCAGCCTATGTCCTGCTCTTGTAATCAGTCATTATGTGGCTGCCAGCTCAGTTTCTGGTGCAAGGTACCAAATTAAGAGGCAAAACTTCAAATTTAATAGACTTCAAAAATTCAAAGGATTTTTACTTAAACCTCATGTAAATTCGTATAGGATAAATTTGGTTAGAGAAATGATTGTTCGGCATAAAGACTCATGTGGGAGAAGTAGATTCCAGTTCCTGGTGCATTGGCATCAGTATTGTGGAAATGGTACCAATTGGAGAGTCTAGATCTGAAGTGTGCTGGGGGCTAGCAAGCTGCAAAACTAGCGAAGTAGAGAGGATTTTAAACTGAATAGTGGAGACAACAGATCAAAATTAGGAAGATATGGAAATTTCAAAGGGTAGAGACAAGGGAAGAGAAATCTATCAATGTGAGAAATGAAAAACAGACCATGAGGGGCAGGGAAAGAGAGTGCAAATCTAAAAATAAATCCAGTTGTAAAAATGATAGAAACTAAAAGCTCTGTGTCTAAGCGCATATAGCATTTGAAATAAAACTGACTCAGTTATACAAATAGAATTAAATAGAGGTTTTACCTCCATAATCTGTTAGAATTGGCATGGAAGATTTTAAACATTTTTAACAAGCACTGTACAACATACAATGCGATTTTAAAAAAAGTTATTTTAGGCAATATAGATAATTTCTTGAACTGTCATTACAATTGTAGAAAATGAGAAGCAGGCCCCTTAACTGTAGCCAGCAGTAGGATAGAATATAAAGGAAGAAATCTGAAGCTTGTTGTAAAGGCATAACAGTAATCATTGCGGATTTTAATTTACATGTAGACTAGGAAGAATGAGATTAGAAAAGGTAACCTAGGTAAGGAATTTAGAGAATGTTTTTGAAGTAGTTTCTTGGAACCGTATGTTCTGGAGCCATACACCGTAAGACATAGAGCAGAAATAAGCCATTCAACCCATGGATCTGCTCTGCCATTCAATGCAAAACCTAATCCGAGCATTCATAACACCACTTTCCTGCCTTTTCCCTATATTCCTTGATTTCTTTACTGATTAAAAATCTGTCCTCCTCAACCTTGAATGTACTTAATGACACAGCCTATATAACCCTCTGCAGAAAAAGAATTCCAGAATTCCACAGATTTGGTGCCCTCTAAGTCAAAAACAAGTAGGGAGGGAGACCGAAAGCTGGAAACTATAGGTCAGTTAGTTTAACATCTGTCACAAAGAAGATATTAGAACCTATTATCAAAGGTCTTATGACAAGCCACTCAGGAAAATCCTCCTCATCTCTATCTTAAATGCGTGACTCTTAACTCTGAAATTATGTGCTCTGGTCCTTGATTCTCCCACAAGGGAAAACCACCTCTCAGTACAACTTCCCTGTCAAGTCCCCTAAGAACCTCGTGTCTCAATAAGGTTACCTGTCATTCCAAATTGAGTTGAGGCCCAACCTACTCAACCTATAATGACTTGGAAGAGGGAAGTGAATGTACTACAGCGCAAGATAGTCCCTCCATGCTCAGATCAACCTAGTGAACTAGGTCTGGACTATTTCCAATGCCATTATATCTTTCCTTGTGTAAATGGACCAAAATGTTCACAGTATTCCAGGTGTGGTCTAATACCTGTACAGTTTTAACAAGACTTCCCCATTTTTATCAAAAACAGAAACTGTTGGAGAAACTCAACTTAAAATGTTAGCAGAGATAAAAGGTACTGCAGATGCTGGAGAATCCGAGATAACAAGCATGGGGCTGGATGAACACAGCAGGTCAAGCAGCATCATAGGAGCAGGAAAACTTGTCGTTTCGGGCCTGAACCCTTCATCAGAAATGGGGGAGGGGAAGAGGGTTCTGAAATAAATAGGGAGAGAGGGGGAGGCGGATAGAGGATGGATAGAAGAGAGGATAG
>JAHRHZ010000035.1:2598880-2663056 GCA_024137785.1 Ginglymostoma cirratum | reverse complement strand
ACCTGCCCCCTTGACCTGTCCGTCCTCCCTGGACTGACCTATCTCCTCCCTACCCCGCTACCGACACTCACCTTTACTGGCTCCATCCCCGCCTCTTCGACTTGTCTGCCTCCTCTCCACCTATCCTCTCCTCTATCCATCCTCTATCCGCCTCCCCCTCTCTCCCTATTTATTTCAGAACCCTCTTCCCCTCCCCCATTTCTGATGAAGGGTTCAGGCCCGAAACGTCAAGTTTTCCTGCTCCTATGATGCTGCTTGACCTGCTGTGTTCATCCAGCCCCATGCTTGTTATCTTAAAATGTTAGCTGTGCTTTTTCTCCACAGACGCTGCCAGACCTTTTGAGTTTCTCCATCAATTTCCATTTTTCTTTCAGATTTCTGGATCCACAATTTTTTTGGTTTATTTCCCTATTTTTACACTCTAATCTCTTTGAAGTGAAGGTCATCACTCAATTTGCCTTTCCCTATTACCTGCTGAACTTGGATAGTTGCTTTTTGTGATTTATGCTGAAGACTCCCAATTTCATTTGTGCTGCAGCTTTCTGCAGTCTTTCTCCATTTAATAATATTCAACCCCTCTATTCTTCCAGCTACTGTGCATAATCTCATATTTTTCCACATCTATTCCATCTGCCATGGTTTTGTCCACCAGCTTAAACTGTCTTTATCTCTCTGCAGACTCTGTGTCATCCTCACCACTTGCCTCCCCACCTATTTTTATGTCACCTGCAAATTTAGTTATAGTGGATTCACTTCCATCTTCTAAGTCATTAACAAATATTGTAAGTAATTGTGGCATCAGAACTGATTCCTGTGGCACTGCACTAGTTAAAGTTGCCATCCTGAAAATGCCCCCTTTTCCCAACTCCTTGCTTCAGTTTGTTAATTCCCTCACAGAGTCTGTGTTAAGCTGCAGTTAGAGCAATTAGAGATTTTTTTTTATTATACTGACGTCTCCTGAACCTCAAACAAATGGAACCAATTTGTCAGGACTCGATGTCCCTAAAAAATAACACTGTCTCATATACATGGGGTAGCTTCACTTGTTTTTATAAAACTGCAAACAACTTCTTGCACATTCTCCCCTTGGTAAAAGAAGTATCCATCTTCCTCATTTTCAGTCAATTCAAAAATAAAAGGAAGATGTGTCATTGCAGTTTTAATTTTTGAAGATTCCCTTGATTCAGGGAAGGTTCCATTTGAACAGAAAATAACGAATGTAACTCCTTTATTTACATAGGGAGGGAGACAGAAAGCTGGAAATTATAGGTCAGTTAGCTTAACATCTGTCACAAAGAAGATATTAGAAACTATTATCAAAGGTCTTGTGACAGGTCACTCAGGAAAATTAAAGATAGTTAGGCAGAGTCAACATTTGAAAAGGTACCAAATCAAAGATTATTGTGGAAAACAAGAGCTTATGGAGTTGCATTAACACATGGAAGGAATGGACAGAAGACTGGCTGTCTAATAGGAAGCAGAATGTAGTCCGAAATGGGTATTTTTCTATTTGGCAAGATCTAATAATCATGTGTCATAAGGAGCAGAGTTGGCACCTTGCCATTTTAGAATTTATATATTAATGATGTGGATGAAGGGATGAAAGGTATGATAGCTAAATTTGCTGAAGACACAAAGGTGGGTAGGAAAGTAAAATGTGAAGAAAACATTATGAGGCTACAGAGGAATATTGATGGGTTTTTATGGGAATGTTTAAGAAGTTATTCATGAGATGAAGGCACCACTGTCTAGCCCAGCATTTATTGCCCATCCCTAATTGCCCAGAGGGCTGTTAAGAGTCAACCACATGGCTGGGAGTCTGGAGTCACATGTAGGCCAGACCAGGTAAGGATGGCAGTTTCCTTCCCTAAAGGACTTTAGTGAAACAGATTTTTTTTCCCCCAACAATTGACAATGGTTTAATGGTCATCATAAGACTCCCAATTCCAGATTTTTATTGAAGTCAAAATTCACCATTTGCCATCACAGGATTTGTGCCCTGGTCCCCAGAACATTACCTCTGGATTAACAATCCAATGACAATACCACTAGGCCCTCTTTCCCAATTTAATCCTGATGAGCGTGAGATGATGCATTTTGAGAGCTCTAATAAAGGAAGAATATACACAAAGAATAATAGGTTCTTAGGAAGTTCTGAGGAACAAAGGGACCTTGGTATACAATTCCACAGATCCTTGAAAGCGTCAGCACAGGTAGATAGAGTGGTGAAGAAGACATTTAGGATACTTGCCTTCACTAGCTGGGGCATTAAATTTAGGAGCAATGGAGTCTTGTTACAACTATATTAAACCTTGGTTAGGCCACAGATGGAATATTGTGTGCAGTTCTGGTCACCACACTATCTGAAGGACGTGGTTTCACTGGAGAGGGTGAAGAGGAAATTCACCAGGATGTTGTCTTGGACAAAAAGTCTCAGTTATGAGGACAAACTGGATAGGCTGGGTTTGTTTTCCTTGAAACAGAGGAGGCTGAGGATAGATCTGATTGAGATATACAAAATCTGTAATTAGTGTGATAACCCTTCTCTGAACAGCTTCGACTGCATTTACATCCTTCCATAGGTGAGGAGCAAGTTGTTTAGAAGAAATCTGAGGAAAGATTTTTTCCCCCCGGGGGAGGTAGATATATGGAGCATGTTGTCTGAGATGGTGGTGGAGGGAGATACTGACACAACATTTATGAAGCATCTGGATGTGCACTTAAAATGCCAGGCCATTGTAGGCTACAGACCAAGTGCAGGTAATTGTGATTAGTGTAATTTGGTTCTGAGGAAGGGTCACCGGACCTGAAACATTAACTCTGATTTTTCTTCACAGATGCTGCTAGACCTGCTGAGCTTTTCCATCAATTCTGTTTTTGTTAGTGGAGTTTGGTGTTTCTTAGTTGGCATGGATATGGTGGGGTAAAGGACCTTTTTCTATGCTGCATGACTCTATGACTGTAAGTGAGTAGGCAAAGGTCTGGAAAATGAAGTACAATATGGAAAAATGTGAAATTGCCCATTTAGGCAGGACAAGTGAAAAAAAGACATGTTATCTAAGTGGTGAGCAATTGCAGAGCATTGGTGAGACCACATCTGGAATACTGTACACACAGTACCTGTTGCCTTATTTACTGAAGGATGTTAATGCATTGGAACCAGTTCAGAGAAGGGTTATCACACTAATACCAGATTGAGGCACGTTGGCTTGGGTTGAAAATTTGGACAGGTTTGCTTTTGTCTGCTGGAGTTTAGAAGAGTCAGAGGAGACTGGATTGCAACATATAAAGCCCTGAGGGATCTTGACTGGGTGAATGTGGAAAGGATGCTTCCTCTTATGGAAGAATTTAGAACTAGAGAATACCCTTTACAAATAAAGGGTCACCCATTTTAAACAGAGATGAGAATATTTTTCTCTCAGTAGATCATAAGTCTTTGGAAGTCTCTTCCTCAAAAGCTGATCAAAGACTTAGCTTCTAACATTTAAAGCCATAGATAGGTAGATTCCTAATTAGCAAGGGGTTGAAAGATTATTGGAAAATAAGAAAGAATCTAGAATAATCAGATCAGCCAAGATCTTGTTGATTGGTGGAGCAGAATCAAGGGATTAAGAGGCTAACACCTGCTCTTAATTTAAATGTTTGTGTAGTGATTGTAACAAGGTCAGTCAGGTGGAGCTCATAAAATATGAGTTCCCTCTTTGGGGATATTAATCTGGTCCAATCAGGGAGCCCTGGCTGACAGATATAAAGGAGTGTCAGACATCCTGCTCACTCTGACAGCTGACTCTGAGCAAGCTGGATCAGTATCAAGGACTCTCAGTGTGTAAATAAAGGCTAACTTGGTGATGGGATTCCAGCCTCTGTGGAGTTATTTCAGTGGTGACAAGAGTGGGATACATCCTGATGCAACAGTCATCATTGAGTTGGGGTAAACATTCTGGCATCATGCCGTTATTTGGGAAGCTTGACTCTTTCAACCCTGCCTTCGAAGACTGGGCCCAGTGTATGGAAAGAATGTGTTAATTTTTTCAAGACAAATGACATTGGGGCAGATGATAAGCAATGAGAAATTCTCTTGACAGCTTGTGGACCTGCAGCTTTTTTGGAGTTACTCAAAATGTTCTTTCCAGCGAGCACTGACTTATTCCATGATGAGTTTCCTTCCATGCTTGTCTCTTTAAAGGGGCTTGGCCCATAGGTCATGTTGATAACATTAAAGAAGCCTCGCATCTCATTGGTTTCTGTCAATAATTTGGCACTATTTCTACCCAGCATCTGTGCATAATATTGTAGGGTTTTGTTGCATGACTGTCTTCAGCTGCCTGTGGAACTCGCTTTTATCTTGAGGCATGGTGAAGTTTCTGTGAAAGCTGTGCAGTTGTGCTCAGGTTCTTTTCTTTTTATTCATTTTGAGCATTTCTGCTTACCAGCATTTATTGCCCATCTCTAGTTGCCCTTGAGAAGGTGATGGTTAGCTGCCTTTTTGAACAGTTGCTGTCCCTGTGCTGTGGGATCACTTAGGTATCACTTATTTATTTTCATCAAACAGTCGCGATGTTACGATGAGGCGCAGGGAAATAAAAGAAACTTTGCAAGTCCTCATTGTGATGGAATGTGGGGTTGCCCAGGCACAATGGACACGTTGCCAACCTCCATCCACCAGAGTCTACAATGACTTGTTGACTGAGAAAGGCTACCTTGGTGAGATCTTTAAGGCCTTTAATGTCAATTTACTCAACTCAGTTGGCTGGACAGCTGTATTGTGATGCTGAGTAATGCCAATAACCCGGGTTCAATTCACAAACTGGGCGAGGTCACCATGAAAGTCTAGTCTTCCTAACCTTGCCCCTCATCTGAGGTTTGGTAATCCTTTGGTTAAGCTCACCACCAATCATGAATATGTCTCTCTCTCTCTCTCTCTCTCTCTCTCGCAGCATCATATCGGTTTCCTCCTCTGTTTGGGGACCAGGCTGGTGAGATGGGACATAAGTCAGTCGAGCAGTTGTCAGTGCCTGTCAATGTGTGGGTAATGTGGGAACGCTTGAACAATGATGTATTTGAGGTAGTGCCAGTGGTTGGACTCTCAGTACCATTGGCTCACCGTTGGACAGGGTATAGCCCTGTGCCAAGGTTAGATTCTTCACAGTCTGACAGGAGGAGGAGGTGTCATTTTAACAGAAAAATATTCTGTTTTAAAATCAAATGCATCAATTAGGATTGGAGCTAGATTCAATTAAACCATGTTGAACTGTGCATATTGTATCTTTGTTACTTTACTCATCTTGTAATACCTATCAGCCTTGCGATGTTGTTCATGCTATAATTTGCTGAAGTTAGCTGAACAAAAGCTAGTGTGATTTTGCTCACTCTTCTCTAGTACTTTTCCTTCCTTCCTTCCCCCACTCTTCAATCTAACTGAAATCTTCTCTAATCTAAGGTTCCCTTTGCAAATCTGCCGGATTTGAAGAATAAGAAGCTGGGAGAGAGATTTTGTGTTACCCTTGCTCCATCTTTGTTTGCGATTGAAATTGTGGCAAATCTGATTAAAAATCCTGTTACAAACAAGGAAGAGAGTAAGTCAGAAGCAGCTATAAGATTACACAATTGATTCCTTCAATCTAATATTAACTATTTACAATGCTATCCTTACAAAACCTTGCATCTGTCACTACGCTGTTAAAAATTGACTTTGTTCCTGGAATCCCTTTCTGTATAAAGGAGACAAAAACTTTCAGGAGAAATTAGTTGCTACTTGTGGTTCAGTAATAGAGCTGTCGTTTCTGAGTCAGAAGGTTTTTGTTCAACTCTCATTCTCGAGACTTTAGCCTATAGTCTGGTCGGTATGGTAGCTCAGTGGTTAGCACTGCTGCCTGACAGCTTCCGGGACCTGGGCTCAATTCCAACCTTGGGTGACTGTCTGTGTGGAGTTTGCACCTTCTCCCCTTGTGTCTGCATGGTATTGCTCTGGTTTCCTCCAAGGATGTGCAGGTTAGGTGGATTGACCGTGCTATATTGCCCGTAGTGTCCATGGATGTGCAGGCGAGGTAGATTAGACATGGGAAATGCAGGGTTATCAGGATAGGGGGTGGATCTGGGTGGGATGCTCTTCAGAGGGTCAGTGTGAACTTGACAGGTTGAATGGCCTGCTTCCATACTGTAGGCATTCTATGATTCTATAGTCTAGGGTGACATTCCACTGTAATATTACTGTACTGCTGGTGGTGCCCCCTTTTAGAACAGACTACGAGCTCATTACATCTTAGGTGCATATAAAAGATCCTAAGGTGTTATTTTGAAGAAGATCATGGGAGTATTTCCCCAGTATCCTAACAGCTGTATGGTGTAGTAATTGTTATGAAATTGCTTCCTTTTTTTTGTGGCGCACTTGTGTTTAAAATATTTTGAAAATTTGTTCATTTGAAAGGTTGTACAGACTTTTATTAAAATAACTAAAAGAACACTTTAGGTTTTTTTTAAAGATAGTTGCAGGCAATCATGTGCGGAGGTGGAGGAGGGTACATTTTTATACTGTCATGTTCTAAATTATGGGTTAATAAGCTTTACATCTTTATTGAATAAGTCTTGTTTATCATAAATCAATTATTCTGTTTATTAAAAAACCTAGTTGGTGGCTTTATATTCGGAAATGGATAGATTGGTATATGAAAGGCATATGAATAAGCTAACTACTTGTTTACTGGAAGATACGTGTTTGAATTTATGGCTGTCAGGAGTTGTGGCTATTTGAGTGCTGTTTGGAGTTTGGTTGGTTTTTAGTCTACTGAGAGAAATTATCCAGTTCACCATCTTCCACCTATTTTGGAAAATCTTCTGAGAATTCAATGCAAAAGCCAGCAATTAATAACTGTTTTCCTGTGAAGCTTCTGGAAAACTTCCTGTCAATGTTGAGATCCGATTGAAGTTTTCAAAATCACGATAAGGTGAAGCTGTTTTTGCATGTAAAAGAAATAAGAACAAGAGGGCATTGATTTAATGTGATTTGCAAACAAAGCTGGGTTGATGTGAAGGAAAAACTTTCTCGTACAGTGAGTTGTTAGTGTATGGAGTGAACTGCCTGGAAATGTGGTAGATGCAGGCTCAATTGAGATATTCAAGAGGACATTGGATGGTTTTTATTTGGATAGTAATGATGTGCAAGGATATGGGAAAAAGGCAGGAGACTGGCACTAGGTAATAGAACTGTACCAGATAATAGAGCCAATTTAAGCTTGATGGACCAAATAGCCTCATCCTGCACTATAATAATTCTGTGATCCTCCTGAATGAACAGGTTCTGAAAGGATCCCACTACAATCACCTGTAGGTTGAAAACCATCTAGAAAATTTCATATCTAGTCCTTTTTGTGTACAAATTAACAATTATTTGGCCAAATTTTTTTGTGTAGTTACTCTCTGCAGAGAAAATATGTTTTTAACTTTTCTTTTAATGTGTGTCTAAGGGGGTTGGGGGCATGTGAAGGCTTATTTGGGTTATGTTTTTATACTGTCATATTCTAAATTGTGTGTTAATAAATTTTGCATCTTTACTGAATAAATGTTGTTTAATCGTAAATCAATCGTTCTGTTGTTTATTTAAAGAAACCTGGTTGGTGGGTTTGTATTCCAAAATGGATAGATTAGTGTAAATTTACCATATCATTAACAGGGTAAAACAAGTCCTTTTTAAATTTAAATTTATGTTCTGACCAGTGGCGAACTGGAGAACACTTGTACCGCATTGGTCTTAAAATGTGGCCTATTACCTAATTAATCTGAATCAGGTCTTTGATGTATTTCCCATTCAGTAGGCTTCCTCCGTCTCTTTGTGTCTTAGGGCCTGCTACAACAATGGCTATGCTGGAACAGATGGGTGGACCTCACCAGGAACTCTGTGGGCTACAGAATCTGGGACTCATGGACACTGTGAATCACCTTGTCAACTGTACATCCACAAACACCATTGTTGCCAGATCACCATACTTCATTCCACCATTCAAACAGGCATGTATCTTCATGGAAGCTACATAACTGTCCTCAAGCTAGCCATGGGCACTAAGCCTGTAACAGCATTACTGAGATGTGGATGCAATTGTTCAATTTTGTTTAGGGAACTATATGAATACAAAGTGCCTTATAATCTTGTCCTGATTAAACATTCAATATAAATTCAAATTGATGAAGCTTCTCAGCAGATTTTTCCTCAAACTAGGATGTAGCTGTCTGTGAGAGTGTAGCCTGACTATTCAGATTGGGAGCGTATCTTTGGGTCAATGACTATGCTCTTCCTGAGATACATTCGAGTACCTTTAGGATAGAAACAAACAATAAAGCACTAAATTTGATCTGCAGCACTTGAAGGTAGTTTCAGACTTGTGAGTAGATGCAAAGTTGATGCATTAAAAAGAATCATTAAAGCCGATGAAAAGAAGAGGAGTAGAAATGTTGGTTAAACTGCATGTTGGCCCTTATTCATTTGGTTAGGTGTCAACTGTGGCTAAGCGGCAGCACTTAGTCCTGTGTTTAAAAAGTCAAGGACTCAAGTCCAACTCCAGTGACTCCAACAGGAAATTTAGACTGACACTCCAGTGCAATACGGAAAGAGGGCTACAATGCCAGAAGTGTTGTCTTTTGCATGCACCATCAAATGTAAGATCCCATCTGCCTTGTCACATGGACATAAAAGAGCTTAATGATTTTGTTCAAGACCAGTGGAAAGATTCTTCCCATTGTACTGGACAATAACTGTCCCTCGACTGCCATCAGTAAAATAGATCACCTGGTCATTGCTGTTTGCGGCATCTTGCTGTGCATAATTCAGTTGCTGCCTGTGGCCCCATTTTAAGAATATTTCATTGGTTATGTTGCACTTCAGAATGTCTTGAGGTTGTGACAGACACTCTAGAAATGAGGCTACCCATTTCCTTTCTAGTTTTTTTTAAACCTATATATATCACTTCTCTACTAGAAAGGCTGAATTCATTCATCATCTATTCACTATAGATGTCAATGCTCATGATCGCAGTTATTTCTATGAAAGCATTTAACCGCAGGGTCTTTCCACTTTCAGATATTCAGCAAATCTCAGGCACTGGTTGTGGGGAGCCCACATTTCTCTTCACCTTTATCCTTGTGGGGAAGAGTTTGGAAGCCGTGGGGACCATTAATCGGAGCCCAGAAGGAGGTTATCAAGGTGGCTGAGTATCTGCAAACAGAGGCAGTCATGGGCGAAGAAGCCACTAAGAAGCTTGTGCTCAGCCAACTTCCACACATGACAATTGTGCATATCGGTAAGCAGAGCTTACAGACCTTGGGGTCTGAAGACCATGAGCTAGAACACGATAAGGCCTCAAATTTGTATTATCATACTGTGATAATGACTGTGATCAGCTAGTGCTGTCACACTTTTGTCCATTCAGGTCAAAGTTCATTTATTGTTGATAGGATAAATGTTTTCTACTGCAAAATACCATTGGTTGGGCACTGTAGTATATATCGGAGCACAGGTAGACAAGAACAGAAATAGGCCATTCAGCCCCTTGAGCTCATTTCTCCATTCAACAAAATCAAGATTGATCTGTAAGCAAACTTCATATACACATCGTTACACCATTTCCCTTAATACTTTTGGATAAGTCTATCAATTACCAATTTAAAATTCTAGCATGATCTAGCCATTTGGATCTAACCTTCCAATCTCTAAACTGTAGACATTTCTCATCAAAATGATCATTTTAAAGCTTCTGGGAAAAGTAAAGGAAAAATAATGACTTTTTTCCTGCCAGGCAATAGATAACAGTCAAAAGTGAAACCTAGAGTTCACATTTGCTCCATAGATGTACAGAACAAGATAACGGGAAGAGATTCATTATAAGTAAGCTATAGCCAGTTCCAGTCAGAAAATTTCTTTTATTCATTCACAGGATGTGAGCATGGATGTTTGGTTAGACCAGCATTTATTACCCACCCCTAATTGCATTTGAGGAGGTGGTGCTAAGCTGCCTCCTTGAACTTCTGCAGTCAGGTGGTGTAGATATACCCGCAGTGTTGTTAGGGAGGGAGTTCCAGGATGTTGAACCAGTGACACTGAAGGAACAGTGATATATAATTTCCAAATCAAGATGGTTTATATCTTTGAGAGGAACTTGCAGAGGGGGATATTCCCATATACTTGCTGCTGTTGTCCTTCTAGATGGTAGAGATCATGAGTTTGGTGTTGATGAAGGAGCCTGGGTAAATTCTTACAGTGCTCCTTGATGCTGACACCCACTCCTGCCAAAATGTGTCAGGGTTGAAGGAAGTGAATGTTGTGTGTGCTGAATGGGCTGTTTTACCTTGGATGCTGTTGAGCTTCTTGAGTGTTTTGGAGCAGCACACATCCAGGCAAGTTGAGAGTATTCCATCGCACACGTGACTCATGTCTTATAGATGATGAACCAATACTGGAAAGTCAGAAGGTGTGCCTAAACCCATACTGCTATTAGGAAAAGAGTTCCAGGATTTTGACCCAGGAACAGTGAAGGAACAGCACTCCACGAAGCAGGCTATTAATAAACACATTGAACTCGACCCCATATACATTCCAGTATGAAGGAAAGCCGGAAGTGAGGCAATCCATCTCAACGAACCCCAGAGTTCAAAAGCCAGGCGGGAAAATGCACCGACGCTTCTTCGGAGGCTGCACCGAAGATGTTACCAAGCACGGTAATGAAATGTCTGCGAAACAAGAAACCAGCTCGGCGAGCCAACCAACTGCAACAACCTCAACACCCACAACCTGAGCTACAAATCTACTCCAAAACCTTAGAGCGGCAGTGTATTTCCAGTATTTCTGGTGTTGTTGAGAACAGATGCGTCTGTTACAGATAGATGAGTGAGAACAAGGTTACATTTTTCCTTATTGATTTCTTCACTATTTGATGCAGGTTTCCAATTTTCTGGAGGTGCTTTTGTCATAATCACTGAATAGTGGTGAAAATCCTGCTCTTACTACATCTGAGACAGGATCAGATGGATCTGGGTTTTGCCTTCTTCTGGAAAATATTATGCCATATTTTGTCAGATGGTGTTGCCTGACATTATCGCTGAATACCAGGATTTCTTGTTCTGATTTTCAGATTTCTAGCTTTTGCAGTGTTGATGTTGCTATTTTATTTATGAATGCACAGGCCGGCCCAGCCATCTTTTGTTCCCATATTGAATTGTTGAAGGTCTGGTGGTCAAGGGTTCCTTCAATATTTGGTTTCTATGCACCATTTCAGAAGATGTTTTAATTTTTGTTTTGATTATTGTTCATAGGATGTAGGCATCATGTCATGAGGAGGATGCAAGGGTTTCGGATAGCCTAAGTGAATGGGCAAGAGCATGGAAGATGGAATAAAACATGAATAAATGTGAAGTTATCAACTTGCTAGAAAAAACAAAGGCAGTGTGTTTTCTCAAATGGTGAGAGGTTAGGAAGCATTGCTGTCCAAAGGGACTGGATGGCCTTGTTCATAAGTGTTGGAAAGCTAGGATGCAGGTCCAATCGGTAATTCAGAAGGCATGTAGTATGTTGGCCTTCATCACAAGAGAATTGGAGTGCTAAAGATATCTTGCTGCATTTGTACAGAGCAATAGTGAGACCTCAACTGAAGTATTGTGTATAGTTTTGACCTCCTTTATCTAAGGAAGGATATACCTGCCATAGTGGAAGCACAACCCAAGGCTTGCCAGACTAATTCATGGAATATTGAGATTTAAATGGATCTTTATTTTTCAGAGTTTCCAAGAATGAGAGATTATTTCATTGCAACTTAGGCAATTCTTACAAAATGCGAATGGGTAAATGCTGGATGCATCTTTTCTCCAGCCAGTGAGTCTGGAACCAGAAAAGAACACAGTCTCAGATAAGGGGCAGGCCATTTAAGATTAAGACAAGGTGGAATTTTAAAAAAAAAATTATGCATGAATAAATGTTGCATGGATGCTGCTAGGAAATGCTGACATAGTGGTTAAGTTAGTGGACTAATATTCTGAAGACATGGGTTCAAATCACAATATGGACCATGTGCAGGCAAATGGGATTTGTTTAGAATGATGTTATGGTCGCCATGGGCATGGTGGACCAAAGGGCCTGTTCCTGTACTACTCTGTGTATATGTTCTACACTCAAAGTGGTGAATTGTTGGAATTCTGTAGCCCAGAGGGATGAGGAAGTTCATATTGAGCATGATCATCCAGAAATTGATAAATTTCAGGATGCTAATAATATCAAGAAATGTGAGATTAGCAGGGAAAAATGGCATTGACATAGATAAAGAACCAAGATCTGTTTGAATAGTGGAGCAGGCTAAATGGAGTATATGGCCTACTACTCTTGGTTCCTATGTTTCTATGTATCACAACTCCAAGGGGAATGCCTTTTGGTGAAATTGTCACTGTAGGCCAAGGGTGGCACAGGTACTTTGGCACCCCATAAGATCATGCCAAAAAACATATTCAGAGTCTCTGCTTCAGACTTCAGCATGTTGAATTTCAGGAAGAATTTCAGTTCCCAGTTTCTGTTGAAGACGCAGGCTGGTTGGGTCCTAGAGCAGTGCTGGCTCAGGGATGGATTTTTAAAAAACTATATTCATCCGTAGGATGTGGACATCACTGACTAGGTTAGCATTTATTTCCTATCCTTAACTGTCCAGAGGGCAGTTAAGTGTCAACTATATTGCTGTGAGTCTGGAGTCATATGTAGGTGAGACCAGGTAAGGATGGCAGGTTTCCTTCCCTAAAGGGCACTAGTGAACCAGATGGGGTTATTTTTAAATGACAATCAGTAAAGGTGTTATGATTGCCATTAGACCAGCCTTTAATTTCTGATTTTGTTTTAAACTGAATTGAAATGTCACCATCTGCCATGGTGGGATTCAAATCCATGTCCCCAGAACATTAGCCTGGGAGTCTGGATGGCTAGCCAAGTGACATTCCATTTATACCACCTATTACCAGGTTGTCTAATCTGGATTTGAACTTTCAGTGCCAGCTGTCCCTTCAAAGGTGCCTTGACCCCAAAATTGATTGCACTCCACCTCCTCTTCCTCAAAGTGGGTGATCATTGATTGGTAAACCGTTAACAATTGTAAACTACAGTCTGACTAACTAGGCAACTCCTTTGGAGTGACCTGGGAAGTAGCTTAACTCACTGATGTGTTAGTTCATAGCTCTCATTCCCTAGACCACACAGCAAAGACACTATTGCTGGCCTTGTTGTGACTCAATCACAGTTTGAGTCAAAACACAGATGCCTGAGCTCACAGGTTTGTTGTTTGAGTCTGAAAGGGTTAATGCTGCAGAATGTCATTAGTACAACCCACTATGCTGATGTCATATAGACTTGGGCACAGGGCAGTTTAGGAGTTGATGGAGTGTGATCTGACATCTGATCGTCTTCAAATTCTCTGGAACAATGTCTATGGTGTCAATGTAACCGGGAACTAGCAACTAACACACAATAACCTATATCTTGTTAAGAACAACAACCTCTTCTACTTAGACCAGGAAGTGGTTTTCTTCTTAGTCTAAGTGGGCCCTCTTGTTTCTTACACTGAGGGAGGATAGTGAGCAGTGGCCAGTTCATTGTGAGCAGTCATTCATACAGCACAGAGAGCTGGCATGCCCTTATAACAAAGGTCTCTCGAGTAATGATTTCAAAGTTTGCCTTCATCATTATCCAGGGAAGCCTGAACTGGGGAAATTAAGGACACTCTCAAATTGAAAGAAAAAATATATCTGCACCGCCTCGTGCTCCCACGAGGAGCTCGAACAGTTCATCCACTTCACCAACACCTTCCACCCCAACCTGAAGTTCACCTGGACCATCTCTAACACCTCTCTGTCCTTCCTGGACCTCTCTGTCTCCATCTCGGGTAACCACCTAGAAACCAATATCCATTTCAAGCCCACCGATTCCCACAGCTACCTAGAATACACCTCCTCCCACCCACCTTCCTCCAAAAATGCCATTCCCTATTCCCAATTCCTTCGCCTCCGCCACATCTGCTCCCAGGATGAGGCATTCCACTCCCGTACATCTCAGATGTCCTCATTCTTCAAGGACCGCAACTTCCCCCCCACAGTGGTCGAGAACGCCCTCGACCGTGTCTCCCGAATTGCCCGCAACTCATCCCTCACACCCCGTCCCCGCAATAACAACCAAAAAATAATCCCCCTCGTCCTCACGTACCACCCCACCAACCTCCGGATCCAACGCATCATCCTCCGACACTTCCACCATCTGCAATCCGACCCCACCCCGAAGACCTTTTTCCCTCCCCACCCTTGTCTGCTTTCCGGAGGGACCACTCTCTCCGCGACTCCCTTGTCCGCTCCACACTCCTCTCCAGCCCCACCACACCCGACACTTTTCCCTGCAACCGCAGGAAGTGCTACACCTGCCCCCACACCTCCTCCCTCACCCCAATCCCAGGCCCCAAGAAGACTTTCCACATCAAGCAGATGTTCACCTGCACATCTGCCAATGTGGTATACTGCATCCGCTATACCCGTTGTGGCCTCCTCTACATCGGGGAAACCAAGCGGAGGCTTAGGGACCGCTTTGCAGAACACCTGCGCTCAGTTCGCAACAAACAACTGCACCTCCCAGTCGCGAACCATTTCAACTCCCCCTCCCATTCCTCAGACGACATGTCCATCCTGGGCCTCCTGCAATGCCACAATGATGCCACCCAAAGGCTGCAGGAACAGCAAATCATATTCAGCCTGGGAACCCTGCAGCCCAATGGTATCAATGTGGATTTCACAAACTTCAAAATCTCCCCTCCCCCAACCACATCCCAAAACCAGCCCAGCTCGTCCCCGCCTCCCTAACCTGTTCTTCCTCTCACCTATCCCCTCCTCCCACCTCAAGCCGCACCCCCATCTCCTATCTACTAACCTCATCCCGCCCCCTTGACCTGTCCGTCCTCCCTGGACTGACCTATCTCCCCACCTACACTCACCTCTAGTGGCTCCATCCCCGCCTCTTTGACTTGTCTGCCTCCTCTCCACCTATCCTCTCCTCTATCCATCTTCTATCCGCCTCCCCCCTCTCCCTATTTATTTCAGAACCCTCTTCCCCTCCCCCATTTCTGATGAAGGGTCTAGGCCCGAAACGTCAAGCTTTCCTGCTCCTATGACGCTGCTTGGCCTGCTGTGTTCATCCAGCTCCACACCTTGTTATTGCGGATTCTCCAGCATCTGCAGTACCTATTATCTCTGAAAAAATATACTATGTTTTTGGGGCTGCACAGTGGCTTGGTGGTTAACACTGCTGCCTCACAGCATCAGGGACCAGAACTGATCCCACTTTCAGGCGACTGTCTGTGTGGAGTTTGCATATTCTCCCCCTGTGTCTGCATGGGATTCATCTGGGTGCTCTGGTTTCCTCCCACACCCAAAGATGTACAGGTTAGGGTGGATTGGCCATGCTAAATTACCCATAGTGTCCAGGGATCTGCAGGCTCGGTAGATGAGCCATGGGAAATGCAGAGTTACAGGGCTAAGGTAGCGGGGGTGAGCCTATGTAAATGCTCTACAGAGGGTTGGTGTGGTCTCCACAGGCCGAACGGCCTGGCTTCACACTGTAGGGATTCTATGATTCTAGGTAACAAATATTAATGTTAAAACAGAGAATTGGCAAAGTTTTGAAAGTCAATAAAATATGACCCAGAAGAAACTAAAAAGAAAATAAACTGTGAGGGAAAACTAGCAAGCAACATTTTTTAAAAAAGTAAGAGCTTCTTTAAACATATAAAGAGGAAGAGAGAAGCAACAGTGAACATTGGCTGCTTACAGAACAATTTTGGGGGAATAATAATGGGTGGCCAGGAAATGGCGGAAGAGTTGAATGTATACTTCGTATCAATCTTCACAATTGAGGATGCTAACAGCATTCCAAAAATAATAATCAAGGGGCTAAAGGGTGGGAATAGGAAATAAAGATAATGACTATCACCTATTTAAGACACAGGTGAGAAGGAATTTTAACTTTGAGAGTAGGAAACCTATGGATTTCTTTACCACAGAGAACTGTCGAGATTAGTTCGTTGAGTATAATCAAGGCTGAGATAGGCAGATGTCTAATTATTAACGGAATCAAGGGTTATGCGGAAAAGTCAGGAAAGTGGAGTTGAAGATTATCGGATTGATCAGCCATGAACTCATTGAATGATGAGAGGACTCAATGGGCTGAATAGCCTAATTTTGCTCCTATGCCTTCTGGTTTTATGACCTAAAAGTCAATCTAATGCTGCATTCCCGTAACAGTTTATCCACGTTGGTCCTTGTGAGGGACTTGGTAAATGGATGACTGGCTGCCAGTCATAAAGTCATAGAGACATACAGCGCAGAAACAGATCTTTTGGTCCAACTCGTCCATGTCGATCAGATATCCTAAATAAATCTAGCCCCATTTGCCAGCATTTGGCCCAAACCCCTCTGAACCCTCTCCGTTCATATACCCATTCTGATGTCTTTTATACATTGTAATTGTACCAGCCTCCACTATTTCCTCTGGCAGCTCATTCCACACATGCACTACCCTCTGCATGAAAAAGTTGCCCCTTAGGCCCCTTTTAAATCTTACCCCTCATACCTTAAACCTATGCCCTCTAGTTTATGGCTCCCCCAGCCTGAGGAAAAGACCTTCTCTATTTACCCTATCCATGCACCTCATGATTTTATAAACCTCTATAAGGTCACCCCTCAGCCTCTGAACTCCAGAGAAAATAGCCCCAGTCTAGTCAGCCTCTCCCTATACCTCAAAACCTCCAACCCTAGCAACATCCTTGTAAATCTTTTCTGAACACTTTGAAGTTTCACAACATCCTTCCTATAGCTGGGAGACCAGAATTGCATGCAGTATTCCAATAGTGGCCTAACCAATGTCCTGTACAACTGCAACATGACCTCCCAACTCCTATACTCAGTGCACTGACCAATGAAGACAAGCATAACAAATGCCTTCTTCACTATCCTATCTACCTGTGACTCCACTTTCAAGGAACTATGAACCTGTACTCCAAGATCTCTTTGGTCAGCAACACTCTCCAGGACCTTGTCATTAAGTGTATAAGTCCTGCCCTTATTTGCCTTTCCAAAATGCAGCACCTCACATTTATCCAAATTAAACTCCATCTGCTACTCCCCAGCCCATTTGCCCATCTGATCAAGAAATCATCGTACTCTGAGGTAAGCTTCTTCACCGTCCACTACACCTCCAATTTTGGTGTCATCTGAAAATTTACTAACCATATCTCCTATGTTCAAATCTAAATCATTTATATAAGTAATGAAAAGCAGCGGACCCAACACCAATCCTTGTGGTACACCGCTGGTCACAGGCCTCCAGTCTAAAAAGCAACCCACCACCATTACCCTCTGTTTTCTGTCTTCGATCTAGTTCTGTATCCAAATAGTCAGTTCTCCCTGTATTCTGTGTGATCTAACCTTGCTAACCGGTCTACCATATGGATCCTTGTCAAACGCCTTACTGAAGTCCATATAGATTATGTTCACTGCTCTGTCCTCATCAATCCTCTTTGTTACTTCTTCAAAAAACTCAAACTAGTTAGTGAGACATGATTTCCCACACACAAAGCCACGTTGACTATCCCTAATCAGTCCTTGCCTTTCCAAATACATGTAAATCCTGTCCCTCAGGATTCCATCCAACAACTTGACCAACATTGATGTCAGGCTCACCAGTCTACAGTTCCCTGGCTTTTCCTCAGCACCTTTCTTAAATAGTGGCACCGTGTTAGCCAATCTCCAGTCTTCCAGCACCTTGGCGGTGGCTATCAATGATACAAATCAATGAATTGAAAATTAGGCCTGTTCTATAAATCTAGGTAGTCTGCTCTGGCAGGTAGTGAGGAGGAGGGTATTCTGGCCCTGGAAACAATTGATGGGACAGTGATAAGATTTACTTAGTATCTAATCCATGGAGCATCTGCCCTGGGAGGTTTTGGTGGCTCAGTGTATAGGGAACTTTATTTTATATTTAACCACATGCTATACCTGTCCTGAGAGTGTTTGTTGGGGACAGTGTAGAAGCAATTTTGCTCTGCATCTAACAGCATGTTTTACCTGTCCGAGGAGTGCTTGATGTCTTTGAAATGGGTAAACAGAAACTACAACACCAAGGAGTTTGAAAAGTGTGTGGATGCTTCTCTGATGATGATCTTTCTGATGTTGCAGCAACTTATGGGAGCTGGGAGGACGGTGTGTTGGTCTTTACCCCACACCCACCTCCAGTTGCAGGAGAACTAGTGGAGGAGCGTTCCTATTTACTGACCATTCCTGAGATCCTTGAGCTGAAACTGAAGGCTAAAATTGTCGTCCTGTCTAGCTGTGGGGATGGAGGGACTAACCAGGATCCTGTAGTGCCTTTGGAACTGCCCACTGCCTTCCTCAGAGCTGGTAAGTGTTTAGTGTCTTGCTGACTTCTTCAAATTGAATTGTTAATGCAAGCCAAAATTTCTTAAATGCAGCCCTGAGTTGGATATTGTAAAGGAAGCTCAATCTGTCTCGCTTCTTGTTGTGTGTCTATTTATGATGTGGTTAAGGATTACTCTCATTTTGTGAGATTGAAAATAGCAGGTTAATATATACGTGAAATGTCTGTCGCATTTAAGACTATTGATGTAACGTATTGCTACTTCATCATTTGCAGTTTTAGACAGGGGAAGTAAAAGCCAAGTTTTTTTCTTCATTGGAAACAACATCAAAGGGTTGGGTGCAGCTTGTTCAGTTTCATTGCAAAATTATACATGCTGGTAGGTTTATGTTTATGAAGGTTTATGTTTCAAGTTATATTATCTTGGTCACAGTTGCATAGCAGTTGGGAAAAGTACAGGAGAGCTGTTTGGAGTCGAGGAGTTTCACCATACTGTAAACTGAGGAATTAGGAAGATGTAAAACTGAGTTGCTACAATGCCACTAGCATTGAAAGGGTGTGATTATAGCAAGACACAATTTCATAGGCAGTTTCCATTACAGATTTTGCTATAGATATTTAGTATGAAAAATTGGCCAACCAAAAGGTTGGTTTTGATGGTATTGATTACATTGAGCCAGTTAGCACACTATCTAAAGCCCTGCTGTCACCATGTACAAAATCCACTCATCAAATTTCATTACAATACCCATATTGAGACTATATTAAGTTTATTTTTAAAACTTCTTGCCTCCACTAAAAAAAAATTCTATTTGGAGCAGCTTTTAAAGAGTTAATAATTTATAACTCCATGAAATGAAATGATTTTAAGAATAATCTCAGGTCAGCAACACTATGGTTGCAATCCGCAGTGTGAGTAGTGTGAAGCCTGTGGTCCATGGGGTTGGTACAGGTCTCATGTGGGCTGATAGAACTCTGGAATGTTTCGGGGACTCTTTTTGCAAAGTTTTTTTTAAAATTGTTTGTATTTTAAGTCGCATTGAACACTGCTAGTTATCGTCGCTGTGCTGGTTGTAATGGACAGAGTTTGCATAGCGTACAATCCACGTGATTTTTCTCACAATTGCAGTTATGGTCCGGTGTATGTCACAGGACCCTGATTTATGTTTTCCAGGTGTTCAGGGCTCTATTTCAGTAGCAATTGGAGCACTAGTTTTTTGATACCATTTTCTTCCTATCAGTGTCTTGTCTGCCTCAGGCAGAGCTAATTACTGTTTGTCAAAATAAATTAGAATTATATGGGAGTTTGCTGCTTCTGTAGAATTGGAGCCTAAATACTCATCAGCAATCCCCAATAAACAAGTGCTGTAAGTATAATTTCTTGCTGAAATGAACAACAATTTTATTGTTTGTTGCTATTCTCATTTGTTGATTGTTTCAAGAAGCCTGAAGGCTAAAGAACTGTTGGCTCTTATTTCAAAGAGGTTTGGGGTTTAAGAGTACGGAAGCCTTACTGCAAATATACAAGGTGCTAGTACTGTGGGCAGCTTTGGTTCCCTTATTTAAGGAAAGATATCATTTCATTGGAAAACCTCAGCTTGTCAGGCGGCATCAGAGATAGGTTCTTTACTCAGAGAGTAGTAGGGGCGTGGAATGCATTGCCGGAGAGGGTAGTGGAGTCGGCCTCATTAGGGGCATTTATGCATCTATTAAATAGGCATATGGATGATAGTATAAGGTAGGGGTGGAGGTTAGATAGACCATAGGTTTAGGGTAAAAGTTCGGCACAACATCGTGGGCCGAAGGGCCTGTACTGTGCTGCACTGTTCTATGGTCTATGTTCTATGTTCTATGAATCTATGGTCAGGTGATTACTGTGGCCGTTTTTGAATCTGTGTTTTTCCTTTTTGAAACTATTTCAGTCTCTAAAAGTCCCAGTGTAAACATTGGTGATGGAAGTTAAAAATTGTCCATATTTTCTCACTGTCAAGACATAATAAAAATAATAGAACACATTAAGATATTTACTTCTCAAATATCTCTGGAAAAATAACCGGTATTATTAGTGTACTCCATTTAATTAATCTTCTTTGTTTGGAAATTTTATTCTGAACCTTCTTCCAGATTTAGATGGTACAGTCTTTTCAAAATTTCTACAGTTTATGTTAATCATTTATTGTGCCACCAGTTGCCTCTCGCTAATGGGTGAGAGGTAAGATTGTGCTGACTTTACCCTTGATATGAGATAAAGACAACATGCAAGAATTGTAACTGCTAAATGTTATTGCAAAACATGAAGATTACATAATACCAAATCTTAAAGAAACAAATTTACTTTGCTAAGCTTATACTGCGCAGTTTAAACAGCTTTACAATATAGAGTCTTCCAACAAAAGCTACATTAGAAATAGTTGTAGAGTTCATGAACTACTTTAAAACCTTAAACGTTATAACTGTGAAATACAAACCGAATACACTAGAAATACTCAGCAGGTCATACAACATCTGAAGGAGAAAAGCCAAGTCACTGTATTTCAGAAATATCCAAATCTAGAATAAAAATAGAAAGTGCTGGATGTGCAGTAGCTGACGCAGCAACTGTGGAGAGAGAAAGACTTAAAATTTCAAGTCAAACATTACTCTTCTTCAGAACCGAAGGAAGTCTGAAGTTCAGAAACCTGTTGGACTTTTATGCCATTGAAATGGTAGGGTGGGAGGGAGAACAAATGGGAAGTTCTGAGATGAGATAAAGATGAAAGAAATTAAGGGACAAAGATATCACAGAAGAAAAAGCAAAGAAGTGGTTGTGATAAAGGAGTCAGTATACAGACCACTGCTAAAAAACAGAACCAGAAGTGAGAAGACCCACCGCACCAGAGGATCATATAAATTTGGAATGGAGCAGAACACCAATGCTTTGATTAGAGGTCGCACTGATGATGTTACCTAGAATGGTAACAAAACATCTGCACACCACAGAACAACCAGCTTGGTGAGCAATCAAACAACTGCAGTGTTACCCTGCCCTAACTCAACTAAGAAGCAGACATGTGACTATCACCATAACAGCATAACTCAATGTATAAGCAACCCATGTCAAGATCAAGTTGCTCAGCTGTGCAAAGCTTTTACCAAATTGGGGAGATAGCATCAGTGCTGCAGTTTGCCTAATAATCTTATCTTTGGAGGAGAAACGTTCTGGGTACATACACTGGTTGCTGAAGATGATGGGTGATCTTTGAAAGAAGGAGAATGCTTGTTGTTATGGGACACCAAGATCAAGCACCTATACATGGTCGAAGCTGAGACATGAAGGATGGTCAATTCAGCAGGTGCCAACAGATGCAATCAATGGTAGACGATTAAAAAAAGGAAGGAAGTCCACCTTTACCATTCCTTATGCCTCCGGGCACCAGTGCATTGTACAGTTGTATTTTCTCATTCACCCATTATTAACACCTCGTACAGAAATTTGGGTCATATCCATCTCTCTGCCGTGACGTATTTCCGCAACTCATTCATAATATGTCTGTTAGATGTTGAAGACGGTTTCCGATGTAACCCACTGTCCAGGTAATGCAGTTTTTTTGCTAGATACCAACATGCATCAATATCAAATGAGGCACATTGAGATGATTTTCAGTGGTTGTGTGCTGTGTTATGATTGCTTCCTATTGGTCATCTCTAACAGTAATCCTTGCACGGCATCCTATTAGACACAGCAGCAGCAGCAGCAGGCACACCAAGCACAGAGAGTTCTTCTGGGAAACTGCAGCCCTTGTGGGGTGCCTTGACACAGAGCTGCAGGCTGCTCAGTGATTGGCTGTGAGCTGCGATGATCTTTGGCTATTACTTTACATTGTGATTCATTGTCCTGTCTCACTGCTGTTTTTGCAGACTCCATTTCTGTTTTAAGGGACAAAAAGATGGCAAGGTCCAGTTCGAGCATGACAACTCCACCACGTGGACATGGTGTATTCTGACGGCACTGGGGACAGGGGATCCACCTCTGCTCATTCAGTGTGATGTCCAATCTCCGGATGCAGGCCTGGCAGAAGGTGTGCCCACAGTAGAGTTTTCGAGGCAACCTGTCAGAAAGGTTGTGGGTGGAGTAACAGATGATGCATTCATTGTTCTTTTGCTGAGTTGGAGCACTACTTTCCTTGTTGGGGCTGTGATCTGAACCCTCGATTTGGCCAGCATCAGCCAGCTCGCTGTCCCTCCGGAACATCTGAGGAGAGGCACAGAAAGACAGAATCACAACCACAAGCCATGCCACAACCAAACAAAAGATTAGTATTTCAGTTGCACCTTTTCTAACCCAAAGCTCTTCATGACCAATTAAACATTTTTGTATTGTAATGTGGAGAAATATGGTTGCTAATCTTACTCTTGAGATCTTACAAACTGCAATGTGATAATGACTAACTAATCTGTGGTCGCTGATGTCAATTGAGGTTAAAATGTTGGCCAAGACACTGGGGATCATGCTCCTGCACTTCCTCAAAATGCTGCCATGGGATCCACTTGAGAGGGCAGCAGGCCTCAGTTTAATGTTCCATTGAAAAGATATCACCTATACCAGACCCTTTGAACTGAACAGAATGTCAGCTTTGAACATGTGCTCCACTGTCTGAGATCAATGGTAGTTACTCCTGGGCACATTGCTTGTGGGTGACGCTTTTCGTTCGTTCATGAGATGTGGGCATCACCATTCAGAATTACCTCTGGACAAAGTGGTGGTCAGCTTCCTTCATTATCTGCTCCATGTGGTGTAGGTAGACCCAAAATGCTGTTACAAAGTGAGTTCCTTTCTTTTGTCAGATTTTATAGCAATTTCACGTAACTAAATGGTTAGCTAGACCATTTCAGAGGGCATTTAAGAATTAAGCTCTCGAGGGAGTGCAGCAAAGGTTTACCAGGCTGATTCCAGGGATGACGGGTCTGACATATGAGGAGAGATTGACTAGGTTGGAATTGTTTTCACTAGAGTTCAGACAAACGAGGGGGGATCTCATAGAAACTTATAAAATTCTAGCAGGACTAGACAAATGAAATGAGGCACATTGAGATGATTTTCACAGTATGAGGGTTTGGGGTAGACGATTTAGGACACAGATGAGGAGACATTTCTTCACCCAAAGAGTGGTGAGCCTGTGGAATTCATTACTACAGGAAGTAGTCGATGCCAAAACATTGAATGTATTCAAGAAACAACGAGGTATAGCACTTGGGGCGAATGGGATCAAAGGTTATGGGGAGAAAGCAGGATTAGGCTATTGAGTTGGACGATCAGCCATGATCGTGAAGAATGGTGGAGAAGGCTCAAGTTGTTAAATGGTGTCCTCCTGCTCCTGTCTTCTGTTATGTTTCTATGTAACCACAATGCTGTGGGCCTGGACTTGCATGTAAACAAGACTTGGTAAGGGCTAGGTAGTTTTCCTTCCTTAAAGAAGTCTGGTGAGCCAGAATAGCTTTACAGATACGGGAACACAGATAGTATCTTGCTTGACATTTTTTTTGTAGCAAATCATTTATCCCAGTCAGATAAATGGACTTCAGGGAAACACACCGTTATCTGCATCTATTGGCAACACTAAACCAAAATCCTACTGAGTGAGGCAAAGAATTGCTCTGGTACCAGAGGCTTGTCCAATGCTATGGTATTTTTCCTCAATAGACAAACATTTTCCATTAGATGCAGGAGCAGAAGTAGGCCATTCAGCCCATCTGTCTGCACCACAATTCAGTGAGATCATGGCTATCTGATAGTCCTCAACTCCACTTTCCTCCCCTTTCTCCTAACCCTGGATTCTGTGACAGATTAAAAACCTGTCTATCTCAGTCTTGATTGTACTTGATGACGCAGCTTCTACAGCCCTCTGCAGTTTAAAAAAAAAATCCACAGATTCAGTACGTTCTAAGCGAGGAAATTGCTCCTCACCTCTGTATTAAAATAGATTCAGTGTAGTCTTCGTTGACCTCTCTTACGTCTTATTCGCCTACTGGACTGCCCTAGCACTCCTTCAAAATCTGTTTGGACCTTGCCCTCAGTTTTACATCTGCTCTGTACCCCAAATTAGTTTAAAACCTCCCAAAAAGCATGAGCAAACCTCCCAGCAAGGATACGGACCCATGCCGATTTATACAGATCCCACATACCCCAGAAGCCGTCCCAATGATCCAAAATTTAAAGCCATCCCTCCTACGCTATCCCTCGTACCAAGCATTCATCAGTCCTATCTTGCTATTCCTAAGTGCCACACACTTGGCTGTTGCTGCTTTCCCCTGAGAGGCCATTTCCTACCCCCCCCCAGCAATTGTATTGAACACAGTCTATTTGTTTGAGAAGGGAATAGCCACAGAGGACTCCTGCACTGCCTGCCCACATTTACTAGTCTTCCTGGTGGCCACCAATGCTTTTCTGCCTGTGTAACCCTTACTTGTGGTCTGACCAGCTCACTAATCGTACTATCTATGACATTCTCAGCCTCATGGATGCTCCATAGTGATGCCATCCACAGTTGCAGCCGCTCCATGCAGCCGATCAGGATCTGCAGTTGAACAAACTTCTTGCATACATGGTCACCATGGACACTGGAAGTGTCCCTGATTTCCCAAATATTGCAGGAGGAGTGTTCCACAAGGCCACGTTCTCCTGCTATTGTGAATCTTACCAACTACAGACATATATTTAAACTTATTGTCTGTTTTAATATTACTTGCTCATCTTCTCTCAAAATGTATTTTCTCCCTCCATTTATTTTTTGGTCATCTTTTGTTGGTTTTCAAGACTTTCCCAGTCTTCTCTCGTACCACTAATCTTGCCACATTATGTGTTTTATTCTTTCAATTTGATGCTACCCTTTAACTTTCTTCGTTAGCCGTGTTTAGTTTATCTCCTTCCTAGAATCCACCTTCCTCACTCAGCTATATCTTTGTTGTGAGTTATAAACTGTTTTCTTAAAATATCTGCCATTGTCCCTCAACTATCTTTTCTGCTAGACTTCTTTCCTGGTCCACTCCAGCTGGCTTATTCCTTTGAAACTACACCCATTTAAGTTTTACACAGTTGTTTCAACCCAAGCTTTTCACTCTCAAACTGAATGCTAAATTCTACAATGGTCGCTGGTACCTGGAGGATCTTTTACTTTAAGGTTGTTTATTAAATCTGGCTCATTAAACATTACCAGGTCCAAAATAGCCTGATCCACAACATTTTTTCAAGGAAACTGTTATGAGTATGTTTTATAAATTCTTCCTGATGCCCACCTCTATCCCTTGTTTTTCCTGATGTACTAAAGATTAAAGTCACCCATGATTAATGTACTGCCTTCTTTATATGCCCTCCTTATCTCCTGATTTATTCTCTGTCCTACAGTATAGCTACTGTTAGGAGGTACTCCCACCAGTGTTGTCTTCCCCTTCTTATTTCTTATCTCCACCCGTATGGATTCTACATCTTCTAATCCAAGACCATTTCTTGTAAACTTACATATTCTATCTCATACTAGTAACATTATCCCACCACCTTTCTTGTCTACCTGCCCTTTTGAAAAGTCACATATCCCTGAATGTTTAGTTCCTGGCTTTGATTCCAAAATCCTACCTTGCTCTATTGAGTTTAAAGTCACCCTTCGACAGCTGTAGTTATTCGATTCAAACACTGGTTCAAAGTGTAGTAGATTCTTTGTTTTTTTTTGTTTATATTGATTGAACTAAATAAGATGGTAAAAGTATGTTTATTTGTTGTGAAATAAGGCAGCTTAATGATTAGTATCTGACCTCCCCATGCTATCTGCTCAGACTGACTTTGAGAAGACTGGAGAGTCACGTGGAGAAAAGGAAGTGAACATCCAGTTCAGATCATAATACAGCTCTGTTGCTACTTCTCACGTAAGATTCTTAAACTGCATGCGTGAGTGACTAACATCACTGCACCTGCAAGGATATCTTAAAAAAAAGTATTCAAGCCAGACCAGGTAATGATCACTCATTGTCTAAGTAGGTAAATGCTGTCCAGAGGTCACTTACTTGCACATGCTCGTAGCAAGTAGGCAAGTAATTACTGTGGATCCTTGGATGTGCTCAACACTATATTATCAAAAGGAGATAACATTGCAGCATCCAACTGTATTAAAGGCACTTACATGAAAAATTAATATCCAGTCAGACAATAACTATTGAGAAAAACCAAAAGAACTGCAGATGCTGTAAATCAAGAACAAAAACAAAGTCGCTGGAAAAGCTCAGCAGGTCTGGCAGCATCTGAAGGAGAAAACAGAGTTAACGTTTCGGGTCCGATGACCCTTCCTCAGACCTGGAGTTCTATCCATAAGAACTAAGAACTAAACTGAGTTCTGAGGAAGGGTCACCAGGCCCGAAACGTTAACTCTGTTTTCTCCTTCACAGATGCTGCCGGACCTGCTGAGCTTTTCCAGCAACTTTGTTTTTCCTCAGTAACTATTGAGAAATGGAATCCTCGAATTACTTTTTTGTCATTCTTCAAGTATGGGATGTCATGTATTGTCCATCCCTTGAGAAGGTGGTGACGAGTGGCCTTCTTTAACAGCTACAGTCCGTATGGTGTAGGTACTCTTAAAGTGCTGCTTTGTCGGATATTCCAGGATTTTAACACAGTGCCAATGAGGAAACCGTGATGTAGTTCCAAGTCAGGATGATGTGTAAATTGGAAGGAAACTTGTAAGTGGTGTGTTCCCATGCATTTGCCTACACTTGACCTTGTGAGTGGTCCCAGGTCTGGGAGCTGCTGGAGAAAGTGTCTCATTGAGTTGCAGCAAGACATCTTGTAGATAGAATAGACGGAAGCTACAATGTACCAATAATGAAGCGAGTAAATGCTGAAGGTGTTTCATGGGGTGCCATTTAAGATTATCCTTTATTACATTATTCTAGATGGCTTTGAGGCTCATGTGTTGTTAATGATGAACGTGGGCAAGTGGAGATTATTTCACCACATTCATGTCTTGTATGTGGCGAATAGGTTATAAGAGAACCTGATTTATTGGCATGGATGTGTAATTCTGTTAGGTTGTCGCTTGACTAGTTTACGGTACAATGTTGCAATGTTGCAATGGCATTGCACAGGTGGAGAATTTGTACACTCGCCTTGAGTTGATAGCTTCCTCATAACAAACTAAGTCTAATTCACATGATATATAACATCATTTCCACTGGAATGATGTGGAAGCAATACATAATCACGCCCATTTATAGGTGTACTACAACCAATTAGTGACAAAGACTTTGCATGGCCATCTGAACAGTATGTATCTTTGACATGTCCAGACTTAATGCTTAGGTTACAGCCAATTGTTCCATCTAGTGGTATTCTCATTCCTATGGAGCTACTCCCTGTTTCCTTGATTACTGGTCTTCTATACACTGGAGTCACCCAATCCCTCCAACAGCTCAGAGATCTTTGGAGCAATTATATGATCTGTGAGAAGAGGACAATAGGTTGCTGCTGTTCCTCTCTGCCCATTTAGTGGATAGGTTGAACACAGGGCAAAGAAGTCCTATGGGCTGTTTATTCTATCAAGTAATGGTAAATGCCAGTAGGTTGATTATTGTTATTTTTTGTTTTCTTATAAGAATCTTACAGCATAAAAGGAGGTCATTCAGCCCTTTGTGTCTGTGGCTAGCTCATTGAAAGAGCTCTCTCTTAGTCTTATTCCATTAGAACATAGAACATAGAACACTTCAGCACAGTACGGGCCCTTCGGCCCACAATGTTGTGCTGAACTTTTACCCTAATCTTAAGGTCTATCTAACCTCCACCCCTACCTTATACTATCATCCATATGCCTATCTAATAGCTGCTTAAATGCCCCTAATGAGGCCGACTCCACTACCCTCTCCGGCAATGCATTCCATGCCTCGACCACTCTGAGTAAAGAACCTACCTCTGATGTCACCCCTATATCTACCTCCACTCACTTTAAAACTATGCCCCCTCGTAATAGCTACCTCCACCCTTGGAAAAAGTCTCTGACTGTCCAGTCTGTCTATACCTCTGATCATTTTGTACACCTCTATCAAGTCACCTCTCATCCTTTGTCATTCTAAAGAGAAAAGCCCTAGCTCTCTCAACTTTTCCTCGTAAGACCTTCCCCCCCATTCCAGGCAACATCCTGGTAAACCTCCTCTGCACCTTTTCCAATGCTTCCACATCTTCCCTGTAATGAGGCGACCAGAACTGGACACAATACTCCAGATGTGGCCAAACCAGGGTTTTGTATAGCTGGAGCATAACTTCACGGCCCTTGAACTCGATCCCTCTATTAATGAAAGCTAACACACCAAAAGCCTTCTTAACAACTCTATCCACCTGGGTGGCAGCTTTCAGGACATGTCCAACTGTGGACATGAACCCCAAAATCCCTTTGCTCCTCCACACTGCCAAGAATCTTTCTGTTAACCCTGCATTCCATTGTTCTTACCTACAGCCAGCAGATTTCACCTCACCAATTCTTTATTCAATTCCCTTTTAAAAGTTATTATTGAATCTGCTTCCAGTACCCTATCAGGTAGCACAATTCCCGATCACAACAGCTCATTGCAAGAGAATGTTTTCTCAGGTCACCTGGGGTTCTTTAGCCGAACACTTTATATCCATATCCTTTGGTTAACAAAATCTTTCATGATTTTGAAATGCTTCAATTGAGTCACCCTTGATTCCCTTCTCCCTCTGCTTTGGGGAGAAAATCCCAACTTCTCTCATCTGTCCACGAGACTGACTTTTCTCAACTCGGGTCCCATTCTAGTAAATTTCATCTGCACCCTCTCCTCGATATGTAAAAAGTTCTCAATATAGAGCATCAATTGTGAGCAAAATAATGTAGGAAAAAATAGCTTCAGAGATAGTCGGAACTGCAGATGCTGGAGAATCTGAGATAACAAGGTGTAGAGCTGGATGAACACAACAGGCCAAGCAGCATCAGAGGAGCAGGAAGGCTGACGTTTCGGGCCTAGACCCTTCTTCAGAAATGGGGGAGGGGAAGGGGGTTCTGAAATAAATAGGGAGAGAGTGGGAGGCGGATAGAAGATGGATAGTGGAGAAGATAGGTGGAGTGGAGACAGACCGGTCAAAGAGGCGGGGATGGAGCCAGTAAAGGTGAGTGTAGGTGGGGAGGTAGGGAGGACTTCACAAGCTTCAAAATCTCCCCTCCCCCTACCGCGTCCCAAAACCAGCCCAGCTCTTCCCTGCATCCCTAACCTGTCCTTCCTCCTACCCATCCACTCCTCCCACCTCAAGCCCCATCCCCATCTCCTACCTACTAACCTCATCCCCGCCCCCTTGACCTGTATGTCCTCCCTGGACTGACCTATCTCCTCCCTACCTCCCCACCTACACTCACCTTTACTGGCTCCATCCCTGCCTCTTTGACCGGTCTGTCTCCTCTCAACCTATCTTCTCCTCTATCCACCTTCTATCCGCCTCCCACTCTCTCTCTATTTATTTCAGATCCCCCTTCCCCTCCCCCATTTCTGAAGAAGGGTCTAGGCCCGAAACGTCAGCCTTCATGCTCCTCTGATGCTGCTTGGCCTGCTGTGTTCATCCAGGTCTACACCTTGTTATCTAGGAAAAGATAGCGTTTACTTGTTCAGAGCTCATTAACATTAACACTAATGGATTCAAGTCATCCTCAAGCCAAGCCACATTGAGAAGTGCTTATTTCACTTCAGTTGTGGCGTAGAGTTAGTGAGCTGTGAATTTTCACTTATTCATAGTCAATGAAAAGACCATCTGGCATGATGCATTTTAGTGAAAAGAACTCTGTTGAAGTTCTTCTAAGCAGTGGAAGAAGTGAAGAGTAAAATAAAACAAAAAATTGCAAATGCTGGAGATCTGGAAAAAAACAACAGAAACTGCCTGAAAAACTTAGCAGGTCTGGATGCATCTGTGGAGAAAAAGCAGAATTAATGTTTCGAGTCCAGTGATTCTTCTTCAGAACTGAACTGCGAGACCTGCTGTGTTTCTCCAAGATGTGGAAGATATCCTGATTACTTACTGAAGACAATGCAAAAGACTGATGTTGTTCATGGAGAAGGGAGCAAGTACACCAAGTTAATTTTTTTTCTACTTCACATACTGCCTTGATGTCTTCAGTATCCACCGGAATCTCCAGAATAGATCTATAAACAATTGAACCAAATGATAGTGTCTCTGGCAATGTGCCTACTTAGATCATACGTTTGAGTTGTAGATTGGAACCAGTAACTTGTAGACTCAGATCAGAGAGAGCTATGCATTGTAGCTTTCGTGTGGTAGGGGCCAGATAATTGAGAGCACAATTGGCATTAATGAGATGTCGGCAGTACCATTGTAGTACAGGGTGGTGTCCAGGCTCAGGAAGCAGACTGCCTTGGGATAAGGTACCTGGACCACTTAATCCTGTAAAGATAGTCTGGTCCCAACCATGCAATAACAGCAGCATAATGACAGTCACTTCCTGACATAGAATGGGCACACATCCTTACTGCCAGCAGTTTTAACATTGAAATAACAATAAAGTGGAAGTATAAAATATGCAGACAGTTGTGGGCTAATCAGACATTATTTAGATCTCCTATATGGCAACAGCAACAACTTACATCTATATAGCATGTTTAACATAGGAAAACATGTCAATGAGCTTTACCAAAATGCGTTTTTGAGGGACAAGAAAGGAGTTATGAGGAGACAAGACCATATTTATTCAAGGAGTTTAGTTATTGCACAGGACAGGAGGAAGATGTACTAGGAGCCAGTACACAAATAGTTTCTTCAGTGCGGTGCCTCAATTTTGCACAGGTTGAGTAATTGGAGGGGAAGAAGTGCTACACTATCAGAGGGAAAGGCTTACTGGAGCAGTTGCAATAGCCAATTGATAACAAGCCGTAGAGCTGGATGAACACAGCAGGCCAGGCAGCACCAGAGGAGCAGGAAGGCTGACGTTTCAGGCCTGGACCCTTCTTCAGAAATTGATAGTTAGTTCTTTGGATTTGTTTCTAAATCAACACTTAAGTGTGTTGATAACTAATCCTTGTTTTAATTTAATTAGCCAAAAATGAACCTCTCTATACCCCTCTTTTTGTTGCCCTTGCAGGTCCTCCACATGCATTCCCTTGTTTTATTAAACCATATTTGGTTATGATTATGCACATAATACATTGGAACACCATTCACTACCAGGTAAAATCTGCCAAACCTCAGCACTCAATTTCCCTCTAAAGACTTCATAGAGTTTGTTTGAGCCTGGTCTTTGAAATACAAGCTTAGTCTTTACCCTTGTGTGATAAATTTCCTTTTGCCTGTGTGCTCAGAAGGTGGCAGGTACTCACTCTTTTGCGTAGTTATCTCCAGGACTTGTTGCTTTTATGCAGTTCATCACAAGGTCCAATTCTCAGGCCTGTACTTGCCATTCTTCCATTTGCCTTTCGATGTACTTGGTCCAGCTGAAGTGTGCATACTCTTTCTTCACTAAAACATCGAAGTCAATATTCAATGCAGCCAAACAGCTCTTGTGATTTATCAGTTGTGATATGTAACATTCGTATCCTGTAAAAAATGCAGCCTTTCAAACATGGTAGGCAGCAAACATGGTTTTAATATCAAGCTGGACAACTCTCAATTTATAACTGCTGTAACACCCAAGGCAAAGAAGTGAAGAAAGCTCAAATAAATGGATGCGAAAAACATTGTCAGCTGAAAGTCCTTCTGAACAAGTCCATGTCACAGCTTGTACTATGATATCCTGTGCTTGAGAACTGGGACCCTGCTCATCTCTCTGTTCTTTCTTGTCAACGGCAGTGTGTTCATGTTTGCTTTCTCGCTATCTCTCCCTTTGTGTCTCTTTCTGTCCCTCTGAGTTAAAAGCTTCAAATTTCTTAGTCGTAGCTCGTTTTCCCATTGTTCCCTAGCAGTCAATCGTGGCCCCTTGGTGTTGAGTTACAGCCTTCATTACATCCACAGCAGGGAAGCAAGGTGAGCATTGGAAAGACAATACTGTGTCTTTGGGGCAAGGAGTAGCATAGTGACTTTTATGTTAGTTCTAGCCATTAATTAACCCTTTCGCATCCTGATTGTTCCTGTGTAACACGCTGGATTGGTGGCTATGAGATGAGGACAATCGTGGTATAAAGTTTACTATCCAGTCCTGGAGAAGGGTTATACCTGAAACGTTGACTGCTCCTTTCCTCCAGGTGCTGCCTGGCTTGCTGTGTTCCTCCAGCCTCCTGTTTGTCTACCATCACTTTTCTGTGCCACCTTTTTAGTGCCTTGATTCAGGGGAAGTTAAGAAATGGAAAATTCTACCACCTCATTGTGTCCTGAGCACTTAGAAATATTCTTGACAGCCTCCCTCTTATGAGATGATAATTTGTTCTTTGGTGGTAACTACATTTTAAGTGATGATTAATGTGGCTCAGGAGCCTCACTCTAGCATGGAGGTCTCAGTCACATAGGAAAATGAGAACAAAAGTCAGTCATTCAGCCCATCAAGTCTGCCCAATCATTCAATGCTATCATGGCTGACTGAACACTTCAATGCCTTTACCCACCCCGTCCCCAAAACCCTGTATGTCACTAGCAATCAGAAATCTATCGTTCTCTACCTTAAGCATACTCTAGAACTAAACTTCCACAGTTCTCTATGGTAGAGAATTCCAAAGGTTCACAAAACTCTGACTAAAAGAAATTCACTTCATCTTGGAATCCCTCTTATTTTTTAAATTGTGTCCCCTAGTTCTATTCTCCTCAAACAGGGAAAATGTCTTAACTGCATCTACCCTGTCCGTCCCTTTAAAAATTTTCTAAGTCTCAATGAGATCATCTCTCATTCATAAAAATGCAGAGAGTATAAGCCCAGTCACCATCCTGGGAACAAGTCTTGTGAACTTTCATTGCACTTTCTCCATGGTAATATTCTAGGTGCAGTCTAACCAAGCTCCAACAGAATTGAAGCAACACTTCACTACTACTGTACTCAAATTCTCTGGAATAAAGTCTAACACTCTATTAGCTTTCCAAACAGTTTGTGGTCCCTGCACATTAGCCTTTGATGATTTATTGACAAGGACATCTAAGTCCCCTTGTACATCTACACTTTATAACCTCTTACCATTTAAGAAATACACTGCACATTCTATTTCTCCTATCAAAGTGGATAACCTCAGATTTTTCACATTGTGTTCCATCTGTGATCTTCCATGTCATTGACTAAGCCTGTCCAAATCTCCTGAAGCTGCTTTACATCTTCCTCACAACAAACATTCCCACTTAGTTTTGTATCATCTGCATATTTGAAAATAGTACATTTGATTCTCACCTCCAAATCATTGATAGATATTGGGAACAGCTGGGGTCCAAATACTGATCCTTGTGTTACGTCACCAATTGCAACCTGCCAACGTGAGGGTGATCCATCAATTCCTACACTGTTTTTTGCCTGTTAGCCAATCCTTAATCTGTACCAGCACATTTCCTTCTATGCCATGTGCCTTAAAATCCCCCACAAAAGGCTGATTAGAAAAATTATCAAAAGCATTCTGCAACTCTAGGTATCCTAAATCTATCAGTTCTATTGATTTTAAACAAAGAACAAAGAGCAAAGAAAATTACAGCAAAGGAACTGGGCCTTCAGCCCTCCAAGCCTGCGCCGATCCAGATCCTCCAACTAAACCTGTCACCTATTTCCCAAGGATCTGTATCCCTCTGCTCCCTGCCCATTCATGTATCTGTCTAGATGCATCTTAAATGACGCTATCGTGCCCGCCTCTACCACCTCTGCTGGCAACGCATTCCAGGCATCCACCACCCTCTGCGAAAAGAACTTTCCACGCATATCTCCCTTAAACTTTTCCCCTCTCACCTTGAAATCGTGACCCCTAGTAGTTGAGCCCCCCACTCTGGGAAAAAGCTTCTTGCTATCCACCCTGTCTACACCTCTCATGATTTTGTAGACCTCAATCAGGAACCCCTCAACTTCCGTCTTTTTAATGTAAATAATCCGAATCTATTCAACCTCGCTTCATAGCTAGCGCCCTCCATACCAGGCAACATCCTGGTGTACCTCCTCTGCACCCTCTCCAAAGCATCCACATCGTTTTGGTAATGTGGCGACCAGAACAGTACGCAGTATTCCAAATGTGGTCGAACCAAAGTCCTATACAACTGTAACATGACCTGCCAACTCTTGTACTCAATACCCCGTCCGATGAATGAAAGCATGCCGTATGCTTTCTTGACCACTCTATCCACCTGCGTTGCCACCTTCAGGGTACAATGGACCTGAACACCCAGATCTCTGTGTGCATCAATTTTTCCCAGGGCTTTTCCATTTACTGTATAGTTCGCTTTTGAATTGGATCTTCCAAAATGCATCACCTCGCATTTGCCTGGATTGAACTCCATCTGCCATTTCTCCGCCCAACTCTCCAATCTATCTATATTCTGCTGCATTCTCTGACAGTCCCCTTCACTATCTGCTACTCCACCAATCTTAGTGTCATCTGCAAAATTACTAATCAGAATATCTACACCTTTTTCCAGATCATTTATGTATATCACAAACAATACTTTCTCAGTAATATCTTCAAAAAATTTTAACAAGTTTACAAAGCATGATTTTCCATTCGCAAATCCATGCTGGCTATGCCCAATCAGATCATTGTCATCTCAGTGTCTATTTACCACATCTTTATAATGGATTCTAGCATTTTCTCTACTAATGATATATAGCTAACAGTTCTGTGGTTTCCTGTACTCTCTCTTCTTCCCTTCTTAATTAGTGGGGTGACATTTGCTATTTTTCAATCTGCTGGAATTATTCCAGAATCTATAGAATTTTCGAAGATAATTACCATTGCATTGATTACCATTATAGCCACTTCCTTCAACCCTTTGTAATGAGGACCATCAAGTCTGGGAACTTATCCATTAATTTCTCCATTCCAATCTTATCAATGCTAATTTCCTTCAACTTCTCATTCTCCAGAGCCTCACCCTATCTCCATCTCACTCTGGCAAAATCTCTCTTACTCTGACCATGTGCCTTTCTTACATTGGCTGCACAGAAAGATAGTTCAGCAGGTTGTAATCCAGTATACAGAATATCTTTGGGCATATGGTCATCATCAATCCAATGATATTGCCACACCACTGCAGACATTGTTAGCTTGAGAATGAATGCATCCTTCTCCAGTCTATCCACGTAATTGAACTTTTTTGTCCCTGGAATCATTCTCGTGAATCTTTTCTGCACTCGGTCTAACACTGTCCTAAAGTGCAGTGCCCAGTTGAAGCTGAGCCACTGTTTCATATCTGTTCAACTTAAGTTCCTTCCTCTTTAAAAATTTTTCACACACTGTATGCATAACTGGCTAGGCCAGCATTTCTTTTGCCTAAGTAAGTAGTAAGTGGGACCTTGAGAAGATGGTGATAAGCAGCGTTCTTGAACACTGCAGTCCATGCAGTGTGCATACACTCACAATGCTGTTAGGGAGGTAGTTCCAGGTTTTTGACCCAGTGACTCTGAAGGAAGAGTGATACATTTCCAAGTCAGAATTGCGTGACTTGGAGAGGAATTTGCAGCATGCAAGCATCTGCTGCCCTTGTCCTTCTAGATGGTAGAGGCTGTGAATTCAGAAGGCGCTGTTAAAGGAATCTGGATGAATTTTACTCATTGTGCGTATTTTCAAAGAGGCTGGATGAAATGACACGTGCTGCTCTGAATACAAGGGCTTTGCATACACTACCTTTGATGTGAAGCTCAAAGGGCTGTAGGCTTGCCACCATGCCAGGACTACCTCGGGCACAGGTGATGATGGAATGTACACATTCAAGTTCGTGTCAGGGCACAAGATGCAATAGGAAAGGGGTTCCACTGCTTCAACATTCAGCTGGTGTGTGATCACTGCGAACAGATCATGCTGCCATGATGCCATGATGCCTTCATTATGAGCCAGTCTCTGGTGCCTCAACTGTTCATATGGCTCTCTTGGCGGATTCTGAACTTGTCTCATCAGTCATGAATTCAACAAATGCCGTGTCACCCAGCAGCCATCCACAAAGGCTGTCTGGTGACCTTAACAATTAAGAGGAGATGCACCCAAGTGAATCCCATGGTGATACTACTGCCATTTCTCTCTACCCTGCAGGAGTTCCTACAGCCAGCTGACTTGGATTTGTACCCCAGCAGATGAGATACCCCTGATGACCATCATCTTGGTTATGGTGGTCTTCTGGGTCCTTCCACAGTCTGACTGGCCAACATCTGTGCAGGGCAGCCTTGCTGTAGGAGCTGTGACACAGTTTACGTGCCTAATGTAGAGGAGCCCAGGTGAGATAGTCTCTGACGAAGGTCAGAGGAAATCTCCCATTGCCTTCAGCCTTGCTTCCTTTTGCCCTGTCAGAGCCTATTCACGATACCCAAGAGCAGGAGACCTAGCTGCATTTTCATGCATCTTTAAGCCATTACTGTAATGGAACAGTCAAATAAATAGAACAAAGAACTATGGATGCTGAAAATATGAAACAAAAATAGGAATTGATGGAGAAACTGATCAGGTCTGGCAGCATCTGTGGAGAGAAAGCAGAGTTAACATTTTGAGTTCAGTAACCCTTCTTCAGAACTCAATGTTGGAACAGTCAATGCTATATCCATTCTGTGGAGGTTGCTCTCCAGTTCCTGAAGATGACACCATCGCTGTGGTTGCTCTTTCAATGGAGGGGCTCATATGACTGAGATGTGACATGAATGGACTCCTCCGCCTTCTGCCAAGGAAGTGTAAAGACTCAGGCAACTCTGACAGATGCCCTGCATCTCCCTTTCCTGCTGCACCCTGTGTATCACCCAGCATCTCGAGTGATCTGAGCATGACTGGGGCCATCTACTACTGCCTCCATTGACCAATAACTGCTAACATGGGTGGCGCTGTTCCCCCTGGTCCATCCATTTTGATGTGTGGCTGATACAGTGGCAGAGGATGCACTTAATCCTCTGACGGTTCTTCACCTAGAGGAACAGGAGGAAGCGCTGTCCCTTAAACACCAGCTGCTGTACCTCTGGCTTTGGCCTGTGGAGGAAAACAAAATCTGAATTAGCAAAGCTTGTATATATTTCAGCTGCTTCAACAGACATCTTGCTTTGTTTTAAATGAGAAATTAAGGATGTTATGCCCAAATAAGGGAGCTGCTCCAAGCTGCTTGCTTGACTAAGATGTGATGTTTTGATCCTCTGTTCCACACTGTGCTTGTACTCTTGCTAATGGTTCACCCTAATGCTAACCAGCCATTCCTGAGCACCTGTCCCTACAATAGCATCAGGATTGTGAGAAAGGCCAATTCACCCATTGTGAACAATGTGAAGATCAGGAGTAAGAGATAACAACACAGTGTGGAGCTGGAGGAACACAGCAGGCCAGGCAGCATCAGAGGAGCAGGAAAGCTGATGTTTCGGGTCAGGACCCTTCTTCAGGAATGGGCCCTAAACGTCAGCTTTCCCGCTCTTCTGATCCTGCCTGGCCTGCTGTGTTCCTCCAGCTTCACACTGTGTTATCTCTGACTCCAGCATCAGCAGTTCTTACTGTCTTGATGATCAGGAGTGTTCCCCGTTTGTACATCATGAGGCACACACACATCTTATTCTTTGCATTCATTGGACAGTACAAGTTGCCAATTATGACATGGCGTAAATGCTTCTGCAAGTTGAAGAAGGTGCCTAGATATGTTATTATCATTTCTGTTGGGAAAACATTGATCTACAGCTGGGCTGGGCAAATGCCTGGTGACTGTTTGGCTGCCAGCTACACCCAGTTGGGCAGGCACCTTGCCAGAACACAGGAGGCCATTGCAGCATTTCGGGGTCTGAAATCCACATCCTGTTGAACACACATTTGCAGCTCACCCCTTGAGCCACTTCCAGTCACGCCTGCTTTGTCAGGTTGGTAGACCTCCATCCCACCCCTTTTGTAGTAAGGGCATATCCCTCTTGGTCCTCACTGTCTCCAGTGTCACCTCCAGGGATATCTCAGTGAAGTGTTGGGCCCCAGCACAAACCCCACATTTACACCCTTCCCTTTTGCGAACCAGTCTCTTCTCTAGCTCTTTGAATGCAGCCATGGGAGAATGCTCTTATGGACTAATCCTGCCTTCTGAGGCCACTCCGCTGTCTCTAATTGGCCAGAGACTGTGGAGGTAGACATCAAACTCGGTTATTGGTCTGCCCCAGTAGTCTGAAATGTCATTCCCAGTGGCTTTGCCCCATCCCTTTGTGACTGCAATAACTCCATACTCCTGATGATGGTATAATGTGCTTTCTCCATGCAGGACTAATCTCAGCACTGCCCTCTGTAGGCATGCCACAAGACTGCAGATTTTGTTCCATGATTCACCTCCATCATTATGGGGGGCTTCTACTAGTGTTCCACAGGATTCACTGCTATATACCTGTGTCACATGTTTTATGTTAACATGCTAGACTAAAATGCAGGGCCACAATTTAAAACTTGTTGATGAGAGAAGAGCCGATTGAGTGACTGATGATGAGGAGGGAAGGTGTAGACCACAGGAAGGTACTGTTATACTGGTGAAGTGGGCAGAAAGTGCTAAATGGAAGTCAAACCATGTAAAATATTTGAGAAGATGAACAAGGCAAGAATCTGGGCGATTGTTGGTAGGATGGTGAGAAATGTGGAGTGCATATTCATAAGAGTCCGAACACAGGACAAGTAAGGAAACAGGATTAGAGATAAAAGGTACTGCAGATGCTGGAGAATCCGAGATAACAAGCATGGGGCTGGATGAACACAGCAGGTCAAGCAGCATCATAGGAGCAGGAAAACTCGACGTTTCGGGCCTAAACCCTTCTTTTCTTTCTGAGTCAGAGCAGAAAGTGTAAAAGCGCAGAGATTTATGTGAAAACAGTGAGTAAATCCCTAGCAAGACCATAGCTAAGGGACTGTAAAAAGAGTACTATTCACCACATCACAGGAAGGATGTGATCACACCAGAAAGGGTACAGAGGAGATTTACATGGATGTTGTCAGAATTTTAGTGATGAGGAAAGATTGGACAAGCGGGATTGTAGTCTTTGGAACAGAGGAGGCTCAGGGAAGATTTAATTGAAGTGTATAACGTTATGAGGGGCCTAGATAGGGTGAATGGAAAGGACCAGTTTCCCTTAACAGACTGGTCGGTAACTTGGAGGTACAGGTTTAAAGTTACTGGCAAAAGATTAGAATGGAGTTAAAGACTTTTTCTTCAATGGGAAGTGGTAATCTGAAACTCACTGCCTGAAAGGGTAGGAGAGGCAGAAACCCTCACTGCAAAAACTATAACGCTCTAATTTAAAGAATTAAAGATCAGGATCTGGGAGATAGGATTCGACTGGATTTCTCCTTATCAGCTGGCAGTCACAATGGGCAGAATGGCCATCTTTTGTGCAGCAAAATTCTTTCCATACTCAGTGGTAGAATTACAGAAATTCAGCACGATCAGTTCATTAAAAACAAAATATTGTGGATGTTGGAAAGTTGAAACAAATACAGAAACTGCTGGAGAACCTCAGCAGGCCTAGCAACATATGTGGAGAGAGAAGCAGAGATAACATTTTTAGTCCAGAATGACTCAGCCTTTGTAGACGCAAAAGGTTAACTCTGTTTCTCTCTCCACACGCTGCCAGACCTGTTGAATTTCTCTAGACGTCTGTGTTTGTTACAATCAGCACATTGATCCTGTGCTGATCCACATGGCAGGCATCTACAAACTCCCATTCCCCTGAGCTCTATGTAGAACATGACTGCAACTAAATATCAACATTCGGAACAATCTGTGAATCACTTTCTCCTGAGTTTAATTTCAATTTGGCCAAAGTACTTTTAAGATAACAGTCTACAATCTTTATAGTATTTTTTCCTCAGAACTGGAGTGTGTGTGTGTGTCTCTTCAAGGAAGATAATTCTATATTTGCACAGTCCAAACCTTCTGTTAATAATGTTTAAGTTTTCTTTGTAAGAAGCTAGTTATTATTTGTTAACTGAAGAAACCTGGCTGATTGGTTTCTGATGCTGTTCTAAATATTCTGTTCTGATATAATTGGCACGTACCATCACCCTTGTTATCATCTATTGGGGAATGGGACTGGAAAGAAATCAGTTCAACCCTCCAAGCTCTGTTGTAGCATAACTTTCAAAAGAAAATTAAAAGGCATTATTTCCAGGGCTCCAGTGAAGAGCCAAGTGTGTGGGAGAAATTAAATAACTCTTTCAAAGAGCTAGATTAGGCACAATAGGCCAAATGGTTAAGAGACAGTAAGGACTACAGATGCTGGAAGCCAGAGTCAATAGATGTAAAGCTGGAAAAGCACAGCAGGTCAGGCAGCATCTGAGAAGCAGGAAAGTCAACATTTTGGGCTGGAACCCTTCTTCAGGACGGGGGAGGGGGAGGGGAGCCCAGATGTCGATAGAGGGATGGGTTGGGGCTGGGGTAAGGGTAGGTGGTATGGTGATAGGTGGAAGCAGGTAAGGGGCTGTTGTGATTTGGTGATTGGTCAGTGGGAAGGGTGGAGCAAATAGGTGAGTAGGAAGATGGACAGGTTAGGTCAGGTCAGGGAGGTGAGGAGGAGGGGAACGTGCATGCAGAGCACAGATGCTTCATGAACCGGTCCCCGAGTCTTCGTTTGGTCTCCCCAATAAAGAGGCGACCGCATCAGGAGCAACAGATACAATAGTTCAGGTTGGATGAAGTGCAGGTGAATCTCTACCAGACCTGGAAGGATTGTTTGGGACCTTGGACAGAAGTGAGAAGGGAGGTGTAGGGGCAGCTGTAGGACCTGTTGCGGTTGTAGGGAAAGGTGCCGTGTGGTGCAGAGGTTGGTGGGGAGTGTAGAGCTGACCGGGGAATCGTGAAATGAACCGTCCCTGTGGAAAGCGTACAGGCGTGGGGAGAGAAATATCTTTTTGGTGGTGGGGTCTGGTTGTGGGTGGCAGAAATGTTGGAGGATGATGCGTTGGATCCAGAGATTGGTGGGGTGGTACGTGAGGACTAAGGGGATTCTATCCTTATTGCAGTTGCGGGGAGGGGGTTTGAAGGCAGAAGTGCAGGAAATGGAGGAGATGCGGTTGAGAGCATCCTTAATTACAGAGGAAGGGAAGTTCCAGTCCCTAAAGTAGGAGGATATCTGGGATGTCCTGGAGTAAAACGCCTCATCCTGGGAGCAGATGCCGTGGAGGTGGAGGAATTGTGACTATGGGATCGCATTTTTATAGGAGGGTGGGTGAGAGGAGGCCAAATGGCCACTTATGCTGTAAGGATTTATAGATTCTTGATGACAAATGGCTATTAGCTTTTATTACAAGAGGACTTGAGTATAGGAGTAAGGATGTCTGACTACAGTTACATACAGCTTTAGTGAGCTCACACTTAGAATATTGTGTAAGCCTCCTTACCTACAGAAAGATACACTTGCCATAGAGGGATGGCAACAAAGTTCACCAAGTTAGTTCCTGCAATGGAGGGATTGTCCTATGAAGGAAGATTAAAAAGATTTGACCTTAAAGTTTTTTGAGAAGATTAGTAGCTTGGGTTTTGGATGAGGTTGTAGACGTGCTTGCCGAGCAGGTGTGCTTGGTTGCAGACGTTTTGTCACCCTGCTAGGTAACATTGTCAATGCGCCTCCGGTGAAACGTTGCTGTTCTGTCCAGCTTGTTGTTTATATGCCTCGGTTTGCTGGGTTGGTTGGTATTACTTCTGGTTCTGTTTCTCAGTGGTTTGTATATCGGGTCCAGTTCAATGTGTTTGTTGATGGAGTTCCAGTTGGAATGCCAGCCCTCCAGGAATTCCCTGGCAGGTGTCTGTCTTATGCTGTTATGGATGCATTGTCCCAGTCGAATTCATGTCAGTCTTTGACCATGTGTATTGAGACCAATGAGAATTGGTTATGTTTCTTTGTGGCTAATTGGTGTTCATGTAGCTTTATTGTCATGTTTTCTTCCAGTTTGGCCTATGTAGTGCTTCTCACGGTCCTTGCATGGTATTTTATATATTACGTTAGTTTAATTGGTTATGGGTCCTTTACCTTCATCTGTAGATGTCGCTGGATGGTTGGTTTGTTGGCTTGTGGTCGTCTCTGAAATGTCCTTGATGTACGATAAGGTGACTAGTGCATCTGGCCGTGTTGTGTCTTCCTGTTGTGGTCTGTTGCGGAGGTAATAGCGGATTGTGCTTTTTGGGTATCCATTCCTTTTAAAAACTCCATGTAAGTGCTCCTGTTCTGCTTTGTGCAATTCCGGATTGACCAAATTTGACCTGTATTCTCTGGATTTTAAAGGAATGAGAGGTGATCTTATTCACACATATGGATTTCTTACAGCTTTAACAGGGTAGATACAGGAAGAATGTTTTCTCTGGCTGTTGGGTTGTGCAGGTTAGGTGAATTAGCCATGGTAAATACGGGGTTACAGGGATGGGGTTGGGGGTTAGTATTGGGTCTGGGTGGAATGCTCTTTGGAGGGTCAAGGCAAACATGATGGGCTAAATGGCTTCTGTCTGCACTGTAGGGATTCTATGATTCTATGACGCCATAAAACTGGAGTGCCTGAATGTCAATTAGCGGAAGCAGCATGCAGTAGACAGGGCTATTACCCAATTACCCAAAGAGTCGAGATTATTATAGGATCATACTTTTCTTTTGGTTCTTGCTAAACTGCAAACTTCAGTCGTGGGCAGCTGCAACAAAGGCAAGGCTGGATTGTCTTTTCTTTTACGGTCGGAGTGTAATAGGTAAGGCTGATGAGTTAAAGGTGTGGATTGACACATGGAAGTATGAAGTTGTTGCCACCACAGAAACATGGTTGAGAGAAGGGCTGGACTGGAACCTCAACATTCCAGGATATAGGATCTTTAGGCAAGACAAATGAGTGTGTAAAAAGGATGGTGGTGTAGCACTATTAATTAATAAGGGAATTAGTGCAATAAGGAGATGATATCTTGGAAGGGTCCTCATACAAGACTTTGTGGGGAGAACGTAGGAATGTTAAGGGGCAGTGTGGGAGTGTGTTATAGGCCCCCAATGAGGAGCAAATATGTAGATTGTTCACAGAAGTGTATCAGAGTAATAATTAGGTGATTATACTTGGGGATTTGAATTTTAGTGTTAAGGGTTTAGAAGGAGAAGATTTCTTGAAATATAGGCCAGTTTTTTAGTATCAAGACATAGAAGGCCCAACATGGGACGGTGCAGTGCTAGATCTGACTCAGGGGAAAGGAGCCAGACAAGTGTCAAAGTGGCAGCGGGGGAAAGTTTTAATAATAGTGACCACAACATAGTACAGTGAAAATTTGTTGTGGACAAGGAAAAAGGTGGCCTGCAAAGGGTGGCTTTGTATTGGGAGAAGGCAGGTTTTATTAAGATATGGCAGGATCTGTCCACAGTTGACTGGGAACGGTTCCTTATGGGTATGGTGGAGCAGTGGGGGGTCTGTTTCTGTGATGTATGACTCTATGACTCTAGGGCCACAGCTGAATTTCTCCCTTTGGACTTGCTAAAAGCCCTACTCCTCTTCTTTATCCAGACCTGAATTGTCATCCGGGGTTCTCTGAAATTATTGCTCCTACATATCCTCATGAAAGGTGCACATTGGACCTGTACCTTCCCCAGCTCCTGGAACCCGCATCCAGATTTGGTGGATATATGCTTACTTTAGAAAAAAGACCTTGGTGCATAACTTTTCTCTGCCCAAATATTTTCTGCTTTAAAAGGAACCAATTTATAACCAAGCTTCCTTGAGTTAAAGAAAGAATCTTTGGCTCAACTGTGAAGTCTTGTGGTCATCAGGGTGGGTGATTGCAGTCATGCCGACTTTGGCAGGTGATAGTTGTTTGAGGATTCTTGACTCTGCAGTTTGCTGAAAGGACTTTGTCCAGTCACCTTTAACAGTAACTTCGCTGATGCTTTGTTTTCAGCAATCAAACGGAGATATTATCATTCACCTGCATGAGGGGTTTCTAGAGGAAGTCTTCAGCTGTTCTTTTCACAGCACACTTTAACACAGCAGAACTCAAAGCCAGGCCAGCACACTAACACACCAGGATTCTAGCACAGTAGCACCCAAAGAACTATTTTAATCCCTTTCTCGTGTACTCCTGCAAGGGTAAATGTAAACAGTCAAGGTTGAGAGGGGACCTGATACAATTACAAGGCGCATGGATAGGAAGGTACATTTTGGTTAGTGGAGGGGTCAATTACCAGGGGGCATAGATTTAAGATGAAGTAGAAGGCTAAAAGCAGAATTGAGGAGAATTTCTTTGACTAATGTTAGTGAGAGTCCAGAACTCATTGCCTGAAAGAATGGTTGAGTCAATAACACGCGGAACATTTAAGCAGTATTTAGATATTTACTTTGTGGCCATAGGCTTCAGAATTATGGGCCAAAAGCTGGAAAAATGGATTAGTATAATCTGGTACACGTACAATAAGCTATATGTTTGTTTTGAACTTTAAAAATCCATGTGATAATAGACAACTGCCTTTCTTTCAACTTATATCAATGTCTACACTCTGGGAAATGACCAATAGGAGATCACAGTTCAGTGTTTTGAAAGGCATTTTTCCCAAGGAAATGATGCTCTCTGAAGTGCCATTTACATTCTTCAGATGTAACATTCCATGGTTCCTCTTTTGGCTGGCATGCCCTTTGTTTGAAAAGAAGTGCTTAAAAGTTCAAGATACAATGTAATGATATATAAGTGTAGATAAGTGCATGGTTATGATCCATTGTCACGACACAGGATTGGCAGCAATGAGGTAATGCTCAGGTGTGAATATAATAGCATTCTCTTGTGGTCATTTGTGTATTTACAGTTATCTTTACAGTTGATTCCAAAATTAACAGGCTTGCCATGTTGCACAGTCTTTTGTCTGTCCTGCAACAATGTTACAGTTAGCTACAGAGATCAAAATGATTTTGTTTTCTCAAGGGTTACTTTTTGATTTTTGAGGGCTACTTTGTAGTTTTCAGGGACTTCTTTTTCATTCTCACTAACTTCATTAAAATGGTGCAGTCACATAATGATAATACTTTTCGAATTTGTGTTGACATTTGGTGGATTTGGACTCACTGAAGCAGAATGAGAAGAATTCATCAATCCTCTCAATCATCACCATTCCACTAAACATAAAGACACAATATGCAAGGAAAGCATTGGTTTCTTAGAGACCACAGTATTTAAATTGACATGATACAACAAACGTATGTTAGCAACAATTGCTTTTCTAAAAAAAAACTAACATACACACTCCTGGATACAAAAAGCCATTGTCCTAAATACACTGATGGTGAGGTCCTGTCTAAACTGTTGCATATCCACCTCTAACACAGTCCCTACACCTCAAATATTTCACAATATTTGAGTTTTGAGATGCCATAACACATAAATGCAAATCTTTATTAAATAAAACTACTCACTACTAAACTATCCAATCCACAAGTGTTCATTACTATGGTATCCACAACATCTCCCCCTTATAATAGATCCTGACACTGTAAACCTAAGCTGGAGACTCCACATTCATTTGCAAAGAATTCTTTACCTCAGTTTTCCTGAATGTTCCTTCGTTGAAAGATATAGAACTGCTCTTGCCCATTACAACTCTCTTCACTCTTTATAGCACCTCTTCCCTCTTTGCACTCCTCTCCTCACTGTGTAGCCTCACTTCCTCATACCCTAGTCTCACTTCCCCGACCCGCAAGTTATGTACATTGGATTGCGGCCTCAATTCCTGTCCCCCACCCCAACAAATCCCATCGTAGCCCTCAACCTCTCTCTTCCTGACCTGTTTGTATGTGTTTTGAAATACAGCGATTGAAAATGCAGTTTTTGTTGTCTGTGACTGAGTCATTATTGTTATCTGTTTTGTTTCTCAGTGAACTCTGGGTGTAGCGCTCATATCCCTGAGTCAGAAGGTCAGAAATCAAACCACATCCCAAACACTTGATTGCGTACTCTGTTACATAGAATACTCTATATTTGTACGTTCTGAATGCAGCACTGAAGCCATCTTTCAGAGAAAACGTTGAACTGAGACCCATGTGCATATAAAAGATTCATGGCATTATTTAAAGGAGACAAATACTGCTGAGTGTACTGAACCAATATTTTGCTTTCAATTAATCCCATTTAAACAGATTATCTGGTCATTATCATCTTACTGTTTAGGAGATCTTACTGTTTACATTCAACTTGATTGCTATGTTGCCCACTTACACCAGTGAATGCTTTTCACAGTACTTCACAGGTGAAGCCATTCTATCTGATTTCAGGCTAGTCAGATAATTACACTGGTATCTTGGAGCTTGCCCACTCACAATTCTGCTTTTTGTACAAGATCAGAAAAGCAAATAGTTCAGCTTGTTCACCTTCTCCTGTGTTATATTTTAATTCAAGAACTTCCCTTCTTTTGTTTGAGAAACATTCAGGTTGATGATACTCATAAAATAGTTGATTGGCTGGTTGCCTTGTTGAACTTTGTCAGATGATGTAATTGATTTCCCTCATGCTAAAGGCCAGTCAATAAATAATAATTTGGATCAGAGAATTCCAAAGATTCAAAATCTCGTGTTCATCCCAAATCATTGTGCTAATTTAAATACAGTGATACCTCAGAAATTAATGCTTTACTTGCACTGTGCCTTACTTTTAATGGAGTGGTGATGATCGTAAGTGATAGTGATGAATTTTTTCACATGATGGAAGTTTATAATATATAATCATTTATGAGTTTAGATTTTAAACGAGAGGCAGTTGGGTTTTATTTTCCAGTTCTGTTAAAGTTGTTTTTCTTAAAAACAGTCACAAAGTCATTTCAAACGATAAACTAAATACTTCATTTCCAAGGAAAGCATGTGGACTTAAATGCCCAATGATGTACCTGTGGAAGTTAATTGATGAAGTGTTTACAATGCAGAGTTTTATGGGATACAAAAATGCAAATAGTCAGAGGCCACTAATAATTTGAATTCAAATCAGAAATTCATTCAGAAGAAGTTTCATCCTAGCAGAAGGGAACTTTATTAGTTTGTAGAATCTCCAGGTTGTTCGAGTTAGTTGAAGTCACCTGAACAGGAATGCAGGCTGTTAGATCTGGAAGGAAGTCTCTAGGATATCAAAACTGGAAATAGTTAAGTAAGAGATCCAGAAGTTATGATAGGAATGATACTTAACTGGGATGAGTATTTGTAAAGGATGTTGCTGGTCAAGGGTTGAAAGTTTCTTTTTTCTGATTAAGACGTTTTGAAACTCATGTACGTATAGTTGCTTTATCTTTTGTGTTCTTCGGCTAAAGAAGATTGATGCCAGGGTCATGTGAGTATGCTTTGTAACTCAACTGTCACTGTAACCAAACTGAAAAATGAAACTGATGTTCTGTCAAGCTAGGTATTACTCCAGGATCTGACTTGTCCAGTATTACCATTAGTTGGGATCCTCATCTGTTGGCGGGATTGAAATTTGTTGAGTTTGAGGGGTTTGTGATCTTTAGAAAAAGTGAGCACGTACAGATGCTGGGCACAAAGCAAGAGTGTTGTGAACTATAGTACATGGATTGGAATTTCAAAATGGCTTTGGACATTTCTGAGATTTTTCTGGATGTAGTTGACATAAGTCGATTATTTTACATCTTTGAAGAAAGGCTGTCATGAGAGAGTTATCAGGTAAGACATAGGATTCTTAATGGGCTTGGAGGGGAGGGGCACAGATGGCCTATTCCTTACATTCTTATGGTCTGAAAATAAAAGTAGGGTCTCGTAAGAATGCTTGAAGTGATTGCCCAGCATTTTGAATTGGGGGGAGAAACTGAAATTGATACATCACCTCTAGAATTCAGAAGAAGTGGTAGAGGCGTGTACAATTACAACATTTAAAAGACATTTGGAGAGATACGTGGATAGGAAAGTTTTAGAGGAATTATGGGCTAAATACAGGCAAATGGGATTAGTTCAGTTTAGGAGACCTGGTCGGCACAGATGAGTTGGGCCAAAAGGCCTGTTTCCTTACTGTTTGACTCTAAGCATGTGGTACTTATCACAGATCATGTTTTAGATTGCTCATATACTGTTATTCTCTGAAACAAATCTTTATAGTTTGAATTTGGATAAATCAATACCACCCACGTCAAAATTTCCTAATGCACCTAGTTGGATTTGCTTGTGTGCGCACACACGCGCACAAGAACAGAAACCCAACTCTTTTACAGTTCTAGATGAAGCCTGAGAGGTATCACTGTCAGTCAGGGCAGCTCTGCATGTTAGACTGCAATCCTTTCATCCATTCACTTGTCCCCAGCATTTACAAGCTGGCTGATCAGAAGCTGCAGGCAGCTTTGTTTCTTAGTGAGGCCAAGACGTTACCCATAGATCAGTTGACAGCACGTTAGCCTTGTGTCAGAGATCATTCCAGAGATTCGAGCATGCAATGGAATTTTATGAAGTGGTGAGGAAGTGTTTGGCTGAGGGTAGGGCAATTAATGTACTTTTCTGGATTTCAGCAAGGCATTTGACAAGGTCTCACATGGGAAACTAATACAGAATGTAAAACCACATGGGATCCATGGTACCTTGGCAAATTAGATCCAAAATTAGCTTACTGACAGGACACAGAGGGTGGTGGTAGAAGGCTGTTTGTATGACTGGGGTCCAGTGTGCAATGGGGTACCACAGGGATCAGTGCTGGTCCCTTATTTTTTGTGATATTCATAAATGATGTAAATGAAAATGTGGGGGATGATAAGCAAATTTGAACATGACACAAAGATTGGCCACGTGGTTGAGGAGGAAGATTAAGGAGGATATAGATGGATTGATCAGATAGGTAGATTAGTGGCAGATAGAATTTAAAACTGATAAACATGAGGTGATGCACTTTGGAAGAAGCCTCTATCCTGCTCTTGTAACATTTCAGTGATGAAGAAAAGCTGGATGAGCTCAGGTTGTTTGGACCAGAGAGGTTGAGGGGGTCCTGATAGTGGTGTGTAAGATTATGAGGGCATGGGCTGGGTGAAAAGAAAGCAGCTGTTCATCTTAGCTAAAGGGTCAATAACAAGAGAACATGATTTTAAAGTGAAAAGCATGAGGTTTAGAGATAATTTGAGGCAAAAAGTTTTCATCCAGAGGAAGGAGGTCAGGAATGTTGTGCTTGGGAGGGTAGTTAACCTCACAACCTTTCAAAAAGTACCTGAATGAGTACTTGAGGTGTCATAACATTCAAGGCTATGGGCCAAGTGTGACAATGTGGGATTAGTGCAGGTAGTTATATATTTTTGGCAATACAGACTCGACGGGCCTAACAGCCACATCTGTATTGTAAATCGATAGTTCTGTGAATCTAAACTGGCATTCCCTGTGTAGTATTGAGGAAATGTTCCACTCTAAAAGACATCATCTTTCAATTCAATCAGTAGCTCATCTATCCTTTTAGTGGACTTAAAAGATTCCATGAAGGAGGCGCTTGTAGCACAGTGAAATTGTCCCTTCCTCTGAACTAGCAGGCCCGGGTTCAAGTCCAACTGCTCTAGAGAGAACATCTCTGCATGGGTTTATTCAAAAATATTTGAATGATCCCAAAATCACCATCTGGAAACAAGCAAGGAATTTCTCCCAGCTTCCTGGTCGATGCTGATCCCTAATTTAGTAGCACAAAAACATTTGCTGTTTGCTGTATACAAACCGGCTATTGCATTTGGCTACAGCAGTGATTATACTCAGGAAAGTACTTAATTGATTGTAGAGAACTTTGAGATGTCCTGAGAGCAGACAAGGTAATTTCTGTACGTGCACAACACTAACGACATTGATAAAAAGCACATTGTTTCTCTAGGCACAGATCTGGTTCAGCTACCGGCAACAGAAGGCAAATTGAGTGAGCAGGGAATTGCAGTCTGCCTTGCTACCCAATGCCAACAGTCTCCTCCAGTGGTTATTCAATAGAGTCCAAAAGCAACAAACCTGGCTAGTTCTCCTTTGCCAAGTTCAGGGGCACTGAGGCCAATTAGAAAGCACCCCTGTACTACCACTGCTGACATTCATTAATGGGAGATTAACAAATTTTTATGGTAAGGCTGTCAAAAGCAGAGGCAGATCAATGGAGAGCTGCAAGTCAGTTGTGATTTCAGTAATTGAATAGCAGAGCAGGCTCAAAGGGCTGAACAGACTATTCCTCCTCGAAATGTGTTCATGCAGTGGAAAGTGGAGCAGAAATTTAGATAGGTAGCTACTCACGTCCAATATTCGTGCCCTGCCAGCCCCAATTTCAGTGTAATTCTGTTCTTGCGTGTTGCATTTGGCTCCTCATTTCACTTCTTGAGACTATGCATACCAGATTGGAGGATGGAGGAAGCATTTATGTTATACTGTCATAAGGCATTAACAAACACTTTCCCTAGCAGCACTTACATAACAAAGTTGAATGTGATACTAGCTCTGCTCGTGAATGTCAGGACTCTACTGACAGAGATCACACTGGATTTGCCCTGCCAGCGTGACTCAGGACATTTATACACTGAGATTACACTAGATTTGTCCAGCTAAAGTGATTTAGGACTCTGCGAACATAGATTATACTGAATTTACCTCACTAGTAAAACTCAGAACTTTACTGACATGAGATTATACTGGATTTACCCTGCCAGTGAGAGTCAGCAGTTTACTGACAGAGATTTCACTGCTGGTGAGGATTTTAATTCTTTGATTACATTGGCTTTACTGTAACTCAGGAAGTTTATACACTGTGATTATACTGGATTTGCCTAGCTAGTGTCACTCAGCACTCGACTGATACTGAGATTATACTGAATTTCACAGCCAGTGAGATTTCCCTGCCAATGTAAACCTAAACTCTGCTGACATTGAGATTGCAATGCCAATGTGTGAGGAATTAGAGCTACACTGAGCATCTCTCTAACCTCTGATGTGTATTAATTGCAAGGTCCTTGTCTAGATTCTCAGTGTGGTCTGATTGTCTGGTCTGGTTGCCAGCATGTGTTGGACAGACTAAGCAGGGGACTGTAGCCCAGGTAATTGCATTGTCATCTGACAGCTACAGTTCCCAGCAGTGGATACAGGTGGCCCCCGTCCTAACCCTAGCTGGTTTTCCACTGCCCAGTTTGCAGACACAAGCCCATGAGAAGGGGTGTGTCTGCTGCTGAAGCTGAAGCTGAAGTCAGTTAGCTCAGCATTGAGCACAGCTATAATGGAGGACTAATTGAACACTAGCCTCCAAACCATCATGGATCTCACATTCCACAACGGTTTGACTGATTCTGTGACATTTTTCTTGCTTCCATGTGTCGGCTGACAACAAAGTAGGCAACTGAGAAGTCCAGTCACTATCCAGCTCTCAGTCTCTTGGTAAACTGGGAATGTACAGGAACAGGGAGGTAATTTGCACTAATAGAATCCTTCAGAAAGCTACTTCATTCTGAATAGATATTTATGTCAAACTGTTTGGTTGAAGATTAGTTTGTAACAGTTAATACTGAATCTTTGAAAACATATCAATTTAAGCATAGAGCCTGGTGATTGAAAATACCAAAAGTTGGTTTACATCTCCAAGGGTCAGTGCTGTCAATGACCTCACTGACCCATGAGGACAAAGACACAAATTCAAGTCACCCACTGACCTGTGGGGATTCAGGACACTCTCCCCACTTGGGGGGGGGGGGGGTTCCGCGTAAACACCCTGCACCTGTGGAGCTGTGCAGATCGAGTTACAGTCCTGCCCTTCATATCAAACTAGGAACTTTGAGAGCGTCAGTTTATTCACAACATTTTCCACATAATTAACAGACGGAGATCAAAATGAGAACAATCAGAAATAGACACAGAATCACTGGAGGCCATTCTCAGAAGAAGGTTACTCATTCAGGTGTGGGACACTTGGGGAAGTCCACCTGTTAAACAACGTGTTAGTAACTTGTCCAGACTGAGTGAGTAATTGCCTGCATTCTCACATTCACTGGATAAGTCAGGGAGCTAACCACCGGTTCACCAGAATTCATCTGTAATGTTGTACAATATAGTCCAGTCCCATTACTGAGCTGCTCACGGCTTTGTCCATCCTGGGCTTCCCCTTAGGGCTGTGATCTACACGGAGTGCCCCCCCTCCAGTAAGAGACAGTCACCCAGGAATTGTCCGTCCTCCCGGCGGACTGAAAGTCAATCTCGGCTTTGATTCACAGCACTGATTTCTGCCACCTCCTCCGCAGGCGTTTATAATTAAAATAGAGCTTCTCATTGCAGTCGGCCGCTGAAGAACCTGCTTTCCCCCGCCAATGGTGGGGCAGCTGTCGGAGGGCAGAGTGGTTTGTAGAGAGGCGGGGAGGGTCCACACAGAGGCAGCCCCCCCACCACTCCTCCCTCAAGACAGTACGCAGTCACAGCGTGAGTAGCAGGAGCGACAACACTTACATAGCTTACAGCAAGCACACGGCGGGCTCGCCTCTTCCTCCTCAACCCCCAGTTGCTTGGAGCCCCCGGCCGGTGGGTAGATGGAGCCGTAAGGGTTAGCCACTAGGGCGGCCTGTTTCCCGTTGTGCTGGGCAGCGGCTCCCGGCAAGGAAGAAGGGAGCTTCTCCTTCAGCTCGCCATTGGCGCTGGAGTTGGAGCTCTGGTCCGCCTCAAAAGCATCGTTGGTGAAGTAGGTCTTGATCGGGAGCTGGACGTCCGAGTAAGGGTTTTGTACACTCATCACTCGTCTGTCACCTCGCAGGTAAAATCCCAGAGCTTCCTCTCGCTGACTCCGACAGGGCTTAGTCACCGGATAGTCCTGACCTCCTTTCCACACTTGTGTCTTCAAGTAACTGCAGAAAGCTGACGCGAAACAGCCAACAACTTCCTGGGGGAGGACAGGTAGGAGCTTCAGCACAAGCAGAGTGTGAGGGAGGTGGGCTGTGAACCTGAGCCAGAACACACGCCCATGTATTTACGACCTGCCCTTTGCAATCAATCAGCTACAAAGGCGGGAGGTGACTACAAAATAGCACGAGGTTTCTTTTTGGATCTTTCCCAGCCACACCCGGCTCTCCAAACTGCAGCCACACGTCAGGAATTTAGGAGAAACTTCTTGCGGAGCCTGATGAAAATAAGGAAGCTGGCGAGCATAGGGAGCGTTTGTTCCCGGTAGCATGCACACACACACTCTCTCTCTCTCTCTCTCTCACTCACGCACACACAACTTTAGAGAACTGGATGGGTGCAAGGGCAGAGAAGACTATACAGATAAGACGACCTGGCTACAATCGAAAGGGGCAACACGAACAACAGCACAGACCCATTGGGCTGAATGGCCTGCATTTTCTTTACTCATACTCAAGAGTTTGCTGCAATGTTACACCAGTCACTTCAGCTGTGAGCAGACCTGACTGCGTACTGATATGTTACATTTGCCCAATCCTTGATCTTACTTGCCTCAGAAACTCTTGCTTTTCCACAGCTGCTTCTCCCATTGCAGTGTTCTATGTAAATCCACATCTTATCAGATGACTCAAAATAACTCCCTTTTCACCTCCTAATGATATTTACGTGCCACTGCACCACACCCAGGACCCAATGTTTTTCTCTCTCTGTCCAGGATATTCGATGTTTGTTTCTGTATTGGGCCTGTATGTAAATTCCGCATGTTTTAAATTCCTGTCAGCTCACCTTTTATAGGGTTTCTCAGTGAATGCTTGTCACAGCCTCCAGTAATCTAAATGTTATATTTCTAACAGCCAGGGCACTGACAGACTGATTGCCCCACCCCATTGCTGCTGAAAGATAGGTTACCCCACCCTCATCAGTGAGCTTTGAGTCAGTATTGTCGGAATGAAGAAATAAGGGCCAAAGACAGTCAAATCTCTCCTGTTCAACTAATGTCATCTGGCTCTTTTATGTTCAATTAACCAATGGGGATTCACAGGGATTGTCCTTCACTGGCATTGTCCTTCTCAGAACTGGGGATGTATAGAATTTGTCGTTCCTGATACTGGGAATATACAGGGATTGTCTTATCTGGCATTGGAGATGTAATGGTATTATCCTTCCTGGAATTATTGGTGTGTTGGGATTGTCCAACCCAGTAGTTGTAATCTACTCGGATTGTCCCTCCTGGAACTGTGGCTGTGCTGGAATTGTCCTTTCCTGCAGTGGGGATGTATTGGGATTTTCCTTCCCAGACTGGTGATGTACTGGGATTGATATTCCCCCATAGGTGACACTCCCTGGAATGTCAAGGACTGAGGTTGACCTTGTAGAAGTCTATAAAATCTTGAGGGGCATGGATAAGGTGAATAGTCACAGACTTTTCCTCAGGGTAAGGGAATCCAAAACTAGACAGCATAGGTTTAAGGTGAAAGGGGAAAAATTTATAAGGGACCCAAAGGGCAACTTGTTCATGCAGAGGGTCTGTTTCCGTGCTTTACATCTCGACAACTCTATGATCTTGGACTCCCACTTAATATGGTGGAAATCGAAGCTGCTATTAGGCATGTTAAGAATGGAAAATCCACAAGATTAGACAGGATTCCAATGGAGATTTTCAAACTTGGAGGTGCAGAACTAACCCATCATCTCCATCAACTTTTCCTGAAAAGCTGTGACAAAGGAGAAATCCCTGTCAATCTCAGGGAGGGTCTCCATGCTATCACATTAAAGAAAGAAAACAAGGTGAACTGTGGGAACTACTGAGGAATCTCCCTACTCTAGACCCTTAGGAAAATCAATGCCCGAATGCTCGCGCGGGCCTTATCCCAGTCTCTGAAGAAATCCTCCTGGAAAGCCAGTGTGGCCTCCAACCAAATTGTGGAATCATGGACATGATTTTCACTGCCCAGCAATTCCAAGAGAAGTGCCAGGACACACATCAACCGCTCTACATGGCCTCCATCGATTTGATCAAGGCTTTTAACTTAGTCAGTCAGGAAGTGGTATAGAAGACCATGTTAAAGGCTGGCTGTCCATTGAAATTCATAAACATCCTCTGTCGCCTCCATAACAAGATGTCGATAATGGTCCTCTCTGATGGTAATATGACAGAATCCTCTGAGGTCAAGTAGGGGTGTGTCTTTGCCCCCACCCCTTTCTCTATATTCATTGCAACCATTCTCCATCTTGTCAAGAATAAGCTTCTCAGTGGTGTGGACATTATCTATACGATGTTCAGAAAACTTTTCAACCTCAACCAGTTGAAATCCAAGAAGAAATTGACACTGACCACACTGTGATACTTCAATATATGGAGTGTCATGGAGTCATACAGCACGGAAACAGACCTTTCAGTCCAACTCGTCCATGCCGACCAAGTTTTCCAAACTAAACTAATCCCACTTGCCTGTATTTGGCCCATATCTGTCCAAATCTTTCCATTTCATGTACCTGTCCAAATGCCTTTTTAATGTTGTAACTGTACCTGTACCCATCACTTCCTCTGGCAGCTCATTCCATACACAAACCACCTTCTGTGTGAAAAAGTTGCCCCTCCAGTCTGTTTTAAATCTTCCTCCTCTCACCTTAAAATTACACTCTCTAAGTTTGAACTCTGCAACACTAGGTAAAAAGGTGATCAGAACTGTACACAGTACTCCAAAGTGTCCTCACCAAAACATGCTGTACAATCACAAATGATGTCCCAACTCAATGGTCTGAGCAAGGAAGGCAAGCATTCCAATTTTCTGAAGAAGGGTCTAGGCCCGAAATGTCAGCCTTCCTGCTCCTCTGATGCTGCTTGGCCTGCTGTGTTCATCCAGCTCTACACCTTGTTATCTCAAGCATTCCAAATACCTTCTTTGCCACTCTCTCTGCCTGGGATGCAACTTTCAATGAACTATGTAATTGAATCCCTTGGTCTGCCTACTGTACAACACTCTCCAAGGCCCTACCATTTTCTGTGCAAGTCCTGCCCTTTTTTTGTCTTACCAAAATCATATACCTTGCATTTATCTAAATTAAACTCCATCTGCCATTCCTCGGCCCATTTGTCCAATTAATTAAGATCCCTTTGTAATCTTTGATAACTTTCCTCACCATCTATTATATCACCAGTTTTGGTGTCATTCATAGACTTACTAACCATGCTTCCTGTATTCTCATCCAAATCATTTATATAAATGACAAAGAACAGTGGACCCAGCACTGATCCTTGTGGAACACCGCTGCTCATAGGCTTCCAGTCCCAAAAAAAACCCTCCACCACCAGCCTCTGCCTCCTACCATCAAGTCAGTTTTGTATCCAATTGGCAAGTTCTCCCTTAATCTAACTTTACTAACCAGTCTATCGTGCAGAACCTTGTCAAATGCCTTACTATAGTCCATGTAGACAGTGTTTACTGCTTTGCCCTCAGCTATTTTCTTGGTCACATCTTCAAAAAACTCAATCAAGTTTGTGAGACATGATTTTCCAAGCAGAATGCCATTTTTACTATCCCTAATCAGTTCTTGCCTCTACAAGTGCATGTAAATCTTGTCTTCAGAATCCCCTTCACCAGCTTACCCACCACTGATGCCAGACTCACAGGTCTGTAGTTCCCCGGCTTCCCTTTGTAGCCTTTCTTAAATAAAGGCACAACATTAGCCACTCTCCTGTCTTCTGACACCCCATGGTTATAGATACAAATATCTCTGCTAGCAACCCTGCAATTTATTCCTTAACTTCCTGGGATACGCTTGATACAGATTTATCCACGTTTTTTTTAAGACGTCCAGCACTGTAGGCTGTTTTCAAGACATGAACATTTACTTCCTCGCATTCCCTAACTTCCATGTCTTTTGCCACAGTAAATACTGAAGTGAAATTTTAACATTCGTTCAATATCTCCTCCATCTCCTGTGGTTCCACGCATAAACAACCTTGTTCATTTTTAAAGGGCCCTATTCTCTCCCTAGTTGCTCTTTTGCCTTAATATACTTGTAGAATCTCTTGGATTCTTCATACCCTCATCTGCCAAAACTATCTAATATCCCTTTTTGCCCTCCTGCTTTCCCTCTTAAGAATGCCCCTACCCTCGTTATAATCTTCAGGAGATTTACTTGATGCCAGTTGTCTATGCCTGACACATGTATCCTTCTTAGTGAATGTTCAAGGTGGGATTTGGGATGCCGTTCAAGTGGGGTTGCTTTGTCGTGGATGGTGTTGAATTACTTGAATTTTATTCAAAGCTGCGCCAAACAGAGCAAGGAGGAGCAATTTCAACACAACCCTCACTTTAACCTTGCAGATGGTGGACAGCCTTTGTGAGTCAGGTGATGAGCTATTCAAAACCGACTCACCACCTCTTGTAGCTACACTTATCTGGCTGATCTAGTTAAGCTTCTGGTAACTCACAGGTAGTGGTGGGGGAGAGTGGGTGCAGTTTAAGTGTTATTAGTGCCATTGAATATGAGGGGAAGATAGTTTGACTATCTACTGCTAGAGATTGTCATTACCTGTCACTTGTGGAGCATGAATATTAATTGCCATTTATCACCCCAAGTCTAAATATTGTCCAGGGCTTGCTGCTTGTGGGGATGACTATTTTGTTATCTGAGGAGCCATGAACTGAATTTGCCACATAAATACTGCAGCTACAAACATAGTTTAGAGGCTCGGAATTAATCCCACCATCTACGTGACACAAGTCAAGATGTGGTAAAATTGTCCCTACTTGCCCAGATGAATGCAATAGTGAATAAGCAGCCCCACTTCAACTCCTATATCGGAGGGAAGATCATTGATGAAGCAGCTGAAATATTGTTGCCTCGGATAACTCCTCAGTCATGTTCTGAGGCTGAGATGATTGGCCTGCAACATCACATTTCATTCAATGTTGCTAGATTATTATTAGACAAAGACTTTAAATTGTATGGAACCAAGAGAGGCAAGTGGAGTTAAGATACAGATCAGAATTGAGCAAAATGAATGGCAAACAGTCCTGAGAGACTAAATGGCTGTTTCTAGCTCCAGTTTGCAGAACACCCCACTACTACCTGACGGATATGCTATTGACAGCATCTGTCTAGCACCCTCCCAAAACCTCCCACCTCACCAACTCTTCATCCTCTTTTAAGGCTCTCCTTAAAATATATCATTATGACCAAGCTCCTGCTCAGTTCTCTGAATATCTTTGGTTGTTTTCATGAAGTACCTTGGGATATTATACAATGTTAATGGCACTGCATAAGTGCTGTTGTTGCTGTAAATGAACAAGAAGCTTTTCTCTGCTTGCTGAAAGGAGTTTGATGGATTCATTGAACCTCAACAAATTCTGTAATTTGGTTAAATTCAAAGTAAACAGGAGGCTTTGTGGTGAGAATGAAGACAATAGTGAACATAGAATTTAATAACAATTGAAAAGAATGCTGTATGCCCCATGCCATCTATCAGATGAAATGATACATTGAAGCCCCATCTGCAATCTCAGATGATGTAGAAGATCTCACATCTTGACCAAAACAAAAATGGAAGTTGGTCCTGGCCTCCTGGTCAACATTTACTCATCAACCAACATCAGTAGAACAGATTCTCAGGAAGCTGGCACATTCCTGTTTTAAAAACTTTATTAAATGCAATTGTGGAAATTTTGAATATTAGGGAGTCACAGAATTGTTATGGTACACAAGGCAGCCATTCAGCCCATCTGTCTGATGTATTTGCTGTGTATATGACCATGGTAGTACATATTTGTACATGTTGAATTTGCCCTTTGTTTCTGTTTTATTCCTTATAAAGGTTTATAGAATCAAGAAGATCGTAGACAAGGTGAATAGCAAGGGTAACCTCCTTAGGGTGGGGTAGTTCAAAACATATTTTTAAGATGAGGGGAGAAAGTTTTAAAAAGGACTAGAGGGGCAACTTTTTTACACAGAGAGTGGTTCGTGTGTGGAGTAAACTGCCAGATGAAGTAGTGGATGCAGGTACAATTACAAAGACATTTGGATACATGCATGAATAGGAAAGGTTGGAAGGGGTTTGGGCCAAACACAGGCAACTGGGACTAGTTTAGTTTGGGAACATGGTTGGCGTGGACTAGTTGGACCGAAGGGTCTGTTTCCATGCTCTGAGACTCTATGGCTTCCAGTTAGACCCTCAGTTCTCAGACTCCAATTCCCTGCTCCTGGCTCTTAATTTCCAGTTCCAATTCTCAGTTCCCAGCCCCTGTGTCCTAGTTCTTATCTTCCAATTTCCAGCTTCTAGTCCTCACCCCCCCCCTCCCCCCCAATCCTATCCTCTCCCTCCAGCTGCATCCACACATTCCAGATCCCAGGTCCCAGCTCCTAACCCCCTCCTTCCAGTTTCCATTACCTTAGCCCCTGCATCCAGTTCCTTGCAGCTAACCCTCTGTTCCAGTTTCCATCTCCTACCCCTGCTCCCAGTTCCCATCTCCTAGCCCCAGTTCCCAGCTCATAGCCCTCAGCCTCCAGTTCCAAATTATGAGACCCCAGCTCCTAGCACCTCCCAGCTCCTAGCTACTTTCTACTGGTTCTTAGCTCCTGGTCCCCTGGCTCCTAGCTCCCGATCCCTGATTTGGAACCCTGTTCACACCCATTTGTTGAAACTGTGTCGGCATATATGATAACTCTGCCCAAATGCTACAGAGACTTCTCTGCCAACAGCCTGCTGGTAAATCACAGGGTAGCTGTAACATCTGGTGTTGTGCCTTTTGTAGACGGAGCCATGACCTCCATTTCACCTTGCAGAGATATATCTGAAAGTGACTCTGTTTACTGCCAACAGCAAAGGAAGGAATATTATTTCTATAAGTCACAAGCACCATTCACACAAGTAAACAAGTAAATGTCTATTGTGTAAACTAACATGATGATATCAATGTGAAGCCCTCAAAAGCAACATGAGAAAAGCTGGTATTTACCTCTTGCACTGACTGCCTTCAGACAAACCTTGCACTACACCCTCTGGCCTGGAAATAGGAAAGGGATTAGCTTTCAATCCAGACCCATGAGTTAAAGTCAGTAACCCATTGACACAGGCAATGCTCTCCTGTGCAAATAATCCTCATCCCCCTGTCACACAGGCAGTACTCACCTGTCACATACAAACTCCTTTTCCTGGCACACAGGCAGAGTAATGGAAGTTTGAGAAAACAGGGCCATCATGCAACCTTTGCTTAGCTGTAACTTACTCACTCATGCTCAGTTTGGGTTTTGCCAGGATCTTCACCTCCTGACCTCATTATAACATCAAACATGGACAAAAGAGCTAAACTCCAAAGGTGAGGTGAGAGTGACTTCCCTCATCATTTTGGGGCTGCACTTATCCAAGTGTGGCATCAAGGAGTCCGAGCAAAACTGAAATCAATGGGAATCAAGGGGCAAATTGTCCGCTGGTTGATGTCGTAGCTGGCACATCAGAAGATGATTGTGGTTGTTTGAGGTCAGTCATCTCAGCTCAAGACTTCTCTGCACGTGTTCCTCAGGGTAATAAAAAAACAAAAGAACTGTGGATGCTGTAAATCAGGAACAAAAACAAAGTTGCTGGAAAAGCTCATCAGGTCTGGCAGTATCTGTGAAGGAAAAACAGATTTAACATTTCGGGTCAGGTGAGGAAGGTTCTGAGGAAGGGTCACCGAACCCGAAACGTAACTCTGTTTTTTCCTTCATAGATGCTGTCAGACCTGCTAAGCTTTTCCAGCAATTTTGTTTTTGTTCCTCAAGGTAATGTCCTAAGCCCAACTATCTCCAACTCCTTCATCAAGGACCTTCCCTCCATCATAAAGTCAGATGTGAGGATGTTTGCTGATGATTGTACAGTGTTCAGCATCATTGGCTACTCCTCAGATGCTGAAGGGGTCCATGTCCAAATGCAGGAAGACCTGGACAATATCCAGAATTGGGCTGACGACTGGCGAAGTAACAATCATGCTCCCCGACTATATCACGCGATGATGATTTCCAATCACAGCGAATCTAGCCATCTTCCTTTGACATTCAATGGCTTTGCCATTTCTGAATTCTTCCACTTCCAATATCCTGACGGGTGAACGTTGACCAGAAACTGAACTAGACCAGTGATATAAATACTGCGGCCGCAAGAATAGATCCGTAGCTGGGAATTCTGCATTGAGTAAGTAACCTCTTGATTCCTTCTACAGGCACAACTCAGGAGTGTGATGGGATATTCTGCAAGTGCCTGACTCCAACAACACTTAAGAAGTTCAAGGCCATCCAGGACAAAGCAGCCCTTGATAGGCACCTTTCCATTACCTCCAACTTTCACTCCTTCCACCCCTGCCGTACAATAATATGCACAACAATGTCAGTGTGTACCATCTACCAGATGCACTGCAGCAGCGCATCAAACTACTTTGATAGCTCCTTGTAAACCCTTCTGTCCAGAAGGGCAAGAGCGTTAGATACTTGGGAGCACCACAACTTGGAAGACCCTCTCTTAGCCAAACATGATCCTGACTTGGAACTATAACCTTGTTCCTTCAATGTCACTGGGTCAAAATCATGGAACTCCCTCTCTGACAGCACTGTGAGTTTACCTACAGCACATGGACTGCTGTAGTTCAAGAAGGCAACTCATCCTCACCTTCTCAAGGGCAACTAGGGATAGGCAATAAATGCTGACCTAGCCAAAAATGTCCATACTCTGAATAAATTGAAAAAAGAAATGAAAATTTATTCTGGATGGTTTCTATCTCCTTGAGTTTCATTGGAGCTGCACTAATCCAGACAAGTGGAGAGTATTCCACCACTCTCCTAACCTGTGCCTTGTAGATGGTGGACAGGGTTTGAGGAGTGAGGAGATGAGTTACTCACTGCAGGATTCCTAGCCTCTGACCGGCTCTTGTAGCCACAGCTAGTCAGTTCAGTTTCTGATCAATGGTAACCTCCAGGATGTTGATAATGGGGGATAGTAGTAGTGATAGTAAAGTCAAAATCCTTTCAATGAGAAAGTGTGCAACAACTCATCTCCCCAGTCCATTAAGCCCCACATATGGCTGAGTCTGCAGCTCACGCATTGGACTCATCAGGCATCTCGGATCCTATCAAACTGGAGTGTAAACAAGTCATCCTTATCCCAAGTCTAACAATATTAAACAAGGGTTTAATCCCCTTCATGACCTTGCACTATGTGCAATAGAACCTATTGTCTAGAGCAACAGAACAATAGCATTTCCAACCAACCCTGTTAAATCCACCATTGCAATAATTTCTCCAAAAATAAGAATGAGTTGTTAAATTGCTTGGATCTCTCTGAATGTAACTTTTGGTGGTGTAGTCAGTGCCAGTCACATGGTCACATGACCAGATCCAGTAAATGCAGAGGGAAAGGAGAATCGGGAAGACAAACATAATTTATAATTAGGAGTACAGATAGTATCAGGAGTCCCAGATGATATGTTATCTGTCTGATGCCAAAGTAAGGGACAACCCAAGCCAGCTTGAAAGGATATTGGAGTGACGGGGGCGTGGATCCACTTGTTGTGATCCGTGTTGGGACCAATAACGTAGGCAAATGGTCCAGTTTGGGGAATATCAAAATAAAGTAACAAGACAGAAAGTAAAGAAAAAGTCAGGAATCCTATTTTGGGAATGGCAAGTAATGGGAAAACTATAAGAAGTATATTGATTAAACTGAAAGAGAGAAATAATATATAGATGAATAAAGCATCAGTGCTGTTGGACAGTTTAAAGTGTACGGCCCGAGTAAGAGTTCTACACGAATGGAGTATAAGGAATAAATTTAATGAGCCGCAAGCACAAATTCAAATTGGAGATTATAATATTGCAACTATTACTGAGACATGGCTGCAGGTTGGTTAGGATTGGAATCTGATTTTTAGGTTTACAGGACGGACAAGAAAAATGGCAGAGCAGGTGGAATAGCTTTACTGATTAGAAACAAAATTACTTCAGTGGTGGGGGAGGATATAATGAGAGGAAAGTATTCAGTGGAGACTGAATGGGTGAAACTGAGGAACAGTAAAGGATTTAATACAGTAGTAGGTTTCATGTACATACCCCTGAAGTGCTCGATTGTATACATGCAAAAATGAGGCAATTGTGTAGCAAAGGCAGAAGAAGATAGAGTAGAATACCCTTTATTGTCACATGTACTCCAGTACAGGAGTACAGGAGTACAGTGAAAAGTTTTACAATGTTGTCTCTTATAGCGCCGCATTAGGAACAAGTACCTAGGTACAAATCTTAGATATGAAAGAGGAATGAAAAGAAAAGTATTTGCGTTACTTTATAGTGTTTAAAAAATAAGTCAGAAATAAGACATAGCCAAAGGATTGACATTACAGTCAGATAAAAAATAAAGTTTCAAATAAACATTATGTTGCAGCAGCTCAATGAATGGGCTGACTGCCTGCACCAGACCTCAGTCCAACAACCGTCCCCGCTTGGCTTCAAGCCTCCAGTCTGCTTCGTACTGGCTCTCAGGTGGTCCAAGGTAAGTTCCAGGACTGCTTCCCCTCTGCCAGCCTCCACCCAGGACTGCGTCCCCCGCGTCAGCCACTGCCCGGGACTGTTCCCCCACATCGGCCACTGCTCTGGGACTGTTCCCCCACATCAGCCACTGCCCGGGACTGTTCCCCCACATCAGCAACTTCCTGGGACTGTTCCCCCACATCAGCCACTGCTGTAGGACTGTTCCCCCACATCAGCCACTGCTCCGGGACTGTTCCGCCACATCAGCCACTGCTCCGAGACTGTTCCCCCACATCAGCCACTGCTCCGGGACTGTTCCCCCACATCAGCCACTTCCTGGGACT
>JAHRHZ010000035.1:2583547-2596167 GCA_024137785.1 Ginglymostoma cirratum | reverse complement strand
CCTTTCTGCTCCTCTGAAGCTGCTTGGCCTGCTGTGTTCATCCAGCTCTACACGTTGTTATCTCAGATTCTCCAGCATCTGAAGTTCTTACTATCTCTTAGATATTTGGAACTCTCTTTCACAAACGGCAATTGATTTAAGATCAGTTGTTAATTTTAAATCTGAGATAGATAATTTTTTGTATTTAGCAAAGCTATTAAGGGATCTGGGTCAAAAGTAGGCATATGGAGTCAGGCCACAGATTGACCATGATCTCATTGAGTGTTGGAACAGGTTTGAGGGGCTGATGGCCTATTCCTGTGTTCTTATGCCCCTGTGTTATTGATCTGATGCATAGCACATCAGTTTTCAACAAGTCTATGTTTTATAGCAATAAAGACCATTGTCCATTTTACGCAGCGCCTCTACTAATAGACCCAACAATATTTACATTCACTTCATCACAGAATGTGCAGCTTTACCCTGGTCTTGTGGCCAAAGTATTTCTATGCTGTTCCTGGTCACCGGTGACCCCTATCTTTCCTCAACCCAAGATGGTGATTATTTGGGATTCAGTAATTGTGGTCCCATGATAAAGATCATGGGTGGCACGGTGGCTCAGTGGTTAGCACTGCTGCCTCACAATGTCAGGGACCCGGATTCAATTCCACCCTCGGATGACCGTCTGTGTAGAGTTTGCACATTCTCTCCGTGTCTGCGTGGGTTTCCTCCGGGTTCTCCAGTTTCCTCCCACAGTCCAAAGATGTACAGGATAGGTGGATTGGCCATGGAAAATTGCCCATTGTGTTGAGGGATGTGTAGATTAGGTGGGTTATTGGGGAGTTGGTGTGGGTGGAATGTTCTGAGAGTCGGTATGGACTTGTTGGGCCGAAAGGCCTGTTTCCACACTGTCAGGATTCTATGATGATCTATGAGTTGATGGTTCCACTTTACTTTGTGCAAGAACTATGTGACTATAGACAACTTAATTAATGATGCTATTAAGGTGCAACATTATCTGAAGATTTGCAAATTATGAGCAAACAGCACATTCCAGCTTGGTGATGGAGGAAAGGACGTTGATGAAGCGTGTGTAAATTGTTCAGCGAAAGCCACTTCCCTGAGCAGATAATAAGAACTGCCGATGCTGGAGTCAGAGATAACACAGTGTGGACCTGGAGGAACACAGCCGGCCAGGCAGCATCAGAGGAGCAGGAAAGTTGACGTTTCGGGTCAGGCCAGGTTAATGAGTGGATGGTTGATCATCTCATGAAGCTAAGCCAGACATTTGAGATGACATCCACAAAACTGAAAGCCGAGCACTAAGAAGATTTTCTCACTCTCAGGTGTAATGCTTTCCTTGGTAACAAGGGGCTCAAGATACTGTACTTTTGATGGAAAAGTTGGCACTTCTCTGTTTTTTTCTTTTGAGTTGAACTATGACAAGCAGCTAAAATGGTGTCTAATCTCAGAAGGGTTTCCTCCAATGTCAAGTTGAAGACAAATACTTTGTCCAGATACACCAGAGGTGACTGAAAATTAATGTCGGCAAAAGCCTTGTCCATCTCCTGCATGAAGGTGACAGGGACGCTATAGAGCCAAAATAACATTCTTGAGTATTTGGAAAGTCACCAGCCCCTTGTTCAGAATGCCATCTTTTCAATGTCACATTCAGAGATGTGTAGCTAGTTATAGGCGTGGGTCAAAGCAAGACTACACAATTACTTTGTACCTTGTGAACTTGCAATGCTTCCTCAGTCCCAGGTAGAGGTTCAGCATCCTCATCAGCCTGTGTTGAGCATCTGGATCGACACAGATCCTCAGTTTTCCGTCTTTCTTTCTCTCAAGGACTGTGGGAGAGACAGTTGGACTTGACGGCTCTCAGATGATATCTCATTTCAAAGACTTCTACAGGTAGTCCCAAACCTCTTTCCAGTGCTGGGCTGTGATCCAGTGGTAAGGAATTTTTACTGGATATAATCCTGTAGCTTCTCAAGTCACAATATTAAATGTCAGCATAATTTTTGCTGAAAGGTGTCCCGTACTTAGGGAGAGCAGAAACAGGCTGCTCTTTCTGGTCTGCTCTAACTCACCAATGTATGTCTTTGAAATGAGATTCCAGAAGTCTTTTCCTGTTAATTCACTGTTCATGATGTTGGCAGGTTAGAAACAGCCTGATTCCGTGCTACTCAAACAGAAGCCCCTGGCTATGAAACATGTGTTAGGATAGGTATAATACGAGATCTATAACCCCAATGAAGCAGAGACTTGGATGAGCAAAGAGACATCAATCAAACAAGATGTTCAAAGAATTATTGGTAACAGTTGACACCCCTGCTCCTGTGTCAGATGGGCATGACACTTCTACCTCACCAAATTTCACGCTCACTGCAAATTTCATGCCCTGTACACAAGACTGAGCCTCTTCCTGAAAGAAGCCTTCCACCTACCCACTACCTGGGTCTCGGTGGGTAGCCTAATTAGTTTAATACCTGGTGAGGAGGGAAGGGCATTGCCCTGGATTGCACTCTGTGCATGACGGCAGTGGTGGTCATGTTGAGTGCTGTCTCGTTTGTAGTAGCCAGCTCCATCATAATTCCAATACCTCTTTGAAGCTTTCCTTGAGTGGGATTAGCCATGAGGTGAGATAGGAAAACAAGGATCATTCTGAGCTTGCTGTGTACCAGTCTGCCTGGCTGCCTCTTCAGCCTGAGGTCTACATCCTAGTATGCACAGACAGTCACCTCCCTAATGGAGGCCTCTGTCCTGGTCTTAGGAGTCCAATCTTTCCCCATAATCTGAATGATATGATCCCACACATTGAAGAAAGACAATTGAGATCTGTTATTAGCAGCACTGACTGAGCTAGTGCAATCCTAAAGAATGTTACACTGGGCCTGCGGCAGGGTCTAAGCAACCAACAAGAAGGACAAACATACCTAGCCTCATCCTCAACACCTTCGGCAGCTGTATCTGTCCTTTAAAATATCCAAGGGAGTGACCAACACAGAGTTCTTGATATGGAGGTGTCAGTGTTGGACTGGGGTGGACAAGGTTAGAAATCATGTGTCACCGGGTTATAGTCCAAAAAGGTTTATTTGAAAGCTTTTGGAGCCTTGCTCCTCCTTAAGGTGTTAGTGAGAGATGTGGAATCAGACACAAAATTTATAAGTAAAAGAGCAAAGGGTCACACAACTGATGAGGATGTATTAAACAAATCTAAGATGCTGTTAAATCTTTAATCAGTTAGAAGGTTTTAATTGATTAATATTTATATGTAAATCCACAAATTTCTTTCAAGAAGCCTGAGAGAAATAAAGGTTTTGTCAGTGTAAAGAAGACGTGACATTTTAGGTCAGACAATCCAGGTTAGGTGTGAGGCCTTGCATAGAATCTATTTGTGTTTTGGTTTGGAGTCAGACTGGTTTTATTTCTAAAGTAGGAATTTATAAAACGCCACATTGACTGACTGTCTATAAACTGTGCGCTTTTTGAACAAAATAGAATGTATCTGCAAGTACAAATTCACCCCATAGATTTACCTGTGTGTATGTGTGTGGGGAGGGAGAGACAGCGTGTGGTGAGGGGGAAGGGAGAGTGTGTGTGTGTGTGTGTTAAATGAGATTTCAACCTAGTGAAACTATCAGGCAGAATTAATTGCGCAGCAAACTGCATAAACAACGTGCAACGGATGGATTGAAGTGACTCTACAATCAATGGATCAGATCTAAGCTCTGCATTCCTGCTACATCCAGTCATGAATAATGGTGATAATTAAACAACTCACTGATGGAGGAAGCTCCACAGATTTAAAGGCAAAGTCCAGGATCATAGGTCTTAAAGTCTTTTATCAGAATTATACAGTCATAGAGCACAGAAACAGACCCTTCAGCATAACCAGTCCATGCCAACCATTGTCCCACACTAAACCAGTCCTCCTGCTTGTGCTTGTCCCATATCCCTCCAAACATTTCTTATTCATGTACCTATCTAAATGTATTTTAAACATTGTAACCGTACCCACATTTTCCACTTCCTCTGGAAGTTCATTCCATACATGAACGACTCGCTGTATAAAACAAAACATGCCCTGTTGTGTCTTTTTAAAGTTATTTTTGTCTCACCTTAAAAATATGCCCCCTAGTCTTGAAATCCCCCACCTTGGGGAAAAGTCATCTGTCATTCACCTTATCTATACCCCTCACATCTTTATAAACCTCTATAAGGTCACCCCTCAACCTCCTATGCTCCAGTGGAAAAAAGTCCCAGCCTCTCCTTATAACTCAAACCCTCCATTTCCAGCAACATGCCAGTAAATCTCTTCTGAACCTTCTCCAGCTTAACAATATTCTTCCTAGAATAGGACGACCAGAACTAGACACCCTGCTCCAGAAGAGGCCTCACCAATGTCCTGTACAACCTCAACATAACATCCCAACTTCTATACTCAAAGTTCTGAGCAATGAAGTGCCTTCTTAACCAACCTATCTATATGTGATGCAAACTTAAAAGAATAATGTACCTGAACCCCTCAGTCTCTCTGTTCCACAACATTTAGCAAGGCCCTCTTTCTAATTGTATTAATCTTGCCCTTGTTTGTTTTTCCAAAATGCAATACCTTTCATTTGTTCAAATTAAACTCCATCTGCTGCTCTTCAGCCAATTGCTCAAGATTATTAGCGGAGACACCATTCTTTTTTTGGTAAATGAGATTTTTTTTTCTGTGTACACTGGAGGAGTAGTTATGTTCATGGGCAAATAATCCAAGAAACATGATTAAAATCTCATGATGGGACTGTAAGAACTTCAATCCACTTTAAAAAAAAAACAAGCTGTATCAGTGAGTCACCATAAAACCATTCTGGAATATCATAAAAATCCAATAAGTTGATTAGTGTCCTTCAATGAAACATATTTATTGTTTGTACTCATCTGACCTGTATATTACTCCATATTAACTGCACCCTGAAGCGACCTAGCAAACTGTTCGGCTGTATCAAGCAGAATTTTAAGTGCAAGTTTTGCCATTATTACCCACATCTCAAGGAAGAATAAAACATTTTTTCAACCAGGATGTGAAGAAAGCCAGCCTGTGGAGCTTTCAGCAGCCTCTCCCCTGCCCTGAAGGCAGCTGAGTGGAACATTCCAGAGTTTACACATTACAGTCTAAATTACGCTGCCTAACCTGTTTGACGGTACATGATTAACTAGTTATACGGTTCCAACAAAACTGAAGCCCAAGAATTGTTGAAGACTTTGATTTATCCACCTGTTTGTCTTGGCACAGTATCAGATTATATTCCTAAATTTATCCAGAGACATTGCCTGGGAGGGGACTTTTGTCAGTGGTGCACTGTTCCAGATGACAGAATTGCAAGTAGGTGCCACTTGCCCTCTCTCACTTTGCTTTGTTTCCTGTGCAATTGCAATTAAAGTTCAAAGTGGCTGCTGTATAAGAGAGACACAAGCTATCTCATGGCAGCAAGAGCATTTCATTGGTGAAACCGACTGTCTCCTGACTGTATGGGAAGGTTAGAAAGGAATCTCCTGGCAAACAAGGAGGCTCTGCATCATGGTCAAACCTTTCCTATTCAACTCCTTCACCTGAAACATAAAACTTATGAAGAGTACAAAACATTTTTAAAATTAACTTATACTTGTAAATATTTCATATTAGATTGGCTTTACTTTATTGATGTGTGTATCATTGTTATTTGTTGAGAGTAGATAAATGTGCACACCTCATCAAAACTGGCACACACTGATGGTTACATGAGAGTTAGGAACATTACCTTTACCATGAAAGAAATAATATTGTGATTTGTTTTGGTTCACTTTTTAATGAATGTTAACCTAAGAGGCTTGTGTTACAGTCACCACACTGTGGCGCATGGCTGAACGTGCAGCTTACCTTCTTTGTAATATTGAGGATATGGCCTGAGATCACTCTCGGTGGGGAGAATTGAAATATTGTGGGCGAACTCAAAATCTCTGCTAGGACTTTGCCAACCAATATGCTGTGATAGCACACATTTGAGTAGCACTGACATTGCTGTTCAGGCTGCTCATTTTCTCCCCCTTGATTGACTGATCTCACTAGCCCACCTCCCACAGAACCAGGATGCCAGGCCTTTCACACTTGACTCCTCCACACCCCTGACCATACCCTCTGACCTCTTCAAGTAAGACAAGCCTTCAAAAACCTTTCTAAATCCAATCAGGCAAATTATTAGCTCATCAATCTACTTTCGTTCATCAGCAAAGTGGCAGAATGTGTCATCAGCAATGGTATAAAGTACTTACCAACAATTGTCTCACTGATGCTTAGTTTGGATTTGCTAAGATCACAAGGCCCATGACCACATTGTATGGCCTTGTTGAAAGAGGAGGTGGTAGCGTAGTGGCAATATCACAATGTAGAGATTGTAACAAGGTCAGCCAGGTGAACCTCATAGAATATGAGTTCCCTGATTGGGAACTCTTAATCTGGACCAATCAGGGACCCCTGGCTGACAGATACAATAAGAGTGTCAGAGGTTCTGTTTACTCTCAGAGCTGGCTGTGAGGGAGCTGGATCAGTGTCAAGGACTCTCCACGTGTAAATGAACAATGACTTGATGACAGAATGCCAGCCTCTGTGGAGTTACTTTAGTGGCAACGAGAGAAAAGCTCAATAGGAGAAGAAATTCACTCATAACAGTTGTGTTTGAGTTGGGGTAATTATTTCTGGCATCAAGCCATTGTTTGGGAAGCTTGACCTGTTCGATCCTGTTATCATAGACTGGGCCCAGTATGTTGAAAGAATGAGCTATTTTGGTGCAGGTGTAAAACCACAAGTAATTCTCCTGACAGCTTGTGGACTGAAGAGTTTTTTCAGCTATTAGGAGCCTAACTTGCCCTGAGGCACCAATTACTAAAGCCTTTCAAGAGTTGACAAATTTAGTTAAGGAATATTAAGACCCCAAGCTTCCTCTAATTCTGAGATGCTATCAGTTTAACTGAGCAATTCAAGAACCAGGAGTATCTGTATCGGGATTTTTGAATAGGTTAACACAGCTGGCTGAGGCACGTGACTTTGGTTTAACTCTTAATGAGACACTGTTTGATGCGTGGAATTATTGATGTAACCATGCAAAAGTGCCAATAGCTGAAGTCCAACTGGACTTCAAACAGGCGCTACAAGTGGCTTTATCATTGGAACATGCAGCGGATGGAGTAAATGAGTTGCAGGGTATTCCAATGGAAGTGGACACCCTCACCAGTCCGACTGACCTTAGGGAAATACCACTTGAGTGAAGACAATTGCACAGCCTCACTTAGGACATATCCTCAACAGAGGAACTGTAGGTCATCCCACAGCAAAACCCCAAAACAAAACCAAGCCTCAGCCAAATGGTTAAAGTTAAACCTGCACTTTCGGGAGCAGCTGTAAGACCCATGCTGCTGAGCAACATTCAAATCAGAACCAATCAAAATGAAAGTCTGGTTAAATGATCACCTGGTTCTAATGGTGATTGATACCGGCATGGCCATTTCAGTCATTGCAGAACCAGTCTTTAACAAAATTCACTCTGGACTCCAGAGTTTGCACCAGACCTTGGCTAAACTGAGAAACTATACCAGGGAACTTTTACAGATTAAGGATACATCTTCGGTTCTGGTCTGTTATGAGAAGTATCTGGTTCAGTTACCACTGATTGTAGTAAAAAGGTTGGGCCCAAGCTTGATGGAGCAAAATTGGTTGAGAGAGATTCACCTAGATTGGCTCAACATTTTTCGATTAGAAAATGGCTGCCTGAGTGAAGTCCTAATAACATACCCGGAAATCTTTTTCGGAAGGTCTAGGAACTATCAAAGGAGCCAAGGCCAACTTGTATGTTGACCAGGAGCAATTCTGCAAGGCTCGCCCAGAACCATTGTGAAACCTGCCAAGTCGGTTCGCCTCTGTGGAGATTTTCAACAAATGGTAAATTGCTTTTTGCAGCAGGATGAATACCCAGTCCCTCGCATAGGGGATTTATATGCATATCTAGCAGGGGTCTGTTCTTCACAAAGCTGGACATGAACCATGAATACTTGCAGTTGCAGTTAGATGAGGATTCCCAGAAGATTGCTACAATTAATACTCATAGGATTTTGTACCAATATACGAGAGTGCATTTGGGGTATTGTCAGCCTATGTGATTTTTCAGTGGATGATTGAGAACATTTTACAAGGTCTACCCCCAGTCACTATTTATCTAGATGACATGCTAATAGCAGGGAAGATTAGTAAGGTGTACTTAGAGAACTTCAATGTAGTCCTTAGATGTTTATTTAGGCCTTAGAAGGGAAAAATGTGAGCTCGAGGCCCCCCCACCCTCCAAATGACCTATTTGGGTGACACAGTCAACAAAGCTGGGTTACACCCATTGGATAATAAAGTGAGGGCAATCAAAGGTGTCCCAGCTCCCACATCGGTACCAGAGCTTAGGTCTTTCCTTGAGCTGGTAAATTATTACAGAAAGTTCATACATAGCCCGGCCTCCTTCATGGTACCTTTGCATCAACTCCTAAAAAAAGGGTCAGCGTTGGAAATGGTTGCATAGCCAAGCCACAGCTTTCAGGGAAGTGAAGAAACAGCTATCATCCTCCTAAGGTGTTGGCACACAATGATCCCAAGTGAGATCTAGTATTGATATGCAATGCCTCCCTGTACAGCATCAGGGTGGCACAATGGACAGAAATGCTCAAAAGAGTATGCATCCAAGAGTTTGGCAGATGCAGAGTGTAAATATGCCCAGATAGAGAAGGAAGGTTTGGCAGTCATAATTGAAATCAGGGAGTTCCACCAATACCTTTACGGATATAGATTTGTAATAATAATAGATTGCAAACCCTTACTAAGTTTACTTAAACAGGACAAGGCAGTGCCACCCATAGCTTCAGGTCAAACTCAGTGGTGGGCTCTAATACTAAGTGTGTGTAATTACAAGTTGGAACATCGTCTGAGAAGCCAAGTAGCAAATGCATTGAGCCACCTCTCACTGGCAGATACACCTTTGGTGGTACCACCATGGGAAGAGTCATTCATGGTTTTAGATTTTCTGAATGCACTTCCAGTCACAGCTGACAACATCAGACTTTGGATGTAGAAAGGTCCAGTCTGGTAAAACTGAAATAGCTGAAGGTGTGTGTAAATAAAGGGTGACTTGGTGACAGTATACTGGCCTCTGTGGAGCTATTTCACACCAGACTACTAATCCAGAGCCTCAGCTAAAGTTTTGGATTGTTGTGATGAAGTGGTAATGTCCCTACCTCAAAGCAAGAAAGCCCTGATTCAAGTCCCACCTGCTGCAGAGGTGTATCGTAACACATCTGCACAGCTTGATTTAAAATGTCTACAGCCTTGGTCTAAACATGGGTAAACAAGCTAAATCCCAGAGGTGAAATGAGAGTGAGGGCTTGAACATTGCAGCAACCTTTCACTGTGTGGGGCTTCAAGGAATATTTTCAAACTGGAAATCAGTGGGAATTGGTGTTAAACTCTCCATTGGCTGCAGTCATAATTAACACAAAGGAAGATGGTTAAAGTGCCTGAAGACCAATCAGCTCAGTCTCAGGAGTTCCTCAGGGTAGTGTTCTTGCCCAAACTGTCTTGAGCTGCTTCATCAGTGACCTTCCCTCCATCATAAGGCCAGAAGTGAGCGTGTTAACTGATGATTGCATAATGTTCTATACCATTCTATAGTGAGTAACTCACCTCCTGTCTCCACAAAGCCTGTCCACCATCTATAAGGCACAAGTCAGGAGTGTGATGGAATACTCCCCACTTGCCTGGATGGGTGCAGCTCCGACAATACTCAAGAAGCTTGACACTGTCCAGTACAAAGCAGCCCACTTGATTGACATCCCAACAGTCAACATTCACTCCTTCTACCTCCAATGCACAGTGGTAGCAATATATTCCGTCTACAAGATGTACTGCTCAAATTCACCAAAGATCCTTAGCCGGCATTTTGCAAACCAACAACCACTCTTAGATAGACAGGACCTGCATCATCCTGCATCAACCACACACTACCCTGACATGGAACAATATTTCCTTCACTGTCACTGGGGAAAGATTCTGCAATTTCCTTCGTATCAGCATGATGGAAGTTCCTATACTACACAGACTGCAGCGGAAAAATAAGGCACTTCACCATCAGTTTCCTCAAGGCAGTCAGAAATGAGAAATAAGTTCCGGCTTGGCCAGTGATATCGCATGAATGAACTTAAAATTGCAACATGATAATGAACCAGGCATGATGATGGATTAACTTTCCATGCAGGTGCAGCTTGCTGTGCTATATGACAATATTAATCTGCTGCTAATGAATTTATCCAATATCTCATATGTTTGGGAAACCCAGTGCAAGTCTTAGTGTGAGTGAGAAAGGACACTCATTTACCACCTAATTTTCAACTGATCATCAGCAGAAGTTGGAATTTTATGGAATGACAGGATATGTATCCTGCTGCCTTTCAGGGGAGGAGTCAAGTAGTGAAACCAATATCCACCACAGGAATAATTTTAACATAATTTTTTTGTAATTGTAAATTACTTGTAAATTAATCAAAGATCCTTAGCACCTTCCAAATCTACAACCACTTTCATCTCAAAGGACAGGGGAAACATATACCTTGGAATGACACCCCCAGAAAGTTCCCCTTCAAGCCACTCACCATCCTGACTTGGAAATACATTGCCTTTCCTTCAGTGTCATTGGGTCAAAATCCTGGAACTCCCTCCCTAACAGCATCGTGGGTCTACCTACAGCATGTAGACTGCAGCGGTTGAAGAAGACAGCTAACCACCACTTTCTCTGGGGCAATTAGGGATGAGCAATAAATGCAGGTCCAGTTAAGTCCTTTCAAATATTGTGAAGTTGTGAAAGGCGCTATGCGAATATTGGCTGTTTTGTTCTGTCAGCCCTTATGTGAAGAACCTTGGCCACCCAGGCTTGCTCACTTCTGTTTTTTCCTTGCACTGACATCCTCCTTTGTGATGTGCAAATGGAAAAACACAAGTATCTTTGAATCTAATGGTTTTTGTCACAGCATTACTTCTGGACTCTCCATAACCCAAAAAACATGCAGCTGATCAGTTCCCTAGAGGCCTAACACAATCTAGCGCTTTCTTGACCCATCAGCCTTCCGGCAACATAATTTTGCTATCTCCTGCTGTCTGTGTCTTTTGCTGTAGTTAGATGGAGGATGTGCTGTTTTATAAAGACTGCATGCCCCCTTTGGTTTAACATGCAATGTATATCTTTGCTGCTAAGGTAGACCTCTATGTTCACACCATGTCTCATTTAGATCAAAGAGTTGGATGAATGGCACATCCTGAGGTCAGCCACTCTAATGGAATTAGAGACTTAATGCTGTGACATAAGCACATGGTGCTGCCCATTACAAGCTGAAACAAGATTGTTAATTAGTGTGAACTTTCCTGTTCTCAACAATCATTATGTAATCTCACTGGCGATCAGGGAGTATTTACCTGAACAGAGAGTCTGGAAGAGGTGTGTTTTTCTTTCACTTTTGCAATGTGAAATCCAGCATCGCCAATGAAATGATAGTTTACCTTTTTATTGGGCTTGGACTGTCTTCTGTATCATTTTTGTACCCTGGTTTACAAGGTTGTACACATTCCTAGGAATGTCATCTAACCATAGTCAAATGTATTATGAAAGAAAATTATCCCAATGCATTTACTTCGCACGTTTCGTAAATTCAGGATGTACCAGAGCACTTCACAGCCTGTAAGCTTTGTTTGAATACGGTTGCTGTTTCAATGTAGGGAAATATGTCAGCCAGGGTTATACACAGCAAAGTCACACAAATCGCAGAGAAATCAGTTGTCAGATGATCTGTTTTACCAATGTTGGCTAAAGTATAACAATTGCCAGGACACTGAGTAAATATCCCAGTTCTCTGAATAGTGTCATGGGATCTTTTACACCCAATTGAGAGGATGGTTTTGGCTTTAATTTAACACTTCACCTGAAAGACCTAGTGCAAACAGGATCTCTTTAAAATGAGCATCAATACCATAGACTTATAGACTCATAGGGTCATATAGGATGGAAACACATCCTTCAGTCCAATTAGTCCATGCCAACTATGTTCCCGAACTAAACTAGTCCATTTGCCTATATTTGACCCATATCCCTCCAAACCTTTCTATTCATGTACTTATCCAAATGTCTCTTAAATGTCGTAACTGTACCAGCATCCACCACTTCCTCCTCAGTCCCCTTTAAAAATCAAACAGAAATAATTATTACATTTAGCATCTGCAGCTTTATTTTTCCTTACATTTTTGAAGCTCCTTGTTTAATTAGTTCTATAATCAGTGAACTGTATTGGTAGATACAGTATAATTGAGAATATATTTCTGAGTTAGAAGCTGATTTTTGATGGGTGCCAGTTCAGAAATTAGATTGGACAGTATCTAATCCATTACAACGTAAGAGCCTCATATAGCAGATAGTCAGGAAGGACCTGTTAGCATCTGAGGGGATCAGTTATCCAATTGGAGTAAACTGGGATTAGAATGGAGTCTGTAACCCTATTGGACTGTGCTGGGATTTGAGGGAGTCAGTTACCCTATTGTA
>JAHRHZ010000035.1:2563181-2581347 GCA_024137785.1 Ginglymostoma cirratum | reverse complement strand
GTCAAGCAGCATCATAGGAGCAGGATGCTGCTTGACCTGCTGTGTTCATCCAGCCCCATGCTTGTTATCTACAAAGATGGTTGTTACATTGTCTGCTTTGGATCTTGAAATGTTTATCCAGTTTCAGCAATTCAGAGTTATTCAACAGCCCAGCCCTCTTGCACCCTTTGACTCTGAATGTGTAATGTTTAGGTAATTTGTAGCGAACCGGAAGTGCTCCTCACTATCTTTTCTGTATAATATTATTTGTTCTTCCTGGGAAATGGTTGGCAAACATATAAACAACGCCCTAAATTGTGGTTTAGGCTATAAACGTCCAAACTGATGGATTAATGCATAACTGGATTGTTTAACAGCAAGAATGACACACAGTAATTGATATCAATTCCCAGATTAAGTGTCTGTCATTAGAAGGCAGAAAAATAACAATCACGTCTGCAAGGCAAATATACAATGTAAATAAAGAGTAGAGTCGCTTCCTGAATATTAAGCAATAGATGGTAATTTGTTTCCAAACCATGAAAGTGTCACTCTGCCCAGAGTAAATCTCTGATAAACGAGTCAAATTGAACAAGACAGGCTTAGAAAAACTTCATAAAAATTATACGAAAGCCATTTAAACACACACTATAAAATCAAAACGAACTGACAATGAATTGTGGTGCTGGATCTTATGATATTTTGGCTGGGTGCAAGTTGGATTGAGTTTTTGGAGGTTTTATTCACTGTAATGCTTAGTGGATTTCTGTCTGTATCTTAACAAACATGCCTCATTAACTACTGATCCAATCCCTGTGGTGTCCATCATGTCCAATTCCAGTTCTTCTCACCACATGGTGTTTCCAGAACAACTCGCCACTGCCAGGATATCCCGGAATTAACCAGCATTCCTTGCACCCGTGTCATCTTTAAAAAGCCTGTTGTCCATTTTGCCAGGGGTGAGACCATGGTGTAGTGGTAATGACACTTGACTAGTAATTCTGAATCCTAGCTAACGCTCTAAGGGTGAGTTCAAATCCCACCGCGGCAGATAGTGAGCTTTGAATTCAACTAAAAACAAATCTGGAATAAAGAGCTAATCTATTAGCAACTGTGTAGCCATTGTCAATTGTTTAAAAACCCATCTGGTTCACTAATATCTTTTAGGGAAGGAAATCTGCCATCCTTTTCTGGTCTGGCCTACAGACCCACTGAAATGTGGTTGATCTTTAACTGCCCTCTGTGGACATGGGATGCATGTGTCCAGTGCCCATGGAGTGTATCTTGAGATGTTGGTGGCCAGTGTCCAACACAGAGGTCCTGTAGGATAGGCAATAAATACTGGCTCAGCCAGTGATGCTTACATCCCATGAACAGATAAAAATACCCCCAGGCAGAAGCCGTCAGCCGTGATCGGGCCTAGGTGGTTCCCGGAATTTGCCGCAGACGTAGCCAATGGAGAAATCAGCATCTCACTTTGTGAGCAAGGATCTGGAGGTTCTGCTGATTGAGGTGGTGCAGAGGTGTGACCTCCCCCAAGACTGGCAGTGAGGTCCTAACACCAGACCTTGCCAGTCTGGTCTGTGATGGATTAACCACTCAGGTTAAGCAGTCTCAGCCATCTGGAAGAATACACAGCACTGTACAAATAAAGTCAGTGCTCTTTTCCACACTGCCAGCATAAATGCCAGCATCTTCTCTCTGATACCTCATACTCCATTCTAACACTGCTACAGCATCCACGTCCCACCAAGGTACATGCTCTGAAACTCTCACTATTGCATGCAACATCTTCTCTTACTCACTGTCAACCACCAGTGCTGCCTACTCAATCAGGACGTATCCCCATCTGTAACAAAAGTAGCAGCTGTGCTGCCCAATTTCATCTCCCTTCATACCTGCCTCACACTCATTCCAGGAAGAAAACAGCTCACAATAAGGCAGAAAGAGTCATGAAGTGTGGTGAGCTTCCTAATGTTTGGCTCCTCACCCCTTAGAGTAGAGGATCCTGATCCTGATCCCGATTGTGACTTGTGAACTGGCCATTACCAAGTCCCTGGCCTGGTATTAGAGGCTGCTCTTGACTTACCGTGCTGGGACACCCCAACTAAAGGCTATTCCCCTGACTTGATGGTGCTCTGCTGACAACCATGCCAAGCTTCTTGGCTATATATGTTAAATGACATGACAAGACAAAATTAGTATAAGCCTGGTAGCAGTGACTGAGGGGACAAGTCGTAAAAAGGCATTGCAAGTCAGTGTAAGGCAGTAATACCGAGAGTATTCCGGTAGGCTTCAAGTGAATGAGTGATTTGACAGTGAACAGAGATCCAGAGATGAAGCCTGGTCTATTCCATGCCTGGCACACAGTGTCCTGGCTGCAGCTTTACAATATTAGTTGCTGGTGCAGCCTGAGGTGCATCACTGAAGTGCAGAAATGTCTTGTACATGTATCGTAGATGTACCACGAGTGTTCTTAAGGTTGATGCATGTTAAATGCCACTATCCATGGACATGGGATGCATGTGTCCAGCACCCTTAGAGTGTATCTTGAGACGTTAGTGCCAAGTGTCTAACACAAAGGTCCTCTGGAGCAAGCAGCTCCAATTTATTAGGTACCCATTCTAATTTCAATGTTGAGTTTTCTCAACGTCAGACTGTATTGTTTTAGGTAAAAAAGCTGAATATTAATAAGACGTGTTGACTGTTAGTAAGGCATGCAACAAGGAATAATCCCCCACTCATTCGTCAGTTCGCTGTTGCCTAGTGAGATACTTGCCTTGTCACTTGTCAAAAGCATAAGAGATGCAGATGCTCCCAATGTCAAGATGTGTCTTGTCTGACTTCTCATCCAATTCTGCCACAAATCTCACTATTGCACACTTTGTTCACACCATCTAATATTCCACGCATAGTTTCAGTTCAAACCCACAGATTATTTGAATTAAATGCTTGTCCCTGCTGGTAAACACCAAGGGAGACACACCTACATTTCAGGCTAACAGACTTGGCCATATTTTGTCAAGTAAATTTGTTTTTTAGGAACATGTCCATAGAAAGACTCCAAAACATTGTTACCCGGTTGACACTTTTATCACAGCTCACCCTCCTAAGGTCATGTATTTCCAGTCAAGATCCACACTCTGACCATCCTAGCATCGTCACATCTTACTGGTTTACTCATTCCTCTCTCTCCACACACATTCTCATCGTAACATCCAACACTCAACTTCATCCTATTACTTTCTCACACCCATGTCTGACAATTACAAATGCTGTCTTTTCCTGCTACCCTCAAGCCATTGCAAATAGCTCTGCTTTCTCTCCTTGGGGTGTGCAATGCAGGTTCCCATCCAATGACTGGCACATTGACAGCCAGGGACAATGTGGATAGCTGCCTCCTGCCCTGGGAGTGGGTTTTGTTGCTGAAAACTCAAAATCCTCAGATGTATTGAGAGGGAGCTGATCCTCTGCCTGTACATCCTCAGATGGAGGTCTGTCCTCCTTCCAGCTGGATCTGAGAGTCCACCCCCATCTGCCTCTGTTAAAGGCATCTGGTTGGGACAAAGAAGCTGGTGTCAGATTTCCTGCTCCTCTCACTGTTTGTCATGGCTGGAAGATAGAGCTACATAAACTGTTCACATGCTTTTATGAAAGCTGGTAACAGGGATGAGCAGCTCGAGGTGTGTGAAATACAAAACAGGCGGAGAGACTTTCAACAAGTTGGCAATCACACACCAAGCAGTGACAACACTGTCAGAGAAGAAATGCTGTGAGCAGCAGCTTTTTACCTGCCCGTACCTGGAACTTTTCAGCGTAATTGATCAAACACTTCCCAGTCTGTCAGTTTCACTGAAGAAGCATTCCCTATGTACCCTCACTTTGGAAGTCCTGCTGAGTGGCTGACAGCAGAGCGAATAGTTTAGAGATAGTAGGAACTGCAGGTACTGGAGAATCTGAGATAACGCGGTGTAGAGCTGGATGAACACAGCAGGCCAAGCAGCATCAGAGGAGCAGGAAGGCTGACATTTCGGGCCTAGACCCTTCTTCAGAAAGGTCTGAAATTTCTGATTTCTGATTCGGGTCTAGGCCCGAAACGTCAAGCTTTCCTGCTCCTAAGATGCTGCTTGGCCTGCTGCGTTCATCCAGCTCCACACCTTGTTATCTCGGATTCTCCAGCATCTGCAGTACCTATTATCTCAGTTACATGTATGTAACCTGCTTGCCTTGAAACCCACCTGGATGAAAGGTGGAATGAGAAATGAGTTGGGCTCCTTACTGATGCCACATTTAAGGAATTTCATCTTTCACGTGCACACCTATCCCTGACTCTCCATGCCTGGGAAAAATACCTGATCCTCTTTCCCCCAACCATCTCTGTAACTTTCAAAATACCTGCACTCCTATAATTCTTGCCTCTTTCACGTCCCTGATTTGAATCACTCCATATCTGACTGCCAAGCTCTCAGCTGCTTTGGGCATGCTCTCTGATATTCACATCCTAAACTTCTATCTCTTCATCCGACTTTTGTCCTTTAAGACTCTTCTTAAAACCTCTCTTTGACTTTGCTTTTGATCACTGTGGTAGCATCTATGAACAGATTGGTTAGAAAATGTCTATATCAAAAAGAGCAGTAGTCCTCATACTGACCTCTAGGGGACACCACTGCACATGTCCCACCTGATCGGCCCTCTTCTCTGTTTGCTGCCTGTAGTCAATTTTGTAACCTTTCAGGTTAATTTCATTGGATTTAATTTTCTAACAAGTCTGTTGTGTCATTATCAATCAGCCCATATACAAATCAATCTCTATTATTTCATCAAAAAACTCAAGCCAGTCAACACAATTTGCCTTTAGCAAATCACTGCTGGTTTTCATTTACTATCCCATACTCTCTCCAAGTGCTAAGTTATTTTGGGCTGGATTCATGTCTCTCAACAGGGTGAGTCACCTGTTTTCCCCAGTTTATCTTTCCTCTTCTCAGTACAAGAGTGTGATATTTATCATACTCCAGACCTCTGGAACCACCCCAGTATCTGAGGAAGCTTGGAACATTTGTGGCCCTTTCAATTTTCTGCTGAAGGGTCTAGGCCCGAAACATCAAGCTTTCCTGCTCCTATGATGCTGCTTGGCCTGCTGTGTTCACCCAGCTCTACACCTTGTTGTCTCTTTCAATTTGTACCCTGCTTCCGTCCACAGATTCAGATACATCCCATTCAAACTGGGTATGCATTCTACTCTGCAGGCACCAATGTTTTAACTCTACCCACTTTATCAATTTATGACAAAGAATAAAGAACAGTACAGCACAGGAACAGGCCCTATGACCCACCAAGACTACATTGGCACAAGATGCCTTTCTAAACTAAAAACCTTTTGCCTCTACGCAGTCCGTATCCCTCCATTCCCTGCCTATTCATATATCTGTCAAGATTCCTCTTAAACATTGGTGTTGAATCCATCTCCACCATCTTCACTGGCAGTGCATTCCAAGCACTTACCACCCTCTGTGTAAAAAACTTGCTTCTCACATCTCCTTTAAACTTCCCCTCCTTTTTACCTTAAACCTATGTCCCTAGTAATTGACATTTCTACCCTGGGAAAATGACTCCGGCAATCCATTCTATCTATGCATCTCGTAATTTTGTAAACTTCTATCAGGTCACCTCTCAGTCTTCGAAGTTTAAATGAAAACAAACCAAATTTGTCCAATCTCTCCTCATAGCTAAAACTCTCCGAACCAGGCAACATCCTGGAAATCTTTTTCTATTTACCCTCTCCAAAGCCTCTACATTCTTCTTGTAATGTTGCAACCAGAACTGTTTGCAATATTCAAAACGTGGCCTAAGTAAAGTTTTATACAACTGCTATTTATATCCCAGCCAATTACGCTACGACTTGCTTCCTTAGCTGTAAAACTGTAGCATGGTGAATTGGGGTCAGAGGTTGGCCATTCAGACCTTTGAGCCTGCCCCACCATTCAATAAGATTATGGCTCATCTGTTTGAGTTTTGAATGCCTTTGATTCCCCGCCCAACAGGAATCTATCCACCTCCACTGCTTCTGAGGCAGAGAATTCTAAAGTTGCACAGCCCTTTGAGAGAAAATACTTCCCCTCATCCCTGATTTGAAGTTTTAAAACAATGTCACCTAATCCTGGACTCACCCACACACAGAAACATCCTTTCCATGTCCACCTTGTCAAGATCATTCAGGATCTTATCGACTTCGGTCGTTACCCCTCACACTTCAAAATTCGAGTGGAAATAAGGCCAGTTATTCCAACCTTTCCTCATTCCAGGTATCAATTTACTAAATACAGTGTGGAGCAGGAGGAACACAGCATCAGACCGGCAGGAAAGTCGAAGTTTTGGGTTTACATGTTAAATCGAAACATCGACTTCCTGCTCCTCTGATGCTGCCTGACCTGCTGTGTTTCTCCAGTTTCACACTGCACTGACTGACTCCAGCATCTGCAGTTCCTGCTATCTCCCATCAATCTATTAAACCTCCTCTGAACCAACTCCAATGTATTTACGTCCTTTCTTAAATAAGGAGACCAGAATTGCACACAGTATTTGAGATGTGATCTCATTTTCATTTTTATGTTCAATTCCTCTCAATACAGGATAGAATCCCATTGGCCTTCATAATTACCTGCTGTAGCTGCATTCTAACTTTTTGTGGCTTGTGCACTAGAACACCTGGATCTATCTACCCCTCAGAATTCTGTAGGTATTCTCCTTTTAAGAAATACTCTGCTTCTTCATTCGTCCCACTGAAGTGAATAACCTCATAAATTCCCACATTATACTCCATCTGTCACATTTTTGCCCAATCACACAACTGATCTAAATCCATCTGCGTCCCCTTAATGTTTTCTTCACAACATCCTACCCATCGTTGTGTCATCTGCAAATTTAGCTAGCCTGCCCTAGAATCGTTGAGATTTTACAGCATGGAAAGAGGCCCTTTGGCCCATCATGTCTGTGCTAGTAATCGAACAACTATCTATTTGAATCCCATTTTGAATAATAGACCTGGTGACATAAGTTCATTTGATAATTCTTGAGACCTTCAGAAATCCTGCCCTGAGGTACAATTGAACAGGTCTCTCATGATGCTGTATGTTGCCAGTGAGGAGGATGTTGATGTTGCTTGCTCAAGCAACACTCATTTTATTTATCCATGTGCAGTTTGATTAATAAAGGCTAATTCAGGGGCAAACAGGAACAAACTAGATATACAGAAATGAAGTGCTGTTGTCACCCTGTGTTCTTGGCAGTGCGATACCTTTTGATGAGTTTGGCCACAAGCCACTTTGTCACATTTGGCACAATTCAGCCAAGCACCAGTCACAAGACAATAGGAGATCCATAGCATTATGTAAATCCTACAGCTCAGACAGAAGCCATTCAGCCACCTTGTTTGTGTCAGTGCTGATACTCCACTCAAGCCTCCTCCTACCATACTAATCCAGCCTTGAATCATAGGAAGGTGCAAACCAATTTAATCTCTCACTCCAGCTTTTTACCTGCAAATGAGTTCACCTTAAATATAAGTTTAACTGCCCTTTGAAAGTGCTAAAGGAATTAGGTTCCACCACCCTTTCAGGTAGTAAGTGTTCCTTCATAGCAGTTCTCCAGGTCAAACCTTTTCTCATCATTTCTAATCTAGTTCGTTTTGCCAGCTTTTTCCTGAAAATTAATAGCTCTCAACTGATTTGCCAAAAAGAACTGCTTCTTCCATCTTGTTCTAACAAATCCCTTGCTCATTTAGAATATCTCTGAGATTGTCCTTTGTCCTTTTGCTGTAGGAAGAGCAATTCCAGCTTCTTCAATCCCTCCACATAACTGAAATCCTTCATCCTTGGTCTCATACTGGCAATTCTCATCTGCACACTCTCCAACACCTTGACATCCTTCCTAAAGTGCCATTCCCGGAACCGGACACAGTGCTCAAGTTGGCACCAAACCAGTGACATACAAATGTTTAGCATGACTTGATTATTCCTGTATACAATGTCCCTGTTTACAAAGCCAGCTGCCCCATTGCCTTTTTTGACTGACTTTATCACCTTTGAAGATTTGAAAACACGCAGCTCAAGGTCCTTCTAATCTCGCATACTCCCTGAAAATAACACTGCTTCAATTAGACTTCTGTTCTTTTCTCCCTCATTACTTATTTAGTTTTCTCTTAAGTGCAGCTTTTGATTCGCATTAACTCTGTTTCCATATTTGAACCATCTTCTTCAGTTCTTTGCCTGAAGGTAGTTCCAAGGTCGAATGCACAGTGCCATGATCTCCACCATGGGAAGGGCTAGCAAGCAGGTCCCCTAATCCACCCCAGCCAGAACTGGCTTTGAACCCTGTACTTTTAGCATGAATCTGACCAACACCAGTGATCCAACCAACTGAGACAAAATGTTGGGTCAGCTGAAAATAAGAAAAAAAAATCTAGCTTGCCTTATTGAAAGGTCTAGCAGTGGATGGTGACTTAGGTATTTTCTGAAGGGGTACAACTCAGAAGCAGGTGGACCATTTGTCAGCAAAACAAAGTGCGATTAACCACAGGGTTGTGCTGTGTAAATATCATACAGTTCACTAGACTATACAAAAACTGCAGGGAAATAGCCTATTTGAGCAGCTGTGATCAGGCTAGCCTGGGGTCAAGGTTTGTTAAGACTGAGAGATAAGCCTCTCTCCAGAGCAGACAAGCAGATATCCTGATGAATGAAAGATCAACCAGCTGTGGTAGACATGACACACTGATTTTTGCCAGTGATCAAACTGATCAATTGCTGAAAACTGGATACTGTCAAGGATTGATCATGTAGGCTGCTTGCATGGTAAGGCGGATAATGTGCCTCAGGGGAATAGCTGGCTGACTCAGGAACAGGAGTTGTCTGACCAATGACTGGAAGTCTGAACAGAACAGGCTGGTCACTGTTTCAGTCTGATCCTTGGAGAAGTCCATCGAAACCAAGGCACTTGCGATTTTAGGCATTGTATTGGTAAGCTTATGATGTATCATTTATTATCACAGGATTTTGTAGCATACATTGCCTCACTAAAGAACAAATGGGGTCTACCCATTGTTGAGATTGCCGTGGGTTATTGATATCCAGAGGAAATCCTACAGACCAGGGGAGGTAGAAATAAAAGCCTACACAGTAGAGTCTCCAATTTCTTTCCGTCACATGGCTGACTCTTAGCAGCTGTTATTTGTGTATCTTAGGAGGATTCACAAGTTAATACTTGTCCTGTTTGGCCAAATTGGGAAAACACCTTCGTTGGCCATCAAGTGCAGGAGTAGGACTTGAAACAGAACTTCTAGCTCAGAGGCAAGGCTGCTAACCCTTTCAGCACAAGACCCCCATTATCACTGTCAACATGGGGCAGCACAGTGGCTCAGTAGTTAGCACTGCTGCCTCACAGCGCCAGGGGCCTAGGTTTGATTCCACCCTCAGCTGACTGTCCATGTGGGGTTTGCACATTCTCCCTGTGTCTGCATAGGTTTCCTCTGGGTGCTCCAGTTTCTTCCTACAGGCCAAAGATGTGCAGGCTGTGTGGATTGGTCATGCTAAATTGCCCATAGTGTCCAGGAATGTGCAGGCTAGATGGGTTAGCCATGGGGAAATGCAGGGTTACAGGGACAAGGTAGAGGAAGTGCAATACTTTTCGGAGGGTCTGTGTGGACTCGATAGGCCGAATCCCTGCTTCCACCCAATAGAGACTCTATGATTTCATGTAAAAAGGTTCATGTTTGTGATTTTTTTAGTTGGATTTGTTAGTGACAGTCTGATATCTATGACCTCTGCACAACAGCACAGGATGAGTGAGATCCTAAAAGTTCCCGTCCAATTCACACACCAACCCAACTCCAACAAACACAGCCATCTTTGTGCCAGCTATTACTCCAACCAGTGGAGAGTTTGTCCACAATTCCTATTGACGCTGGTTTGGATAGGGCACCTTAATGCTGCATTTGGTCAAATGCTGCCTTAATGTCAAGGGCAGTCACTCTCACCTCACCTCTGGAATGCAGTCTTTTATCCATGTTTGAGCCAAGACTCTGATGAAGTCAGGAGCTGAGTGGCCTTAGCGGAAGTTGAACTGAGTGTCAGTGAGCAGAATTTTACTGAACAAGTGCCATTTGCTAGCATTGTTGATGCTAGATAGCAGGGTTGGTTTGGCCTGCTTTTTGTGTACAGGACATACCTGGGCAATTTTCCACGTTGTAAGTAAATTTCGGTGTTGCGACTGTACTGGAACACCGGCTAGGGGTGTGGCTAGTTCCGGAGTATGTCTTCAGTACAATCCACAGAATATTGTCAAGGTCCATAGCTTTTGCAGAATCCTGTGCCTTTAGGCATTTCTTGATATCACATGGAATGAATTGAATTGACTGAAGACTGGCATCTGTGATGCTGGGGACCACTGGAGGAGGCCGAGATGGATCATCCTCTTGGCACTTCTGGCTGTATATGGATATAAATATTGCAGTCTTGAATTCTGGACTGACATGCTGGGATGCCCCATCTTTGAGGATGGGGATATTTGTGCAGCCTTCTCATACAGTGAGTGGTTTAATTGTTCACCATCATGCTGCAGGAATGCAGAGCTTAGATCTGATTAAGATGGTTGGTTATGGGATTGTTTAGCTTGGTCTAACACATGCAGTTTCTGCTGTTCAGTGCAGATTGTCACTAAGTTACCATTTAAGGTGTAAAAAGTGCTCTTCTTTGCATTCTCAACAACAATTTTCATTAAACTGGGCTATTCTATGTCTATGGTCCCTAGGTTAGAACTCCTCTGACAAGCGGAAGCATTTTCTCTGTGTTTATTCTACTGATCCCATTCCTAATGTTCTATTAAGTTACCCGTCAGCCTTATCTCTTCTGGAGAAAAAAACCAGAGCCTGTTCAGCCTGTCATAATCAGTATTGGGAATGTAAAGGCTGCACTTCCCTTAGCAACAAGCGTAGTAACAGAGGTTGGGTAATGCAAGCCCATCCTCCAGAAAACAAGTACAACATAAACTATGCAAATTCCTCATTGCCACATCCAGAAACATCTGCTCAGACAAATTTTGCATGAATGGCAAAGGTTTGAAACAAACGTTCATGCTGCAGTGTCAGTCACCATTAATAATTTTCGATTACATTATGAAAAAGAAATGTAAGAAGGATTTATGACTTGTTTACAATCTGAGAGCACAATGATGTAGTTACAGTATTTGTGTTGTGCATTTGTTTTAACTGTCCTCTTCTAAACTCAATTAAATTGCTGATAAGACATTGTCAGAGGAAGTGCCTTATGAGCCATTAGACTGAATACCTCCAGTATTAAATCATAATGACTTTAATTTTTAATTCAATGAATAGGTGTGGTTTTTCATTCCAAAATTAAATGGGAATGCTGTTCAAAACTGGAATGTGGCTTACATGACATTTGGAGAGATGAATTACTGGCGTGTGATTAAATATGTCAATCTTGAAAAGACTATGCTGATTATCATATTGCAGGAGATTTGGGCGTGAAATGTGGTTACCTCATTCCCATTAAGTACCTTTCTGTTTAATAACAGTAAGCATATAAACCAGAATCAGATTAATGGCAGTCAGTGTGTATTCCAAAACCAGGTCAGTGATGGTCAGTGTATATTCCAGATCAATAATGGTTAGTGTTAGAATCATGCAGCATGGAAACAGACCCTTTGGTCCAACTTATCCGTGCTGACCAACTTTCCCAAACTAAATTAGTGCCACTTACCTGCATTTGGGCCATGGGCCTCTAAACCTTTTCTATTCATGTACCTGTCCAAATATCTTTTAAAAGTGAGGTTGTTGGCTTGCTTGCCAAGCTGGCTGGTTATCGTACAGACGTTTCATCACCAAGCTACGTAAAATCATCAGCGCGGCCTCCGATGAAACAATGTTGTTCTTGTGAGTGTTTGTCGTAGTGTGGCTATGGGTTTGTGTGCACTCACAAGGAACAAAGACCCCATACCCATGACATGCAGGACTGACTTAGTTCACAAAATACCTTGCAATGACTGCAACAAACATTACACTGGCCAGACCAGAAGGAAACTAGCCATCAGGATACACGAACACCAGCTAGCAGCAAAATGACATGACGGACTTTCCCTCATCTCAGTGCACTTGGACAATGAAGGCCTTCAATTTAACTGGCACAACGTGACCATCCTAGCTCAAGCCAACCACAGACAGGCACAGGAATTCCTAGAGGCCTGGTTTTTAACCCGTAATGCAATCAACAAACATGTGGAATTAGACCCCATACACAAACCCATTCAGAACTGAACCGGAAATGACACAATCCAACTTAACAGACCAGATCATATAAATACAAAGTGCAGTCGAACAACCTCGTTTCGTAGGGGGCTACACTGATGATGTTACCGAGGATGGTGACAGAACATCTGTACGATAACCACCCAGTTTGGCAAGCAAGCCAACAAATTCATCCAGAACCCCGAGCTACAAATCTTCACAAGAACATTAAATCTTTTAAATGTTGTAACTGAACCTGCATCTACCACTTCCTCTGGCAGTTTATTCCACATATAAACCACTGTCTGTGTGAAAAGGTTGCCTCTCAGGTTCCTCTTAAACTTCTCTCCTCTCACCTTAAAAATATGCCCCCACCCGGTTTTGAACTCCCCACCTTTTGCAGTTCACCTTATCTATGACTCGCATAATTGTGTAAACCTCTATAAGGTCACCCTTCAACTTCCTATGTTTTAGTGAAAAAAGTCCCAGCCTATCCAGCCTCTCCCTGTAACTCAAACACTCCAGTCCCAGCAATATCCTTGTTCTTTTCTGAACCCTCTCCAATTTAAAAATATCCTTCTCATAGCAAGGTGACCTGAACTATATACAGTAGCCCAAAAGTGGCCTCATCAACGTCCCGTACAATCTCAACATGATGTCCCAACTCCCATACTCAGTGGTCACAGCAATAAAGCCAAGCATGCTAAATGCCTTCTTAAACACCCTGTCTACCTGTGATGCAACTTTGAAAGACCTACTTATCTGAACACCTAGATCTCCCTGTTCAACAACACTACCCAGGGTACTACCATTAACTGTATAAGTCCAGCTCTTGTTCAAATACCTTGTATTTATCCAAATTAAACTCCATCTGCCACTCCTTAGCCCATTGACTCAATTGATCAAAATCCCTTTGGAATCTTAGACAGCCTTTCTTTTCTGTCAACTATACTACCAATTTTGTTGTCATCTGCAAAATTACTAACCATGCCTCCTAAATTCTCATCCAAATTATTTATATAAATGACAAACAACAGTGGACCCAGCACTGATTCCTGCAGAATACTGCTGGCCACAGGCCTCCGGTCTGAAAAACGACCCTTTACCACCATCTTCTGCCTCCTAACATCAAGTCAATTTTGGATCCAATTGACAAGCTGTCCCTGAATCCCAGGTGATGTAACTTTACTAAACAGTTTACCATGCAGAACTTTGTCAAAGACTTCACTAAAGACTACATAGATAACATCTACTGCTCTACCCTCACTGTCCATTTTGGTCAAGTCCTACCTGTGGATGACAACTTTCAGAGATCCATTTCTTAGGACTTATAGTTGTCATGCCTAGTTAACTTTCACCGTCCAAGAGGTCTTCAGTTTCAAGATGGCTCATGATTATGTGCTGACATTTGGATAACCTACTAAGCCACTGCCTACCACCCTTTGGTACCAAGTGTTCTTTCCTGTTACAAGGTTGGAGTATCAGACCATAAGGGGACAGTGAGGGGGCCAGGGTTACAGGTTACTATGAACACTCACGTAGTCTGGTTCCTCTACTTGTTGGTAGTCCATGCTTCTTGAACCTTGCCTTGGGAGTGCTCGCCGGTCATAGAGTCATACATTTCAGAAACAACCAGTCCATGCTGACCATAATCCCAAACTGAACTTGTTCCACCTGCCTGCGCTTGGCCCATATCCCTCCAAACATTTCTTATTCATGTACTTATCCAAATGTCTTATAAACATTGTAATTATACCTGCATCCACCACTTCCTCTGGAAGTTCATTCCGCAAATGAACCACTCTGTGTTTAAAAAAAAGCCTCCTTTTTTTATATAAATCTTTCTCCTCTTACCTTAAAAATACACCCCCTTGTCTTGAAATCCCCACCCAAGGGAAAAGATGTCTGCCATTCACCTTATCTATAGCTCTCATTTTTTTATAAACCTCTACAAAGACACCTCTCAACAACCTGCACTCTAGTGAAAAAAGTCCCAGTCTATCCAGCCTCTCCTTATAACTCAAACCCTCCAGCCTGAGCAACATCCTGGTAAATCTTTTTTGAATCTGGAATAATATCCTTCCTGTAATGGGGACACCAGAACTGGACACAGTACTCCAGAAGAGGCTTCACCATACTACATCACCATAATGTCCCAACTCCTATACTCAAAGGTCTGAGCAATGAAGGCAAGCGTGTTAAACGCCTTCTCAATCACCCCATCTATATGTGATGTAAACTTCAAAGAATTATGTACCTGAACCTCTACATCTCTCTTATCCGTAACATTATCCAAGGCCCCACTTTTAATTGTATAGGGCTTGCCTTTGTTTGTTTTACCAAAACGCAATACTCACTTTTCAGCAAATTAAACTCCATCTGCCACTGTTCAGCCCATTGACCCAATTAATCAAGATTTCTTTGTAATCTTAGATAACCTCCTTCACCATTCACTAGACCACCAATCCTGGTGTCATCTACAAACTTAGTAACCATGCCTTCTATATACTCATCTAAATCATTTATATAAATGACAATCCAAAGTGGACCCAGCACTGACCCTGTGGAACACCGCTGGTCACAGGCCTCCAGTCCAAAAAACAACCATCCACCATTACTCTCTGTCTCCTGGCACTAAGCCAATTTTGTATCCAATTGACAAGCTCACCCTGAATGCCATGTGATCTGACTTTACTAATTAGTCTACCACGTGGAACCTTGTCAAAGGCTTTACTAAAATCCAAGTAAACAATATCTACCTCTCTGCCTTCGTCAATCTTCTTGGTTACTGCCTCAAAAAATGGCTGAGGATCCTGGGATTGTATTCATTGGAGTTTAGAAGGTAGAGGGGAGATCAAATAGAAACTTACAAGATAATGCATGGCTTAGAAAGGTTGGACGCTGGGAAGTTGTTTCCGTTAGGTGGGGAGACTAGGACCCATGAGCACAGCCTTAGAATTAGAGGGGGTCAATTTAGAACGGAAATGAGGAGACATTTCTTCAGCCAGAGACTGGTGGGCCTGTGGAATTCATTGCCACGGAGCACAGTGGAGCCCGGGACGTTAAATGTCTTCGAGGCAGAGATTGATAAATTCTTGATCTCGCGAGGAATCAAGGGCTACGGGGAGAGTGCGGGTAAGTGGATTTGAAATGCCCATCAGCCATGATTAAATGACGGAGTGGACTTGATAGGCCGAATGGTCTTACTTCCACTCCTATGTCTTATGGTCTTAAAAACTCAATCAAGTTTGTGAGACAAGAGCTCCCTTGCACAAAACCATGCTGACTATCCCTAATCATTCCCTGCCTCTCCAAATGCGCATAAATCCAATCTTTCAGAATCACCCTCAACAATTTACCTACCATCAAAGTCAAATTCACAGGTCTGTAGTTCCCAGGCTTCTCCTTACGTGCCTTCTTAAATAAAGGCACTACATTAACCTTTATCCCATCATTCAGCACCTCACCCATATATATAGATGATACAAATATGTCTGCTAGGGGCTTCTCAATTTCCTCCCAAACTTCCCGCAAAGTCCTGGGATACACTAGATTAGGCCCCAGAGCTTTATCCACCTTTATATTTTCTAAGACTTCCAGCTTTTTCTCTTTTGTAATGTCAACTGTTTTCAAAACATCAATATTTACTGCCCTGAGTTCTTAAGCTTCTATTTCTTTCTCCACAGTAAAATCTGATGTGAAATATTCATTTAATATCTCTCCCATCTCCTGAGGTTCAACATAAGGACAACCTCTTTGATCTTTAAGGGATCCTCTCTCCTTCTAGTTGCTCTCTTAGTCTTAGTGTACTTGTAGAATCTCTTTGGATTATCCTCAACCTAAGTTGCCAAGGCTGTCTCGTATCCTTTCTTTGCCTTCCTCATCTCCTTCTTAAGAATGTCCCTAAACTCTTTATACTGTTCAAGAGATTCATTTGAACCCAGTTGTTTATATCTAATATGTGATTCCCTTTTATTCTTGATTAGAACCTCAATATCTTTATTCATCCATTGTTCTCTAATCCCACCAGCCTTACCTTTCACTCTAGCAGGAACATAATGATGCTGAACTCTTGTTATCACGCTTTGAAAGGCTCCCACTTATCAGACGTTCCTTTACCTGCAAACAGTCTACTCCAGTCAACTTTTGAAAGTTCTTGTCTCATACCATTAAAAATTGTCTTATTCCAATTATGGAAGGTTTATCCTTTTCCATAACTATTTTAAAACAAATAGAATTATGATCACTAGACCCATAGTGCTCCCCTACTATCACTTCAGTCACTTGCCCTGTCTTATTATCCAAAAGAAGGTCAAGTTCTGCTTCTTCTCTAGTAGCAGCATTTACCAATTGATAAAAAAAAGTTCTTGAAGACATTTAACAAATCCATCGAAACCTTTAACACAATGGCAGTCCCAGTCAATGTTTGGAAAATTAAAATCACCTACTATCACAATGTTATTATTCTTACATATATCTGAGATCTCTCTACATATTTGTTCCTCAATTTCCCTCTGACTAGTGGGGGGTCCATTGTACAATCCCATCAAAGTAAGCATTCCTTTTTTATTTCTAATTTTAACCAATATATTTTCACTGGACGATTTTTCAGAAATATCTTTTCGAGTTCCAGCAGTAATGTTTTCCTTAATCAAAAATGCCATTCCCCTTCCTCCTTTGCCTCTCTTTCTATCCTTCTTTTAGTATCTGGAACTGGGAACTTTGAGCTGCCAGTCCTGTCCATCCCTCAGCCAGGTTTCTGTAATAGCTATGATGTCCCAATCCCATGTTTCCAAACATGTCCTGACTTCATCAGCCTTATTGGTTAGACCCCTGACATTGAAATAAATGCAGTTTAATTCTTCAGCGTTACTGTGTTCTCTGACTTGTTGTTGGCAATCTTTTCTAATTAACTTATTATTTTCAGATTCAAAACCATCCTCATCTATCTTTCTATTTACTCTGCTATTTAGGATCCCTCCACCCTCTTTCTCTAACAGTTTACAGTCTCCCTTAATAGAATCAGCAAATCTTCCCACTAAGATATTGGTCCCTTTCCAGTAAAGGTGAAACCCATCCTTTTTGACCAAGTCTTTTCTACCCCAGAAGAGATCCCAATGATCCAAGAACCTGAATCCCTGACCATTGTACCACCTCTGAAACCATTGAATTATTTCTGTTATCTTTTTGTTCTTTCCCTCATTCGAGCTTGGCACCGGGCGTAAACTGGACATTGCTACTTTTGAGGTCTTGTTTTTTAATCTTCTACCTAATCCTTCATATCCATGCTGTAAAGCCTTAACCTTTTCCCTAACAGTGTCACTCCTACCAATGTGTACAATAACTGACAGCTTCACACTCTCCCCTTTAACAATATATTCAAACGATTTGAGACATCCTTAATCTTGGCACCAGGTAAACAACATACTTTTCTAGATTCCTGCTCACTGCCACAGAATCTCCTGTCTGTGCCCTTGACAGGAGACTCCACTATAACAATTATTCTTTTAATTTTTTCAAAACCCTGCCTAACATAATATTCACTTTTAGTGCCCACAATCTGACTGTCTCTTCTATTTTCCTCTGAAAGACTATCCTTTTCAACAGCACCCAAAACTGAGTATCTGTTTGAGGGAGGAATAGTCATAGGAGACTTCTGAATTGCCGTCTTATCCTTCCGAACAGTCATCCTACTATCTGACTGATTCTGCTGTGTAATCACTTCTCCAAATCTACCAGCCCATCTAACTCTATGTCTCTAACTCTGTCAGGATTTATTCCAGTATCAGATAAATGACAGTCAGTGTATATTTGATTTACAGGTCAATGTCAGTCAGTGTATATGGCAGTATCAGCTCAATGGCAGTCATTGCATTTTCCAATATTAGA
>JAHRHZ010000035.1:2517783-2558181 GCA_024137785.1 Ginglymostoma cirratum | reverse complement strand
TCATCAGAAGGGTTTTCTGATGAAGGGTTTAGGCCCGAAACGTCAAGTTTTCCTGCTCCTATGATGCTGCTTGACCTGCTGTGTTCATCCAGCCCCATGCTTGTTATCTCGGATTCTCCAGCATCTGCAGTACCTTTTATTTCTTTCATAATAACATGATCAGCACAACAATCAAGTGGTACACTGCACTCCTATTGATCTATTACTTGCTTAGCCCTTTGATAAATGTGAGAGGATGCAGTTTGGAAGAGGAAGCAAGACAATGGAGTCCTAAATCAGTGGCAGGACATTAGGACTCTCAAAGGAACAGAGGAATCTTGGTATGGTTTCCACAGATCTCTGAAGATGGCAGAACAGTTTATAGGGCACTTAAGAATGGGATGCTTGCTTTTATCAGTTGTGGTACAGATTGTAAGAGCAGGGAAGTCATGTTGGAGCAGTACAGAACTTTGATTGGGCCACAGCTGGAGTACGGTGTGCAATTTGGGTCATCACACTATAGGAAGGATGTGATTGTACTGGAGGGAGTGCAGAGGGGATTCACCAGGATGTTGCCTGGGATGGAATGATTTAGCTATGAAGAGAAGCTGGATAAGCTCAGGTTGTTTTCTTTGGAGCGGAGAATGTTGAGGGGGGACCTGACAGAGCCTGTAAGATTATGAGGGACATGGACAGGGTGAATAGAAAGCAGCAGTTCCCTTAATCAAAGGGTCAGTAACAAAGGGGATAATTATAAAGTGAAAGGCAGGCAGTTTAGAGGGGATTTGAGGAAAGTGCTTTTCACTCAGAGGGTGGTGGAGATCTGTAGTGCACTTCCTGAGAGGGTAGTTGAGGCTGGAAACCTCACAACCTTTAAAAAGTACTTGAAGTGTCGTGACATTCAAGACTATGGGCCTAGTTGGGAAAGTGGGATTAATGTAGGAAGTATTATACTTTTGGCACTACAGACTTGATGGGCCGATCAGCCTCTTCTGTACTGCATGATTCTATGATTACATGCTAGCTGCTATCCTTTCTCTCCTTTCTTTGTCCATTAGATAATCCAGGGATGGTAAGTGGACAGACCGTTGGAGATGCCTCCAAAAGATGCTGTTTTAAGCTTTGATACATTTGTTGTACAGTGAATGGAAGAGTCTACACAGGGTGATTCATTGAACATAAGAGAATATGATGAGCCAGTGGGGACTGCCCAAGACACAGTCAATCAGAAAGCCATCCTCTGACCAAGCTCTGTTGAGGAGAATAGAGATGCAATCTATAGGGGGCCAGATTTAAAAGTAATGTGCTTTCTTCACACCCACAATTATTCAATGCATTGGGTTGAGTGTCAGGGAGCTGCCACCATGATTCAGTGTGTGAGAGCGCTGTTAGTGCTTCTAATATATTGCACTGACCCTGTGCATTCAGCTATGTGGTATATGGTCACCTCAGTGGATTTTGCAGCTGGTGATCTCCCTGTAGGAAACTTACTCTCTCAGGAACGCTGATACTGGGTATTCAAATCATGGACACCAGTATCTCCCGTGCTTTGGATGGGCTAGGGGACCAAATGGATCGGGGCTTTGGACAGCTTTACAATTGCCTGCAATGTGCTCACCCACAATCAGCTCCCTTCAGGCTATCTCCTGCAGGCCATCTCCCATACTCTGCCCCCTGAGGTCTGCTCAATAGCAGTCTGCTCCCCCATAGTCTCCTTTCCTATAGTTCTCCCACTATCTCCTCTCCTTCAATTTCTTCTCCCACAGTCTGCTCCCCCACAATCCCTCCTCTGCAGTCTCTTTCCTGCAAATGAGTAGTTATGCTGAGCTGCAGATCAACGGGTGGGAATGGAACATGTTGCTATAATTCATTCAGGATATAAAGATGACTTTCACCTAAACTTGTACTAGAGCCGTATGGTACAAACTGCCCCAACAGCTACTGAGTTTCTACAGTCTGCAGCCCAAATGTTTCAGGTGTCCCTGGAGGTGGCCTTGGTTTCAGCAAGTCTGAGGCTGGATACTCTGTGGAGAGTGATTCCTGACTCCTCAAAGCCTATCTACCATCAACAAGGTACAAGCAAGGGGTGTGATGGTATGCTGTCCATTTGCCTAGTTGACGGCAGCTCCATCAACAAAGTCAGCACTATCCATGACAAAGCAGCCTTCCAAGTGTAAGATTTTCTGTGAGCTTTAATAATTATAAGGATTCAGACTAACCCCCATATTGGTTAAATGATTTTGCTTTTATTTGCAACAAATGGTACAGATATTAATCATAACGCCCATCATTAGCAGTAGGATTTAAGGTTCAAGTCTGTGACCTTTCATCAGAATTGATGGTTCCAGTTCTGCTGAGCATTTCAAGCATTTTCTGTTTTGATTTCAGATTTTCAGTATGTTGCTTTTGTAGCAGTAACTAAATTAGCTTCAGGTACTACTTGCATTTTGACTGTACAGGAAATTACACAGAGGTAAGTTTAGAAAAGTGTCAGGCCTCATTGTCAGCCTGCATTAACATCCACATTACATAAACTCGAGATTCATTTTGCTGGTCTTGACTTGTTCCAACTCTTCATTTAATAACTTATTGGAGTTCACCTCTTCAATGACAATATGACCAAATCATCTGATGAAGGGAATGGACTTTGGCAAGGGCATGCCTCCTGAATGTGAAAGGTCTGATTTACCAAGCCTCTAACAGCAGCCACGAGTTTTACAGTTCAAACCATCGATCAGCTAGAAGCTGTGAGGCATGGGATAGATCTATCGTAAACATCTCTGGAACCACCGTACGCTCCAAAGTGGACATTGTGAAAACAAGTGTAAAGTTTTGCTTAGGTGACTAATGGTTCCCCCCATATAGACTACCATCTACTTGGTGTGTTCACCAACAACTCAATCAACGTTAGATTTGAAGCAGGCATGCTTTTTGAGAGCAGGATCTGTGAAACCAAGATCAAGGACCATCAGCCAAGGGATGAAATGAACTGGAAAGATCTATGAAACTGCCAAACTGCTCATACTTTGTCTCCACAATGTTCTGCTCTATCTTATTAAATCTCCTAGGTGGATATATCTGGCCTGTTCCTCCTGAGATGCTGAATGAGTGATTAGTGTGTGTGCTATTTGGCCCAGTGTCACTAGATGCTGGCTTCTTTGGACACTACTGCTGTAAGAGAAGAGAGAAAGATGTTTCTGTTTGTGGCTCACTTGCACTTGATAGAAGCTGTGTATAGATCTATATGTACAGCTGTTTATTTATGTGTGTGGAACTGTTCCTCTGTAGTAAAAAAGAACATGCCCATGTATTGTACCTATTTTGAATTAAACAACAGCATGGGGAACAATTGTGCATTCTCCACTGCATCACTTCAAACAACCAAAGTTGACTTACCAGGGAATCAGTACCTTTTCACATGCAGTGTACTGTGTTGTTCCCTTTGAAATTTGGTATTCTTACACCTGGCCTGATGAGTGAAAGATGAAAAGCTTGAACAGTTTTTTTTTTCCTTTTTTTCAACAATAGACAATTGTTCTTATGAAAGATCGTCACATCCAGCTTCCAAATGATTTGTTGACAATGTGCAAATGAGAAAGCAGGTGAGAAAGAAGAGTGGGACGCATGGTTAGCAAAAATGCTGAAATATTTCTCTATTTCTTCAGTGGTCAAACAAGAGATTACATTACCATTATTGTTTATAATAAAGCCAAGTATTAGCATATAGCCCAGTGAGTGAGATAGCACAATATCATGCAGCAACACCAGATGAAATCATTTATTTGGCTTGAATGCAAGTCTGGTGGTGCAAAGTGTTATGATATGTCATTTAAGGCAAACATGAAAACTAGTCTTAAGATAGCATGAAGTAATGGTGATTCAAATTATCCTAAATGATGAATGCATTGATGTAATGGAAGGTAAAGCTCCATTACTTTAACTCAGATGGTGACTTCCTACATTGCATCAAGGCAAGCAGCTTGTTACTCATTGACGCTGGGAGGTACCTTCTATTATTGTTCTTGAGCAGTTTCTTGGGGCTCCTGTGACACCACAACCCAATATAAATGCTCTTCCCCTGCTTCTTTCCTTATGCAGTCCCACAACAGAAACCTGGCATTCTGTGCCCTGCTGACCATGCTGGCAGATGCATTTCTAAACAGAGGCCTTTGCCTGTTAAACACAATGACAGCCTTTTTCAGCAGCTGTTGTTCTCCAGAACTTGCAATATTGCTCAAAATCCCATTAGAGGTATGTTTCATTATGAGAGCACATTCCCACCTACGCCACCCCGAGGTTATGGAACTACTGCTCAAATCGTAATTACATCAGGAGGAGAGGGCTAAGTATACTACTGGGTGGGTGATCTTCTTCCTAAAACTGGAATGGAAAATGTGCAAAATCTTACCAGAGAGACCTTTTGTGTCTGTGGTTTTCTGGACAATACAAGAACAACGTATATCCTTTTATATGTTTCTATGTCACTGTGGTTGTTCTGGAGGTGGTATGTGAAGACCAAAGGTTAACTGAATCATACAGTGTGGTTGTGTTGGAGCAGCAGTGACTTTACATTGTCTAACTTCTATACACTAAACAAGTTTCTTTCTTGGGTCTGGAGGGAAACAAGGGGTTGTGGTTTATTGCTGTGAGTGAGCTTACTAGTTGAGGTAAATACTTCAGACTTTATAATCTTTAAATATTACAAGTTTGCATACAGCTTTCCCTACCCTTATTGTAGCTCTGACTCTGTTTACTGGAGACACTATCGATTATTCCTAGTGACTGTCCTTCATCAAAGATGAGAAATGAAGTCCTGACCCAGATACCAGGTGTTTTAACTCTTTGACTTTTGCTATTTGTGCAGGTGGCTTGCACCTATTGGATATTGTATGTCACATCTGTTGCACTTTACTGATGGATCCTCTAACAGTGAACTTAAACTGACATCTTTGTCATTTACACTTATATTAAGAGAGTACTATTTCAAACAAGGCATTTTGTTACATTTTTGATATCCTACAAGAAGCAGAGAAGAGCTTAATGTATTTGACCATTGCTTTTGTAGGTAGAATAAAGCTCTTGCAATCCCCTTTAAAGGGCACTTGTTCATGTCCAGTCTACATAGCCATCTTAGGATGATATACAAATCATTTTTATTGTGATTCAATTATTTCCTCAATTATCAGACTCTCATTGGTTCAATGCCTTCCACATTTACTTTGATTTATCAATGTGCCAAAACGCATTTCAAAATTGTTTAGGTTGCTATTTCACATTGGTCTGCTGTGCCCTAGTTCTGACTGGTTTGATGTACGTAATTAATTCTCACAGATCTGGTATAGCCGCAACTCGATCTCTTTGATCAGTATTTTTTCATTTGTTCAAGGACCTCACTGCTGGGACAGCATTTAGTGACCATCCCTAGTGACCTCCTTGAGAAGGTGGCGGTGGTCTGCCTTCTTGAACCGTCACAGTACGTATGCTGTCAATGGGCCCATAATGCGGTTAGGGAAGCAATTCCAGGATTTTGACCCAGTGCAAGTGAAGGAACAGTGGTCTACGTTGTGCCTTTGTTTAAAAAAGGATGGAAGGAGAAGCCGAGGAACTATAGATCTGTGAGTCTGACCTCAGTGATGGTTACATTGTTGGAGGTGATTCTGAAAGATAGGATTCATATGTATTTGGAGAGGCAAGGAATGATTAGGGATAGTCAGCATGGCTTTGCGTGAGGGAAATTATGTCTCACAAACTTGACTTGAGTTTTGTGAGGAAGTGACCAAAAAGACTGCAATAGAATCATAGAGATATATAGCAGGGAAACACACACTCCAGTCCAACTCGTCCATGCTGAGCAGATATCCTAAATTAATCTAGTCCCATTTGCCAGCATTTGGCCCATATTCCTCTAAACTCTTCCTATTCATATACCCTTCCAGATGTCTTTTAATGTAATTGTACCACCTTTCAACACTTCATCTGGCAGCTCATTCCAAACATGCAGCACTCTCTGCATGTTGTCCCTTAGGTCCCTTTTAAGCCTTTCCCCTCTCACCTTAAACCTACGCCCTCTAGTTTTGGACTTCCCCACCCTGGACAAAAGGACCTTGTCTATTTACCCTATCCATGCCCCTCATAATTTTATAAACCTGTATAAATTCACCCCTCAGCCTTCGATGCTCCAGGGATTCAGCCCTCTACCTATAGTTCAAACAGTCCAACCCTGGCAACAGCCTTGTAAATTTTTTCTGATCTCTTTCAAGTTTCACAACATCCTTCCTTTAGGACCAGAATTGCACACAGTATTCCAAAAGTGGCCGAACCAACATCCTGTACAGCCACTGGGACGACATGGTGGCTCAGTGGTTAGCACTGCTGCCTCACTGCGCCAGCAGCCTGGATTCGATTCCAGTCTCAGGTGACTGTCTGTGTGGAGTTTGCACATTCTCCCCGTGTCTGCGTGGGTGTCCTCTGGGTGCTCCGGTTTCCTCCCACAGTCCAAAGATGTGCAGGTTAGGTAAGTTGGCCATGCTAAATTGCCCATAGTGTTCCAGGATGTGTAGATTAGGTTGGTTACAGGGAGATGGGTCTGGGTGGGCTGCTCTGAGGTTTGGTGTGGACTTGTTGGGCCAAAGGGCCTGTTTCCACATAGTAGGGATTCTATGATTCTATGATACCTCCCTACTCACATACTCAACACACTGACCAAAAGAGGCAAGCATACCTAAGCCTTCTTCACTATATTATCATCCTGTGATTCCACTTTGAAGGAACTATGAACTTGCACTCCAAGGTCTCTTTGTTCAGCAGCACTCCCCAGGACTTTACCATTAAGTGTATGAGTCCTGCCCTGATTTGCCTTTCCAAAATGCAGCACCTCACATTTACCTAAATTAAACTCCATCTGCACTCCTTGGCCCATTGGCCCATCTGATCAAGACCCCATCGTAGTCTGAGGTAACCTTCTTCGCTGTCCACTACACCTCCAATTTTGGTGTCATCTGCAAACTTACTAACCATATCTCTTATGTTCAAATCTAAATAATTTATGTAAATGACAAAAAAAAACAGTGGACCCAGCACCAAGAGATAGCCAGAACTGCAGATACTGAAGTCAGAGACAACACAGAATGGAGCTGGAGGAACGCAGCAGGCTAGGCAGCATCGGAGGGGCAGGGAACCAAAACGTCAACTTTCCTGCTCTTCAGATGCTGCCGGACCCAGCACCGATCCTTGTGGCACACTGCTGGTCACAGGCTTCCAGTCTGAAAGGTGAACTTTAGTAAAGCCTTTGACAACATTCTGCATGGTAGACTAATTAGCAAAGTTAGATCACATGGGATTCAGGATGAGCTTGCTAATTGGAATCAAAATTGGATTAATGGTAGGAGACTGAGGGTGGTGGTTGAGGGTTGTTTTTTGGACCGGAGGCCTGTGCCCAACGGTGTGCCACAGGGATCAATGCTGGTTAGTGTTGTAGCATGGAGAGACCTAAGGGGTTCAAGTTCACAATTCTTTGAAGTGGTGGTTAAGAAAGCGTTTAGCACATTTGTCTTTATCGCTCAGACCTTTGAGTATAGGAGTTGGGAAGTCATGTTGAGGACATGAGTGAGGCTTCTTCTGGAATCAGTGAGGCTTCTTCTGGAATACTGTGTCCAGTTCTAATCATCCTGTTACAGGAAGGATATTATCAAGCTGGAGAGTATTCAGAAAAGATGTTGCTGGAAGTGGAAGGTTTGAATTATAAGGAGAGGCTGGATAGGCTGGGACTATATTCACTGGAGTGCAGGAGGTTAGGAGTGACCTTATGGAGGATTTTAATATCATGGGGACTACAGGTAAGGTGAATGTTAGGTTTCTTTACCCTATGTTAGAGGGTTTCAAGTCCAAGGGACATATTTTTAAGATGACTGGAGAAAAAATTAAAAAGGACCTGAGAGGCAATTTTTTTACACAGAGAATGGTTCATGTGTGGAATGAACTTCCAGAGGAAATGGTAGATGTGGGTACAGTTACAACATTTAAAAGGTATTTGGATAAGTACATGAATAAGACAGGTTTGGAGGGATATGAGCCAAGAGCAGGCAGGTGGGACTATTTTAGTTTGAGGTTAAGGTTGGCATGGACTAGTTGGACCAAAGGGTCTTTTTCCATGCTGTATGACTCAATGACTCTACATTTCCAAGTCAGGACAGTGACCGGCTTGGAGGGGACTTTCAGGAGTTGGTGTTTCCATGTATCTGCTGCCTTTGTTATCCTAGCTGGTAGCTGTTATGAGTTTGGAAGGTGCTGTCTAGCCAGCCTATTGAGTTTCTGCAGTGCATCTGTGTGTTATTTCAGGTCGTCTACTATAAATTTTGTATCGCCACTAGTTATTCTTCTGGGTTCAGTAATATCACTCAAACCCATAATAAGACCTCATGTCACCTATGAACTAAGGAGTTCCTTTCTAGAATCCAGGGTTTGTATCAATAGGCTGAATCTTATATTTTCCGGCTCTCGGTTTCATGGAGAGTTTCTGTCCATGAGCCCTAAGGAGTTTTTTCTTGCTATCTTACCAAACCTGTCTCATTACCCCCAACTGCAGCCCAATGGTGCCCCTCTTATCCAATGCTCACTGGATTTTACCAGTGCCCGGATATTCTAAACTAAACCGGCATTCCTGTCACTCATGCCGCCTTTAAATGGCTGGTGTGCACTGTCAGGCCAGAGCTGACCTGCACAGTTCCTGACATTTGCCTCAGACTTGGCAGAAAAGGGGAATTTGGCATCTGCCTTAATACCCATCTTTCTCTTCTCGTACGAGAAACAGCCAAAGCAGGGCAGAAAGAGCAAAAATGGGCGATGGGTGTTGACATTCAGATCTTGCCCTTTTACAAAGAGAGGATGCTGCTCCTGATCATGCTAAGCAGCTGACTGACCATAGCCAAGACCCTGGACTGGTATCACAGTTTGTCTTTGACTTACTGTGCCAGGATCTCCTGGCTGAAGTGTATCTGCCTTGACTTGACGGATAACTGCTGGCATCCATGACAAGCTTCCTAGCTTTGTGTCTGCAAAACACCAAGGCAACAGATATACTGTGACCCTGCTAGCTCTGACTGATGGGACATACAGAAAAAAGACAAGGCAAGGCAAGGCCAGGCTGGGATGCTCTGACCATCCAGCTGAGCTTAATATGAATGAGCACTAAAAGAGCAAGTGAGCAGGATTGACGTGCAATCTGATCCAAACTCTGAGCTGGGTGCATATTCCTGCATGTAAAGTAACCTGGCAGCAGCATTGCAATGGTGGTTTCCAGTATACCCCATGATCCAGCATGGCCATAAGACTATAAGATATAGAAGCAGAAGTAGGCCATTCGGCCCATCAAGTCTGCTCCACCATTTAATGAAGCCTTGGCCAATCTGATAATCCTCAAGTGCTCCACTTTCCTTCCTTTTCCCCATAAACCTAATTCCCTTACTGATTAAGAATCTGTCTATCTTAGCCTTGAATGCACTTAATGATCCAGTCCCGACAGCCCTCTGCAGTGATGAATACCAGAGATTCAATTTCCCCTGAGAGGAGAAATTCCTCCTCATTTCTGTTTTAAGCAGATGATGTCCTCTGGTCCTAGACTTTCCTGCAAAGGGACACAGCCTCTCTCATCTACCCTTTCAAATCCCCTAAGAATCTTTTCTGTTTCAATCAGGTCACCTCTCATTCTCCTGAATTCCAATGAGAGTAGGCCCAACCTTCTCAACCTTCCGTCATAACACAGTCCCTCCAAATCCAGTTATCAGCCTAGCGAAACTTCTCTGGACTGCCTCCAATGCCAGAATATTCAATTCCAGATGGAGAGGTGGGAAAGATGAGGATTATCTTCTGAGTGAGGTGCCCTGATGTACAAAGGACACCGTCCATTAATTGTACCACTTTTACTTCCCACTCTTTTGAAAGCTTTATTAAAAAAAACAAGCAGCCTATCTGCCAATGCCAATCTGCCAGATTTTTCTGATGAAGGGTTTAGGCCCGAAACGTCAAGTTTTCCTGCTCCTATGATGCTGCTTGACCTGCTGTGTTCATCCAGCCCCATGCTTGTTATCTGCCAATGCCAACCATTTTACAACAAGGGCAACATAATATTGAGGCCTAAGTAATTATTAATTATTTACCCACAATGAAGGCTATTGAATAAGTATGCACCCAATGTCAACCTCACCTGCAGTCTGGTATCATGAGGGCACTTCAAGGATCATTGGGAAGGTGGTGTGCTGCCTAACCTATTTTACAGGCCCCTCTCCCCCACCAAAAGCACAGCCAGCCTTGAGTTAGAAACTCCAAACCAAATGCATGTTTCTGAGTTCAGAGTGTCCACATACATTTAAGTTACAAGTCTTAACAGCGGGGGATAGCCAAGGCTTTTAGCCCATTAATCCAGGGAAGAGTCCAAATGTCCTTTGGTGTTTGGGGAATCTTTTCGTTGTCTCTATATGTCCCAGATGTCGTTCATTTGTCTCTGTACATCTCATACCTTGTTCTCATTGGGTCAGAATTTATTCTTTTCTCTCATTGAGTTATTCCATTTCTTTGTAAAGCACTGTTTGCGTTAAGTTCTGTCTTAATCTATTCTGAGGACTCAGTGTACTTTAGCACAGTGTAGAACACCCTTTCCACTCATCAACTGACTGTCAGCTTGCAATCAGCAGAGTTTTAAAACTCAAACATAGTATCTGTTTCTCACAACTTCAAAATTTATCTTCTCTGCCAATCTGTTTGATCTGTGTCATTTTCTGAATTGTAAACACCCATCCTTTAGTTGAAATTTCTTAATGAACTGAAAACATTCACTTTAATTTTCTTTGGCAGCACCTCATGGAATTTAACATTTTGTTGGGTCCCCTTTGTCTTGAAAATTCAAATGCCATTGTCACAAACATTCAATAAATGTCACTGTATTGAGACATTTTGAGAGTGAAAACACGTCAAACAGACTTCAAAAGGGACTAAAAACAAATATTATTTCCTTTTCGTCATTGCCCATTATCAAACTGCAGATAGTCAGAGGTGTCAGAAGACAGCAGTCAACATTGAACACAGAGGGAGAGTGGAGGGGTTAAGTGTGTGAACTATCTAGAGGTGACCTCGCTGACTAGGAGGGTGTGAAGTAGTCAGGGGAGTAGCTGCCTTCTCTTGCAGTAGCAGCCCTAAGCCACTGTGACTCAGGAAGGAAATGGCAACATCATCATCCTCTGCTTTCTCAGCACCGATTGCAACACGGCGCAAACCCTTTGAAGGTTAGGCAGATGAATGAAAAAGACGAGCAGCTAGAGGTTGGTTTCAGTTGCAAAGGTAGCCTGTGTTGAGGTACTGCGGCCTGTAGTCCCTACACTGCTGAATGAGAGAAATGTGAGCTCGCTGCAGTACTGCAGTGCTGCTGCAGACAATACTGCCATCGGAGGTAAACAGAGGGCTCCGAGAGACAGACCGAGGGAGAGAGAGAGAGAGAGAGCAAGCTGCAGAGCAGCCACTGCCCTTACTGTCAATACAGAGACAGACACTGTGCAGCTAGAAGGAGGACTGCTCAATTGAAAACTGGAAACACCAGATTTACTACAAGTGCAGGTAACGTGATTCAAGCAAGCATCTTCATACAGTTCACTATTGCTTAGCTGAGAGCTTCGGTGTCGTTCACTCAGTTCTGTCATAAAGCTTTCTTCTGGGATATGTTTGCAGTGTTCGCCTGCTCATTTTGCTCATATTGCAGCGTTCACTGCCGTTAAGAGATTGAGCATCCAAGAGAGGAAGAGAAGTCGGGACATACAGTTATAAAAGCTGACTCTCAGTACACCTTAGCTTCATTATATAAAGAGCAGCGTGTTTGAAACCGATGTGGACTGTGCAAACGATTCAGGATGTTTCTTACAGATTGTGTTGCAGCCTGAATTGACTGTATGGATAGTGAAGACTCCTGGTGCAAAGAGAGAAACCTGCAAAGGTGCAGAGATGGTCAGACAGGGAAGGGAGTGCAGGCCCTACCTGTGAAGCAAGCTGCCTAATCGCAGCTGGGACTCTCAGACCCCTAGCCCATGGCGTGCCTGAAACAGCAGCAGGCTGCCATCAAGATGGAGGCAGTGAAGATTGTGCCAGTGGAGAAGTTTGCGGAGTGCTCAAGCTCACAGGGCCGGTACGGGCCCTCACAGTGTGTCCGTGAACCGCCACTTGTGGGAAAGTGTGCCTGGCCCCTAGAGTCCGAGATCATCGCAAACCAGGCCTGCGCTGATGTCCCCAACCTGGAGAAAGCCCGGAGCCCTAGCGGGCTGGCCCGGACGCCACCCCGTCGTGAAAAATTTGTCCAGGGCCATCGCAAGGCTAGTGCCGAACTGTGTTACCACCGGCAGACCCCATCGGATGAGGTCATCGTTAATCAGTACGTCCTTCACCAGTCAACCACTTCTGAACCCCTGGAATGCCCCACCTGTGGCCATGTGTACAATGCCACCAACAAACGTCCACGGATCCTCTCCTGTCTACATTCGGTGTGCGAGGAGTGCCTGCAGATCCTCTACGAGTCCTGCCCCAAGTACAAGTTCATCTCGTGCCCCACTTGCCGCCGGGAGACCGTCCTCTTCACCGACTATGGCCTGGCGGCTCTGGCAATCAACACCAGCATCCTGGCTCGGCTGCCAGCTGAAGGCCTCACCACCAATCCGGGCCAGTGGGGTAGTGAGGCTGACCGCAGCTGCTACCAGACCTTCCAGCAGTATTGCGGGGCAGCCTGCAGCTGCCAGCTCCGAAACCCATTGTCTTCCTGTGTCATCATGTAGAGGAAGAGAGAAAGAAGGCCCTTCCCCATGTCACAGAGTAACATTTGTGACCAAAAATAGGATTACTCCAAGACTGAACAACTTGCTGTTCTTTCTCAGCAACCTATATGGTAAATTATCTATAACTGCATTATCTCATCTGGGAGTTTCTGTGTTTTCTGTGAAATCAAAGGTATCAAATTCAGGTTGAGTGGCAAGTATTATGCAGTCTTGATAGTTTTGCCTGAGAGGCAGTGTTGCCAAGCAACCTGCACATTCTTGACTACGACCTCGGAATTGCTTCTTTTTCCACCCCAGTATTATACGACGCCTAAAACCATTGCCAAAGCAGCAAGTGTTTTAAAGTGTTGCCCTCTCTAGGTTGGTAAAGCTTAATGTGTTCTAGATGCACACCACACTATCCAGCAGCCTATTGAGACCCTCATTCTTGGCCCTGCCCAGTGCCCTCAATCTTTCACCAGAACACAGCATCCTGCGAGAGCATTTTTTTTTAACCTGAAGTTTCGATTTTGATTGTTAGACAAATAGAGAAGGGTTTAGTAGCACTTATTTTTAATTGCAAACATCCTCGCCTAAGCCACACACCTGCCCCAAACCTCCGTGACATCAGAGGCATGTTAGTAGCTTTTGTGCAGTGTCAACCCAGCCAAAATCAGCACCAGGAGTGATTGTCCTGGGCCAGCTGTCTCTGCACTTCAGCACTGTACAACCTCCCCCGAACCCCACCTCCAACCTCCCACCCTACCCCCTTCCCCCTCTGACCTCCCACCTCCAAGCCACTGTGGTTCTGGAGGAAGCTGGGCTGAAAAGGGTTATGACCATAGGTTTCCACATCGACCTGTCAGTCACAGTAAACAGTTAACAAAGGCTGCTCTCACCTGTGTGTCTGAGTGCATTGGTTTTGCTTTCGCTCCTTGCCCCACCTACAGTCCCAGTCTTGGGTCCTAAGAAGCCGTTCACACATTTAACACAACAGATGGAGAAATACTCATCTTTGGCTCCAAATTAGGTGTATAGAGCACCTACGGCCAAAGCTAACAGTCAGTGCTGGAGAGCTCACCGAGAGCAGTGCTAGGAACACAAAGAATGTTTCTTTATTGATTGTATTCTGTGAATAAACTCTATATTAGACCTTCCATTTGTCTTTGTGCTACTACAATAATTAATGAGTGAAGTAGATAACCATTAGCGCACCTCCCAGCAAAGGGTTAAACTCAGAGCAATGTCTGGTGAACACTGGTGCAAAGACTGACATTGCAACATAATGGGGTGTCTCTGAGTGGGTTCCTCACTCCATCCTCTCCCTTCACTTCACACTACACATTTAAATACTCATATCAAATTTTATTATCAAAATATTTCTGTGTCAAATTGTGCTGAAAGAGCAAGCTGCTTTTCATCAGTTGCTAACTAAGATGCAGGGAAGCAGACTAAAGAATGGAGACAGTAAGGTGAATATCACAGGTAGCAGCCCATGTACCACAGGCCACAAAGCTGCAGATTGTACATCACTGTCTCGAAATCGCAGATGCAGGTTAGATAACATGGTGCTGCCTCAGCATCACACAGCATAGACGACAGAAAGAGTGAGCATGCACCTTGGTGACTATCGTTGAGAGCAGGCTGTGTGTTACAAAGGGGAAAGCTGAAGTTTAGGATGTGGATTGAAAATTTCAGAGTGCCATTTTGAGTGTATCATTGTGCAGATTGAGTCTTTCAAGGTATGGTGCGGGTATTTTAGAGAACATCGACTGTCACATAGTGTTAATTAAGTACTTCAGGATATGATTTGAAGATGTGACTTGACTATTTTAGAGAATACTGAGTATTTCAGAGTAATTGTGCTTCCAAAGGTGTTTCATGTGTACTTGGTCATAGCTTGAATATTTGAAGGTGTAGGTTGGGTATTGCAAAACAAGAATGTTGGGGGATAATTTAACGTATTGCATGGTGCAATTTGTGGAATTAAAATAAGTTGGATATTGCAAGGTTTAGTCTGAGTAACTCAGTTTCAGTTCTCCAGGGTGTAATTTTGATATTACAGATATGTCAGGCTGTGAGTTGAACATTGCAGAGTTTTGACATAGTGTGATTGGGTGTGGGTTGAATACTTGGCTAAAGAGAAAATGTTGTGGTTCAGTGGGTATCGTTGCTGCCTCTGAGCCAGAAGCTGCAAGTTCAAGCTCATTTCAGGGCTTGAGACCAAAGAAGCTGTATTCATACTGTAGCCAAACAGGTTGAGTGCAATGATATAAGGTGAGAATGGGAGAGATTCCAGGTAAGCCCTGTGATAGAAGGAAAGTTGGAGCCTCTACCATCACTGTCTAGCTCCAAGCTACAAAGTTGTGTAAAGCACACATTGCCTTAGCAACACAAGTGAACTATAACACACATGAATCCATTGAATATTATAAGGTATGGGTCAGAATTGTCTTGGGGATCAAAACCTGATTGGATAGGATGCCAGGGCAGGTTTGGAGATCAGAGTTCGATTGGCTAGTTTCTCATGATCAGTTTGGGAATCAGAGTCTGATTGGATGGTTTCTCAGGATCAGTTTGGGAATTGGAGTCTGATTGGATAGTTTCTCAGGGTTGGTTTCAGAGTCAGAGTCTGATTGGATAGTCTCTCAGGGTTGGTTTGGGAATCAGAGTCTGATTGGATAATCTGTTGTTCTGTGGAAAGCTCTGTGCAACTGGGGTCATTTGGTTAGCAACAGTCAGGTTCAATCCTATGAAGTCCTGAGAGGTGAGCTGCTTCACGCTGGTTTTGGCTCAGATGGGATTTTACAGCTTTCAGCACCATAGAGTATAGAAACTTTAACAAAAAAAAGCAGAGTTAAGTAGATGCTGTAAATCTAAAATAAAAGCAGAAAATGCTGGTTGTACTCAGCAGGCCAGGCACCACCTTGTTGAGACAGAATCCAAGTTAACCTTTCAAGTGGATGATTTATTCTGCCATCAAGCCTCTTAACTTAATAAGGACTGTAAAAGTCTGCATATAAGTGAATTGCTGAAACGTCAACAAATCCCTCCAAGAATGAGGACCAACTTGTCTGCCAAATAAAAAAAGTAAACTGTGAATGTGGGTAAGATCTTTGACGTTCACCATTTTGGCTCTGAGTGTATCTGAAACTCCTGCACAAGTTCACAACACAGGATTTGACAATATGGATTCTGAAATTCTTGTGCAGATTAATATAGGAAGCCTATTGGAGATTTTGGCGGGTTAAAAAGTGGACACATCTCCAAGTTCAGATGTGTTGTATCCCAGACTGTTGTGGGAGATGAGGGAGGAAATTACAGGGTCCCTGACCCAAGTTTTTAAAATGTCTGTCTCCTCAGGAGGGGTCTCAGAGGACTGGAAAACCGCTAATGTGCTTCCACATTATATTGGGTTCAGTAAGGCTGTGGACAAAGTCCCATCTGGGAAACTGATAAAGAAGGTAAAAGCACATGGGATCCAGGGTAACTCAGCCAGGTGGATCCAAAATTGGCTTAGTGACAGGAGACAGAGGGCAGTGATAGAGGGCTGTTTGTGTGACTGGAGTCCGTGTGCAGTAGCATACCACCGAGATTAGTGCTGGGTCCCTTATTGTTTGTGATATTCATAAATGATGTAGATGAGAATGTGGGGGGTTAATAAATAAGTTTGCAAATGACACAAAGATTGGCCAAGTGGTTGACAGCTGGTAAGAGGATGTAAGGTTACAAGAGGATACAGGCAAATTGTTCAGATGTGCAAATCAGTGACAGATGGAATTTAATCCTGATAAATGTGAAGTGATGCACTTTGGAAGAAGGAACAAGATGAGGGAGAATCCAATGAATGGCAAGGCACTAGGAAGCACAGAGGAGCCAAGGGTTCTCGCAGTGCTTGTCCACAGACCTCTGGAGGTGACAAGATAGGTTGATAAAGTAGTTATGAAGGTACATGAAACACTTGCCTTTTATCAGTCGTGGCATAGAATATAAGAGTACGGAGGTTATGTTGAAGCTGTGGAGAATTTTGATTAGGCCACAGCTGGAGTACTCTATGCATGTCTGATCAACACAGCATAGGAAGGATGTGATTGCACTGGAGAAGTGCGATGGAGATTCATCAGGATGTTGCCTGGGATGGAACATTTCAGCAATGAAGAGAGGCTGGATAAGCTTGGTCTGTTTTCTTTGGAGCAGAGAAAGTTGAGGGAACACCTGAGTGAGGTGTCAACGATTACAGGGCATGGATAGGGTGAATAGAAAGTACCTACTCCTCTTTGTTGAAGATTCAAGAACAAAAACTCCAATTTTAAAGAGAAAGCCAGAAAGTTTGGAAGGGATTTGAGGAAAAAGATTTTACCCACGCGATGGTGGGTGTCTGGAATGCACTACCTGGGAGCGTAGATGAAGCAGGAATCCTCACAATTTTAAAAAAGTACTGGGATGAACACTGGAAGTGTCATAATGTTCAAGGTTATGGGCCTTGTGCGAGAAAGTGGGACCAGTGTAGGTAGTAGTATATTTTTGGCAGTACGATCCTGATGTGCTGAAGGGTCTCTTCTGTAGTACATGACTCTATGAACACAGCCTGCAAAGCCTGCTTAATTCTTTACAATCATTTATAAGTTACATTGTACAAATGAATGTTTTACTCAATGTAAAATGAGGCTGACTACTGAGATGAGGAGAGCTACTCATGGTTGTAAAGAGGGGACAGCTGACTTCTAAGTTAAGTGTGTGCAAAAATATGGGCCTGAAGAAATGGGGTTAGCCTCTAGGCCAGTTCCTTACTTTTGTATTCAATGTTTATATTTATAAATGCAAGGGTCATAAAGGCTTTTTAAAATAGTCTACACTATTTGCAAGACACGCCTAAGAAATATAAACAGGATCAAGCAGGCTCTCCAAGCCAGCCCTACCAAATGACCTGTCTTCTACCTTAAAACTCCATCTGTTCAGCCTTTTCCCCATATCATTAATTCCTTTTGTTTGAATAATCTGTCAATGTCTGACTTGAACTATTCGCTGAGTGAACATCCACAGCTTTCTTGGATAGATAATTCCAAAATGCGCACCCACTGAGTGAAGAACTTTTTTCAGATGATAATCCTAGATAGCTGGTCCCTTATTCTGTGACTTCATCCTTAGATTCAGGTATCCCCAGTCAGGAGAAACATCCTCCCAAGAATTCTACCCTATCAAGCCCCTTAAAAGTTTTAAATATTTTACACATTTTTATTGCATACTAAGGTAAGCATGCTGTTCACTTGATTTATGAAACCAAAATTCTGCTCAGTACTCCACATGTGGTCTCAGCAATTATACCCTTATTCTCCAAACCTCTTAGAACAAAGGCTGCAGAGCATTAGCTTGATGCACATGTTAAATTTCAGTGATTCATATAGAAGAACACCCATTTCCTTTGAATGCCAACACTTCTCAATCTCTTGCCATTTAAAAAAATCTGCTTTTCTATTTTTCCACCCAAAGTGGATAATTTCACACTTCCTCACAAGATGCTCCATTGACACTTTCTTGCCCATTTACATGCGTATAATCCCTTTGCAACCTCTCTTCCTCCTCCTCCTCCTCCTCCTCACAGCTTACACTGTACTGTCAGAAACCTTCATATACTTCACATGGCCCCTAATTCAAGTCACTGAAATATGAGACGTAGGCAATGACCCTTGTGGCATTTACCACTCTGTTTTCTGTTCATTAATAAATCTTCAATCCATTCTAAGACCTATTTCTATCAGCTCCAAATTTGTCCAGATTGTCCAACTATACTATGTGTTTTTAAGTGCAATCATGTCCCAAATGATAGATTCTAGCATTTTCCCTACTGCTGTTTTCCAGTTAACTGACCTATAGTTTCCTGCTTTTTCTCTTACCCATTTCTTGAAGGTCAAAAATCACACGACTCCAGGTTACAGGCCAAAAGGTTTATTTGAAAACACAGGCTTTCTGAGTCTCACTCCTTCTTCAGGTGTCAGTGAGAGAAGTAGCATCAGACACAGAATTTATAAGCAAAAGATCAAAGAGTCATAGAACTGATGCGAATGTATTAAACAAACAATTTGCATTGCAGATTTGTAATTGCACTAATATTCTATTTTGCTCAAAAAGCATACAATTTGGAGACAGTCTATGTGGCATTTTATAAATTCCTACTTTGGAAATAAGACCAGTTTGACTCCAAATTAAAACACAGCCAGATTCCAAGGCCTCACACCTAGAATGCACTCTCTGACCTGAGGTGTCAACTCTGGTATAGTGATAAAACCTTGGGTTATCTCAGGGCAGTGACTTGAATGAAATTCTGGGATTTACATATAAATCAATCAAAACCTGCATCTCCTTTCTAACTGATTAAAGATTTAACAGCCATCTTAGGTTTATTCATTACATTCGCAACGGTTCTATGACCCTTTGATCTTTTGCTTATAAATTCTGTGTCTGATGCCACCTCTCTCACTGACACCTGCAGAAGGAGACTCAGAAAGCTTGAGTTTTCAAATAAACCTGTTGGACTATAACCTCGTGTTGTGTGATTTTTGACCTTGTCCACCCCAGTCCAACATTGGCACCTCCACACCATTTCTTGAATATTTGGACATGGTCCACAGGGCCCATTATAAAATTTAAGGAATTCTGGAAAATCAAAACAAATCCATCACTATGTTGAACTACGTCATTAAAAACTTAGATTGTAGTTCTTCAGGTCCAAGGGATTTATTCCAAGTTAGTCCCATTTCTCCAGTAGTATTTCTTCACTGAAGCTAAGTTCCTCAATCTCACTAGATCTTTGGTTTTCCACTATTTTTGTATTTTTTACTATGAAAGCAGATACAACACAGTCCTTAATTTTTCTTTGTTGGACCACTTATCCTCTGGAGTTTTTATTTCTTAAAAGAATGTAATGTATGTTGTCGTGAATTATGTCTTATTTAATTAAATATTTGCTATATCTTAACTACTATTATATCTTTTGATCTAAGTTCCCAATATTCCTTTGCTAACATATCCCCCAAACCTATGTAATTTTCTTTGTTCAGACTTAAATGCGAATTTCAGACTTAACTTCCAATATTGGTTACTGATTTAGATGAGGAAACTAAATGTAGTCTCTCAAAATTTTCAGATGACACAAAGGGCGGTGGAAAGGTGAGCTGCGAGGAGGATGCAGAGATGTGGCAGTATGATTTGGACAGGCTGAGTGAGTGGGCAAATGCATGGCAGATGATGCAGTTTAATGAGGAGAAATATGAGATTCTCCACTTTGGTAGCAAAAGTAGGAAGGCAGATTGTTATTTGAATGTCTGTAAATTGAGAGAGGGAAATATTCAACACAACCTGGGCATCTTGATGCACCAGTTGCAGAAAGTAAATGTGCAGATGTAGCAGGCAGTAATGAAGGCAAAATGTACGTTGGCCCTCATAGCGAGAAGATGAGATTATAGGAACAAGGATGCCTTGTTGCAATTATACAAGATATTCATGAGGTTACACCTGGAATATTGTGTAAAATTTTGGTCTCAATATCTGAGGAAGGGTGCTCTTACTATAGAGGCAGTGCAGTGAAGGTTTGCCCTATTGATTCCTGGAATGGCAGGAGTGACGCATGAGGAGAGATTGAGTCTGTTATGATTATATTCACTGGATTTTAGAAGAATGAAGGTGTAATCTTATGGAAACCAATAATATTCTAACAGAACAAGACATTTATATGTAGAAAGGATGTGGGAGGTGGGGGTGTCCAGAATGATGGGTCATAGTTTAAGAATGTATAATAGGGGACAAAGACATGGCTGAGGGACGGAATACGTACTTTGGTTCTATCTTCACAAAAGAGGGCACAAATTAGATACCAGAATTGTTGGAGGATGCAAGATTTAGTGAGAGGGAAGAACTGAGGGAGATCAATATTAGTAGAGAAATGGTGCTGGGAAAATTGTTGGGATAGAAGGCCAATAAATCCCCAGGACCTGATAATCTACATCCCAGAGTACTTAAGGAAGTAGCTCTAGAAATAGTGGATGCATTGGTGGTCATCTTCCAGGATTCTATACACTCTGGAACAGTCCGTGCAGATTGGAGGGTGGCTAATGTCACTCCAATATTCAAAAAAGTAGGGTAAAGAGAAAACAGGGAATTATAGACCGGTGAGCCTGACAGTGGTATTGGGGAAAATTCTTGAATCCATTGTCAAGGATTTTATAGCAGAGCATTTAGAAAGCTGTCGCAGGGTCAGACAGAGTCAGCATGGATTTATGAAGGGGAAATCATGCTTGACAAATCTGTTGGAATTCCATGAGGATGTAACGAATAGAGTTGAGAAGGGGGAGCCAGTCGATGTAGTATATTTGGATTTTCAGAAAGCATTTGACAAATTCCCACATAAGAGATTAATGTGCAAGATTAAAGTGCATAGGATTGGGGGAAGTGTATTAAGATGGATAGGAAACTGGCTGGCAGAGAGGAAACAACGAGTAGGAGTTAATGGATCCTTTTCAAATTAGCAGGCGGTAACTAGTAGGGTGCCACAGGGATCAGTGCTAGGACCCCAGTTATTCACAATATATATTAATGATTTGGATGTGAGAACAAAATTTAACATCTCCAAGTTTGCAGATGATACCAAGTTGGGTGGGAGAGTGAACTGTGACAAGGATGCAGAGGTCCTTCAGTGTGATTTTGGCAGGTTGGGTGAGATGAGCAAATCAATGGCAGATGCAGTATAATTTGGATAAATGTAAGGTTGTTCACTTTGGAAGCACAAACAAGAAGGCAGATTACTACCTGAATGGCTGTAAATTGGGAGAGGGGAGTGTGCAGCGGGACCTGGGTGTCCTTGTGCACCAGTCACTGAAAGTAAGCATGCAGGTGCAGCAGGTGGTAAAGAAGGCAAATGGTATGTTGGCCTTCATTGCGAGAGGTTTCGAGTACAGGAGCAGGGATGTGTTGTTGCAGTTTTACAGGGCCTTGGTGAGACCACACCTGGAATATTGTGTGCAGCTTTGGTCTCCTTTCCTGATGAAGGATGCTCTTGCTCTCGAGGGGGTGCAGTGAAGGTTTACCAGGCTGATTCCGGAATGGCAGATCTGACATGTGAGGAGAGATTGATTAGGTTGGGATTGTTTTCACTCGAGTTCAGACGAATGAGGGGGATCTCATAGAAACTTATAAAATTCTAACAGGACTGGACAGGGTGGATGCAGGGAGGATGATCCTGATGGTGGCTGTGTCCAGAACCAGGGATCACAGTATGAGGATTTGTGGTAGACCATTTAGGACAGACACGAGGAGACATTTCTTCACCCAATGAGTGGTGAGCCTGTGGAATTCATTACCACAGGAAGTATTTGATGCCAAAACATTGAATGTATTCAAGAGGCGACACGATATAGCATTTGGGGTGAATGGGACCAAAGGTTATGGGGAGAAAGCAGAATTAGGCTGTTGAGTTAGATGATCAGCCGTGATAATGAAGAATGACAGAGCAGGCTTAAAGGGCCGAATGGCCTCCTCTTGCTCCTATCTTCTTTGTCAAAGTCTATGTCTATCAAACTCAATTTAAAACTCCATCATATTATGATCACTCTTCCCCAAAGGCTTCTTAGTTATTAATTAACCTTTTCTCATTGTACAAAATTATATCTTATTCCCATGTTGATTTCTTGACATCCTGGTCTAGAAAATGGTTTTGAATGCATTCCATGAACCCATCCTCAGCACTATTCCAACATATTTGATCTGCCGAGTCTTTATGAAAGTTAAAATCCCTCAGGATTACTGATTCACCTTTGTTGCATTGAATCATAGAATCCCTATGGTGTGGAAGCAGACCATTCAGTCCACCGAGTCCACACTGACCCTCCAAAAAGCATCCCACTCAGACCCACTCTGTACATTATCCCTGTAACCTTGCATTTCCCATGGCCAGTCCACCTAACCTGCACATCTTTGGACTGTGAGAGGAAACCAAAGCACTTGGAAGAAACCCACGCAGACACGGGAAGAATGTGCAAACTCCACACAGACAGTCGCCCGAGGATGGAATCAAACTCGGGTCCCTGGTGCTGTGAGGCAGCAGTACTAACCACTGAGCCACCGTGCCGCCCTAATGCATCACTAATTTCTGACTTTTACACTGCTCAATGTTAAATCTACACTTTGGGAGAGCTGTAAGCTACTGTGATGAGAGTTTTCCATTCCCTGTAGTCTCTTAGTTGATTCTGCTTCTAACCTATGTGCTAAGATCCTTTCCTCTTATTCTTTTATCCAAGTTTTTATTGAGGGAATCACCCCTGTCTCTTTTCCATTTAACTTATTTCTTCTTTAAGTTTCCTGGTCACTTTGCAACCACATCTCCATGACACTGTTAGATCAAATCCACTAATTTATATCTGTGCTATTAATTAATTTATTATGTTGTGCGTTCTATGCTTTGCATATTCACGTATAGTACCCTAGCTTTAAATGTTTGAATTTCCCCTAATCTTACATTAAGTCACTGATGCTTTATTACCTTCCTCTCTTTCTCTCCTTTCCTGAATCATGACTTATTTTGACCCAAATCACTACACTGTTGTGCAAGCCTGACTTTCTCTTACTGCTTTTAATTTACCTATTCTAAAATCCTGCCCCTCCTCCCCTCCATTAGATTCAAAAAAATATTTTTAATCAACCTGTTCAGAGATGTTATTACAGACCTCTGGAACAGGTTTCATCTGGAACCCAGACCTCATGACTCAGAGGTACAGTCACTGCCACTGCGCCCTAGATTATTTATATTCATTGGTTTAAAATACTGCCTGATTTATTTGATTCATCTGGACACCAATCCCAACCCAATTCAAATAAAATCTGTCAAATGGAACAGTGTTCTCTTACTACATATGCCTCAAAATTCAAAAGCCCTGCCTTGAACACTCCTCTTTCAGGCATGCACTTAACCATTTAATCTGCTTATTCCTGCATTAACGTTAAAACTGTATTAGCTAAGTCATATTATCTCTCCTCATTCTTCCACCGAAGTTTATATTGCTCTTAAATTTCATCTGCCATGTGTGTCAGTGTCCCTCATGAGCTGATTACTGTCCTCCTCACTATTTATTACATTCCCATCTCAAACTTTGGGGGTCTGAGTGCAGTTTGTAGGGTCTGTTTCACTGGACATCCTATGCCAGAAACCTTCAGATCAGTGAGTTTGAGGGCCGTGTTTCACCAATGACCCTATGCTATGACTGTCTGCCATGGAGTTTACAGAAAGATGACATGAAAGAGCAGAAATGCCAACTCACACTTTATTAATGTAGATCTAATGGCTTGTTTTATCTACTGCAAGCCAATGTGTTCTGGGAAGTCTTGTTGGTGTAATATTGCAGGGTGAACAAAATGGCAACACAGGGCGGCAGCCCTTTGCCCTGACCATGCCACCCATGGAAATGAGTATACCCTGAGGACAAGTGTCACTTGCATTGCTGTAGTCTCCAGGACTATGGGCCAAGAGCTGGAAAATAGAATTCCTTTAGTCAGATCTTGTTGACCAACAATGACACAAAGGGCCAAATGGCTTCCTATCCATGAGTTTAATGAATATCTACCTTTCCAGCTTCATTTGTGACAGGGAATTGGGACATTGGAGACAGTATAAGAAGCTAACATAGATTGGGAGCGAATGTTTAAGAAACATAAAACTTAAGTGACCGTTCAGAATCACATGTTTCATTTGAATTCAGATTTAGAAGCTGTGCACCAGACTTGCTCTCTTTACTAGGATTGTGAACTAGAAGCCAGTCAGAGTTTATTGCCAGACTTAAGACGCAAATGAAGAAGATACTGCAGTGACGATTTGCCCTAACAGCTTTCAACAGATATTGTAAATATGGATTGAATTTCTTGTGATGTTGTAACAAACATGAAAATACAATGTTCTCCCACTGTCTAAATCTTCAGCTCCATTTTTGTTTTGAGGCAAGGTTTGTGCACGTGTTTTTGCACATCAGGATAGATTACAGTCCTCTACTGTCTCCCTCTTCCTCTATCTCTGTCTTTCCCTTTCTCTTCCTCTCTCTCTCTCTCTCTCTATCTCTCTCTTTGGCCTATTTCTTGCCTGCCTCTCCTGTACTTGCATTCTCTCTATCTTTCCTTCTTTCTCTGTCTCTGTATACTCAATTTTCCCTGTCTCTTACTGTCTCCCTTTCCCTTTCTTTATGTGTGTCCTCTCTGTCTCTCTTTAGGGTCAATCAGGTTGCTGATCAGCAACAGTTAGGTGTCAGTGTTGAGTGAAACTGTCGCTGGGTGAAACTGAGACTGGAGCACCAATGTAACTTCACTAACTAACTAAGTGATACAAAAACCAAAGCACTAGTCAAATGTTGATGTTCATAGAAAAGCAAATAGGTATGAGAATTAGTGGAAAATGATTAGACATGCTGTGGTGTAATTTGTGTTATTCACACTGTGTGGTGTAGTTTGTGTCAGTCACGCGATGTGCTGTAGTTTGTGTATATCGGACTGTTTAGTTTGTGTTAGTCACACAATGAGATGTAATTTGTGTCAGTCACATTGTGCGGTGTAGTTTGTGTCGGTCATGTTGTGTTGTGTAGTTTGTGTCCATCAGGCTTTTGGTTTGGCTTGTATTGCATAAGAACATCAGTCAGCAGACCTTTGACTAGGCTGGGAGCCCAGTCTTTTTTTTGAGGTAGGCTGGATTTGGTACAAGGCTGTCAAATATGGTCAGTATTTTCCACCCCATCTATTTCATCATCATCTCCCTCTACTTCCTCTTTGAGACTTATTTCACCACCCTTTGGCCCTCTGATTGTTCTTTGTGGTTTTTTTTCACCTTCAGGGACTAAGCATTTAACTGTCTTCACCTCATTATGTGAAAATCTCACCCCAAGCCCTCAAGTTCCCCTTTACCACATTTTTTTAATATCTTGTCATGAAATATGGTGCTTTTTGGCATTTATTGTCCTTCCCTGACGGTCCTAATGAACATGTTAACACCCAACCTTGAACCAAGCTTCTGCTCATTACGCTAAGCATCTCCCTTCATATCTTAGCAACCAGGATTTTTATTGTTTTTCATTTGTAAAGTATATGTCTGTGTATGAATACGTGTAGCTGTGTGTAACGGTATGTTTATGTGAAAGTGATTGCAAGTGTTCATGTGTGAAGTATTCTTTCCTGTGTGTGTGTGTGTGTGCGTGTGTGCGTGTGTGTGTGTGTGTGTGTGTGTTGGAGAGAGAAAGAAGTAAACTGGAAAGGTTTCACATCTGTAGACTTTTTGTCACCACCAAATGTCCTAAAGTACTTTGCAATCAATGAAGTACTTTTGAAATACGGAAACCAACTTACACTCAATTAACACCCACAAACAGCAATGTGATCAAGACCAGATAATCTGTTTTAACTATGCTGATTGAAAGATAAATATTGACCAGCACACCAAGGGGATCACCCCTGCACTTCTTCAAAACAGTGCCAAAGGATCTTTTACACCCACCTGACCAGGCAGATCGGGCCTCAGTTTAACTTCTCTTTCGAAAGATGCTGTTGCTGTTTGTGGAAGCTTGTTCGACTTAAATTGGCTTCTGTGTTTCCTACATTACAGTAGTTACTACACTTCAGAAGCACTTTGGGGCATCTGGTGGCCAGGGAAGGCAGTAAACAAATGTGAGGCCTTTCCATTTTTTTCATTTCACACCTGTATGTACCCAGGCATATAGACCCATACTTGGATTTGACAGTGCAGGACTCCTTCTATTCTGCACTGAAGTGTCAGTTTTGATCTTTGTGCTCAAGCTGTGATGTGGATCTTGAAACCAGACTTTGTGACTCAGAGATGACAGGACTATCCATGGAGCCACAGCTGACAAGTGCATGTGTGAGTTTTCTGTGCAAGTATAAGTGTAACAGATGAGCATGCAGATGGACCCCAAGCTTTGCTAATTTTCAGGGACGTGTTAAAAATGGGTCCTATCTCTGAGGACTGGAAAACAGTGTGAAAAATCAGTATTTCAAACAGAGGGGCAGGATTGCATCAATTCTGTTCTGTTGCAGGTTAAATCTTGTACTATTGTAAAAAAAAATTTCAAAAAATATGGATTACATTTAATATTTAAGCAAAACATATTCATTTTTTTCTAAAGAAGGCATCTAGGTAACAGATACGCAGGAGTAGTAGCATAATGGCTGAGAATACAAAGGCCTGGACCTGTGCTTTATAGACGAGGGTTCAAATCTCACAAAGAAAGGTGGAGAATTTAAATTCAATTGATTAAATAAATCTGGAATGAAGATGCTAGTATTGATAGTAATGATCATGAAAGTACTGGATTGTCACAAAAAGCTATCTCGTTTACTGATGCCCTTTAGGAAAGGAAATCTTTAGGAAAGGAAACCCAGTCTGAGATGTATATGAATCCAGACCCTCAGCAATATGGTGGTTCATGAACTGCATTCTGGAATAACCTAGGAAGCCATTCATTGCCCAGTTCTCATTTTCTTGGGTAGCTCCTTGATCTCTGTATATGTAAAAAGAAAAATAATTAGAAGATGGCTTTTTTAACAGAGGGTTGTGGGGAGCCACTAGACTTTTAAATAACTTCTGAAAATCAAACTGATGGCGGAAGAATCTTAGAAAACCTCTTATTCAAGGAAGATGATGTGGGAAACTTAAGGTTTCCTTGATTTGTGTCATGAAGGTAATTATCTGGAAGATTTAACATTATATAAAGAACATCTTATGACCGTGACGTCCAAAGTGTTTCACAGCTAAGGAATCATTTTCAGAGAATCATGCCTATTGTGGGAAGAACCACAGCAGATGGTGTGTAAACAGTAAAATCCCACATCCAGCAAAGAGATACATTTCCATTGGTCCTGTGGGTATATTTTTGGGGATATTGGTAGCTGGATAAATGTCAGCTTGGACAGCTCCCACATCCCATACTCTTCACCCACCAGTGACAGTCTGATCAGATTAAATTCCCATTTGAAAAATGCCACCTTTGCTAATGTGAGACTCCGTTAGTACTGAGACATCAGCCTGTGAACTTTTGGACTTGGAGGCAAGAGTATCCAAGTTGGCACTGATATTCTGATTTGGTTAAGTGGGTTTGTTAACTTTTAATCTGTAAATTCACACAATGGGAAAGGAAACAGGTTATGTCAAGTCTTGTTTTACCATATATTCTCTCAGATTCCATCTTTGAAGAAATTAAGGAACATTCAAATAGCCAGTTCAGGCCACAAGGTTATCCTATGGTAACTGCCCAGGCTACACTTGCCATTCAGACATATATAGGGTGTTGAGAGTCAACTTCCATCGAAGGGCACAATACTGAACACATTTCTGAAGAAGGGTCCAGGCCTGAAACGTCAGCCTTCCTGCTCCTCCGATGCTGCTTGGCCTGCTGTGTTCATCCAGCTCTACACCTTGTTATCTCACAATACTAGTGACAGGCAGGTACTGAACTACAAAGGAATAGAATTGTTACAGTGCAGAAGGATGCCATTATTTCTGCATTGGCTTCTGAATAAGCAGTATGGTTTAGTGTTACTCTTCTGCCTTTTCCCCATAACCCTGTATATTGCTCCTACTCACATAATCATCTGAAGTCTTCTTGAATGTCTGAATTAAATCTGCCTCCATCATGCTTGCAAGTTGTGCATTCTAGATACAAAAGGCAGCAATTACTGGAAAAGCTCAGCAGTCTGGCAGCAAGAAATCAGAGTTAACATTTCAGGCCCAGTGACCCCAGTGTCTCCAGTATATCTTTATGACTGAAGTTTCTCCTGTTTGGAACTATTTTCAGAAACCTTTTCTGCATTCTGTCCAATGCATTCACATCCATCATGAAGCATGGTTCCCAGAACTGGACACAATACTCCAACAGATGTCCAGCCACTGTCTTATACAAGATCAGCATCACTTCCTTGCTTTTTAACTCTATGACCCTATTATTAAAGCTGAGGATATCGTATTCTTTATTAACTGCACTCTACACCTGTCCTATCACCTTGAACAGCTTATGCACACATACACCCAGGCGTCTCTGGTCCTGCAAATACTTTGGAGTTTGTACCTTCTATTTTGTACTGTCTCTCCATGTTCTTTCTACCAAAATGTATCATCTTGCATTTCTCTGCATTGGACTTTATTTATTTCTCAGCTAATCAATGTTGGAGTGCTACTCTGCCCTCCTCAAAACCTATAGTGCTTGCATGTTTCGTATTGTCCACAAACTTTGAAATTGTCTTCTGTTTACATTATCAATGTATATAAGGAAAATTGAAAGTCCCAAAACAAACTCCTGGAGAACTCCACTCCAAATCTGCCTTCAGTCCAAAAGGTATCCATTAACCATTGCTGCCTGTCCCACAGTAAATTTTGTATCCATGTTTCTGCTGCCCTATTTATTCCATTTGCTCTAACTTTGCTCTGTTTTGTGTATTAAACACCTTTTGGAAAGCCATGACTCTTTCAAAAATTCCAGCACGTCAGTTACCCATGATTTTCCCTCAAATCCACGCTGGTTCTCTCTAATTAACCCACATTTGTCCATGCGACTACTAATTCTGTCCCAAATGAGTTTCTTCACCACCAAAGTTAAACTGATTGCTTTTCAGTTATTGGATTGATCCTCAGTCAGGCTTCAACCTCCATGTGTAAAACCCCTTTTTTTGGTGCCTAATTGACCCTACCCCTTTTACCACCCTTTTATTATTTAAGTACCCATGGATGATTTTAGGATTCCCTTTTATATTAGCTGCCAGTGTTTTTTCATAGCCCCTCTTTGCTTCTCTTGTTTTTTATCTCCTTTCTGAACCTTCTCTATTCAGCCTGGTTCTCCATTATCTTTTGTATCTTACTCCTGTCATTAGCACACCTTTATTTCTATCTCCTTTTTCTATATCCTGAATCTAAGAAGCTCGTTGCAAAATACCCAAGCTCATAGCAAACGCAATTCAGACATGGTCCTTCCTACTGAGAGTTAGAAATCAAAGAATTCAGACTTAAGGTCATCTCAATGTACTTTACAACCAGTGAGTATTTTTGAAGTGTACTTCCTTGTGGGATGTAGGAATGCTAGCAGCTAATTTGCACAGGGAAAATCCCACAGTCAGCAATGTGTTCACTTGTTTCGGTAATAATGATTAAAGATTAAATTTGACCAGGATACCAGGGAAACAAGTCTGCTGATTGTCTTCAAAATAGCACCATGGAATCTTCCAAATCGCTCTGAGAGACCGCTTTGGTTTAAGCGATATTCCAAAAGACAGCACCTCTGACAGTGCAGCACTTGCTGCATACTGAGCTGGAGTTTTAGCCTAGACATTGTGCTCAAGCCTCTGAGAGCACATCTTGAACCCATGACGTTCTGACTCAGAGGCTCAAGGCTCTCACCAACTGTGCCACAGCTGAGCTCTTCCCTCAATCCAATTGAGTTGGGGTTGAGTTCAAGTGCTCATGCTGCCAGGACAGTGTGCTGTATTTCCCAAAACACCATACAACCCTTACTTATCAGTCATCAACCACCTACTGTTCTCTGATTCAGCCAGCATCACTTTTACACGTCCTGTGACTGTGTGGAGTGTGGTAAATGTGACGCAGACAATCATGGGGTCTCACTATAAAGGAATGATCAAATTAAGTCAACATATTTGGACCACACTCAAATGTAGTGTGAGAGATTGTTTTCCGCCCTTTATCAGAACTGATTAATGTGGAGCCAGCTCTGTCACAAATACGTTAAACTTCTGGATTCTTTTGGTTAGGAATGCTTTTGTGTCTCACACATTTTTATGAAAAATCTAAATTCCTGACTGGGACCATTTGTTCATACATTGCACATCAAAAACTTGATTCTTTACGAATAATGTTTTGTTATATTGTGTGTAAGTATGTATTAAATACGTGCTTGTGTGTGTCAGATTATTTATATATAAAATACACACAGTGTGTCATGTATATATCTGTCAGTATTTAATCTACATACCTGTGTACGACAGTATATGTATATGATAGTATGTGTGTGTGTCATTATACATCACTGCATCACATATGTATTGATATCTGTGTGTTTGCTTTTTTGCGAGAATGTCTGTCTTTCCATGCACTCATGTTTACCAATTGTCTGATTGAGTAACTATGTGCGTGTATTTGTCTGTCTGCCTACCATAAGACATGCATTTAAATGCATAGTGCAAGCACCATTCTGCCTTGCTGATGTCCGCAGAGATTACTCTATCACTTCAAACAAGATAAATTGCTGCTTCAGGAATTGCCTGTGTATTGCTGAAATTAGATTTCTCATTTGTGCTGCTTCACCTGAGGTGCACCATCTGTTACACAGACTATAACACAAACAAATAAACATGCACACATTCAGAGTCACATTATACATAGAAACATAGAGAAAAGAATAATAGCACGAGTAGGCAATTCAGCCCTTCGAACCTGCTCCACTATTCAATGTGATCATGGCTGATCAATTCAGTAACCTGTTCCCAGTTTCTCCCCCTGCCCTTAATCATTTTACCCCCAAGAACTATATCTAAATCCTTCTTGCAAACATTCAGTGTTTTGGCCTCAACTGCTTTCTGTGGCAAAGATTTCCACAGACTCGCTGCTGTCTGAGTGAAGAAATTTCTCCTCATCTTAGGCCTAAATGCCTTACCCCATATCTTAAACTGTGAAGCTTAAACATGGTCACAAGTCATACAACACCAGGTTATAATCCAACAGGTTTATTTGAAATCACAAGTTTCGGAATGCCGCCCCTTTATCAGGTGAAGTGAAGAAAAGCATACAGGCACAGAATTTATAGGCAGACGGATCAATGGGCTGAGAGCTCAGAAAGATCAGACAAATGGTGTGAGCGCAGTGCCGAATAATAAGTCTCTGCAGGTGATCAAAAGTGTCAGACGTTGTGAGTAAAGTGTCAACAGCTGAATAGTAGGAGAATGGGATGACCTTTAATTCAATTAATTGAGGCACAGAGATAATTGCAAAGAATAAAAATAAGATTGTGATGGAGACAAACCAAACGGCTGGAATAACATGATAGGTATAAGAGTCGCATGCCGAGGGTCTAACCAAAGTAACTGCACAAACTAATTAAGGTAGAGAGATTATAATAATTTATCAAGGTAATGGTGTCAGACCATGGCAGTAGGGAAGATTTTACAAATACAGAACAGTACGGTGGGTTTACATGTAGCACAACATGAACCCAAAATCATGGTTGAGGCTGTCTTCATGGGTACGGAACTTGGCTATCAGTTTCTTCTTGGCAATTCTGCATTCTTCTGTATCTTGAAGGCTGCCTTGGAGGCATCGAATCAGGCAACGGGACCCTGTGTGAGAACCTCTCTGGTTATGTTGAGGGCAACCTGTTGTACAAAGAATACCAGTTTCTGTCGTAACTCTACAGATTTCTTACAGAAACTCAGCACCTACAGACCGGTTGAACCAGGAACATTCTGAGTGTAGTTTTGACACTCTACACCAGCATCTGCCAGAATGACTGCTTCACAGAAACAGCTTCGGTACTCAATACCACCAACTGCCAATTTCCAGATGCCATCCTACAACTCATCCGCTTCATCCTGGACCACAACATCTTCACCTTCAACAACAAGTTCTTCATCCAGACACATGGAACAGCCACAGGGACAAAATGTGCTCCCCAATATGCCAACATTTTCATGCATATGTTCAAGACAGACTTCTTTGCTGCACAGGACTTCCAACCAACGCTATACACCAGATACACTGATGACATTTTCTTCTTCTGGACTGATGGTGAGGAATCACTGAAGCAATTACATAATGATATCAACAAGTTTCATCCCACCGTCAGACTTACCATGGGCTACTCTTCAGAATCAGTCTTATTCTTGGACACACACAGTTCCATCAGGGGCAGACACCTCAGTACCTCACTTTACTGCAAGCCCATGGATAACTTCACGATGCTGCACTTCTCTAGCTTCCACCCTAAACATAAAGAAGCCACCCCTTATGGACAAGCCCTGCGCATACACAGGATCTGCTCTGTGAGGAGGAACGCGATGGACAGCTAAAGATGCTGGAAGACACCCTGATAAGAACAGGATATGATGCTGAACTCATTGATCGTCAGTTCTGATGTGCCACAGCAAAAAAACCGCATCGACCTCCTCAGAAGAGAGATGCAGGACACAACCAATAGATTACCCTTTATCATCCAGTACACCATGTTCTTCACAACCTTCAACATCTCATTGATGATGACAAACATCAGACCAAGAGCATCCCTACGCCCCCACTTCTCGCCTTCAACTACCAATCCTTAAACAGACCATTGTTCGCAGCAAACTGCCCAGCCTTCAGGGCAACAACAGGACCATAACACCACAGAACCCTGCCATAGCAACCTCTGCAAGACATGTCTGATCATTGATATGGACACTACCATCACACATGGGAACACCACCCAACAGGTATACGGCAGATAGTAATGTGACTCGGCCATGTTGTCTATCTCATACACTGCAGGCAATGAAGCTCTGAGGCATGGTATATTGAAAGAAAAGCAGATGCTATGAAAACAGATGAATGTATACCACACAACAAGCACCAGACAGGATGTTCCCTGTTCCCTTCCAGTCAGGGAACACTTCAGTGGTCAAGGACATTCAGCCTTCGATCTTCAGGTAAACGAAATCCAAGTCAGCTTTCAAGATACACAACGCAGAATCGCCGAGCAGAAACTGATAACCAAGTTTTTTACAAAAACAGAAGCCGCTGGAAAAGCTCAGCAGGTCTGGCTGCATCTGTGAAGAAAAAAATCAGAGTTAACTTTTCGAGTCCAGTTACCCTTCCTCAGAACTCACCTGGTCACTGGACCCGAAATGCTAATTCTGATTTTTTCTTCACAGATGCTGCCAGACCTGCTGAGCTTTTTGGGATTACTTGTTACTATGGTTAGACTCTCAGCATGCGACTCTTATACCTATCATGTTATTCCCGCCATTTGGTTTGTCTCCATCACCGTCTTATTTTCAATTTTTTGCAATTATCTCTGTGCCTCAATTAATTGGATTAAAGGTCATCCTCTTCACCTACTATTCAGCTGTTGACTCACAACATCTGACACTTCTGATCACCTGCAGAGACTTATTATTCGACACTCTACTGACACCAATTGTATGGTCTTTTGACCTCTCAGCCCACTGATCTCTCTGCCTGTAATTCTCTGCCTGTATGTTTTTCTTCACTTCACATGAAGAAGGGGCAGCACTCTGAAACTTGTGATTTCAAATAAATCTGTTAGATTATAACCTGGTGTCGTGTGATTTCTGACCTTGTCCACTCCAGTCCAACACGGGCACCTCCACATCAAAACTCAACAGGAATATCACACAGTTACACGGTGAGTAATCTGTGCCCTGCTGAATCAACAGGAAGATCACACAGTTACATACTCCTTACCATGCTGAAAAATTCTAGAATATGTATCAGTGTGCAATTTCCTGTTATTGGCACTGTGAACTGTGCCTAGCAAAGCAATCTTACAGGTATGTTTACACATCCCTTCCTGTGGAAACTCCCGTGCTAGATCTTGCTCGATACAGGGTTTCAGCAGCCAAAGACTTCTTGGTTCAGCGCAAAATATTGGAAAGCCTGAAAATTGTTTCTGGGCAACATTGGGAGCACCTACATCAAAATGGTTATGTTTGGATAAGGAGCTGCTGTGATCTATGGAATTGCTGGAAAACGTTCAAGGTATTATTCCTAGAGGATAGTAGTACACAGTGCCTGTGAAAAGAAGGATCACCAATCGCAAGACGAAGAGGAGATACAAGCAGGTGAGGCAACAGTCAACTCCTACCAGGGTAAAGCCAGATAGGGTAAGGAAAGCCTGGTAGGATAAGCCATGTTGAGGTAAGGACTGCCATGTGGATTATTTTCTATTCATTCACAGGATGTGGGTTTCACTGCCTCTGACAGTATTTATTGCCCATCCCTGGTTGCCCTAGAGAAGGTGGTAGAGAACTGTCTTCTTGAGTCATTGCATATCTATTTTTCACAAAGTACAGAAGCAGTGTACAAATACAGAGCTTGTCTAGAGCAACAATGGGTAAATTTAAATGAGGATGGATGCAGAAGATGCAGTATGTGCAGCACTGAGGCCAGAGCATAGGAAGGAGAAGAAAAATAAATAACAGTTATCAAAGACATATGCTGGTCCAACTAATTTTATAGAGTCACAGTTTTAGAGTCATACAGCATGAAAACAGACCCTTCAGTCCAACTCGTTCATGCCAACTAGGTATCCTAAACTGAACATTTGCCTGCATTTGGCCCATATCCCTCTAAACAATTCCTATTGGAGGGGAGGCAACGGCCTAGTGGTATTATTGCTGGACTGTTAATTCAGGGACCCAGATAACATTCAGTAAACAGAAACACAGAGAAATCCATGCTGTAAGTAAGCAGGGACACAAGATTAACAGCTACTCTAAAGACCCAAGAAGACTGTGAAAAACCCTTACTCCAACTAAACGTGAACACAGAGCATAATCCTTGCTCTAAATCAACAAGAACACAAAAGGTAAGCCTTACTCTAAGTAAACAGCAACACAAAGCAACCATTACTTTAAAAATGAACAAAACACAGTGGCTGACCCTTGCTTTAAATAATCAAGAACACAGAAAGTAAGACTTACTTGAAATGAACAGGAACATGGTGAGTAACTCTTCTTTTAAATATTCAGGAACACAGAGAGTAACATTTGCTTTAAATAAAGAGGAACACAGTGAGTAGCCCTTACTCTAAATAAACATGAGCATACAGAATAAGAGATAGTAGGAACTGCCGTTACTGGAGTCTGAAATAACAAGGCGTGCAGCTGGATGAACACAGCAGGCCAGGCAGCATCAGAGGAGCAGGAAAGCTGACATTTCGGGTCTGGACCCTTCTTCTGCCTATAGCATGCAGAGTAAGCTTTACTCTAAACAAACAGGGACACAGTGAATAAATAAATGCATTTACTTTAAATAAACAGGAACACGGTCAGTAATAGTGAAGAAGGCATTTGAAATGCTTGCCTTTATTGGACAGTGCATTGAGTACAGGAGTTGGGAGACCACATTGCGGCTGTACAGGACATTGGTTTGACCACTTTTGAAATACTGCTTGCAATTTCAGTCTCCATGAAACTAGAAAGGGCTCAGAAAACATCTACAAGGAAGTTGCCAGGTTGGAGGGTTTGACCTATAAGGAGATGCTGAATAGGTTGGGTTTATTTTCCCTGGAATATCGGGGGCTGAGGGATGACTTTACAGAGGTTTATAAAATCATGAGGGGCATGGATAAGGTAAATAGACAAGGTCTTTTCCCTGGAGTGGGGGAGTTAAAAACTAGAAGGCATGGGTTTAAGGTGAGAGGGGAAAGATTCGAAAGGGACTTAAGGAACAACTTTTTCACGCAGAGGGTGGTGCGTGTGTGGAATGAGCTGCCAGAGGAAGTGGTGGAGGCTGGTACAATTACAATATTTAAATGGCATCTGGATGGGTATATGAATAGGAAGGGCTTAGCGGGATATGGGCCAAATGCTAGCAAATGGGTCTAGATTTATCTAGGGTATCTGGTCAACCTGGAAGAGTTGGACCGAAGGGTCTGTTTTCATGCTGTGCATCTCTGTGAATCTATGACTTTTCCTTTAAACAGGAACACAGAGAGTAACACATACTCTAAATAAATAGGAAGACAGTGATCAATTTAATCATACAGAAACACAATGAATAAGCTTCACTCTAAATCAACATGAACACAAAGTAACTTTACCTCTAAACCCTAAATATATAGGAATACTGCGTAACCCTTGCTTTAAATACACTGGAACAGTGAGCTAGCCTTCCATTAAATAAACAGGGACACAGCAACTTTTAGTCTAAAAAACAGGAGTGCAGAGAGTAAGCCTTACACTGGATAAATAGGAAAATTGTAACATTTTCTTGAAATAAAGAGGAACACAGTGGAATCTGTTACTCTAACTAAACAGGAGCGCAGAGAGAAATAAGAAAAAAAGAGCATAGAGAATAGAAGTCTACAAAATTATGAGAGGCATAGATAGGGTTGATAGTCAGAGGCTTTTTCCCAGTTGAAAAGATCAACTACAAGAGGGCACAGGTTCAAGGTGAAGTGGGAAAGTTTAGGGGAGAAGTGAGGGAAAAACTTTTCACACAGAGGGTGGTGAGTGCCTGGAATGCACTGTCAGTGGAGGTGGTGAAAGCAGGAACGTTAGCAACATTTAAGGTGTATCTTGATAGACACATGAATGGGAGGTGAACAGAGGGATAGAAATTGCTGATGTGTAATAAGGACTGGGAATCAGCGCAGGCTTGGTGGACGAAAGGGCCTGTTCCAGCGGTGTATTGTATTGTATAACAAACCTTATTGTAAATAAACAGAGACAGAAACACAGCAACTCTTATTCGAAATAAACAGGAGCATATAGAGTAACTCTAAATAAATAGGAACACAGACAGTGATTTTTACTCGATGTATAGTGGAACACAGTGAGTAATTCTTACTCAAAAAAAAGGAACAGAGTGAGCAATCTAAATAAACAGGAACACAGAGTAACCCTTCCTGTAAACAAACCAGAATACAATGAGTGAATCTTACTTTAAGTACCAAGAATACAGTGACATTTTTGACATAATCAGGAATTAATCTAATTAATCATTATCTAATTAAACGGGGACACCATAAGTTAAGTTACTCTAAACAAACAACAGTGAGGACCCCTTTAAAATAACTCAAACATAGAGTTGTGATCTTAACTTTAAAGAGACAGTAGTTAACCCTTGTGTTAAATAAAGCAGAACAGAGATTAAGCCTTACATAAATGAAGTGGAACACAGAGAGTGATCGTTATTTTAAAGAAACAGGAAAACGATGAGTATCTCTAAATAAACAAGAACATAGAGAGTGTGTTTTGAATGTTTCTGCCTCCACTACCCTTACAGGTAGTGAGTTCTAGATTCCCAGCATCCTCTGGGTGAAAAATACTTTCCTCACATCTTCTCTAAACCTCCTGACCCTAGGCTTCAATCTACCTTCCTCCATCACAGGGAAAGGTTCTTTCTGCCTAACTTGTTTATGCCCTTCATTTCGTACATCTCAATCATGTCCCACCTCAATCTCCTCTGCTCCAAGGAAAATAACCCCAATCCAACAATCCAGCCTGTCTTCATAACTAAAAAACTCTCCAGCCCAGGCTACATTCTGGTAAATCTCCCTCTGCACCCTCTCCAGTGCTGTCACATTCCTTCTATAATATGGATTCCAGAGCTGCACACAATACTCTAGCTGTGACCTAACCAACATTTTATACAATTCCAGGAAAACCCCTCTGCTTTTAAACACCATGCCTCAGCTAATGAAAGCAAGTATCCCTTATGCCTTCTTAACCACTTTATCCTCCTGTCACACTATCTTAAGGGACCGGTGTACATGCACACAAAGGTCCCTCTGATGCTCAGTGCTTCCCAGGGTCCTCCTGTTCATCATGTATTCCCTTGCCTTGTTTGTCCTGCCCAAGTGCATCACCTCACACTTATCCAGATTCCATTCCATTTGACATTTATCAGTCAAGTGGCCAGCCCGTCTATATCCTCCTCACTCTTTACTACCCCATAAATTTTTGTATTGTCCATGAATGTACAGATCTATCCTATATTCAAGTGTAAATCATTTGTATATACACCACAGACAGCAAGCAGCAACACTGACCCCGCTGGACATAAGCTTCCTGTCACAAAAACACCCTTCAATCATCACCCTCTGCTTCCTGCCTCTCAGCCAATTGTGCATCCAATTTGCCGAGTTTCTTTGGATCCCATGGACTCTTACCTTTGCTATCAGTCTCACATGTGGGACCTTATCAAAGGCCTTGCTGAAGTTGGAGGAGACAACATTGAATGTGTTGCCATCATCTATGCAACTGGTCAGCTTTTCGAAAATTCAATCAATTTAGCCAAACATGATTTCTCCTTAACAAAACCATGCTAACTGTTCTTGTTTAATCCCTGCCTCTATAAATGCAAATTCATTCTGTCCCTCAGAATTACTTCCAATATCTTCTCCATCACTGAGGTTAGACTGACTGTGCTGTAGTTTCCTTATTTATCCTTGCTTCATTCTTGAATAATGTTATCACATTGGCTGTTAGAGAGCCTTCTGGCACCTCTCCTGTAGTCGGACAGGAATTGGAAATTATTGCCAGCATGGCTGCTATTTCCTCCCTTGCCTCAACAACAGCCTGGAATACATTTCATCCAGGTCTGGAGAATTATCTAGTTTTAAGCCTGCCCGACCACTTGGAACCTCCTTTCTGTCCATGCTAATTTCTTTAAGTATATCACAGTCCTTCTCCATGGTTCCTGTACACATATAATCCCTCTCACTAGTGAATACCAATAAAATATTCATTTAGAACCCTACCTATGTACTCTGGCTCCATGCACAAATTACTGCTGTGGTCCTTAATGAGTCCCACTCTTTCCCGGTTATCATGTTATCCTTAATGTAATTGCAAAATAACTTGGGATTTTCCTTTACTTTACCTGCCATTATTCTTTCATTCCCCATGTTACTCTACTAACTAACTTTTTAAGCGAGTAACTCTTACTCTAAGTAACCAGTAAGACAAGGAGGAACATTTACTCTAAATAAACAATAGCACAGTGAGTGATCGTTACCCTGAATAAACAGAATCACAATGAGTTTCCCCACATTAAATAAAGTGTAAAATAGTGAGTAACGTTTACCCTAAGTAAAAATGAACACAGGGTTTAACAGTTACATTGAAAAAAAAAACACGGTGTTACCATCTGTCCCTGGGTGGCTTTTCCCCAATTTTTTCTCATTCCAATCAAGACATCTCAAATTTTTGATTTGCAGGTGAGGCAGGATGTACTGGCTCCCATTCTTCATTGACCTTATCCTAACTTGGTTGCCACAGGTTAATGTGAAGGAAAGGATCCCTTCTCCCTTTCTCCCGTATGAAATTAAAATGATTCAAATAAAGCCAATTCAAGCGTTTAATCTACACATATGAAAAATGTGAACTTAAAACATTTCCTGAGCACGAGAAAGAAATAATAATGCAACACACATTCAAATAGATTAGAAATCAGGACTGGTTCCAAAGGAAGATGAAAGCTGAAAGGTATATGTTTCAATTCCTGGGTTGTTTGTGAAGAAAAGACAGCGGAACGTTGATAGATGAGCAGTTGATTTTAATATTGACTTTACCAGTTGGCTGAAATTCTTTTATTCTGTTTCTTTTTGATTGATTTGCTGACTTGCTTCCAGCACGTTGAGTGAGTGAATCCTTCACCTGCAGCACTGAGGTGATTAGTGGATTGTTCTCGGACTATGCCTTTCACAATATACTAGCACTCACACGTACCTCAGTGCCCAAGCACACACACCTGAGGTGGAATTGGCTTTTAACCCCTGATTTTTGCATTCAAGAAAGGGGAAAACACAAAAACGACAATGTGTGGGGCGATGGGAATGTGGGATGGAGACTGGTGAGGCTGGGAGTTTGGTATGGG
>JAHRHZ010000035.1:2481208-2502062 GCA_024137785.1 Ginglymostoma cirratum | reverse complement strand
TCCAACCAGCTCCTGCTCATCCCAATCCCCAATCCAACCAGCTCCTGTTCACCCCAATCCCCAATCCAACCAGCTCCTGTTCACCCCAATCCCCAATCCAACCAGCTCCTGTTCATCCCAATCCCCAATCCAACCAGCTCCTGTTCACCCCAATCCCCAATCCAACCAGCTCCTGTTCACTATTAATCCCCAATCCCCAATCCAACCAGCTCCTGTTCACTATTAATCCCCAATCCCCAATCCAACCAGCTCCTGTTCGCTGTCAATCCCCAATCCAACCAGTTCCTGTTCACCCCAATCCCCAATTTAATTGCCCCCTGCTCATTCCAATACCCAATCCATCAGCTCCTACTTACTCTAAATCCCAATTCAAACAGTCCCTGGTCACTCCAATGCCTAATCCAACTAGTTCCGCCACACCCTAATCCCAACATCTGATTCCATCTGCTCTACTCCTAATGCCTCTGGGCTCCTCCTCCCTCCAGGTTATATTCCATCCCCTGTGATTTCCACTGTTTTACTCAGGTCTAGCTTTGGTTTGCAATGTTTACAGATTGTCGTTGCCCCATTTTAATGCAGGTATATTAATTGTAGATGACTGGGTCTATGACCCATGTTCCCATTGGCTCACTCTTTGTCCAGTAATGTGAAGAGTAAGATTAGTATAATCACAGGAGTGAAGATGAGAGAAAGACACAGTAACTCCAGCCCATACAGGAGGAGAATGGAGCAGAGGTAACAATATGGTGATGTCTGATCGCACTGTGCTAGTGCATTTACCAGCCACAATGGGTATTGCAGGCATGGCAAGTAGCCGCACCTCCGGGTGGTCAACAAACGTTGGCGGAAGGCCTGTTCCAGCCTCATGCATGGTCTTTCCTGTTGGGCTGGGGGTGTGGGCACCATGACCAGTCTGCCAGCCACTGCCCCATTTAAACACGCCATCTCTTCCTGAAGCTGACGGATCTCCCACTCAGGCATTGGGGTTCTCTGGCGACAGATTGGGCAGCAGATCTGGCTTGTGTTGCTCACTGCTGCCTTCTCCATAATGCTCTTCACACAGCTGTCACAAAAGCTGTGGTTGCAGTTCAGCAAAGCCTGCTTGTGAGTGCCAGAGTCATACAGTTCAATACAAACAGGACATTCCTGTTCCTCACTATCCATTGTCACATGCAAGACTGTGTCACACGTGTTATCAGGCAGCACAGGCATTTTGTGCTCATTTTTATCTTCCTGAAGTTTACTTCCTGTTGCAGCAGACATGGCCTGACATCTTTCATCTGTGGCCAAGGAATTGCCTCCTGTGTGCTGTCCCCCATCTTTCTCTACAACAGACAGGAGAGCTCCATCATCAAGGACCAGCAGGGACTCCACTGAACTGCATGCTCCACTCTTTACCAGCCTACTATTTGTCTCATTGGCTGAGGGATTTTTCTGGGAATGACAGTAGCTCTCCGCCTGGGTGGCTTGTGTTGTAGCCGTTGATGTTGGGTGCTCCCAGTTGGATTGTTCCTGTTGAGACGTTGTAGGGTCACTGGTTGCAGGAGGAACAACAAGAGTCACTGAAGCTTCAGCTGCCACCAGCAGTGATTGTAAAACATTGCAGTTACTGACATTGTCATTGCTCACCTCACTCTCACTGGTAAACTCACAATGCTCTTTCTCTTGAAAGTCATTCTCCTTGGCATGTGCAATGAGATACTGGGTCATAGGGCCTCGGCTGGGTCCAGACAATATCCCCTTCGTTGCCTGCTCCACAGAAGGGATTGATTGTTCAGAATTCACTGCTTGTCTCTCAGTCACCTTTGGGTGAGTTGGTTCATTAAACATCCTGCACTGCTGTCCTTCATCATTCGATTCACTCTCCTCCTGAAAGGTCCACAGTGCCTCCACAGTTTTACTCTGTGTTTCAGAAAAGAGCATAGAGTCATTGAGTCACAGAATTATACAGCATGGAAACAGACCCTTTGGTCCAACTTGTCCAGGCTGATCAGATATCCTAAATTAATCTAGCCCAATTTGCCTGCATTTGGCCCATATCCCTCTAAACTCTTCCTATTCATGTACACATCCAAATGCCTTTTAAATGCTGTGATTTTACCAGTCTCCACTGCTTCCTCTGACAGCTTGTTGCATACATGCACCAGCCTCCACATGAAAAAATTATGCCTTAGGTCCCTTTTAAATATTTCTCTTCTCACCTTAAACCTATGGCCTCTAGTTTTAGACTCCCCTACCCAGTGGAAAAGACCTTAGCTATTCACTCTATCCAGATTAGTATCCACATTATTGTAAAAATCTATCTTCCTGTGACTGGCTGTGACATTAACTTCAAAGTCTGCTTCTTCCTGACAGATTGATAAAAGCTACTGCTTGCCAACGTCTTCTATACTAGCCTCCCGACTTTGTGCTTCCATATCTCTCAGTCTATCAGCATGTTTTGCATTGGCAGCCTCTCCTATAGCCTGAGCACACTATCAAGTTCAACAAGATTCCCAACACTCACCTGTGAAGGCAGGTGTCTGCCCTTGCTCATTGCCTTGGTGTCAGTCTTTGAGGATTCATGGTGTATCACCTCTTCGGAGCTGTGTAGTATTTCCATCCCTGTAAGCTGTGTCCTTGTTGAATGTCAATTCTTTGGGGCGTTACATCTCAACATTAGCTGCTCCTTCGCGTAAATGCCACCCTGTAGCTGTAACTTAAAGACTCTGTGCCAGTTGGTACTGTGTGTCAGATAAACAACATAGATTAGAGAGATAACCAGCTTCCCAGCAAATCACAGCAAGGAGGCCCATATCAGCCACCAATGAAACCATTACCAAGGCTTGAGTAGGCTGTGATTAACTCAAAAAAAGGTACTGATAACATAAATCACAAATTCTGTACCTTGGTCCCGACTTCCATTAACTCTTGAATGCCTGCAAGGGCTCACTATGCTAAGTACACTGTGCAGTTGCTTCAGGAGTCTGGTGTCAGACATAAAAATGACATTTCCAGGCCAGACAGCTGCTTTTGAATGATTAGTGTATCAATACTGTGCTATATGGCTTGGATGTTGTTATTGGATCAACTTTCTTGCCACTGGCTTCAGAGGATCCTCAGAAAGTACTTCTCCAATGTTTTGAGGTGCCTCATATAGGTCGTCTAGGCCTATGGGAGGCAGAGATCTCTGCTGCCATGTCCTTAATCTCGAGTTTGAGATTCTCAAATGCTCTTCTCCACAATCGGCTGAAGGCTGAGCTGGCACAAGGACCAATGATAAATATAGTCATCCTTCCATCAGGGGGCTCCTGATGCACAGAAGATGATCGACATTTTCTAGGGTGTCACATTGCACCTCAATTGATGGGAGATAAGGAGCTAGTTTTGCTGTGGGAGCTAGTTGGAAGAGGACCGTATTTCCCTGGGGTTTAGTGAAAGACCCATTTTCTCATCAGCTTTGTCAAGGAATCAGCAATGACCCTGAATTCATTCTCTGAGTAAGCACACACACAAGTGTCATCTGCACACTGACCCTCTGACTGACGTTACAGTGGCTTTTGTTGTGGATTGAAGGCTCTCATCAAAACTCAATGTGGCAGGAGACTCCCAGAGTATATAGCACTTTGGGGATGTCTCAAAACATCCTTAGAGAGATCAAACATTCCCCTGAAACATGGGAGCCCCTGGCTTGTAAACAAACAAAATGGAAAAAGCTTTTTTGGAAAGAGACCAAACTCATCGAGAAACCAGTTTGGAGATGTGCATGGTGATGCTGAGGCATCAGAGAGAATGTACACACTCTAAACAACCCCATCTAACCAAACCTTCATTTTCAAGCTGCTCAGCCTGGGGAACAGTCTGGAGATAACATATTAGATTATCATTGACTCAGTACCCATTGAATCAGAGTGGAAACAAGTCCTCCTCAATCCTGCATGAATGAATGAATGATTTATTGTCACATATATCTTGAGAATACAGTGAAAAGTGTATCCGGTGCCATTTTGAGTAACAATAGGGATAAAAAGAAATAGTTTAAGTAAGAGTTCATCTTCTGTTCAAACTGGGTTCTCAAGCCCAGCTTCAGGGCTTCTGCAAAGTCTCTGCAAGGTGTTCCAGTCCTCAAAGAGTCCCGCTCTGGAACAGCAATGATGATGCTGATGCCCCAGGAGACCCCAGCTCAGCTGCCACTGCTGCATTGCCAAGATGCCAGGCTCCAGGCCTACCGGTGCCAGGAGTCCCCACTCTGGGCATCGCCATGAATTCAGACACTGGGCCCACTGCTGCCGAGAGTCCAGGCTCCGGGCACAAGGAGAGACTTGGGTTGGACGTAATTACAGTGTGCTGGAAACACTTTAAGTAACTTCAAGAACTAATGTGGAATTGCAAATGGGCCTCTAATGCATTTAAAGATGTTAATCCTTACTGGGTTACAAATGAATGGTGCTAGTGCCTGACTTGATAGAGTTCCATGGGTGCTGGCTGCTTGTTGGTGTACAATTCCACAGCACTGGGATGCATGTAGGCCCTGAGTGTTTACTGGATACAGTTGCACAGAATTAGGGTATAGTCACACAGACCCTGACTCATTGCTGGGTTACAGTTCCACAGGCATTAACAGATTATTGAGTATAGTTCTGCAGGCCACATGCTGCTGTGCAGTCACAAAGTCTCTGATAAGTGAATGAGGGACAGTTCCACAGATTGACTGCTTGGGGTACAGCTCCACAAAACTGGTGTAAAGTTTCATAGACTCTGATTGCTTACTGGGGTACAATTCCACAAACGTTCACAATCATCTATTACTTTGTCCTTCTGTATCCCTGACACTCTGCTGTTGATGTGGACGTAATTGGAGGGAGTGTCTTTGATTCAGATTTCCATTTCTAAATGTCAATAGCTCCCTGGCAGAATGCTGGGCAATAACTGTGAGACTTTCTGTTTAGTTCAGCTTTGTGCAGATTCACTGCATACATATATGATTAGATTTGCTTCCTGAGAAAGCTTTAGTCAAGTTCAATAGGAGATACAACAAAATGGACCATTAGCCAGACAGCATCCTCACATAAGACTGTAGCCCTGTGGATAGAACAGAAACATGGACTGCCACATGTACTTGGCAGGCCAGACTGCTTCCACCAGGGTTTCCTCAGCATGGAGCAAGTAAGCCTGAGTTAAACTTCCGGCACATTTCTGGTAACCGTGTCTCTGTTATTTAAAGTGAATTTGTAAGAAATAACAAAGTAAAAAAGGAAATTGCAGAAGTACCTTAAAGAAAAGAATGGGTGGGCCAAAGGGAAAGAAGTGTGGGACCAATTGAACTGCCATTTTAATGAGCTAGCACAGACACAATGGGCCAAAGGGCATCCTGCATAGTAAGACTCTATGAAAGATGGAGGCACAGAGTGGAGCACACTGCATTTCTTTCCCGTTACTTAAGTGACAGCAAATTAGGCCCATTTGATGGGCTCAGCAATTGTACTCTGCACCAAGTCCCAATGATAGCTTGAAGGAGCAAAAGTAACTCTGAGTGTGAAAAACAATATATAATTTATAAACGTTGAAAAGATTTTTGGAATTTGAATTTCACAATAGAACTAGTTGGACTTTAGTTACTTCTATGAGGGTCTTTCTTTAAAAAAAACAACAAGGTTTGAGAATCCTTCCAGGAAGTGACTATATCCAGCATTTTTCAGAAAGCAGGTGATTGCAGACCTGTGTTGTCCACAGAAAGATGTTTACATTTTTGTGTTAACAACGGGTAGGTTACTCATGCAGGGCATTAACTTAGTTTTCAGTTCAGAAGAATTTAGAACAATTTTATTTTCAAATTCAGTTGAGAAAGCACCAGGATCATGTTTCAAAGCAAGGTTAGTTTCTCTTCCATATAGAATTCAGGGCCGTTCAGAGTATAAGTCACCTCAGCAGAAAGGCTTAGGTTGTGAAGCTTCCAAACCAGGAGAATTTCATTAGAAATCTGCAGTTGCTGTCAGATTTGTGAAAAGATTCATGTCGACAAATGTGTAAAGGACTCATCAAATGGTCTCCACAAGCCACAGCAATGAAACTGTAAGGAGATAGTTAAGGATCTTAAGGGATTGAGATCAGGCCTAATTTCCCTGGACTTGAGCCTGTGTAATAGAAAGTGTCAGAACCAGGCTGAGACTTTATTTTGCTGTGTGCTTTAAGATCATTCTACCTCTTTTAATTACGTAGCTTGGGTTTTTACTTTATTGTTCTTTTAGTGATACACGTCTGTTTTGTTGTTAAAGAAAATCTGCAGCCTTGTATTAATATTTCTTAGTGAATGACCACCATGCTGAGTGACTGAAACAAATGGTCTATCAAGCCAGGTTTCATTCTGGGACCTGACCTATCCAGTAGTACCATCTGCTGGGGTCATACCTCAGACACAATATCTCTCTACCAGGACCCCAGAGCACCAATGCAGTGTTGTCCTAGGCAGCATGTGGATATTGCTCAACCCCAGGTACAATTTAAACCTGAGGCCTGCAATAGCTTCAAGGCGTCCATCGAGATCTTCACCTTTATTGCAACCTGTCCCTTGAAGTGGGAGCTCTGAGACTGCACTGTGGGTGAAGTCCCTGCCAATACCCATTGGAGTCTGTCAGTGACCTGTCCACGGGACAAGGGACGACAAGGTTCCCCCTCCATGGGGCTGAAGTGGAAATTTCTAGGGGACGGTGTCCACTCTGATAACCGGCCTAACTACCAAGGCTGAGGATGGGTGTATACGATGCGTTACTCAATTAACTATTTTGTAATTCATTCTCAGGTTTTGAATATCATTGGCAAGGGTAGCATTTCTCCATCCCTAATATCCCTTTGTCATTAGATGGCAAACCATGTTCAACTAAATGGCTTGCTGAGGACAAGTAAGAATCAGCCACATTGCTGTGGGGCTGGACCCACACGTAAGCCAGACCAGGAAAGGATGTCAGATTTCCCTTTTTCAAGGACATCAGTTAACCAGATAGCTTTTTAAAAACAATCCAGCAATTTCATAACCATTATTAATGAGCATTTCATTCCAGATTTATGAATCAAATTTAAATGACCTGATCTGGTGTGTGGTGGGATTTGAATCATCTCCAGATCATTATTCAAGTCCTCATAGTTACTAGTTCATTACAGTACCACCATGCTACCATCTCTTTTATCTATGAGGAAACAAGGGAAGGTTAATCAAAGTGCAGAGTAGATTACAAGATAGAGCTGGAAGCACCTGCTGGAGGTACAAGCCTCCCAGTGTGAGCGGGAAGCGTCAGCTCTTACATACTAAATCTCTCTCTCATCTTTCAACAGGAGCTACATCTGTGCTGATACAGATAAAACCAGTTCCAGTGCAGGCCTTGCTTACCTTCTATCATCACTTCTACATTGCTCTGTGGAGTGGCTCTTACATCAGTAGTGCCATGGAATATGCAAAATACCAGATGCAGAATGATACCAGGTAAAATACAGCTGCTTCGGGTTACTGAACAGAAAGGACCATCGCAGGATTCAGTCTTAAACCAGATCTTGAACGCTGCCTGGAATTTCAGGAGGGCCAAGTCTGATCATAGCTCGGGATTTCCCTTTACACAGACACACTCAGAAAGGGATGTCGCTTTAAGGAGTAGTCTTTCGATTCAGAAACCCCAACTCAGCATGTGTCTGTAGAGTGCACAGGTGCTGTCATTTTCATTGCTCCCCATACACAATCATCGTTTAACTTCAAAACCTATTTGAGGACCATACACAGAGACAAAAATAGTTTAATGAGGCTGATTATTGCCTTCTGCAAACCTACCATCTGCACTCAAAATGTTCACATACAACCCTGCCCGACACAGAGGTTGGGAAACTACTATGGTGCCATAGGACACTTTAACACATCTCAGTTGGTATTTTCTAATCAACCTGTTCAGAGATGTTATTGCACACCTCTGGAATAGTGGACCATGAACCCAGGCCTCCTGGTCCAGATGTAGGGGCACTACCACTGCAGCACAAGAGCCCTTCAGCACATCCTTGGTATATATACCACAGCCTAGGTTCCTGGAAGAAGAAAGGGAATGGGTGACCACCAGGCTGACCAATAGCAACAGGCAGGTAGTGCAGGAGTTCCCCAGCATCCCTTTCACAAATCAGTTTCCCATTTTGGAAACTGACGACGTGTCGGTTCCTCAGGGGAGTGCATTCAAGGCCATGTTTGGGGCATCATGAGCAGCTGGACTGTGCAGGAGGAGTCGAGGAAGAAGAAAGGGGTGATATTGATACAGGATTGTCATAAATTCTATTCTAAAAGAGCTTTCTGTCACTATGCACATTGCAGCAATATCCAGATTCTCACACATACTCCTAAAGTTCTCATCGGTTTATTCTCCTCCACTGTCCTAGCGCTCCCAACCTCATTCTTATTGATCTTGCCATCATCTTGTTGATTATTATTTTCTCTATTTACTATAAGTTACAATTGACAGGCCAAAGTCTGTATGTAAAAGAAAGTCTTCATCCATAACTGAGGTTTCATTAAAGTCCGTCACCAATGGAACATTTGGCAGAGATCTCAATGACTTTCTCCTGTTATTTTTTAGAAATGTCTCATTTTCTATTAATATCTTTGATAAGATCAGTGCAGTATTCTTGTATCCTTTAGTTTGTTGAAGATATTAATTTCATAAAAATAAAGGAGAACCTTATCGGTGAGGATCTTTAATGAAACTATACTGATAGACCTGTTATAACAAGGTAGATGTGCAAACTCTTGGATGTAGCTTTGAAATAATCTGCTTCTTTTCCTTTAGATCCGTATGCATGGGTGCCTTTAATGCCTCTAACATTCTGCCTTGTTATGTGTATACGGTAATGTCCTGATTGTGTAAATTGCAAATCTACAGATTTCCCAAAGACAATCAACTGTCATGTTCATATCTAACTTCATTTAGGCTTTTTTGAATAAGGACTCACTTATCTCACTGGGTACTACATCACTGCATACAAAGTGATATATTCCCCTGCTATTCTACACACAGTTGCTACTTATTTTAGAGATTTCAATGTGCCAGCGAGATTCAGCCTGAATCAAATAGAGCTGTCATATTCTTTGTCCTTGTTTCACTCTTAGAAAATCAATGTAACACTTTAACAAGTCCAAATCACAGATCGATAACATATACCGACAGTCTGCAATAGCGCCATTGAATGCATCTCCAACCAGTATGCTTATGACTGGACTAAATCTCTAGTGTCTAAAACCGTTCCTTCTAATTGGTCAGTATTATCCTTCCCTCCTTCCATTTTTTTTCTTAAAAACATCATGTGCAAAATAATTTTAATAATAATAACAAAGTGAAGAGGGAAGGTAGAGATTCAAATCAAAATGAAGTTGGAGGGGAAATAAAGCACTCCAGCCCCCGTGGTGCCCACCTCTCCCTAAAGGCATTGAGAGTATTGGTGGACACCCGGGCTCGAACATAACTGGAAAAAAGGGGCAGGCAGTTAGCCATAGCCCACTGCCTAGGTGTACTTATAGCCAGCCTGGCCAGGCCCAGGAGCATGGCCCACAAGGAGATCCTCTGACCTGCCCACACCCCTCCGCACTGGGTGCCCAAAGATCGGGAGCATGGGGCTGAAGTGCAACCAAATGCAGAGGAGAAGGTCCTTCAGGTAACTGAAAAAAGGAGTGCAAACGCCCACACCCAATATACACATGGTCCACAGACTCCACAGCACCACAAATCAAACAGTTGGGACTCCTCCTCTCCTTCCATGTTAAAGTATCAATTATTGGGCAATTGAATGCATACTTTGAGCGACATCTGGAACGTCTATGAACCATCCCATAGTTATTCCTGTGGTGCACCCTTCCACCATAACTGCACGACTGCTGCTGCCCATCATAGCCACCCTATTGTCACTCTTCTCATTTGTGATTTTTCCCTTGTACAGCCATTTGGGCCCCATACTCCTACAGCTTTGAAATGCTCCTAGCATTGTATCCTCCATTTTTGGTGTCAGTCTTGATGAGCTCATGAAGATGGCCAAAAATGAATTCTTTGCCGAAAGAAATTGTATTAAAGATCCTGACTTCTGATCTAAAAGCACGTCAGTCAGACTCTGGTTAAGATCAAGGGCCTCTCTATGTTTGATATTCTTGTGCAGTCCAACACTTGGAAGGCAAGTTCGGGTGTAGACATTTCCAGTTGGAATCACTGCAATCTCAAAGATATCAATGAACGTTTGGAGGCACTGGACACTGTAAAGGCAATGGACTCTGACAACTTCTGGCAATAGTACGAAGACATATGCACCAGAACTTGCTGTCCCCTAGCTAAGCTGTTCCAGTACAGCTATAGCACTGGCATCTACCTGATAATGCAGAAAATTCCCCCGGTATGCCCCGCACACAGAAAGCAGGACAAATCCAACTCAGTCAATTACCACTCTATCAGTGTACTCTCAATCGTCAGTAAAATGATGGAAGCCATCGTCAACAGTACTATCAAGCAGCACCTGCTCAGCAATAACCTGCGTAGTGAAGCCCAGTTTGGGTTCTGCCAGAGCCAGTCAACTCCTGACCTCATTACAGCCTTGGTTCAAACATGGACAACGGAGCTGAATTCCAGGGGTAAGATAAGAGTGACAACTCTTGACATCAAGGCCATATTCACCCAAATGTGGCATCAAGGAGCCTTAACAAAAGTGGAATTAATGGGTTTTGGGGGCATACTCTTTGCTGTTTGGAATCATACCCGACACATAGGAAGATGGTTGTAGTTGTTGGAGGTCACTGATCTCAGTTCCAGGACATCTCTGCAGGCATTCCTCAGGGTAACATCCTAGACCTAACCTCTTCAGCTGCTTCTTCATCAATAACCATCCTTTCATCACACGGTCAGAAGTGAGGTTGTTCGCCAATCATTGCACAATGTTCAACACCATTCATAATTCCTCAGATACTGAAGCTGTCCATGTTCAAATCCAACAAGATGTGGATAATATCCAGGTTTGGGCTGACAAGTGGCAAGTAACATTCATTGAATTATAGAATTGCTACAGTGTGAAAGCAGGCCATTGAGCCCATCAAGTCCACGATGACCCTCTGAAGAGCATCCTACCCAGAGCCACCTCCCTACCCTGTCCCTGTAACCCTGCATTTTCCATGACTATTCCACCTAGGCTGCACATCTCTGGACACTATGAGCAATTTAGCATGGCCAACTCATCTAACCTGTACATCTTTGGACTGTGGGAAGAAACTGGAACATCCGGAGGGAACCCACGCAGATGAGAGAAGAACATGCAAACTCCACACAGACAGTCATTTGTGAATGAAGTCTATGACCTGGAATCGAACCCGGGTCCCCGGTGTTGTGAGGCAGCAGTGCTAACCACTGAGCCACCATCCCTTTGCCCCATACAAATGGCAGGCTATGGCCATCTCCAATAAGAAATAATCTAATCACCATCCATTGACATTCAATGTTGTCATTATCATTGAATCCACCACTATCAACATTCTTGAAGTTACCATTGACCAGTAACTCAACTGAACTTACCACATAAACACAGTGGCTACAAGAGCAGTTCAGAGGCTGGGAATACTGCTGTGAATAACTCACCTCCTGACTCCCCAAAGCCTGTCCACCATCTACAAGGCACAAGTCAGGAGTGTGATGGAATACTCTCCACTTGCCTGGATGGGTGCAGCTCCAACAGCAATTAAGAAGCTTGACACCATCCAGGAAAAGCAGCCCGCTTGATTTGCACTACATCCACAAGCACCCACTCCCTCTACCATCAGTGGTCAGTTGCAGCAGCATATAGGATCTACAAGATGCTTTACAGAATTTCACCATAGATTCTTAGACACCCTCTTCCCAAACCCACAGCTACTTCCATCTCGAAGGACAAGGGCAGCAGATATAGGTAGTTCTCCTATTGTGTTCTTGTGTGATCTCACACTATAGAAAATCGCACTTTAGAAAATCGCCATAGAAAATCACGTTATAGGGAAATTGCTGTAGAAAATCGCTATATCCACACAGCAGAAAGCTTGTGTTATCCAAACTGGATTGATACTTGGAATGAATGGGTTGTCTTGTGAGGAAATATAGAACTGGCTATGGGTGAGTCCACTATTCGGCAATCATGTTACAGCCAATTCGCGTTAATGAAACAAGCATTATAGAAGAACTACCTGTATATGGGAACACCACCACCTTCAAGTTCCCCTTCAAGCCACTCACAATCCTGACTTGGAAGTATATTACCGTTCCTTCACTGCCACTGGGTGAAAATCCTGGAATTCTATCCCTAAGGGCATTGAGGTCAACTACCCAACACGTGGATTGCAGCAGTTTAAGAAGGCAGATCACCACCACTTTCTCATGGGCAACTAAGGACAGGAAATAAATGCTGTCTAGCCAGTGATGTCCACATTCCATGAGTGAATTTAGAAGAAAAGCTAACATTATGATGTATTCTTCTATGGAAGAACCATCCTTTTTCTTAACTCATCATAGTCCAACTAAGCTTCTTAGGCATTCGAGAAGTGATCTTTCACTTAAACTTTACCCAAAAGGTTTAAGAGAATGTCCAAACTTTCTTCAGTGTCAAGTTGCTCAGTCTGTAGTTCTGAGGACAGTTTTCAGGCTATCTCATTGTTTGGCAAGAAAGGAGATGCCAGGGCTATTCCTTGCTTTCTCTTCAGCAGAGACGTAAACCATGTCCAAACAAGGACTTAATTTTTCCATTGGTCTTAATGTTCCACCACAAAATAGCAGCTGAGAATCAATGAATAAAGGTGTTGGAATCTGAAACAAGCACAGAAAATGCTACAGAAACTCAACAGGTCTAGCATCATCTATGGAAATAGAAACAACTAAACATTTTGAGTCTAGTATAATCTTTCTTCCGAACAGAAAGATGTTGGAAAAAAATTTTTATGCTCTTAACAGAGATAGAGGCCCAATGCAAAAGATAGAAGGGTTATTAATAGTGGAGAAAGAGGGAAAGAGATGTAAAATGGATTCCATTTCCTTCTGAGGCAGAGCTCCAAAGTTGCACAACTCACTGCAAGAAAGAAACTGTCCTCACATCCGTCCTAAAAGAGTGACTCCTAATTTTAAAACAGTGTCCCCTGTTTCTGGACTCACCCACAGCCTGTCCAATATTTCCTCACAAGATAACCCACTCATTCCAAGTATCAATCTAGTAAACCTCCTCTAACTACCTCCAATGCATTTACATCCTTCCTTGAATAAGGAGACCTCAACTGCACACAGTATTCGAGGTGTGGTCTCACCAATACCCTGCAATACACTAAAGCGTAACATCCTTACTTTTATAACACAATCAAAAATTGCTGGAGAAACTCAGCACGTCTGACAGCATAGACTCATAGAGCTGTACAGCATGGAAACAGACCCTACAGTCCAACTCGTCCATGCCAACTAGATATCCTCAATTAGTCTAGCCCAATTTGCCAGCATTTGGCCCATATCCCTCAAAACCCTTCCTATTCATATACCCATCCAGACGTCTTTTAAATGTTGTAATTGTACCAGCTTCTACCACTTCCTCTGGCAGCTCATTCCATACATGCATCACCCTCTGCATTGAAAATGTTGCCCCTTAGATCCCTTATAAATCTTTCCCCTCTCACATTAAACCTATGCCCTCCAGTTTTGGACTCCCCCACCCAGGGAAAAGACCTTGACTATTCGCCCTATCCATACCCCTCATAATTCCATAAACCTCTATAAGGTCAACTCAGCCTCCAATGCTCCAGGACAATGGCCCCAGCGTATTCAGTCTCTTCTTACAGCTCACACCCTCCAACCCTGGCAACATTCTTGTTAATTTTTTCTGAACCTTTTCAAGTTTCACAATATCCCTCCTATAGCAGGGTAACGAAAATTGCACACAGTTACCAATGTCCTATACCGCCACAACATGATCTCCCAACTCCTGTAATCAATGCACTGACCTATAAAGGCAAGCGTACCAAATGCCTTCTTCACTATGCTGTCTACCTGGGACTCCACTTTCAAGGAACATGAACCTGTACTCCAACGTTGCTTTGTTCAGCTACACTCCCCAGGAACTTACCATTAAGTATATAACACCTGCTCTGATTTGCCTTTCCAAAATGCACTACCACACATTTATCTAAATTAAATTTCACCTCCCACTCCTCAGCTATTTGCCTATCTGATCAGGTCCCATCGTACTCTGAAGTAGCCTTCTTCACTGTCCACTCCACATCCAATTTTGGTGTCATCTGCAAACTTACTAACTATACCTCCGATGTTCACATCCAAATCATTTATATAAATGACGAAAAGAAGTGGACCCAGCATTGATCCTGTGGCACACTGCTGGTCACAGGCCAAGTCTGAAAAGCAAGTCTCCATCACAACCCGTTATCTGGGTAAAGAAAGTAAAGTTAATGTTTGGGGTCCAATGACCCGTCACCAGAACTGATGATAGCTGGGTAAAGGTGGTATATATGATAAAGTCAGACGGTGGGGAGTAAACAAATATGATGGAGACGAGGCCAGAAAGAGAGAGAGTTAGACAGACAATGGGATGTGTGATGGTAAGCCAGAGAAGGAGAAAAGCTGATAATGGGGACAGTGAATTGATGAGAATTGGTTGGCTATGCTGAAAGTAATCCATGTCTTGACAGGGCCTGGGGTGTGAGGGTGGGTAAAGGTTGGAAGAAGGTGTGCAGTTTCTAAAATTATTGAGTACGATATTGAGTGTTGAAGACTGCAGAGTCCAAGCAGAAAATGAGAAGCTGTTCTTCCAGCTTGCACCGAGCCTTACCAGAACATTAAAGCAAAGTCATGGTAGAGACGTTGGCCGGGGAACCCAGTGGTGTTTTGAAGTTACAGGCAACTGGAAGCTTGTGGATACTTTTACAGACGGAAAATCACTCCATCAATGTTCACTCACATCTATACTCACTCCTGCCTACACTCACTCAATCCACATTCCCTCCATCCATACTTATTCCATCCATATTCCCTCCATCCTCACTCAATCCATCCGCACTCACTCCTGCCCTCACTCACTCCTGTCCACACTCACTCAATCCACATTCCCTCCATCCACACTTATTCCCTCCATATTCCCTCCATCCTCACTTGATCCATCCACACTCACTTCCATCCATACGCAGTCCTGTCTATGCTCTCTCCATCCACAGTCACTCCTTCTGCACTCACTCCTTTTGACTCCCAATGTCAAAATCTGGCACAAAGAGTTCAGTTGTAAGGTGTATTTTCATGGATGAAAGAGACCTAGAGAATGGAGAGGTGAGATTTAGGCTAGAATTTCCAAAATGTAAGACCTAGGCTAGTGAAGGCATGCGCACAAATCGAGTATTTAAAAGCTGGAATGTGCGAGAGGCCAGAACTAGATGAGTACATATAGCTGGGTGGGTTTTAGGGCTGGAAAAAGTTTCAGATACGGGGAGGGATGCAGCCATGGAGGAAATTGACAACAAGGATGAGATTTTTAAAACAGTGGTATTGCTTCATTGAGAGCCAGTGTAGGTCAGCAAGCACAGAATAGAGTTGATGGAATTTGGTTACCTTTGGGATATAAACTACACAGAAGCGAGATGAGATGTCAATAGCAGGTGACCTGTCCTGGAGGACAATACCAGGTTGTTTTTACAACTGATTGACATCAGATTTTAATTTTTAGACTTTAAAAACTTAGTACAGTTTCTTACTAAGCCGTGAGATGGTCTTAATTCACACAGATCTCCACTTCACTGTCACTGCCTAACATCATTGTAATTTCTAATTATTTGTTTTGCTGGATTAAGGGAGAGTTTGTATCTTTGCAGATTCGGGAGGTATTGGTGTAATTTTGTGTTGCTTGGATTGGACACGTTTGTCAATCTGCTGGATGTTAAACATGACATGCTGCACCAGACCGTAGAGAATGCTGAGGAAGACGTGGCTCAAAGCAGCAAACAGGACTGGCTGAATCCTGCAGCATATACCCCTCCAGGTAACAGCACCTTGTGACTAACTCTCAACCTGTGTGTATACTTTACAACAGAGAAGGTTAAGAGGAGATTTGACAAATAGTTTTGATAAACAAGTGAAAACTGTTTCCAGTGGGAAACATTGGGGAACTTTATCAAAAGCACTCTGAACATCTAGGTATCCAATGTCCATCAGTTCTCCTTTATCAATTTTATTCAAGCATCCTCAAAAAGTTCTAAGTTTGTCCAACACAATTTCCCATTTGCAAATCCATACTGACTATGCCTAATCAGATCATTATCATACAAATGTCTATTTATCCTCGACTTTATCATTAATCCTAGCATTTCCCTTCCACTGATGAAAGGTTAACTTGTCCATAGTTCCTTGTTTTCTCTCTCACTCACTTCTTAAATAGTGGGGAGGAGTGTGGGGCTGGGCCATGGGTGATGGACGTGGATAGGGGGACATTTGCTACTTTCCAATCCTCAAGAAACATTCCAGTATCAAAGGAATTTTGAGAAACAATCCCAATACATTGACTGTCTCTATAGTCACCTCCTTCAATACTCTGGGACCTGTACCATCAGGTCCTAGGCAATCTTCAAATTTCAGCCCCATTAGTTTCTCCCAATACAAACTTCTTACTAATGCTAATTTCCTTCATCTCCTCATTTTCCCTCATCTCTAGTTCTGAGACATTTCTTCAACCTTCTCTAATGAAAAAGTAATCATTTAGCTTCTTAAGCATTTCTCTATTCCCCATGATAAACTCTCCTGAGGCTGCCTCAGGTGGACTCATATTTGTTATAGCCAAAACTTCCTTTTTGATGTACCTATAGAAGCTTTTACAGTTGATTTTTATGTTTTTTGTTGGTTTGCATTCATATTCTACTCAAGTTTCTTGGTGAATCCCTCGCTGTATTATAAAAGTCTCCCAATTCTCAGAATTGCTGCTATTTCTGGCAACTTTTTATATAGATTTTCTTTTTATCTTAGACAATCCTGAACTTTGTTTGTTAGAAACAAGGTGACTGATTATTTTGAGTTTCTGGAAGGAGTGTACTGTTGCTGTAAGCCATGCACTAATTCTTTAAAGTCTGTCCATTGCCTATATGCCTTTTAATGTATTTTCCCAGTTCATCTCAGCTAATTTATGTCTGAAGCCTTCATAATTTCCCTTTTCCAATTTAATGCCATTGCTTCAAAATAGATTACCTCATTTTCAAGCATAATGCAGATGGTAGCCATTCATCCCTATAAGTTACTTTATGACAACTTGTTAATTAGCACTTTTACTTTACATTATACTAGATCTAGTTGGCTCCTCAACAGTGCACACACCCTGTGCATATGTGGTACATACTGAGACAGTGCATCAGACCCTGCTGCACAAATGCAGTAGACACTGAGACATTACACCCACTCAGTAAACATGCAGTGCACAGAGACAGAACACCCGTTTTATACATATACAGTGCGCACTGAGATTCAGCAGCTATACTGTGCAAATGCATTGCACTGAGAATGTACACCCCACCTGTGCTAATGTCATACACTTTGACTCAGCGCACCCACCCTGTACATACATAGTACACTTTGACTCAGGACCCCACACTCCATTTATGCTGTACGCAGAGACTCATACTGACCCCCCCCCCTACCATTTGCTTTCTTTCTGCTTGACACAATATAATTAATGCACAACATTAAGATGACGAAGTACTCTGACCCAGTACCTATTTACTGCTCTGAAAGAAATTACAAATTTACACTTCTCCCATTCAGACATCAATCCATTTCTGGTCTCAGTCTCAACATGCACTGTATATATACAGGGTGAGTGTACTGTCCCAGTGTGTACTGTGTATATACAGGGTGGGTGTACAGACTCAGTGTGTACTGTGTGTATACAGGGTGAGTGCACTATCTCAGTGTGTACTGTGTATTTACAGGATGGGTGCAGTATCTCAGTGTATACTGTGTATTTACAGGATGGGTGTACTGTTGCAGTGTGTGCTGTGTATATACAGGGTGTGTGTACAGTCTTACTGTCTACTGCTAATATACAGGGTAAGTGTACTGTCTCCATGTGTACTGTATATATACAGGGTGAGTGCACTGTCTTGGTGTGTACTATGTATATACAGGTGAGTGCACTGTCTCAGTGGCTACTGTGTATATACAGGTTGGGTGCACACTCCCAGTGTGTACTGTGTATATACAGGGTTGGGATACTCTTTGCTGTCCCATGCCTGGAAAGTGATTATGGAAAGTTAACCTGTGACATTAGTGTAGTTCTGAACAATTTCACAGGCTTGAGAGAAACCCTGATTCCTCAGTCCTTGGTGGAATGAGTAATCCGCTGCTTCAATTCCAGATCAAGAAGCCCTTCTACTAGAGATGCAGAAAAGTCTTGAGGAACTCATTGTAAATCAAGGTTCCATGTTGTCAGTGCTGAAGTTACTCCATCTGCTAATGACAGAAGCCATTAAGCGACTGTCTCCCACAAACACAGGTAAGACATGTGACTCTAGCAGACTGCTGTACCTGTTTCCAAAAGATAAACTTCCTCCATCTTTACTGTTAGGATTTGTGAACTGATGAGCATGCGTTTTATTGAACCCTTACCTTGATGAATGAGCAGACACTTACAAAATACTGAGTAATCCTTACTTTGCTGTGGAAACAGTAGTTACACAGCAAAAGTCTTTATCCTGTTAAGTCAGTAATGCAATGCAAAAACCTTTACTTTGCTGAAGAAACAGTGTGGTTTCCTATCCCCTACATATCTCCCACTCTCCATCCAGCACCAGGATTGAGCAGGAGATAGTTGGGCCCTAGTACTCAGCTGGAAAGGAGCAGAAGTGCTATCATTTTCCAGCTGTCCCTGATTCCCAGAATTGGGAATGGTCTGCATAGTTTTTTCCTATGTTCTACCAGTAATAGTGTGGACCCATACCCCATGGTCAAGCTGCCAATGCTCTTGAAGCCTTGGGAAATGGGCTGCACTCCTGATCCAGCTCCTTGTAACCTGTGGAGGGCCTACCCACACAATTGGACCACTGCTGTTGGAATTCCACCCTCTCTGCCAAGCGACGCCCCCCCAGTCCCCACCTCATCAAGGTCCCACAAGCAGGCCCACTTCACTTCCTGGGGTCTCCATCACAGGCTGCAGGTGTAGGGCTGACAGCAGTCATGGAAGTGGCCACTGGCCCTGGTGAGGCTGCTGGGACTGAGGAGCTGATGGCTTTATGATTGGCCAGCAACTCTTAACAACTGTCTCTCTACCTTTATATCTCTGAAAACCCTGATGCAGGAAGCAGACTGCCTCATGACTACCAGAAATGGTTGCAACGAGGTTGTCAGTGACTTTCTGACCATTTAATAGGCCATTGTAAAGACCATTACATTCAGGCTAGTGTCTCTGAACCTGTCTTGTGGTGTAGTGGGTTGTGCGCCTGCCTCTCAGTGAGCCGTTCTGGGTTCAAATCCCACTCCAGTGCTGATGGCCAAGGGTAGTGTATTTATATGCGGCCAAAACAGGTTGAGGATCAAATCATAGATAACAAGCATGGGGCTGGATGAACACAGCAGGTCAAGCAGCATCATAGGAGCAGGAAAACTTGACGTTTCGGGCCTAAACCCTTCATCAGAAATCATAGCTCACCCTCCAATGGAACGCAGTATTAGTAGGTCAACCATGTGATGGAATGAAATGGAAACCTCTACATCACTATATACAGTAGACCAGACCACAGCATGGATGTCCAAGTCTCAGCAGGGGCTGCTTGTCTAGATGGCTAGAGCACAGCGGTCAATCCCAGTTCGTGCTGGGAGTGGATTTGTGACCTGCCCTCTTGCCCTGCTCATGGTGGAGATTGCAGTGTTCTAGGTCAAACCTGTCCTCAGGCAGAGAGCTGAGAAAAACGCAGAGCTCTACCCAGTTACCCAGAGAGTAGCCCTCACCCTGCTGAATAAATGGGAACTAGCAGAAACACTGCCAGCAGCTCACCTGATATATAGAAGGATTTCTAGCCCTCCATGCAAATGATATGTTTATTTGCAGCCACAGTCTTAATCAGTCTGTTGACTGTTCTAAAATTATTCCACAATTTCAGATTTACAATATCACAAAACCTTGACCCTGTTCAAACACCATTTACCAATACTGCTGCCTGTGTTTTACTAAACAGCTGCACTGTTCTCAATGTGACAGGCTGCATTAACCACACAGTTGGTCATGTGCTGGGTGCCTTCATTGGCTCAGTGTAGTGTGCCTTTTTGCCAGTCATTCCTTGCTCCTCCTATTGTCACCAGCTCCTGCAAATTGTGTTTGGTTCCATCATAGGAAGGAGTTCTCTACCTGCCCTATCAAATCCTTTCACCATGTGAAGCATCTCAATCTGATTGCCCCTTAATCCCAAGCGTATAGGAGGAACAAGACTGGTTGAGGAAAGTATAGCAGCTCTCTGGCACCATAGGAATAAGTCAGTACTGCCTGGAATCCAGCCAGATATAAACGTAAATACCTGAACTGCAAAATACTTTTGTTGCTGCAGCAGTAAAATGAGAAGCTGAATGATACATCTGAAAAACAGTGATTCATGATGAAGATTAAGAGGCATTAAGTTAATGACAGTGTAAGAGTAACAGTGTGTGAGTGGCAATAAGAGAGTAACTGTGTGGTGTGGCAAAATGAGAATATAAGTGAATAACAACTGTGCAACAAACAGTATGCAAGTGGCAGTAGGAGAGGGTAGCTGTGTGTGAGTCATTGTAGGAGTGTGACAGTGGGAGAGGCTGGCAGTGTGTGAGTTACAGTAGGAGTGTAGCAGTGGGAGAGGCTGGCAGTATGT
>JAHRHZ010000035.1:2464204-2480931 GCA_024137785.1 Ginglymostoma cirratum | reverse complement strand
GTGTGGTAGTGGGGGGAAGTGGCAGTGTGAGTTACAGTAGGAGTGTGACAGTGGGGGGAAGTGACAGTGTGTGAGTTACAGTAGGAGAGTGGCAGTGGGGGAAGTGGCAGCGGGGGAAGTGGCAGCGTGTGAGTTACAGTAGGAGAGCGGCAGTGGGGGAAGTGGCAATGTGTGAGTTACAGTAGGAGTGTGGTAGTGGGGGGAGAGTGGCCGTGTGAGTTACAGTAGGAGTGTGGCAGTAGGGGAGAGTGGCCGTGTGAGTTACAGTAGGAGTGTGGCAGTAGGGGAGAGTGGCAGTGTGAGTTACAGTGGGAGAGTGGTAGTGGGGGAGAGTGGTAGTGTGTGAGTTACAGTAGGAGAGTGGTAGTGGGCGGAAGTGGCAGTGTGTGAGTTACAGTAAGAGTGTGGCAGAGGGGGAGAGTGGCAGTGTGTGATATAATAGGAGAGTGGCAGTGTGTGAGAAGCAGCGGAGGAGTAGCAATGGGGAGGGTAGTGGCAGTGTGCAAGTGGCAGTCGGGAGAGTTGCAGTGTGTGAGTAGCAAAAGCAGTAATGGTTGAATCAACTGGCATCTTCTCATTCTGATCATCTTTCCATTTTCCCACAGACAATGTTACAGTGAAGTTGACTGCAAATATCATTGGAATCCCAGGAGTATCTTCCATGTTAAATTTACTGGGATTTCGCTTTCAGTCCCTGGCACCAGAACCTTCCAAAATGGGAGACAGGACCTTGTTATGGGCATGTGAACAAGCAGCAATGGGCGATGTTTCGAGTCATGCTACACTTCCCATTTCCCATGCTCACCCTGTGGCTGTAATTTTCCCACACTGGAATCCAGATAGGCTGCTTGGTATCGCACAACAAGCCATTGCAGCTCTGATTGGTCAGTATCAGGATTTTGTACTAAACCCTCAGCCCAATCTCTTTGTGTATGTTTTACCTATAGCTAATCTGTCAGCCCAAAATAACCTTGGAGCTCCACCAATACCTGCACAGTACATTCCAGTACACCCCAATACCCTCACTCTGCCCTCTTTCGTTTACAAGTACCTTCATTCTATAACCCATCACCCAAAATATCCTTGCAATACCCCTAATGGCAGCACAGTGGCTCAGTGGTTAGCACTGCTGCCTCACAGTGCCAGGGCCATAGGTTCAATTCCACTGTCGGGCAGCTGTCTGTGTGGAGTTTGTGCATTCTCCCCGTGTCTGTGTGGGTTTCCCCTGTGTGCTACAGTTCCCTCCCACAGTCCAAAGATGTGTAGGCTAAGTAGTAGCCATGGGAAATACAGGGCCATAGGAATTCAGGGGAAGGTGGTTCTGGGGAATGTCCCCTGGAAGGTAAGTGTCAGCTCGATGAGCTGAATGGCCTGCTCCCATAGTGTAAGGATTCTACAATAATGTATCATACCTCAACACCCTCACTTAACCCTCCATCACACCCTATCCAGCTAAACCCTTTGAAAATATTATATTCCTGTGAGATCACCTCTTCTTCCAAGTTCTGACTAATATTGGCCCAGTCCATTCAATACTGCTCACAAGACAACCTCTTATTCCAGGCATCTTTTGGTAGCTACATGAGGGTACAGTGGTCAATTCAAGAAGAAAATTTAAAAGCAGTTAAATATATATTAATGTATTAGTGTTATAAATTAAAATATTAGACTTTCTGTGCTCAAAAGAACCAACTTGATTATAAGGGGCTCTGACAAGGCTTGCAAAACACCGAGCAGCTTTTCTTCCCCTTCATTTTTTCATGGGACATGGATGTCCTTGGCAAGACCACTTTTACTGTATTTGCCCTTGAACTCAGAGACTTCTTGAGGCTCATTTCAGAGACCATTTCAGAGTCAATTACATGGCTCTGGGTCTGGAGTCACAAGTGAGGTGGACCAGGTGAGGGCAGCAAATTTCCTTCCCTAAGAGCCATTAATGAATCAGATGAGTTCATTACTGATGCCCAGCTTTCAATTGCAGATTTTATTTGCCAGTTACTTTCCTACTTTTGGCTTTGAGCTTGTGTCCGTGGAGCCTAAGCATTCTCCTGATTATCAGCCCAGTGGCATTACCATTGTGTCCCATTCTCGACACATTAGAAATCTGGATGAAGTAAAGTTTCAGGCTGAAAACCTTTCTCAGTATTGCGAGATGTTACAGATGAACAGACTGTAGCCAAGCACAGAGCCAGGCAAAATAGGGGGAGTGGAGGAGCAGGAAAGAATTAAAGGAAGCGTCCATGATAGGGGGAAAGGTAGGAGACATTTATAGACAAAAGACGTGATAATGCAATAGAAAAGGTGGTGATAACGGGACTAGAAACTAGAGAAAGAATTTTAATTTTAATTAAAGAATATGAATTTTCAGCACAGAGATTCTGTGACTGAGTGCTCATCACCCGGGCTGTCAGTTCATTTATTTGCCCATCAGTTGTCAGTTCAAAGCTCCTGGCCTCAGACATGAACATGTGACCCAGCTGATGGATGTATGCATTGCCAAGGGAGTGCTGCATTGCTGGAGGTGCCATCAGCCAGGTGAGATGTCAAAGCAGGGCACTGCCTGTGCAGCTAATGTGCTGAAGCAGCAGGCATGGTGTGCTGAAACACTGAATTTAATGAGGTAATGTATGAGTATATATTTGTGCTGGTTTCAGATCTCAGTGCCTGCTCTCAGTGTGTGAATGCCTTGATCTGGATTCTGCCACTGACCTGTGAACGACTGGAACAGCTGATCAATTTGGTAGGTACCATTTCATCCCCAAAAGTTCCAAAGATGCAGGATCAGAGGCTAATGTCATCCACTCTGCTTTGTGCTACAGAAATGATTGTTTTGTGGGACTTACTCTGTGGCCATAGGGAAAAAGTCATGATTTAATGTTCTTGCAAGGATTTGTAGCTCGGGTTGTGGATGAGGTTGTTGGCTTGCTTGCTGAGCTGGCTGGTTATCGTACAGACGTTTCGTCACCAAGCTAGGTAACATCATCAGTGCAGAGTCTGATGAAGCAATGTCGTTCTACTCCGCTTGGTATTTATATCATCCGGTCTGTTAAGTTGGATTGTGTCATTTCCGGTTCAGTTCTGAATGGGTTTGTGTATGGGGTCTAATTCCACATGTTTATTGATTGCATTACGGGTTGAAAACCAGGCCTGTAGGAATTCCTGTGCCTGTCTGTGGTTGGCTTGAGCTAGGATGGTCACGTTGTGCCAGTTAAATTGAAGGCCTTCATTGTCCAAGTGCACTGAGATGAGGGAAGGTCTGTCGTGTCATTTTGCTGCTAGCTGGTGTTCGTGTATCCTGATGGCTAGTTTCCTTCTGGTCTGGCCGGTGTAATGTTTGTTGCAGTCATTGCAAGGTATTTTGTAAACTATGTTGGTCCTGCATGTCATGAGTATGGGGTCTTTGTTCCTTGTGTTTGTTGTAGTGTGGCTGTGGGTTTGTGTGCACTCAACAAACATGTGGAATTAGACCCCATATACAAACCCATGCAGAACAGAACCGGGGCGTGGAGGGATTTTGAAGCTGGTGAAGTCAATATTCAGGCCTTTGGGCTATAAGCTCTGAAGGTGAAATATCAGGTGTTGTTCCTCCAGTTTACCTTTGGCCTCAAGGCAAATGGATTGCTGGCCTTTATCTCAAAAGCAATGAAATATAAATGTTGCGAGGTTTTGCTAAAACTGTGCAAGACGCTAATTAATCCACAGCTGGAATACTGTGAACAGTTTTGGGCCCCTTATCTAAGGAAACATACACTGGCATTGGAAGCAGTCCAGAGAAGGTTCAGTAGGCTCTTACTGGGTAATGAGGGTCTTACGAGGGGAACTTGAGTGGGTTGTACCTTGTAGGAGAGTCTTGGACCAGAGTGCATAATCTCAGAATAAGGGATTGCACATTAAGATAGAGATGGGGGCAACTGTTTTCACCGAGAGGATAGTGAATCTGTGGAATGCTTTACCGCTAAAGGCCGTCGAAGGCTGGGTCATTGAGGATATGTTGAGCTGGACATATTTTTAATCAGTAAAAGAATCAAGGGAAAGGCAGGGAAATGGAGTTGAGTATTATCAGATCAGCCATGATCTCATGGAATGGCACAGCAGAATCGATGGACTGAATGGCCTATTTCTGCTCCTAGCCTTATGGTTTTATGATCTTATGGACCGTTTGGGAGGTATGGCAGAGGAAGTTGAAGGACAGTTAATTGGAAAAGACTTGGGACAGACAAGGGCAGAAGCAGACTCTATGTTAGGAGTGCTGCCGTTAGTACTGCTGGGAAAAGAGTGGAGCTACACAGATTCTCTGTAGGGGTCTCAGTGAGGAGTCACGGGCAATAGGGGGTTCTGTACCAGTAGAACTCAGAAAGTGGTTCTGGGAATTAGTAGGTGGCTATATTTTAGAATCAGGATTCAAAAGAAGTTCTGAGGTGCTGAGAAAGTGGGTTTTGAAAAGCTCACAGCAGTATTTGTTTGTTGAAACTCAGAAAAATTGGAGGTGGGGAAAGCAACCTGAGGCAGGACAGACTCGGTGAATTCTCTCAGTTGTTCCGTCTCCATCATATGTGTTCAGATGAGGCCAACTTCGACAAGGGAGCCTCCAAAATGTCCACCTTATTCCTCAACCAAGAATTCCCCAGCTCCGTTGTCGACAGGGTCCTCAACTAGGTCCGACCCATCTCCCACACTTCCGCCCTCACCCCTTCTCTTCCCTCCTGCAACAGCGATAGGGTTCCCCTTATCCTTGCCTACCATCCCATCAGTATCCACATCCAGAAGATCATCAAACGCCATTTCCACCACCTCTAGCAAGGTGCAACCACCAGACACATTTTCCCCTCTCCTCCCTTGTCCTCTTTCCACAGGGACTGTTCCCTCCGGAACACCCTGGTCTATACTTCCTTCACCCGCAACACCTCCCCACAGCCCTATGGCACCTTCCCCTGTAACCGGCGAAAGTGCAATGCCTGCCCATTTACCTCCCTCCTCCCCAGTATCCAAGGGCCCAAACATACCTTCCAGGTGAAGCAACACGTCACCTGCACTTCCCAGAATCTACTGCATTCACTGCTCACAATGTGGTCTCCTCTACACTGGGGAAACCGAAGTGTAGACTGGGTGACCACTTCACAGCACATCTACATTCTGCTCGTAAAAAAGACCCTGAACTACCTGTCGCCTGCCACTTCAATGCACCACCCAGCTCCCTGGCCAACATCTCTGTCTCTGGCTTGCTGCAGTGTTCCAGCAAAGCCCAACACAAGCTGGAGGAACAACACCTCATTTTCCGCTTGGGGACCCTGCAGCCCTCCGGACTCAATACTGAGTTCAATAATTTTAGGGCCTAAACTCTCCCATGTCCCAGCCCCCTATCCCATATACCAGATCTTGTTACCATATATAGCCTGCCATCACACACTACCTGTTATTAGTCACTAATAGTCCCCAGTAACAACAATTCACCCTCCCAGCCTAATTGTTATCAACTCCTTTGTCTGTCCAACTGCTCTTCTCTCTCTTTGGGCTCTATCCTATCATTTACTCCCTACACCACCCACCTCCCTATTTTCTGCATATAAACTGACATTTTCCCAACCACCATCAGTTCTGAGGAAGGGTCACCGGACCCAAAACATTAACTCTGTTTTTTCCTTCACAGATGCTGCCAGACCCGCTGAGCTTTTCCAGCAACTTTGTTTTTGTTCCAGACTGGGTAAAGCTGGCTGCAGGTGAGGAGCTAGAGTTAGGAGTGATGTTGGGGTGCAGTTTTGGAATGCAGTGGAGTTTAGACCGAAGAAAGAAGGGTGATCAACCAGAACAGGCATGATGTGGTCAATGATGGATTGGCAAAAACAATGAATTGTGACCCCTTGTGAATTTTAATTACAGTTGATGACCCACCATGTCATTAATGTCTGGGGGTGGGGAGGAGTGTTCCTGAAAAATCTGTGGGATCTACCTTGATCACATTTGCTGTAAGATGTGTGCTGTATAGTATTTGAGCCATCTATTTCCCAAATGTGAATTCTAGATGTTTGAAGTAAGTTACACACATTGTAAATGTTATTACTGCTCTAAAATTGTATCATGAAGATTATTGTTGTTTGTTCAAATCGTGAAATCTCACAGTTGTATTCTCATATTACGTCCGCTGGATCTCACACTTTGTCTACTTTAAAAATCTAAGTATTGGTCCAGTAGCCAGATCGTAACAAACATTTGGTGATCTGGTCTGGGATTGTAACATCCTTCTTTCAATATTTTCACCATAAAACCATAAGATCATAAGAAATAGGAACAGGAGTAGGCCATTCGGCCCCTCAAGCCTGTTCTGCCATTTCATAAGATCATGACTGATCCATTATTCCTCACAACTACTTTCTTGCCCTATCCCTATAATCCTTGATTCCCCAACTGACTATGAATCTATCCATCTCAGCCTTAAATCACAAGGCTTCTGTCCCACAGCTATCTGTGGCAATGAGCTCCAAAGACTCACAGCTCTCCAATAGAAGAAATTTCTCCTCATCTCAGTCTTAAACTCATGCCCCTTTATTCTGAGACTATACTCTCTGGTTCTAGATTGTCCCATGAGGGGAAACATCCTCTCAGCATTTACCCTGTCAAGTCCCTTAAGAATCCTATCTGTTTCAGTGAGATCACCTCTTATTCTTCTAAATTCCAGTGAGTATAGTCCCACCCTGTTTAGCCTTTGCTCATATGTCAATCCTTCTATACCAGTGATCATCTTCGTGATCCTTCTCTGAACTACCTCCAATGAAATAATGCCTTTACTTAACTAAGGGGACCAAAACTGCTCACAGTACTCCAGCTGTCATCTCACCAGCACCTTGTACAGTTGCAGTAAGACTTCCTTACTGTTACACTCCAATCCCCCTTGAAATAAGGGCCAACATTCTATTAGCCTTCCTGACTACCTGCAGCCCCTGTGTGCTAGCTTTCTGTGTTTCATGCACAGGAACCCCCAAGTCCCTTTGTGTTGCAGCTTTCTGCAGTTTTGCTCCATTTGAATATTACTCTGTTGTTTTGTTATCCCTTGCTAAATGAACAACTTCATGTTTTCCCAGATTAGAATTCAATTGCCAATTTTTTGCCCACTTCCTTAATTTATCAATATCTCTCTGTAAACTGTTTGTGTCCTTCTCATAACCTGCCTTCCACCTATTTTTGTGGCGGTCAGCAAATTTGCCTTTCTAGATTAAAAATAGAAAATGTTGAAAATATGCAGCAGGACGGACAGTATTTGCTTCTCAAGAGAAACAGTTAATAATTCACTTCGCTTACAAAGGAAGTAAAGAAGGGGTAATTAAAGAAACAAAAAACTGGCCAATAAGAGGGTTAAATGGGAAAAGCAGAATTTTCACCAGCAGCGACCATCTAAGAAATGATGGGCTGCTGATCTTAAAGTTGATTTGATCTGAAATCCCTGCAGAGACTGGTAATTCTTAGAAAGAGATCTGAATTCTCAGTGACTCAATCAAATAATCACACAAAATCATTTGAAGCTCTGAGACTTTTACTATAATAGACAAACGAAAATCAACAAACAGTAAACATTATTTACCGCGCAAATAAATAACAGAAAAGATATCTTTATTAACACCTGAACATTACCAAAAGCCCCATACCGCAATTATACATGTAAGTGCTCACTCTGTGATGTATTTATATATTTTTCCGAAACCAGGTCAACATTTCCAATAGGCTCACATATCCCTGTTGTACTGTCTCTCTTTCTCTCTTTCTTTCTCTCTCCCTCTTTCAGTATAGGAAATAATTTGTGTTTGCATTTTTGGTCCTTTCAGTATTTATTTAGTCCTGGCATTGATCCAAACACAGATCTTATTTTATGTGATAACAAGGTGTAGAGCTGGATGAACACAGCAGGCCAAGCAGCATCAGAGGAGCAGGAAGGCTAACGTTTTGGGCCGAGACCCTTCATCAGAAATGGGGGAGGGGAAAGGGGTTCTGAAATAAATAGGGAGAGAGAGGGAGGCGGATAGAAGATGGATAGAGGAGAAGATAGGTGGAGAGGAGACAGACAGGTCAAAGAGGCGGGGATGGAGCTAGTAAAGGTGAGTGTAGGTGGGGAGTTAGGGAGGAGATAGGTGAGTCCAGGAAGGACGGACAGGTCAAGGGGGCGGGATGAGGTTAGAAGGTTGGAGATGGGGGTGGGGCTTGAGGTGGGAGGAAGGACAGGTTAGGGAGGCGGGGACAAGCTGGGCTGGTTTTGGGATGCGGTAGGGGGAGGGGAGATTTTGAAGATTGTGAAGTCCACATTGATACCATTGGGCTGCAGGGTTCCCAAGCGGAATATGAGGTGCTGTTCCTGCAACCTTTGGGGGTGGCATCGTTGTGGCACTGCAGGAGGCCCAGGATGGACATGTCATCTGAGGAATGGGAGGGGGAATTGAAATGGTTCGCGACTGGGAGGTGCAGTTTAGTGCGAACTAAGCGTAGGTGTTCTGCAAAGCGGTCCCCAAGCCTCCAATTGGTTTCCCCGATGTAGAGGACGCCACAACAGGAACAGCGGATACAGTATACCACATTAGCAGATGTGCAGGTGAACATCTGCTTGATGTGGAAAGTCTTCTTGGGGCCTGGGATTGGGGTGAGGGAGGAGGTGTGGGGGCAGGTGTAGCACTTCCTGCGGTTGCAGGGAAAAGTGCCGGGTGTGGTGGGGCTGGAGGCGAGTGTGGAGCGGACAAGGGAGTCACGGAGAGAGTCGTCCCTGCGAAAAGCAGATAAGGGTGGGGAGGGAAAAATGTCTTTGGTGGTGGGGTCAGATTGCAGATGGCGGAAGTGTCGGAGGATGAAGCGTTGGATCTGGAGGTTGGTGGGGTGGTACGTGAGGACAAAGGGGATTCTGTTTTGGTTGTTATTGCGAGGAGTGGGTGTGAGGGATGAGTTGCTGGAAATGCGGGAGACACGGTCGAGGGCGTTTTTGATCACTGAGATGGGGGCAGTTGCAGTCCTTGAAAACAAGGACATCTGAGATGTATGGGAGTGGAATGCCTCATCCTGGGAGCAGATGCGGCGGAGGTGAAGAAATTAGGAATAGGGGATGGCATTTGTGCAGGAAGTTGGGTGGGTGGAGGGGTATTCTAGGTAGCTGTGGGAGTCGGTGGGCTTGAAATGGATATTGGTTTCGAGGTGGTTGCCAGAGATGGAAACAGAGAGGTCCAGGAAGGAGAGAGAGGTATCAGAGATGGTCCAGGTGAACTTAAAGTTGGAGTGGAAGGTGTTGGTGAAGTGGATGAACTGTTCGAGCTCCTCATGGGAGCACGATACGGACCCGATAGTCATCAATGTAACGGAGGAAGAGGTGGAGTTTAGGGCCAGTGTAGCTACGGAAGAGGGATTGTTCCACGTAATCTACAAAGAGGCAGGCATAGCTTTGGCCCATGCAGGTACCCATGGCCACCCCCTTTATCTCTAGGAAGTGGGAGGAATTGAAAGAGAAGTTGTTGAGGGTGAGGACGAGTTCGGCTGAGCGGATGAGGCTGTCAGTGGAGGGGGACTGGTCGAGCTTGTGGGACAGGAAGAAGCAGAGAGCCTTTAGGCCATCTGCATGGGCAATGCAGGTAAGTAGGGACTGGTATTCTAGGTAGCTATGGGAGTTGGTCCCCTTTCTCAGACGACATGTCCATCCTGAGCCTCCTGCAGTGCCACAATGATGCCACCCGAAGGTTGCAGGAACAGCACCTCATATTCCGCTTGGGAACCCTGCAACCCAATGGTATCAATGTGGACTTCACAAGCTTCAAAATCTCCCCTCCCCCTACCGCATCCCAAAACCAGCCCAGCTTGTCCCCGCCTCCTTAACCTGTCCTTTCTCCCACCTATCCCCTCCTCCCACCTCAAGCCCCTCACCCATTTCCTACCTACTATCCTCCTCCCGCCCCCTTGACCTGTCTGTCCTCCCTGGACTGACCTATCTCGTCCCTACCTCCCCACCTACACTCAGCTTTACTGGCTCCATCCCCGCCTCTTTGACCTGTCTGCCTCCTCTCTACCTATCTTCTCCTCTATCCATCTTCTATCCGCCTCCCCCTCTCTCCCTATTTATTTCAGAACCCTCTTCCCCTCCCCCATTTCTGATGAAGGGTCTAGGCCTGAAACGTCAAGCTTTCCTGCTCCTATGATGCTGCTTGGCCTGCTGTGTTCATCCAGCCCCACGCCTTGTTATCTCGGATTCTCCAGCATCTGCAGTTCCTGCTATCTCTTATTTTATGTTCTTTTCTCTCCCTCCTACATTTGTTCAAATGGAGAATAACTTTCCAGTTGATGAAAGATCAATCTGAAATGGTGACTCTGTTTCTCTTTCCACAGATGCTGCTAGAACAGCTGAGTTTTCCAGAATTTTCTGATTATATTGCAGATTTTCAATAATGTCCTGTTGTACAATTCTGTCAATGGGTCAGAATTGTGCTCAGACGTTTGGACTGACCTAGATAGTTTCTGGCATTCGGACTGTGTGTAGCAGATGTGCCATCATGTACGCGGCTGCAGTTGTAATATTGGAATGGGGATCTAGGTTAAAGATAAAATTCTGTCAAAGGGTCTAGGCCTGAAACATCAAGCTTTCCTGCTCCTATGATGCTGCTTGGCCTGCTGTGTTCATCCAGCCCCACACCTTGTTATCTTAGCCTGATGTGATCCGTCTTCATTCTTCAAAGGTGTCCAATTGGAAGGAAGCAACAGTATGGATGGTGAGAAGTGTTTGAGAGTGTAATGTTTAGACTGAGCACAGTTTTGACCTCTATCCACCATGAAAGAGACCATATCATACTAGACTTGGTATGAGGGAATGAGCCAGGACAGGCGATCGATGCATCAGTATCGATGCATTTTGAGCTTAGTGACCATAACTCCATAAGATTTCGAGTAGTCATGGACAAGGGCAAGAGTGGCCCTCAGGTTAGGGTGTTTAATTGGACAAGGGCCAATTACATCCAAATTAGACAGGAACAGGGAAATGTGGATTGGGAGCAGTTATTTGAGGGCAAATCTACATCTGGCATGTGGAAATCTTTTAAAGACCAGTTGATTAAAGTGCAGGTCATGCATGTCCCTGCAACATTGAAGGACAGGAATCGCAGGATCTAGCAACCACGGATTACATGGGAAATTCTAAGCTTAGTCAAAAGGGAAAAGGAAGCATACCATAGGTATGGGAAGCTACAAACAAATTAAACCCTTTAAGAGTATACAGAAATTAGGAAGGAACTTAAACACAGATTTATGAAGGCTAAAAGGGGCCATGAAATGTCTTTAGCAAACAGGGTCAAGGACAATCCCAAGGATTTTTATACATACATTAGAAGAAATAGGGTAGCAAGGGACAGAGTAGGCCCACTCAAAGACAAGGGAAGTGATGTGTGGACCAACAGGAAGTGGGAGAGATCCTTAATGAGTACTTTGTATTGGTATTCACCAAGGACAAGGACATGACTGATGTTGAGGTCAGGGATGAGTGTGTGAATCATTTAATTAGTCCTGACATTGATCCAAACACAGATCTTATTGTGGGTAAAGTGTTGGAAAGGATTATAAGAGATAGCATTTATAATCACCTAGAAAGGAATAATTTGATTAGGGATAGTCAACACGGTTTTGTGAAGGGTAGGTCGTGCCTCACAAACCTTATTGAGTTCTTTGAGAAGGTGACCAAACAGGTGGATGAGGGTAAAGCAGTTGATGTGCTGTATATGGATTTCAGTAAAGCGTTTGATAAGGTTTCCCACGGTAGGCTATTGCAGAAAATATAGAGGCATGGGATTGAGGGTGATTTAGTGGTTTGGATCAGAAATTGGCTAGCTGTAAGAAGACAGAAGGTGGTGGTTGATGGGAAATGTTCACCCTGGAGTTCAGTTACTAGTGATGTACCGCAAGGATCTGTTTTGGGGCCACTGCTGTTTGTCATGGATGAGGGCGTAGAAGGATGGGTTAGTAAACTTGCAGATGACACTAAAGTCGGTGGAGTTGTAGATAGTGTGGAAGGATGTTGCAGGTTACAGAGGGACATAGATAAGCTGCAGAGCTGGGCTGAGAGATGGCAAATGGAGTTTAATGCGGAAAAGTGTGAGGTGATTCACTTTGGAAGGAGTAACAGGAATACAGAGTACAGGGCTAATGGTAAGGTTCTTGGTAGTGTGGATGAGCAGAGAGATCTCGGTGTCCATGTGCATAGGTCCCTGAAAGTTGCCACCCAGGTTGAAGGGTTGTTAAGAAGGCATACGGTGTGTTAGGTTTTATTGGTAGAGGGATTGAGTTTCAGAGCCATGAGGTCATGTTGCAGCTGTACAAAACTCTGGTGCGGCCGCACTTGGAGTATTGCGTGCAGTTCTGGTCACCGCATTATAGGAAGGATGTGGAAGCATTGGAAAGAGTGCAGAGGAGATTTACTAGGATGTTGCCTGGTGTGGAAGGAAGGTCTAATGAGGAAAGGCTGAGGGACTTGAGGCTTTTTTTGTTAGAGAGAAGAAGGTTAAGAGGTGACTTAATAGAGACATACAAGATGTTCAGAGGATTCGATAGGGTGGACAGTGAGAGCCTTTTTCCTCGGATGGTGATGGCTAGCACGACGGGACATAGCTTTAAATTAAGGGGTGATAGATATAGGACAGATGTCAGAGGTAGATTCTTTACTCAGAGAGTAGTAAAGGCGTGGAATACCCTGCCTGCAACAGTAGTAGACTCGCCAACTTTAAGGGCATTTAAATGGTCGTTGGATAAACATATGGATGATAAGGGAATAGTGTAGGTTAGGTGGGCTTCAGATTGGTTTCACAGGTTGGCGCAACATCGAGGGCCGAAGGGCCTGTACTGCGCTGTAATGTTCTATGTTCTATGTTCTATGTTCTATGCCCTGTGTTCCAGGTCCTATGTTCTATGTTCTATGTTCTATGCCCTGTGTTCCAGGTCCTATGTTCTATGTTCTATGCCCTGTGTTCTGTGCCCTGTGTTCCAGGTCCTATGTTCTGTGTTCTATGTTCTATGCCCTGTGTTCCAGGTCCTGTGTTCTGTGTTCTATGTTCTATGACCTGTGTTCCAGGTCCTATGTTCTATGTTCTATGTTCTTTTCTCTCCCTCCTACATTTGTTCAAGCGGCGCATAACTGTTTCCAGTTGATGAAAAATCAATCTGAAATGAGAATATCAGTATATTGAAGGAGGAAGTTTTGGATATCCTAAATTGCATTAAGATAGACAAGTCCCCAGGGCCAGATGGGACCTATCCCTGGTTTGTGCGAGAGGCAAGAGAAGAAATAGCTCTTTTACCACAGGCAAGGTTCCAGAGGACTGGAGATTAGCCAATGTTGTTCTCTTGTTTAAGAAAGGAAGCAGGGATAATCCAGGAAATTATAGGCCAGTGAGCCTGATGTCTGTGGCGGGGAAGCTCTTGGAAAAGATACTGAGGGACAAGATATATGCACATTTGGAAGAAAATGGACTAGTTAGTGACAGGCAGCATGGTTTTGTTTGGGGAAGGTTGTGTCTCACCATCCTGACTGAATTTTTTGAAGAGGTGACAAAGATAATTGATGAGGGAAGGGCTGTGGATGTAGTTTACATGGACTTTAGTAAAGCATTTGATAAAGTCCCATATGGCAGATTGGTCCAAAAACTAAAATCACATGGGATTTGGGGTGGACTGGTTAGATGGATGCAAAACTGGCTTGGTCATAGAAGACAGAGGATAGTGGTGGAAGGGTGTTTTTCAGAATGGAGACTGGTAACTAGTGGTGTTCCACAGGAATCAGTCTTAGGTCCTCTGTTTGTAGTATGTATAAATGATCTGGAGGAAAATGTGGGTCGTCTGATTAGTAAGTTTGCAGATGACACAAAGATTGGTGGAGTTGCTGATAGTGCCGACAATTGTGAAAGAATACAACAGGGTATAGATAGGTGACTTGGGCACGGAAATGGCAGATGGAGTTTAATCCAAACAAATGCAAGGTGATGCATTTTGGAGGATCAAATTTAGGTGTGAATGGCAGAAGCCTTAGGAACGTTAACATCCAGATGGATCTGGATGTGCAGGTCCACAGTTCCCTAAAAGTGGCAACACAGGTGGCAAAAGTGATTTAGAAGGCATATTGGCATGCTTGCCTTCATTGGCCATGGCATGGAATACAAGAGTTGGCAAACCATGTTGCAGCTCTCTAAAACCCTTTCTAGGCTGCACTTGGAGTATTGTGTGCAGTTTTAGTTGCCACACTATCTGAAGGATATGGAAGCTTTGAAGAGAGTGTGAAGAAGGTTCACCAGGATATTGCCTGGTCTTGAAAGCATTGACTATACGGAAAGGTTAAAAAGACTAGGATTGTTTTCACTGGAAAGATGATGGCTGAGAGGAGACCTGATAGAGGTCTACAAAATTATTAGAGGCATAGATAGGGTGGATAGTCAGAGGCCTTTTCGCAGGGTTGAAGTTTCAATTACAAAGGGGCACAGGTTCAAGGTGACAGGGGTAAAGTTTAAGGGAGGTTTTCCAGGGGAAGTTTTTCATGTATAGGGTGATAGGAGCCTGGAATGCACTGCCAGAGAAGGTGATAGAAGCAGGCACATTGGCGACGTTCAAGAGGCATCTGGATGGTTACATGAATAGGGAGGGAATAGAGGGATACGGACCGAATAAGGGCAGAACGTTTGTTTTTTACTTTAGTCAGGGCATGAGGATTGGCACAGGCTTGGAGGGCTGAAGGGCCTGTTCCTGGGCTGTACTTCTGTTTTGTTCTTTTCAAGGGCAGTGTCCTTTGGAGGCTTCAGATCAGAGTAAAATAGCCAGTACCCAAAGATTGGAATTTGTCTTCAGCAGGGTATACATCTGGCAGGAGTGGACCAGTTATTAGCTGTGATGACACTTCTAAGAGATATTGCCCTTTACTTTAGACGACAAGAAGCTTAGAGGTGATGTGAGATTTATGATCTGATCAAGAGTGTTTTCTTATTCTTTCATTGATAAGGCCAGCATTTGTTGCCCATCCCTAATGCTTTTTGGACATACAAGAACACAAAAATTATGAGCAGTATAAAGCTATTTGACACCTCCTCCCTCCCCACTCCGCCGCAATCTTTCTCCGTGTCTCTTGAGAGGATCATGGCTACTCTGACTGTGACTCCAGGTCCCATAACCCCCATAACCCTTGAATCCCTTGCTAATCAACAATCTAACTCAGCCTTGACGATCAATGACACAGCATCATTGCTCTCTGAGGAAGATAATTCCAAAGACACATTTAACTTCAATAAGTTACTTGAGAGAGCTATGGGTGGTAAAATTACAAGTATTTGTGTTGCATTCAAATGGAATGAAACAGAAGTTACAAGTTAAAATGTTACTTTACATAGGTTAGTTGTCTTGAGAAACTGATTACATTTATGTTTCTTGAATATGGAGCTCTTGGAATCCTTTCCAACAAGACCTGAGGTTCCTGAGTGAAGATATAAGTTGCTCATTAATCATGAGGAGTACATCGCTAGTTAGTTTTGACTTGAAGCCTGTGTGTTACCACAGACTCTTGAAGCTTTGGTTATTTGGTATGGTCTTCCTGTGAGCCCTGAGTGCGTTCACCTGCAGTAGCCTGAACCCACATGTGTTTCAGACTTAACCTTTTCCCAGATATGATCCCTGGAGCAGACTTACTCCTAAAAGTGTCCTACATCAGGGCAGAACTGTAACTACTGCTGAGGCCTGGTCTCCTGGAAACAGACTTGCATCCAGGGTTTCCACGTGCTCCAATGCTGAGCCCTAACACTCTGAGAAAAAGAGGACATGTTGGGTAATTAATAAAACCAAGAACTACAGGTGCTAGAAATCTGAAACAGAACTGAAGAAGTGTCATCAGACACGAAACATTAACTCTGCTTTCTCTCCACAGTTGCTGGCACACCTGCTGGGTTTCTCCAGCAATTTCTGTTTTTGTTTCAGGAGCCAAAATGTCTCAAGGGGGTCACTTTTTTTTTAAGTTTCTTCTTGTGATGTGGCGATTGCTGGCACAGCTGGTATGGACTGCTTATTCCTCAGTGTGAAGGACTGTGAAGGTTCTGATGGGCCTCTGCTTCCTCTTTGGTGAGGTTTGATAGAACTGATTGAATAACAGGGATGGGTGACAGATGGGTTAGGGGGTAGGTTGGCAGGTGGATAAGGGGGAGGGTGGCAGGTGGGTAAGGGGTGTAGGATGGTAGATGGGTAAGGGAGTAGGATGGCAGGTAGGTAAGGGAGACGGTGGCAACTGAATAAGGGAGTAGGGTGATAGGTGGTTAAGGGGGAGGGTGGCAGGTGTGTAAGGGGATAGGGTGGCAGATGGATGGGGGTAGGGTGGGTAGGTGGGTAAAGGGGAGGGCTGCCCATGAATAAGGGGGTTGGGTGGTAAGTAACTGAGGGGGGGGCATGGGTCAGGTGTCATGGGGAGTTATTCTGGGAGGGGGTGGTAGTCTATTGTCATGGCCCAGGATGAGTCAGTCTGCTGTCTGTTTGGGATGGGGTCAGGGCTGTTTAGTCGGATATTGACGGTAAGTGGTGCAGTGATGGACAAGTTTTGGCACAGGATGGCCAGGTCCAAAAGGAATGGGTCAGTTGTTGGGGGATTGGATGTTTTGGATGGGAATTGGATATCTGAGGGGTTGTGCAGGGGGTGGGGTCAGATGTTGAGGGACACGGGGCGTTGGATATCTGCGGGGTTGTGCAGGGGGTCGGGTCAGATGTTGAGG
>JAHRHZ010000035.1:2445343-2459988 GCA_024137785.1 Ginglymostoma cirratum | reverse complement strand
AATTTTTCTGAAGAAGGGTCTAGGCCCAAAACGTCAGCTTTCCTGCTCCTCTGATGCTGCTTGGCCTGCTGTGTTCATCCAGCTCTACACCTTGTTATCTTAAAAGTTTATTAACCTCAGTTTTGAAATTTTCAATGAAAGCTCAGACTCAGCAGCGGTTTGGGGAACAGTTCCAGATTTCCACTTTGTGTGAAGAAATGCTTCCTGACATCACCCCCAAAAAGGCTTGCTCAAACTTTAAGATGTTGTGACCTCCCACACAATGGGTTCTCTCTACATAACCTACAAGATCCATGAATACGTTGGCTTACTCTTTAATCTTCTATAACCAAGGTTAGGTCAAACCTAGATTGTACAAGCTGACCACATTGTTTAAGCCCTGCTGTCATTCTGTGAATCTGCACAAACTGCATCCTCTCCAAGACCAATATATCCTTCCCTGACGAGCAATGCCCAACATTGAATGTAGTTCCCAGCTGGTGTCTCAAACACTCCAGATGGGTTCAGCCATGTGCAGCCACACATGCTGCTCTTGTGATTTTATTAGAGTCTCTTCACTGACATGGATGTAGCAGAAGTGACTGGTCTTTGTTTATTGTTATGAAATGAAGGTTTTGATATAGAAGCCTAGCAGACCGAGATTGGGAATCACAGCATTGAAGGAGTTCCCAGCTGCAAGACAGTGAGGAACATTCAATTTATGTCCAGTTATCAAGTTTAATGATAGTATTTGGTCTATTTCACAGATCACTGCTGCTGGGAAGCCTCAACCTCTTCTTAGCTCTGCGTCCACAGCCATTACAGAGTCTGTCCAAACCAGACCCTCAGCAACACTCCTCAGACAGTGTGAGAGAACAGCAATCCAGAGAGGTTCATCAGGAAACAGAGACACAGAGAGAGGAACAATCCAGAGAGGTTCATCAGGAAACAGAGACACAGAGAGAGGAACAATCCAGAGAGGTTCATCAGGAAACAGTGACACAGGGAGAGGCACAGTCTGGAGAGGACCAACAGCAAACAGCATCACAGATAGAGGAACAATCTAGACAGAGTCAGAAGGAAAGTTCAGTAGATACCCGGAGAGACGAAGATACCAGACAGAGCTCTCAGGAAGGTTTAATAGATACCTCGAGGGACAAGAAAACCAGACAGGGCTCTCAGGAAAGTTTAATAGATACCTCGAGGGACAAGAAAACTAGACAGGGCTCTCAGGAAAGTTTAATAGATACCTCGAGGGACAAGAAAACTAGACAGGGCTCTGAGGAAAGTTTAATAGATACCAGAAGAGAGAAGAAAATCAGACACAGCTCTTTGGGAAGTTTGATAGATACTGGGAGAGAGAAGAAAATCAGACACAGCTCTCAGAATGCCACGATAGCAAAAAGTAAGAAAAACAGACAGAGGCATCCAGAAACTACAACAACAAGAAATAAGAGAACCAAATGTGGTGTACAGGAAGCCTCAGGCCTGAGCAATAAACAAGCTGATCAGGTTACTCAGCAAACTGCAGCAGACCACAAGAGAACCTCATATCCACCTGAAAAGCCGAAAGTCTGTCTAAACAGCCTGAAACCATTGTTGGTGCTGAGACATCAGGTAAAGACCAACTTGCTGGGGAAATGAACACGAGGCAGGATCCATTTTCCAATTTCTGCAGGATCTGTAGACATAAACATAGAATAATAATCTCAGGACACAGAATCATTATCACAATGTCAACTACCCCCAAACAAACTGGCAAGAAGACAACAAGGGAATTGAGTTTTACATTGTCTACAGAACTCCTATCTTACCCAATAGAGAGTCATAGACATACTGCACGGAAACAGACCCTTCCATCCAACTCATCCACACCGACCAAATATCCCAATCTGACCTCGTCCCATCTGCCACCATTTGGCCCATATCCCTCTAAACCCTTCCTATTCATGTACCCATCCAGGTGCCTTTTAAATGTTGTAACTGTACCAGCCTCCACCACTTCCTCTGGAGGCTCATTCCATACACGCACCACCCTCTACATGAAAAAGTTAGCCTTAAGATCCTTTTTAAATCTTTCCCCTCCCACCTTAAATCTATGCCCTCTAGTTTTGGACTGCGCCCACCCTGGGACAAAGACTTTGGCTATTCACCCTATCCATGCCCCTTGTGCTTTTATAAACTTATATGTATGAAACCAATTAAGAAACAAATCACTGCTGGATCTAGTAACGTAGAGAGATGGCCAGAACAGACAGAGATGTGTAGTTTAGCAATTAGACAACAACGATCACATCATAATAATCTGGCCCCTGAGGTCAGTCGTGACTGAACATTGCTCGCTGATGACCTCAAAGGAAGCTACCTATAAAGATCTAGTGATTTCTATGACATGCACTTATAATTCTTGAAATTAGTCTGAATCTGCCACCACATGGAGGGAATCTCCAGGCATCCATCAACAGGGATGCTGTCAAATACGGTAAGCAGCCAATCAATTTGAAGTATTCTTATATTCAGCAAACCAGGAAGTAAAATCCATTTATGATCCTTCACTTTTAACTAAATTTTATGATTCTTCTTCAGAGTCTTATCAGATTCAAAACATCAACTCTGTTTCTGCCTGCACAGATGCTGCCAGACCTGCTGAGTTCCTCCAGCATTTTCTTTTTTAAGATTTTCAGCATCTGCAGTATCTTGCTTTTATTTTTATAAATGTAGATTTTTTTCATTATGATTGAGAAATTTGATGTTCCACAAATATGAAATTAGTTTTTATGGTCAGCAAGGATGCTCAGCACTAATTATGAAAGTTCTGTACTGTTAAAAAAAAAGTTACATCTATTTACCAAAGTGTAACTTTTTCAAAAGTATTTTGTAGCAAGAAAAATAATATAAAAAGACAAAGTTTTGTCAGTCCAGGGATTTTTAGTAGTTCACAGTTTCAGTATAGAATCACTAACAGCATCTTCTGGATTTCCTATTTCGCTCTGTCAGTTTCAGAGGTGTACTGATGGTGAACATTGACTGTTTAACTCTCATTATTAACACTATATCCAAGTTTATAATGTTTAAGATAATGATTGAGAATAGACACAAATAAAACATATATAAGTAAAAAATTAGAATAAATCACACTTTTCAAGAGGATGAAATTGGAACAAGGGAAGCCAAACTGAGCCAAGAAATATTGAACAGCAGCAGGAAACACAATCAACAGTCTGGGATAAATATGTCCCAGGGGATAGATAAAGTGAATAGCAAAGGTCTTTTCCCAAGGGTAGGGCAGTTCAAAACTAGAGGGCATAATTTTAAGGTGAGAAGGGAAGGATTTTAAAAGTACCTGAGGGGCAATTTTTTTCACACAGAGGGTGGTGCGTATGTGGAACGAATTGCCAGAGGAAGTGGTAGATGCAGATACAGTTACAACATTTCACAGACATTTGGACAGGTATGTGAATAGGAAAGGTTTAGATGGATATGGACCAAATACAGGCAAATGGAACTAGTTTACTTTGGGAAACTTGGTTGGCATGGACTTGTTGGACTGAAGGGTCTGTTTCTGTGTTGTATAACTCTATGACTCTATTGTCCATTAAAAGACAAAAATAAGCCAGTTCCTAATGATATTTCATGGATTGATATATCCTGTATGAATAAAGAGATAGGGGCTAACCTAGGAAAAAGAAAAATATATGCTAAGAACATTCATTGAAGATGACAAAAAGATCAGGAAATAAACTTTAAAAATAGAAAAATCAAGAGGAACTTTGAAATCAAACGATTTAAGAATATGAAAAGAAATCATATTTTGCAGACACATAGTTAACACAAGGAACTAAGAGAGGAATTGAATGAGCCCATTAAAGATCGCACAAGATAAACTCACAGTTAATGACAGCAAAATGTTAGAAATATCAAATAATTACTTTGCTTATTTATCAACGAGACTAACATTGCGGACATGCCGTTTTTTTTAAAATATAGAGCTAGGTGGAGTGAGATTTTTTGTTTGAGGAAATAATTGCTAAACTAATCAAAGTTGAATAAATCATGTAGTACCAATGGATCATAGCCAAGTTTATTATTTTTATTTATACACGGGACATGGAAATCGCTGGCTGGCCAGGATTTAATGCCCATGCTAGTTGACCTTGAGAAGGTTGGCGGAGAGCTGCCTTCTTGAACTGTTACAGGGATGAGATAGCAAAGATGCCAACATATTGAAAAGGGAATTATGTCAGAGATCAGTGAATGGCTAATTTTATTCTTATATTTAAAACAGGAGATAGAACAAATCATTTACCAGTTTGTTTCATGTTGATGGTAGGAAAGATAATGGAGGCTTCACATAAAAAATATAAAAGGTAAATATCAAATAAACAAAACTTTAATAAAAAGTTCTTAGCGCAAATCAAAAAGGAGGAAGATGCTATATTGACCTTTTTGAATTCTTTGAAGAAGTCACTGAAAAAGTAGACAAATGGGACCACTTTTGGATTTTGAATGGCTGAGACTCATAACAAAGGTCAGAACACAAGGGACCAGGCATTCCACTCAAATCCAGGGATTTAACTACAAACACGTTATAGTTTCAAGTTGTCCTTAGCCTCACTAGTGTCAGGAAAAGGACCAATTTATAACTTTAGAACACTGTTCATGACCAGTCAGCGTCTCAAAGTTCCGTGCAGTCAATTAAGTACTTTTTTTGAAGGCTAGCGCTGCCACTGTTGTAATGTTTTAAAAAAAGAAGTGCTGCCCATTTAAGCAAGATCCCACAATTGGTAATGCCACAATACTATTTTCCGATTTTGGGAATAAATTTCTGTCAAAGCACCAGGAATGACTCTGTTGCCGTTGGGATTTTTTTGGAAGCTGCCTGAGATGACAGATAGACCCTCAGTTTAATATCTCATTTAACACTGTAACAGAGCAGCACACCCTCAATACTGCATCAAGTTACTGCCTAGATTTCTTGCAATGAAGTCCTGGAGTAGTACTTGAACTCAGAGCCTTCACATTGAGAGATGAGAAATCGACCTCAGGACCTCTGTGGTTTCATTTGGTGTAACATGGCATTAAGTGACTTTCAGCTATGTAATAACAAGGCTGCCTCAATCCCATTACTCAATATTACACTAAGGATATACAACACACTCACCGGCACTTAGAATCATGGAGCCACAGAAAACGGCCTTTCAGCCCATTGAGTCTGTACCAGTCAAAAACAGGCACCTAACTATTCTAATCCCATTTTCCAGCACTTTGCCCAATGTCTTGTCTGCCTTGTCAGAAGTCATATGACACCAGGTTATAGTCCAACAGGTTTATTTGAAGTCACAAGCTTTCAGAGCGCTGCTCCTTCATTCAGATGAGGTGATCTGACTTCACCTGACAAAGGAGCAGTGCTATGAAAGCTTGTGATTTCAAATAAACCTGTTGGACTATAACCTGGTATTATGTGACTTCTGACTTTGTCCACCCCAGTCCAACACCGACACCCCCACATTGTAGGCCTTGGCATGGCAAATGCACATTTAGATACATCTTAAATGGTGTGTGGGTTTCTGCCTCTACCATTCTTTTAGGCAGTGAGTTCCAGATTCCCACCACCCTCTGGGTATAAAAGCTTGTCCTCATAACTCAAAGATGAGCAGGTTAGTTGGACTGGCCATGTTGAACTGCCTAAAGTGTCCAGGGATGTTCCGGTTAGGTGGATTAGCCATATTAACTGCAGGGTTATGGGGATAGAGTAGGGGGTGGGTCTGGGGGGCTTGCTTTTCAGAAGATCAGTGTGGACTCGATGGGCTGAACGGCCTGCTTCCACACTGTAGGGATTCTATGAATCTATGATCTCCTCTAAACTTCTGTCCCTTATCTTAAATCTTTGCTTCCTAATCATTGATCCCTCCATCAAGAGGAAAAATTTCTTTCTGCCTACCCTGTCTGTCCCCTTCATAATTTTATACATCTCAATCATGTCCCCTCTCAATTTTCTCTGTTCTAAGGAAAACAACCCCAGTCTGTCCAATCTCTCTTCATAACTAAAACTCTCCAGCCCAAGCAACATCCTGATCAATCTCCTGGAGACCCTCTCCAGTGCTGTCACATCCCTGTTACAATGTGGATTCTAGAACTGTACACAATACTAGTTGTGGCCTTACCAATGCTTTATATAGCTCCAGCATAACCACCCTCTCTTAAATTATGTGTCTGAGCTAATAAAGGCAGGTATCTCAAATGGCTTCTTAACCACTTTATCCATCTGTCTTGACACCTTAAGGGACCAGTGGATATGCCACCAAGGTCCTTCTGATCCTCAGTGCTTCCCAGGGTCCTACCATTTATCGTGTACTCCTTTGCCTTGTTTGTCCTGCCCAAGTGTATCACCTCCCACTTATCCAGATTGAGTTCCATTTAACACTAAACAGCCCTTCTGACCAGCCTGTCTACTTTCTCTTCTAATCTAAGGCTATCCTCTTCAATATTTACCCCCCACCAATTTTTGTATCATTACCAGCTTACTAATCAACCACTCTACATTCAAGTCTAGATAATTTATATATGTGTGTATATATATATATACTACAAATTGGAAGGGCCCCAACACTGACCCCTGTGGACCCCCAATTGGACACAGGTTTCCAGTCACAAAAACACCCCTCAATCATCACCCTCTGCTTCCTGCCACTCAGCCAATTTTGGATCCAGTTGGACATATTTCCTTGGATCCCATGGGCTGTTACTTTTGCTATCAGTCTTCCATGTGGGACCTTATCAAAAACCTTGCTGAAGTCCAGGTAGACTTCAGAACCTCACAACCAGGATGCGTTAGGAATAGTGTCTGTCAGTACTTCCATGAGTGATGAATGCATTCTTTCCAAAATCTCTTTCTTTTTCCCTGTCTGTCAGATCATGATGCAGGCTCCATGGCTTACTGTCAACCCAACCTCAGAGGAAGTGCGGGTTAAGCACGACCTGGCAAACAGATTGAACTCTCTACATTCTCAACAGCAAGCTGAAGTGCACCGTGTGGAGATGTGGCACAAGAAAGCTCTGACAGAGCTGGAAAAGAAACCAGAGAAGCAAGGAATCAAGAGACAAGTAAATGTACAAAACAGAAGGAATAAGGATGACATTCACCCACCCATGCTCTGTCAGGGTCTGTGAATGTACACACTGTTACAGTGACATCACCAATTAAAGCCGACAGCCCCGTTTCTGAAAGCCCTTTAACAGCTTGGGACAATTCCACTGGATATCACTGCCACTGGAGATGCACTGTCACTGGGGATATCACTATTGCTAAAGGGTTACTGTTAATGGTGTCATCATTGCCATGAAGGGTCATTGTTAATGTGGGTATCACTGCCAATGGAGGTGCTGTGTTAATGGGGATGTTAATGCCATTATGGATTACTGTTAATGAGGCATCAATATTAAGGGGAATATCACTGCCATAAAGGGTTACTGCTAATTTGGATACCACTGAAAATAGAAGTGTCACTTGTTAATGGTAATATCACTGGAGGCCACTCCTAATGGGGATATCACTGTAACTGCGCCATCAGTGTTAAAGGGGATGTCAAGGTCCCCCATGTTAATGTGGATATTACTGCCAGTGGAGGGTCAGTGTTAATGGGGATATTACTGTCACTGGACATTGGGGGATGTCAGTGTTAATGGAAATGACTGGCACTGGGGTGGGTGGTCAGCGTTAATGAGAATATCACTGGCACTGGAGGGTGACTATTTGGAGATAATGTTACTGTGATTAGTAATGAGTCAGTGTTAATAGGGATCTCCCTGTCATTTGAGTGGTGGGGGGGGAGGTGGGTGTGGTGGTGTCAGTGTTATTGGGGATCACTGTCACTGGAGGGTCTTTCCCAGTGAGACTGGTGACAAACAAACTGAAAGAAGTGTTCCTAATGATGAGACATTTTAAGCAGAGATAAGCGGATATAATTTTTACTGAAAGGAGGGCTGGTAACCGGAAAGTACAAGTTTAAAATAATTGATAAAAGAAGTCTAGAGGGAAGATGACTGATTTGTTTTAAATGCAAGTTCTTCTGATTTGGGAAACACTGCCTGTAAACTTAGGAGCAGGTTCCCATTAACTTTCAAAATGGAGTTGAATGTTCACAGGAAAGTATTTATCTACAGAAGAAAGAGTAGGAGGCAGGACTAACTAAACAGCTCCCTGAAAACACCAGCACAGACACAATGGGCCAAATAACCTCGTGAGCTGAATCACTTTAATATGCTTCAGTTTAAACACTCCCCCAGGGCTATTTTTCAGAGGCTCTAGTTCACGTTTGCTTCAGATGAAACCCATTTCCAATATTTATTCAAGTATATTGAGAAATCTTTTGTGCTGTCCTGTATTTATTCACTTACCCCGGATGAGCTGAACATTATTCACCACACAGCACCCTGCCGCCCAGTCCCTGACTCTACTTTTCTGTTTAAACAGGACTGCTGTCCAAAGAAGGTCAAGGTGAAAGGGCCCAGGACCCCTAGTACAGTCCAGATCCCCTTCAAAACATCTACAGCAATGCCGCAGAATGTGGCACTGCGTTCATCTGCACAGGAGATCATCAAGGAGCAGGAGGAGAATGTGCGGCATCGGCACCGAGCTGCAGTCAAAGACCTTTTCCTACCTTTTATTGAGCCTTTGCCTTGACACTGCATCTGTGCATGTGCGTGTGTGTCACACTGTGCTTATCCAGCCTGCACATGGTGCTGATATATGTCAGGATCTCTCTGAAGAGGAACAAACCCGTATCTCAATCAAACAGAGACTGGGGACATCTCTCAGATTCCAGCATGTCACAGACACTGACATCAAATGATCTGACCATTTGAATAAATTTGGCAACTAATTCTACAACCTATAGTGGTCTCCCTCAATGCCTGAATCAGTAGGATAGTAGGTGTACAGGGTTGGAGGGGAGGCTGCCTGCTGCTTGGGTTGTCAATGACTGGCAGAGTGCTAACTGTGTGTACTATGTGGGATGGGACTCACACACAGGAGACTTGAATTTTTGATTTGATTTGAAAAGTTTTGTTTTTCTTGCCGTACAAGCAGATCATAGCACACAAAGATCACAGGGTGACTGAACAGGGTGAGGAATACAAAGTGACAGCTGCAAAGAAGGTGCGCAAAAAGCAAGATCAACATTAGGTTTGAAATTTGAGAGGTTCATTTGAAAGTCTAATAACAGCAAGGAAGAAGCTGGTCTTGAATCTGTTGGTACGTGCATTTAAGCTTTTGTATCTGCCCGATGGAAGAGGTTGGAAGAAATTATAATCGGGATGGGAGAGGTCTTTGATGATGTTGGCTGCCTTTCTGAAGCAAAAAGGGTGGATGGAGTCAATGGATGAAAAGTTGGCTTGTGTGGTGGACTGGGCTGTGTTCACAATTACTGTCTTCCTCCCTGGAAAGATCTTGTGAACAAAGCTAGATTTTCCAACCAGTGTGATCACAGCCCTGTCATTGTGGATCATGCACACAAAGATTGGAAAATCAGGCAGAAATTAAATACACAAATATTAAGCTAATGAAGGACAGTGAGCAGTTAACTGAAGTTCTTTATTGTTTTGATCAGGGAACTCACTGAGCAAGGATAATAGGGAGTATTCAGAGCTGGAGTTTTCACTGCTGCAGCCTAAATGCCCTCATGGGCTATTAGATCGAATGCAGCTCTCTCATTAATCTTTTCAGGAGAGGACAGGGTGAGTAGAGGATTGTGAAGCAGGTTTTCAAGTGGCAGACCTGGACTAACCATGTCTGTGTGTACAATTCCAGTCACAGCTCCCCTGAGGAACCCTTGCTACAGCTGGGCAGAAGGACTGGTCTGGAGCAATGCAACTCAGCTGCACAAAAACCCTTCACTAAGGGAAGGATAATTTCAGAGATTCGACAATAGCAATCTGGCCTAAGTGGATTGGAATCAAAAATTGGTTGGCAAACAGTAATGAGTAACAGGAACAATGGGATGCCTTCAAGTGAGGTGAGAGTTTGTGGCAACCAGGCACATTTTGAGAAGGAAGCACATTGAAAGTTAGAGCACCCTGGAAGATTAAAGACTTTGGAGAGCAGTTTTCCACTTGTCTGCACTTCGCTTGATATCAGACAAAGCATTGTAAAAGATTGAGGAATTTCAAGCACCTACAAATTGAGTACAAATTTGCTGGTACATAGTTTAAAAGTATCTCTTAGGAACCAGACCTGGGCCTCAGCATTGATCAGAATCCCCATCTACGTTAATTGTCATGTTGAGTTCCTGCTGTTTGTGCCTGAATTTACAATCCTTCAAGGAGCCTGTTAAACTGAAGCTTGTTTATATAGGGGCAAAAGTGCAAATAAATACCCTACAAACACTATTAGACAATTAAAATTACTTGGCTTACTCAGAGCTGACTTGTGGGCAGAAATGAAACTAGCAACTGCTCCGTATAATTTTTTAAGGTAATTTTCAATTATTTCAAATCAGGCCATTCACAGCTGATGGACCAGACACTATAATTTAAAATTTATATATTTCGTGATAAGCCCACATGTAGCTGTATTAATAAAACTGCACCAGGTTTGCCACTCTTATGTATATTAGGGAAGAAATAAACAATTTATTTTAAAATCACTGCCCAATAGCGCTGGTTCAATTATGTTTGGAGTTGTACAAACAATTTTGAAAAAAATCACTTCAGGAAACAAGTGCAATTATCAGTGGGATATACTGAACGTACAGCTGCACCTGAAGCAGAAACGAACTCCACTGAACTAACACAGAAACGAGAGACTGACTCATCATCAACATCACTGTCAATAGGGATTTTACTGCCATTGGAGAGTAACTTAATGGGAATCTCCCTGCCACTGGAGAGGGGTCACTATTAATGAGGATATCACTGTTAATGGGAATCTCCCTGCCACTGGAGAGGGGTCACTACTAATGAGGATATCACTGTTAATGGGAATCTCACTGCCACTGGAGGAGGGGGGGGGGTCAGTTTTACTGGGGATATCACTGTCCCTGGAGGGGGGTCACTGTTAATGGGGATATCACTGCCACTAGAGGGGGGGGGTCACTGTTAATGGGGATATCACTGCCACTGGAAGGGGAGTCACTGTTAATGGGAATATCAACCAGTGGAGGAGGGTCACTGTTAATGGAGATCTCACTGCTGCTGGAGGGGAGTCGCTGTTAATGGAGATATCACTGCTGCTGGAGGGGGGTCGCTGTTAATGGAGATATCACTGCTGCTGGAGGGGGGTCGCTGTTAATGGGGGTTTCAAGCAGCACAGGAGAGCTACTATTAATGGGGACCTCACTGCCATTAGAGGGTGCTCCTGTTAATGGGGAACTCATTGCTACTGAAGAGCTACTGTTAAATGGGATCTCATTGAGATCAACAACAACAATCTCATTGTTGCTCGAGAGTAACTGTTGATGGGGATCTCATTGTGACTGGAGAGTAACTGTTAATGGGGATGTCACAGCCACTGGAGAGTAACTGTTAATGGGGATCTCATCATGACTGGAAGGGGTCACTTGTTATTGAGCAAAAAATGGGGGATGGTCTTTCATTGCCAGTGATTGGGTGAAAGTCAGATGCCAGCATTGGCTCAGGGTTTACAAATGTCTCATAATTGCTCTCTTAACAACAGGAACCCTACATTGAGGACACTGGCTGTTCCATTAGAGGCAGCAGCACATTGATAACTAAAGAACCTGCCCTCCCCTTCTGTCTTTTTCATGGCTTTATTTTATTTCACGCGTGGGACATGGGAATCACTGCGTAGGCCAGCATTTAATGCATCTCCCTAGTTGCCCCTTGAGAAGGTGGTGGTGATCTGCCTTCTTGAACTGCTGTAGTCCATGTGGTGTTGGTAGACTGACAATGCCTTAGTGAGAGAATTCGAGGATCTTGACTCAGCCACAGTGAGAGAACAGTGCTACATTTCCAAGTCAGAATAGTGAGTGACTTGGAGAGGAACTTGCAGGGGATGGTGTTCCCATGTATCTGCTGCCCTTGTCCTTCTAGATGGAAGTGGTTGTGGGTTTGGAAGGCTCTTTCTCTGCATATACTCTGTTGTCATGACTTTGGGATGGCTACTTTATAGCCAACAACATACTTTCAAAATGTAGTGAAACTTAGTAAACAATTTTCACCCAGCGAGATCTTATAAAGAGCAGTGTGACAATGATTAGATCACTTTTTTTGTGGGATAAATTTCTAGGGGATTTGTTTTTAGGGGATGAGTATTGGCCAGTACCTTGGGGATAACTGCCTCACACAGGGTCTCTAACACCTCGGATGGTGGAGGGGACTTGATTTAACATCTGAACTAATAACTACAGGTCTGAGAGTACAGCACATCCTCAGTACAGAACTGCCAGACTAAACCTTTGCACTCAAGTCAAAATGGCAAACTCTCCTACCTCCCAAATGATTCCTACCTGTAAAACAAGTAAAGAGTGCCTTGGATAGGAACTTGCAGGGAACAGTGTTCCCATGTATGTTCTGCCTTTGTCCTTCTAGATGGTGGTGATTGTGTATGTGGAAGGTGCTGTCTGCGGAGCCTTGGTGAATTTCTGCAGTGCATCTTGTAGATAGTACACACTGCTGCTACTGAGCATTGGTGTTGGAGGGAGTGGATGCTTGTGGGTGTAGTGCCAATCAAGCGGGCTGCTTTCTCCTGGATGGTGTCAAGCTTCTTCAGTGTTGTTGGGGCTGCACTCATCCAGGCAAGTGGGGAGTATTCCATCACACTCCTGACTTGTGCCTCGTAGATAGTGGACAGGCTTTGGGGAGTCAGGAGACTGCCATGATTTAGGTAACAAAATGGGAGATACTCTGAAGGAGGGAAATTTGATTAAAGTTGTCTGGTTTGTACCCTGGACAGATGGCCATGTGTTCTTTTCTAAGCAGCTCCACTTTTCAGTGACCTGCTGTCAGTTGATTCCCTTTACTCCCTGATCCAGAGCAGACTCTGACTGTTACAATGCATGGGGGAGGCACGCTGTCCTCTCTCAGCCTCTCACCTTCTGCAGCAAACATGTTTAAGACAGTGCTCAACACGATTCAAAATGGTTTAAAAGATTCAAAAGAATTAAAGATAAAATATGCCACCTTACAAGCCCTGTGGGTAGCTCAAAGTACTTTACAGCCACCTTTGAATTGCGTCACTGTACTGAGAGAGGAGACAGGGCAGCAAATAGCACCACCATGTTGAGCATTTGCAGTGATAATGGCTCAATGATCAATATTTGCACAGACACCAGGAGAATGCCCATGTTGGTCTTCAAACAGTGGCCAAGGGAATGTTGTTTGTTCACCTGCACAGGCAGGCACGGCCTTGGTTTATAATATTCCTAAAGACGGTGCCTCTGACCATGCCACATTCCCTTGGTAAGCAATTCTGTGGAGTAGGACTCAAACCCAGGGCTGCTCCTTGGCACCAGCCTCCACAACCTGAACAGACTGGGGCCTATCGAGCCTGGTTATTGGGACCTGATGTACTCCCCAGTCCCAGGCCCTGCACCCACAGGAGGAAATATCTGTTCCACACCCACCCTGCCAAGACCACTCAGGATCTAAAGGCTTTAGCCTTCTGGATATTTTTGATTCAACTTGTTCAGACAATTTATTAGACACCTCTTGAGCAAGTGGGACTTGAACTGAGGCCTCCTAGCTCAGAGATAGGGACACTATCACGGTGTCACAAGAGCTCTTCCCCGCCCCACAAACTCTGTTAAATTCCAGTGTAAACAAGCTTTCCTATTAGGCAACTTACTCATTCCAGGTATCAATCTAGCAAACATCTTCTAACCCACCTCCAAAGCATTTACATCCTTTCAGAAGTACACATGGTATTCAAGATGTGGTCTCACTAATGCCCTATAGAACTGAAGGATTCCTGATGATATCCTGTACCTGTACACTCGTGCACCAGGTACGCTGTTACAGCACCCCCTTTCTCTCTCCCCACACTTAGCCACCTCCAGCAGACACCCCCATCCCAGGCCGCCATTCACCCTCACGCCCCCAATCCCATCTTAGACACTTAGCAGCACTCCCCTCTCTATTCCCCCATCCCAGATCCCACAGACAGAATTCCCAGATCCAGTAAAAGGCTCTCAATCCCGTCCACAACAACAGCAACCCCCACCCCTGTCATGAGCATTTGAGAGCAGCTATGATTGGAGGAGAAGCTCCTTCCCATTCCCTCCTATCCAACTGATGGAAGCCACCTTTCTCTGGGGAATCGGCCAAATGAGGCCATTTGCAGATGGATGTGTTCACTGCCTGTGTATTTTCAGTGGTTTTGTGATCCCTGCCACACCCCACTAGTTATAGCTTGTTAACCTGGAAATGACCCATTTATCCCTGCCTTCCACTTCCTGTTAGCAAACCAATCCATTACTTGGCTGCTGTGCACACCCACCCACCCTCCCCCCCCAACCACTTCATGTACTCAAAGATGAGCTTTGATATGGTACCATCTCAAGTATCCGTTGGAAATCCAAATGCACCACATCTACCAGTTTCCCCTTTACCCTCTGATATAACAAGCATGGGGCTGGATGAACACAGCAGGTCAAGCAGCATCACAGGAGCAGGAAAACTCGACGTTTCGGGCCTAAACCCTTCATCAGAAA
>JAHRHZ010000035.1:2434079-2444943 GCA_024137785.1 Ginglymostoma cirratum | reverse complement strand
GACCTGCTGTGTTCATCCAGCCCCATGCTTGTTATCTATGATTCCTAGGGGGTGGAATAATCTGGTGGTCATTTCAGATACGTCCTTAATCCATGGAAGGGTGACAAGTGTCTCTGGACGTGTTGTGTGGTTATTGATGGACTACACTTTTCAGGTAACTGTTGTTTCTAAAGACGCTGTGCAGGTATTCTTCCTCAGCTTTGCGTGGCTCCGGGATGCTGCAGCTTGCTTGAACAGTGTTTAGACACAGCTACAATAGCGATCACCCAATATCCACAGAGCTGAGTACCTGATCCGTATCGGTGGCCTTCCTGTGTACACTGGTCTGGAGTTCACTGTTGGCCTTACATTTCACCATTATGTGCAGGAAGGGAAGTCTGTTGTTGTTCTCCTCTTCCCTGGAGAATTTTATGCCAGTGAAGATGCTGTTTATGAGTAGATGGGTTTCTTCCAGTTTAGCATGTTCAATTATGACAAAGGTGTCATCCACATAGTGGATCTGTAGTTTTGGTTGGATGGTGGGAAGGGCTGTCCTTTCCAGTCTTTGCATTACGGCCTCTGCTACTAATCCTGATATCAGTGATTCCCATGGGTGTTCCATCGATTTACCTGTATACCTTGCTGTTGAAGGTGAAGGGGGTTGAGAGGCACAGATTCAGACACAGAAATAACAAACAGGACAGAACACCAGTGCTTCACCAGAGGCACACTGATGATGTTACCTAGTATGGTGACGAAACATCTGTAAACAAACTTATCAGCTCAGCAAGCAAGTTAACAAACGTAGATACTAGGATAACTAGCCAACTGTTTGCTGTTTTCTGCCTCCCTCATTTCTTGAATTAAGGTGTTCTGTTAAGATGTTACAATCCGCCCAGAATTGAAGGAATTTTGGAAGGCGATCACCAATGCATCAACCATCTGGGCTGACACATCTTTTAGGAAACAGACCATCTGGTCCTGTGGACTGGTCCATGTTTAGGCCGAATAGTTCTCCCTGGTATTGGTGATTGTTTCATGTTCATCTTTCCCCATCACGTTCTTGATGTTCAATTTTTTTTAAATATGCTTTCTAAGTCTTTACTATGAAGACAGACACATAATATCTACTCAAACCCTCTGCCATTTCCTTGTTTCCTATGACCAATTCTCCCCACACTCTCTCTTTAGGACCAACCCTAGCTTCAGTTATTCATTTTCTGTTCAAATACTTGTAGAATCTCTCTATAATTAGAATGAGAGAAAATTAGCTGGTGTTACATATGTGTTTTCTGCCTCTCTATCATATTTTTATCATTTCTTGCTAGCTCTTAAAGTCTGGATTTCTGACAGAGGGTGACCCTATGGAGGTTTATTAAAATCATGAGGGGCATAGATAAAGTGAACAATAAGGTGAAAGTCTTTTCCCCATGGTAGGGGAGTTCAAAACTAGGGGGCATAGTTTTAAATCTTCCTCCTCTCACCTTAAAAGGGATCTGGAGGGGTAACTTTTTCCACAGAGGGTGGTTTGTATGTGGAATGAGCTGCCAGAGGAAGTAATAGATGCACGTACCATTACAACATTTAAAAGACATTTGGACAGGTACATGAATAGGAAAGGTTTAGAGGGAATTGGGATAAATGCAGGTAAATGGGACTAATTTAGTTTAGGAAATTTGTTTGATGTGGACGAGTTGGACCAAAGGGTCTGTTTCCATGTTAGAACATTACAGCACAGTACTGGCCCTTCGGCCCTCGATGTTGCGCCAACCTGTGAAGCCAATCTGAAGCCCATCTAACCTACACTATTCCCTTATCATCCATATGTTTATCCAATGACCATTTAAATGCCCTTAAAGTTGGCGAATCTACTACTGGTGCAGGCAGGGCATTCCATGCCCTTACTACTCTCTGAGTAAAGAACCTACCTCTGACATCTGTCCTATATCTATCACCCCTCAATTTAAAGCTATGTCCCCTCATGCGAGCCATCACCATCCGAGGAAAAAGGCTCTCACTGTCCACCCTATCTAATCCTCTGATCATCTTGTGTGTCTCTATTAAGTCACCTCTTAACCTTCTTCTCTCTAACGAAAACAGCCTCAAGTCCCTCAGCCGATCCTCACAAGACCTTCCCTCCATACCAGGCAACATCTGGTAAATCTCCTCTGCACCCTTTCCAATGCTTCCACATCCTTCCTATAATGCGGTGACCAGAACTGACGCAATACTCCAAGTGCGGCCGCACCAGAGTTTTGTACAGCTGCAACATGACCTCATGGCTCTGAAACTCAATCCCTCTACCAATAAAACCTAACACATCGTACACCTTCCTAACAACCCTATCAACCTGGGTGGCAACTTTCAGGGATCTATGCACATGGACACCGAGATCTCTCTGCTCATCCACACTACCAAGAATCTTACCATTAGCCCTGTACTCTGTATTCCTGTTACTCCTTCCAAAGTGAATCACCTCACACTTTTCCGCATTAAACTCCATTTGCCACTGTCAGCCCAGCTCTGTAGCTTATCTATGTCCCTCTGTAACCTGCAACATCCTTCCGCACTATGCACAACTCCACCGACTTTAGTGTCATCCGCAAATTTACTAACCCATCCTTCTACGCCCTCATCCAGGCCATTTATAAAGATGACAAACAGCAGTGGCCCCAAAACAGATCCTTGCGGTACACCACTAGTAACTGAACTCCAGGATGAACATTTCCCATCAACCACCACCCTGTCTTCTTACAGCTAGCCAATTTCTGATCCAAACCGTTAAATCACCCTCAATCCCATGCCTCCGTATTTTCTGCAACAGCCTACCGTGGGGAATCTTATCAAACGCTTTACTGAAATCCATATACACCACATCAACCGCTTTACCCTCATCCACCTGTTTGGTCACCTTGACCCTACAGCTGGGCAGTGACATGAGTAAATTGTACAGAGAATGTCTGGTCTGATGGGAATTGACCTGGGATTAGGCTGCATACTTCAAGTAGTAGCATATGGTCACAGGATTCAGGGAAGGAGGAGACCATTGTGTTTACACTGCCTCTCCAAATGAGCAATTTACTCTCCTCTTGTAGATTCATCCTTTTCAAACAACTGTCCTTTTTGAATTCTTCAGTGGAACCCAGCTCCACCACACTCTGAGGCAGCAGAATCTAGACCCTATCCACTTACTGAGTGAAAGTATTTCTTCCTACCAAGAGAGTCAGCTGATGATTGACCCTGAAGAGATGCAAAATGGAGACATGGGGATTACAGGGTGCAATGCCCCAGATTTAATTGATGTATCTGGAGCCACTTTTGTTTTATCCCCATCTTCAGTTTTGTCCAGTTCTCTGGAATAGCATCATCTCCTGGGAGACAGGCCATGCCTATGTCCTGTCCCTTCACTGCTCCTTTTGGCCCAGAACATCCCTTCACCTTCCACAGAGGGGCACACACGCTTGCGATATGCTGACAACGCAGCATTACTTGCGGATTTGGAAGAGGCCCTAAAAACTATTGGAGGTCAAATAAAATCTCACAATTCAGAATGTGGATTGAGTATCGGCACCAATGGTACAGGAATATTTTTGCTGCTTACATTACTGGGAACGATCCAATTTATGGCTGTCTTAAACATCAAATAAATACGTTGCTCTACAAACAGAGACTTTTAGGATCTAAATAAGCCACAGTTAATCTTTAACTGAATTATGGTTAAAGTGATACCACGTACTACAAATATCATAAACAAATATGGAAGTCTCACCACAGGCCAAGGAGCAAGGGGAGGGCAGGATAGTCAAGGCTAATTGCCGGACAGGCAAAAAAACGAGCAAACAGCAAAACACAGGATGAGGAGGGCTGGGAAGAGAAGGAGTATGGGTGGCATGGGTATGGAGAGGATCAGTGAGTGTGTCATGGTTATGTGCTTTTCACTCCAAACCGTCTTTCATCTTTATTCGATTTAACAAGAAAACAGGAGTGAGTGGAGCCCTGTGCCCAATGTAACAAAACCTCAGTAATAGCCTGGGGAGTCGAGGTTGAAGGAAGAAAGACAGAGTCATCATTGGCTCCTCCTGATTTTTAATAAGTGACAATTTTAAATTATACTTGTTTCAAATCTATATTCCAAAAAGCAACTTGACTATACAGTTACAAAAATATGTTGAGACCATTCTTCAGGATGTTGGAGAGAGAATTACACATAATAGATAGGCTCAGGATGCAGAACAGAGCAATTCCATCATAGATCAGGCACCCTGTTTATCATAGAACGTAGAACAGTACAGCATAGTACAGGCCCTTCGGCCCACGATGTTGTGCCGACCTATTATCCTGCTAAGATCAAATTACCCTGCATACCCTACATTTCACTATCCTCCATGCGCCCATTCAAGAGTCGCTTAAAAGTGTCTAAAGTATCTGACTTCACTACCACTGTCGGCAGCTCATTCCACACGCCCACCACTCTGTGTGTGTGAAGAAATCCAGAGTGCGTATCCAAACACCACAGGAGACAGTGCCAGAGATTCCCTTCGTCTACTGCCCAACCCCCATCACCTTCACTCCACATACAGGATGAGCATTCTCACAGAGGTAAAACTGAACAGCCCCTTACACCTCCCCTCTCTCCTGCCCCATCCTAACTGTGACACCTCCCACAGATTGTGCAGCTATACCCCTGTCCTTTCCTCACACTCACTCTGTGACTGTGACCCCCCACCCCTCTCTCTGCCCACTGCCTTGGATGCCCAGAGTGTGTGGAACCAACTGGACGAAGTTCAGGATGTCACTCTGAATTGATTAGTCTAAACTGGGTAATGGACTCAAGCTGATCACACATGGAGTCACAGGGACACTCTCCATCAATGCAGGATCAGAGCTGCACTGTACAAAGTTAACCACAACCAGCACCTTTATCTGCATCTCAACTCTTTCCCATTACTGCGATGACACAGCCAACCCCTCCTTTGTACACCCAATTCCCCATTCCCCACCCGTGCCCTGTCCTCCCTGCCGACCACCCCTCAGTGGCAGGGAGGGGGTGCTGCGGTCTGAGTAACCTGCACTCTTAGCCCTGAACCGTCACCAAGTGCACCCCATATGGGGAGGGATGGCAAATGCCACATACCGGTCACCACACCCCACCCTCGAGAGGACGAGCACCCTGTGCCACACACCTAAGACTCCAACCATTAAGACACGTTACTGATCAGCAAAAAAAAATTTTTTAAAAGTTATAATTATATAAAATCTCTTGTGAAAACACACGTAATTGTCCTTGATCACCAGTGAGAAGTTAAGTCATTGGAGGTGGTTTTTACAGTTTGGAGATTGTCTCAATCACTTTAAGCAAAGAGTTTAAAAGAGGGAATTCCAGCTCTGTTGCTCTCCCTCTCTCTCAGAGACTGCAGCAAGTCCATTCCCAAGTCCTCTCTCTCTCAGAGACACGCTTGCTGCAGCTTGTTAGAGCTTGGGGTTTACTGAGCCCCTGAGCAGCAGTTACCATTCAAGATCGTCATGCCGCATGGTTAAGCGGGGGCTCTTTGCACTGTAGAACTGTGCGTACCAACGGCGATGCCGAGCAATGGCGGAGTCCTCCTTCACCAGCAGCGGCTTTGAGACATATTTCTTATTGTTCCAGACCATCACATCCCGCTCAAACTGGAAGACAAAAAGATGTTTGGCTCACACTCTCTCTTCTTGGCAGAGGTTTCATGCCAGTGAAACACACACAGCGGGTCATCCTACATTGGCAATGCCAAAACCAAGGTGACCATCCAGATTGTTATTTGCGGACTTGGTCACTTCATCGTACACCTGGTCACCTTTGACAACCTTCAGCTCCTCAAAAACCTTACCCTTTCGCACACAAAGCCATCACACTCTACTCTCTGATCTATGTTGGCTTCCGATACAGCATTGGTTCTATTCTGGAATTCAGCCTAGTTTCCAGATCCCTCCCCATCTCTGCAATCTCCTCCAGCCCCATAACCCTTTGAGAAATCTGCAGCCTCAATTCTGGCCTTTTAGACAGGCCCAATGTCACACCTTCAGCCACCAGGGAGCTCAGGTCTACAACTCCCTCCCTGTACACTCTTCCTCAGCTTCCTTTTTTAAGAGGGTACTTCAAAGCTCTCCTTTTGACCAAGTTTTGGGTCATTTCTCCGGACATCTCTCTATGTGAAATGTTGTTTGATAATCCGTCTCATAACACATGTAAAAATGTTTTATTATAAGGTGCTATCCAGATGCATATTAACATCTTTGACATGTTGCCTGAAGGAAAAGAGTTTCCTGATATTTCTACTGTACTGAGTGAAAGCCAAATTGTGCCAATCCTACTGCTTTCCTTCACACAACAAAGGAGTTTGGCAGGGGGCAAACCACTGGACATTATTAGATTTCTGTAAGGCCTTTCATAAAACTGATATAGTTTGTGGATCAACAGGACCAAGAGGAATAGTGGCACAGGAATTATCATCGTGGGGGAATGTTCCCAGTGCATCTCTCAAATCTTTATTACCTCAGTAAATATTCTGGAGCTCGGAGACACAAATTCAATGGTTTTTTTAAATTGACTCATGAGATATGGGGTCTCTGGCTGGGCCAGCATTTATTGGCCATCACTAGTTACCCTTGAGAAGGTGATGAGATGCTTTCTTGAACTGCAACAAAGAATAATGAAAGTGTAATGAAGAGTATAATGCTGAACAGGATAAGCTACAGGAGAATCGGAATGTACTTAAGAATTGACCAAAAAGAGGAAGGTGAACGATAATGTAGAAAAATAATCAGGAAGGCAGCTTGAGTACTGAATGTATTGTCCATCAGGACCGCATTTAAGTTTGAGAACAATCCAGTGGCAGCGAAGGAAACAAATTAAATTGGATGTTTAAGTTGGTCAAACTGCTTCAGAATAGCGAAATAACCCCGACATTTCCTAAATCATTGATGACCTCACTTAAAATACTGCTTTGGCCCATGCAACAGAAATAGGACATTGCAATAATTAAAAAGCTACAGAGGAGAACAAACAAATTGAGCAAGGAATGGATTATGAAAAGCAATTCTGTAAATGATGTATGATCTGACTGGAAGAGGGGGATGGACAGAGGAAATGTTGCTATTCGTGTTCTGAAGAGTGACAATAATGTCAAAGACATTAGTTAGCTCTGGCTAAGCAATAACTCTTCCAGCATCCTTCGACAGGAGCTTCTCAACACCCGCTTCACCAGAAACCCTCCCCTGACCTCTCCATCCCCACCACTCAGCTTCACCTGTCCCCAACCACGTGCCTTCACCCGATCCCCTCCTCCAACTGTCCCCATTTTCACCTGCCTCCTCCCCCAGTCACTGGTCAGGGGTGTCAGCCCTATAGGAGTTGAGATGTCATGTTGAGATTGTACAGGACATTGGCAAGGTTTCTTCTGGAATAGCGTGTCCAGTTCTGATCATCTTGTTACAGGAAGGATATCATTCAATTGGAAAGGGTTCAGAGGAGATTTACCAGGATGTTGCCAGGAATAGAGGGTTTGAGTTATAAGGTGAGGGTGGATAGGCTGGGACTATTTCACTGGAGTACGGGAGGGTGAAGGGTGACCTTATAGAGGTTCGTAAAAAAATGAGGGGTATAGATAAGGTGAAAGACAAGATATTTCCTAGGACAGGGGATCTCAAGACTAGGGGGCATATTTTTAAGGGGAGAGGAGAAAATTTTTAAAAAGGCATGAGGGGTAACTTTTTTTTTTTTAAAAACACAAAATGGTTCGTGTGTGGAATGAACTTCCAGAAGAAGTGGTGGATGCAGGTACAGTACAACATTTAAAGGATATCTGGATAAGTATATGATTAGGAAAGGTTTAGAGGGATATGGGCCAGGAGCAGGCAGGTGGGGCTAGTTTAGTTTGGGAACATGATCAGCATGTACTGGATGGACTGAAGGGTCTGTTTCCATGCTGTATGACTCTGACTCTATTTAGTCAAGTCTTAGATGAACCTGCAACCTGTTGGATCAATGTCCTAATGTGTCCCTCACTATAAATACCCTTTTAACTGTCCCCTGCCCCCTCATCTTCTTCCTATACACTCCAGCCAAACACTCACCTGAATACACTCGGCCTTCAGGATGAACTTGGGGATGATGGGGGGAATGTTTGCCTGGTAATATATGCGATGGCTCACTCTCTGCAGCAGAGGCTCCACAGGCGTCACACAATGCAGGATCACTCCGCGACCCAGGAATGAGTGGTTGAACAGCATGTAGACTATGCCAGGACCCACCTTCAGCGAGACAGAAGCTGGGCGTGAACAGGGAATACCAGGAAAAACAGGAAACCCACAAACAACAGGATAAGAGACAGTTCAGGGGGAATGTTGGAAAGCTGCAATAAGAACAGAATGCTGGAGAAACCGGGAAGTCTGGCAGCATCTGAATCAATGAACGTCTGCTCTGACAGAAAGGTCAGAGACCTGAAACATTCTCTTGGGATTTCTCTCCACAGACGCTGCCAGACCTGCTGAGTTTTTCAGCATTTGCAGTGCTTTGTTTCTTTCATTTTTAACCAATTTTGGCAGATGCAAAAAGCAGATTCACTGTGGGTGGCAGCATTCCCCCCCCACCACCGACAACCTATATGTGTGTGTGGGGGACATCACAGCTACATCAGTTATATCCAGAAGCCACTGAATGTGTATGTGAGAGAATTTTTTTTAAAAAAAAGTTGCATTGATATAGCACCTTTCATGATCTGTCAAACGTACCAGTTCTTTCCAACCAAGCAGGTCACTTTCAGGGTTGCATGGGAAATCTGGCAGTCAGTCAATCTGTGCACAGTGAATGCCAACAAACACAAGAGACTGACCAGACAATCTGTTCCTACCTGCTATTTGAGGGATGCATTTTGGTCAGATGGGGCACTCCTGTGCTCTTTAGGGTCAGCACAGGGCAATAGGAGGACCTTTCATAGCAGTGGGCTCTGTTTAATTGTCTGTTTGAAAGATGGCATCTCCGACATTGCTGTACTCCCTCAGTACTGGCTAGACATTGCACTCAAGGGTTTGTATTTATGCAGGCGTAGGACCAGGGCATTGCTGGCCAACCCAGCATTTATTACCCATCCCTAACTTCCCAGTTCAAATCACATTGCTGTGGCTCTGCAGTCACATGTAGGCCAGACCAGGTAATGGCAGTAGTCCCCACCCCTAAAGAACATTAGTGAAAGTGATAGGCTTTTCCTGACAATTGTGAATGGATTCATGGTCATCATTAGACTCTTAATTCCAGATTTTTTATTGAATCCAAATTCCATCATCTGCCATAGCAGGATTTGAACCCGGGTCCGCAGAACATTGCCTGAGTGTCTGGGTTGATAGTCTAGAGATAAAATCACGAGACCATCACCTCCCTGAGAGTCCCTGAAAGGGGATTTGAACCCAAGAACTTGCGACTTGGGGGTGAGAGTGTAACGCGCTGGTTGACCATTACTGGGCAGAACACCATGAGGCGATGCGGGGGGGGGGTGTCATTTCCTGCTTGTCGAATGGTAGCATGTGGAAAATGGGAATGCGGTACAGGGAACAGCGATACTGCAGTGTTTACTTGTGGGAGCTCAGCTCAGGGTGTTTTGCAAAGTTACAATAATTTCACATGCCAGTTCCTACCTGCCTGGCAACAACATGGACATCCAGGAGAGAGAAGTGCCGGCCAAGGACATACATGGAATGACTGACCAACATCCGTGAGCAGTGTTTGGTAGGTTCAGGCTCTGGGTGCCATTCCACCTAAACAGAAACACCAGTAATCTCAGGGAAGTTCATCACCTTTTGCCATCAGACCCCAGAGTGTCACGTAAACAGAGCTTTGCAAAGTTGGGCATCAGACGTCCCCCCCAACACTTCAGGAATTGGCCATCCCTCCAGACCATTCAGCCCACTGAGTGCTCGCTTACAGACTCTCTGAAGAAGCTTCCAAAAGAGTTGCAGTGTCTCATCTTGCCCCATAGCCTGTACATGTTGTTCTGTTCCAGCCATTACTCAATGCCGCCTCAAAAAAAATCTTCAATCTCTTGCACTAGCCATTCAGGCGGAACATTCGAGATCTGAACACCTCATGTGTCACACTTGTTCACAGCAACACATTTCCGCCCCCACCCCACCACCACCAACTTATGATTTTTTTTGCACTGAAGACAGACCTGTCTCCTTGGATTCCTGACCCGAATCAGGAACAGTTACTTCCCCCACTTTCTATCAAAACCTTTTACAATTGCAAACATCTCTGATCTCCTGAACTTCCTGTGCTTTAAAGGGCTTTTTTTTAAAAATTGAAACCCTTCACCCTGAAGCTATTGATGTCGTGCGGAACTCCAGCCGAGAGTTAGCCACTGATCTATAAACATTTAACGTTGCCGTTAGGGAACAGACATCACCCCTTCCACACATTCATAAAACTGGAGACAGCTGATTGTCAAAACCTTTAACCATGGAACTGCACTCTAACTCACATTAAGTGTCAATGAGGAATTGTAAGGAGGATTTTCCTAAGCTGGTTAACACCCCCAGAGCTGTCAAAAGCATTAAGGGGTCCTTTTCAAATTAAATAATTAGTAATTTCTCTAATGCAATGGAATTGTTCCCTGCTTCAGGTTGGATATGACAAATCTGATGTTTTATAATCACATGGTTTGGTTGTTACTCTTCACCTTTCCCAGCCAGACTTTGACAAGCACTTTCTGGTGACTTACTGTCTCTGACCTCGTGACAGGAGTGTGCTGCAACACCCTGTGACTGTGAGGAAAACGTGGATATCCAACACAAACCTTAAACCAATTCTGTCTTCATGATATAACAAGGTGTAGAGCTGGATGAACACAGCAGGCCA
>JAHRHZ010000035.1:2419818-2433679 GCA_024137785.1 Ginglymostoma cirratum | reverse complement strand
AAGGGTCTAGGCCCGAAATGTCAGCTTTCCTGCTCCTCTGATGCTGCATGGCCTGCTGTGTTCATCCAGCTCTACACCTTGTTATTTCAGATTCTCCAGCATCGGCAGTTCCTACTATCCCTGTCTTCATGATGTCTATTTCTAAGAAAGACAGAAGAGTGACATAAAAGGATATGGACATAAAGGACCCAGACAGGAGGATTGTTCCTCTTGTGTCAGTGGTCCCCATATCATCCTTTGCTGTCGCAGGCCTGTGGTCCATTAGTGTATAGACACAGAGTGACAGAAGACTGACACAGACATGTGCTCACATTCTACACTGCATGGTCCCTCAGCTGTTCAGCCCAAGCATCTAGTTACTCGCAAGATCTCAGAGCTTGGCTGTGACAAAGCCGGGAAGACGGGACGGGGAGCAAACACAGAACAAGAGGGTCAACCCAACAGCCCTTCTCCTGCTTCCCTCATTCCCAGAGAAATCCCCAGTATCCATCAGCCAGGAATCTCATTCGACACTTTGCTTTGAGAATTAGCCAGATCCCATATGAAACATCATGCCCGAGGAGCAGGGCCCCAGTTCTCCTTACCTTCCAGTCATGTTGGGCAAAGCCCCAGAGCTTGGCCCTGGTGTAGCGTAGATCAGATCCACTCAACATGTTGGGGGTATGCAGGTGGGACAGGTGAGCAATGTCAGCTGCGTTCTCCGGGATCTCCTGTCGCAGAATCACAGCCTGTCAAACCCATGCAGATCACTCCAAATCTACCAGCAGAGCAGAATCTCACCCTGAGGAGGCGCCAGCTACTCCTGGGAACTGCAGGTCACTTAGCCCCAGCCCTTAAACATCCAGCACATCACACATACATATTAAAACACCCTCCCAGGCAGAGGGAGCTCAGGAAAAGAATGTGCTGAGTTTCTGCAACATTAGGGGAGGTGGTGGTAATGTCACTAGACTTGATCAGCCAGAGGGCGAGGCCTAATGCTGTCGGGACGTAGGTTCAAATATTATCACGGCAGCTGGTGAAGTTTAAATTCAATGAGCAAAATCTGAGATCAGTTTTGCTGTTTAAAAACCTACAATCTTTACTTGGTCTCACCTACACACATTTCTCTTAACTCTGGCAACCAGCCACCAAGTCCAAGGGCAGTTATGGACGGGCAATAAATCTTTGCCAGTGATGCCCTCGTCCTATAAGTAATAAATAAACACAGAATGCTTTGCCAGAAGACAGCGAGAGAGAAACGGGTACAGGAAATTCAAGAAGGGGACTGCGGGCAGACAGCAAGGCAGTAGCAAATAGTCGGCAGAGATTTGAAGGACTAAATGAGCTACTGTGCTCTAAAGATTTACCACACAGACAGGCTGAAGCAAACTGGAACTCAGACGCCATGACCAGTGCTTGTCTTTTCTAGAAGAAAGGGATGGAGCGTATTAATGCAAAAGGAGCTCAGGGAGGCAAATTCTCAGTCTGATTTTCATCAAGTCCTGTGCTGTTGGGTTACTGCAGTTGAAAGAACTTTCCAGAAACAATAGTGTAAAAGCAAAAGACTGCAGAAGCTGAAACGACGACAGAAGTGCTGGAGAAATCAGCAGGTCTGGCAGCATCGGTGAAGAGAGAAACAGAGTTAACATTTCATGTCCAGTGAACCTTCTTCAACAGTTCTGGGATTACAAAAATCATACTAGACTGGAAACGGTTTCTCTCTCCACTGATGCTGCCAGGCCTGTTGATTTCTCCAGCACTTAATGATTTTATTTCTCAACGGTGTTTTGTTGATTCAGCTCAGAAGAAGAGTCATCCAGACTTAAAACAAAGTCAGAAGTCACATGACACCAGGTTATGGCCCAACAGGTTTATTTGAAAAGACAAGCTTTTGGAGGGCAGCCCCTTCGTCAGGAGCAGTGACAGAGCAGGGCACACAGACCCAGAGTGTATAGGCAGAGAAATCGAAAGATCATACAACTAGTGAGAGTGGAATGTCAGATGATAAGTCTCTGCAGGTGGCCAAGTGTGTTAGACGGCGTGTAAAGTGTTTATAAAGTTAACGTCAGCTCTGTGCTGTCATGGCAATCAGGCAGAGCCATAGGAATATACAAAAGGTGACATCTCAGGTCAGACCCTGAATTGTAGGTGTGAGGCTTTGTTCAGAATCTGTTTCAGAGTTTTAACCTGGAGTCAGGCTGGTTTTATTCCGAAAGCTGGAATTTATAATGACTGAATGGGACTACAAACTGTGTGTTTCTTGAACAAAATAGAAATGTTAGCTTGCTCTCTCTCCACAGATGATGCCTGACCCGCTGAGATTTCCAGCATTTTTTGTTTTCAGTTTTGTCGATTGTCAGATTTGTACAGCCCATGGTATTGCTTCCAGAACAGCAAGTGTTCAAATTAACTCCAGTCTCTTTCATGTCTTGCCCTGGGCTCGCACTCAACCTGGAGTCAGATACAAACACATTGCACCTCTCTCTCTCTTCTGCTCCTACCTGGATGTGACAGTTGACATAATGCTCTGTCCTCCCACGGTACACCCACTCTCCGGACTGGATCTCCTCCTGTTCAGGAATGCTCCAGCTCGGGTCGATACCATCACAGTGAAACCACACAAACACCGCACAGTTCAGCTCACACGATGGCCAGGTCTTAATTTTCGCAAAGTCCGGCACTGCAGGAGGAGGACAGACAGACAGACACACCCACTCAAACGTAGGTCAGACCACTATCATTGCTGGTGTTAACTCTACAGCCTCTCTGACAACCCGAGGTGTCCCCCAGTGGGAGCTCCAATGTACTCAGACACAAGCCCAGCCCTCACTCTCCCCACTTGGCCTCGTGTTTTTGGGTGACGCTGGGTGAAGCTTCATTCCTCCCACCTGATTGTTCTAACCGAGTTAGAGAGCTCATCCTAAACTACCCCCATCAGACCACCCTCAGCATTACTCCCCCACGGTCCATACCTTTCTCTGCATACGGAATCTTTACACACTTGCCATCCTCACCGCGGAACTGCCAACCGTGGAACGGGCACTCGATGCAGTTGCCCATCACTCGGCCTCCCACAGCCAGGTTAGCGCCCAGGTGAGGGCAATAGGCATCCACGACATGAGCCTGTCCATCCTGGCCACGATACACTGCAACCTGCTCCCCTGCCAAAGGCACAGTCAGACATTAATAACAAGCAAACCCAACACAACCTCAGACATGTACAGGCACAGGCACAGGCACAGGCACACACAGAAACAGAAAAACAGACACACAGACACACACCCCTCCAAACCACCAAGCCAGGACATCTCACAGCCCAAATAGCAGCCCGAGTGTCTGCCCCTCTCACACACCCGCACACCCACCCCCCCTCAACTTCCACCCCCCTGCCCCCCTACCCTTCGACCTCCCTCAAGGAGCATAAGCCACCACTCTACATCACACAACTTCCCCACTTACCAATCAGCCCACACTCTGTGTGCAGCCACATCATTGAACAACATTGGATAGAAGGGCTGGCCATATGGAATAGACACACGTACATCATTAAGAGGATACGCTGGGTTTTTTTCTCCCCCCCACAGTAAGATCCCAATATTTCACCATGTAATCCAACTAAGAATGTGGCTAACAAGTGGCATAGCTAATCAATAAACCTGTATCTAACCCAGTGCTGGAAGTCATAGAGTCATAGAAACGTACAGCACAGAAACAGACCCATCAGTCCAACTCCTCTATCCCAATCAGATATCCTAAATTAATCTAGTCCCATTTGCCAGCATTTGGCCCATATCCCTCTGAACCCTTCCTATTCATATACCATCTGGATGCCTTTTAAATGTTGTAATTGTACCAGCCTCCACTACTTCCTCTGGCAGCTCATTCCATACATTCTGCGTGAAAAAGTTGCCCCTTTTTGGGGGCAGTGAAGAGGGATCTTTACCCTGTATCAAACCCCGTGCTGTCCCTGTCATGGGGGTGTTTGATGGGGGCATTGTAGAGAGAGGTCTTTCCAACTTCACGCTGGAATGGGGGCTCCCTTCAATCAGATCTTCTTTCTCAGGACACATTGCTGCTTCAGCACGTCCTCCCCATCATTGTGACAAATGTTCTGGCTGAGTTCTAAGAATAGCTAATGGATGCAGCTCAGCTCAGCTCAGCTCAGCAGGGCTTGTTTACACAGACTGAAGAGGAAAGCTAACTTATAGGTTAATAGGTTTAAAACTTTATTCACCAATACTATGAATGGTTTGCAATCGATTGCTACTTTTATGCAATTCTAATGAACAGTTTTTTTTCCCCCGCAAGGTAGGGTTTTTGAAGTCTCATTCCTGAATGTCAGGATCAGGAGCATTTCTAAGACTTTTCAGACTTGACTGCTACTTATAGGTTCTGTACCTTGTGGACACTGAGAGGATGATACAGATGATGAATGGGGGCATGGAAGGGGCAAGATTATAAATGAAAGAGGCAGGGGTTGGGAGGGTCATGGACAGGATATATCAGAGACATGTAAAGGGCCTCATGGTGAGTGGAGGAAGGTGACAGCTGATGTCCTAAGCACCATGTACAGGACATGGATGATACCCCAGTGAACCAAAGGTGGCCCTCCAACCAAGCCGACTTTCCACCTGTACACTTCTGCCGCGGGCTTCCTTGGGTTACAACAGCCCCAATCCCTGACCATCCACTATCACAGAGACAAACACCCTGTGGCCGGAAGAGGATACCCCCAGATCAAGATCACAAAGTCAGGAAATGATGCATCTCATGGTTCATGACACTACGAGGCAAATCCAGCCCAAAATATTTGTTTGATATTGTTGTCATTTCTTTATTCCACATTGGAATTTCATCCGACTCTTCCCCTGGTGGAGCCACATTTATTTTCACTAAGCTCTTCCTGTTTACACACTTCCAAAGACATTTACAGACTGTTTTTATGGCTCTTACTAGTTGACTCTCACACTTTGCTTTCTCTTCTCTCAACAACTTCCTGGTCTTCCTCCACCAAATTCCCTATCCTCAGGCATACTACTCTTTCCTGACCATTTTTTTGTAAACCTCTTCTGCTCACCATTCCCTGCTTGTTAACTGCTGTTGTACCATTTTTTTCTGGAGGTGTTTTTTAATACCTTAAAGGAATTCATGCTTGTTGGAAATCATACAATTAATTCTTTAAATGCTAGCCAGTGTTAATCTACCATCTCTCTCAATGCGGTTTCCCAACCAACCCTAACTAACTCACCCTCAGTCCCACACAATTTGCTTTGTTCAGCTTAAAATTCTAGTTTCATACTTAACTAAAACACTTTTAAATTTAATGTTACAATGTTATTACATTGAAATTACCAGGTTATTTATTAAGCTCTTTCTGTTTGCACAATTCTAGATCTAAACTATCCTGACCCCTAGTTGGTTAATGACCTAGAAAACTCTTATGCATATTCCATTCACACACACTGAACACAATCACTGCAGATTCTGTTTGGAAAATCGAGACGAAGATGCTAACATTTGAAACAGAAGCAGAAAAGGCCATTCAGCACGCTCCAGGTGCTCTGCAACTCAATAAGATCATGGCTAACCTGTTTGCTCCACATTCCAACCTACCTCTGATAACCCTTAACCCACTTGCTTCTCAAGAGTCTCTGCCTTAAAAATATTCATGGACTCTGCAGCCACCGATTTTTGATGTAGAAATTCTCCATCTTCAGAGAAAAACAAACCTCATCGATGTTAACTGGGCGACCTCTATATGTCCTTTAAAACAGTGACCCAGGGTCTAGATTCTCCCATGAGAGGAATCATCATCTCCACATGAACCCTATCAGATTCTCTCAGGAACTTGTATGCTTCAATCGAATCACCTCATCTAACTGGTCTAACCTAACCTCATAAGACATGCTCCAATTCATTTACATCCTTCTCTATAATTGTTACATTTGGAGAAAGGAATATATCTCCAACTTTCTGATTTATATTCTACACAACGACTGCTAGTCAGGCTTTTGCCCCTTGCTGTTAGCTTCACCCAAACTAATTGAGTAGTCCAATTATGAGCACAGATCTCTCTTTTCCTACTTTATTTATCCCATCCTTTACTGTCAGCATCAGGCATCCTTCTTTCCAATTTTGTTTCTAGCATCTAAAAATATTTAATTCCCAACATTGGTCACTTTGTAATCCCATCAACAACATATCACCATCAGGCCACCAGAGGGAGGTCGAGCACAGGAGTGAAGGAGTATCTGAATCATTTGCTACAGCAAAGGAATACTTTTCAAATGGTTTTTCCTGCTCAACTCTCTCCACTGCCACACCGTCTGAATAAACCAGTCTCAAACACTGTCCCAGAGCTGGAAAACTGGTACAGAGGCCTAGAGGCGATTAGGAGAGCAGTTTTGGGGCTGTAAGTGGGAAATGGGCTGTAGCTCCTGTACCAGAAATTTACAAACAACTGGACAGATACAGTTGCCCCTCAGTTAATCTCAAGCCTCCCTTACATCTAACGGCCAAAACCCTTAGGGTGGAGGTACACGTTCGGCTAAGCTGACTTCACTCGGAGGGTGACCCTTTTCAGACTTGAGGCCTGCGACCAGTCATAAGGATCGGTGCTGGGTCCACTGCTTTTCGTCATTTATATAAAAGATTTGAATGTGAATGTAGGAGGTATGGTTAGTATGTTTGCAGATGACACCGAAATTGGAGGTGTAGTGGGCAGTGAAAACATTTACCTCAGAGCACAACGAGACCTTGATCAGATGGGCCAATGGGCCGAAGAGTGGCAGATGGAGTTTAATTTGGATAAGTGAGAGGTACTGTATTTTGGAAAGGCAAATCAGGGCAGGACATATATACTTAATGGTAAGGTCCTGGGGAGTGTAGCTGAACAAAGAGACCTTGGAGTGCAGGTTCATAGTTCCTTGAAAGTGGAGTCGCATGTGGACAGCATGGTGAGAAGGCATTTTGTATACTTGTCTTTATTGGTCAGTGCATTGAGTATAGGAGTTGGGAGGTCATGTTGCAGCTGTACAGAACATTGGTTAGGCCACTTTTAGAATACTGCACACAATTCTGGTCTCCCTGCTGTAAGAGATGTTATGAAACTTGAAAGGGTTCAGAAAAGATTTACAAGGATGTTACATAACAAGGTGTAGAGCTGGATGAACACAGCAGGCCAAGCAGCATCAGAGAAGCAGGAAAGCTGACGTTTCAGGTCTGGACCCTTCTTCAGAAATGGCACCATGTCTTCATTTTTCTGAAGAAGGGTCCAGACCCGAAACGTCAGCTTTCCCGCTCTTCTGATGCTGCTTGACCTACTGTGATCATCCAGCTCTACACTTTGTTATCTCAGATTCTCCAGCATCGGCAGGTCTTACTATCTCTACAAGGATATTGCCAGGGTTGGAGGGTTTAAGCTACAGGGAGAGGTCGAATAAGCTGGGGCCATTTTCCCTGGAGCATTGGAGGCTGAGGGGTGATCTTATAGAGGTTTATAAAATCATGAGGGGCATGGATAGGGTAAATAGCCAAGGTCTTTGCCCCAGCGTAGGGAAGTCCAAAACTAGAGGGCATAGGTTTAAGGTGAGAGGGGAAAGCTTTAAAAGGGACCTAAGGGGTAACTTCTTCACAGAGAGTGGTGCATGTATGCAATGAGCTGCCAGAGGAAGTGGTGGAGGCTGGTACAATAACAACATTTTAAAAATATCTGGATGGGTGTATGAATAGGAAAGGTTGAGGGATATGGGTCATAATGCTGACAAATGGGACCAGGTTAATTTAGGAAAGCTGGTCAGCATGGGCGAGTTGGATCGAAGGGTCATTTTCCTGACAGCAAAGAGGGAAAGGAAACAGGAAAATGCTGAGACTGCTGGAAACACTCAGTATTTCTGATGAATGGTCCTCTTAGTGGAATACAGAGCTGGTGATGTGAACCCTGACACAACAATGTCATCAGAGAGATGGAACAGTCAGTGTTAGGAGGCAAGAGATAACAAGGTGTAGAGCTAGATGAACACAGCAGGCGAAGCAGCATCAGAGGAGCAGGAAAGCTGACGTTTCAGGTCGAGACCCTTGTTCAGTGTTAGGAGGCAGATGCTCTTTACCTCAAAGCGCATCATAGTGTAAAGACCAGAGTTTTGAAGAAATATTGCACAATTACACCCAAGTCACCTGTAAGTAAAAGAGAAAACCTTCTGATCCTGATCCCACGTCACTGCACAGAGAGATCCAAATAGATTTAAAGTGAAACTTAGATCTTAACTCAAAATGTTAACTTGGTTTCTCTCTCAACAGAAACTGCATGACCCTCTGAGTATTTCCAGTATTTGCAGTTTGTGTTTCAGAGATATCAGAAGCACTGATGTGGCAGATCACATCATGAGTACAGGTATGATATATAGGAAATGCGTTGAATTCTTTCATCCAGGAGGAGAGACAACCTACAACTGCCACCCCACCCCACCCCCAGAGCCATGAGTGGCCTCTCTCTCTCCTCAGTTTCCAAGTCACAAAGCTCCACACATTCGATGACCATCCTCTGTCAGTCCCCCCACCTCAGGTTCTCCATCCATCTTCCCTTTCATCACTCATTCCATCCAGATCATCAGACTTTCCCTTTCGCTTCTCCTCCACCATCAGCTGGTTACAAATTGTTAAAACTATAACTTTGCCAGAACTCATGGATTTGAAATGTTAACTCGGTTTCTCTCATTGTGGCTGTCCTCAGGCCAGAGCATGACTTGAGTTTAACTTGGAACCCTGCATCAGCACTGTTTTACTGCTGTCTGAGTGTGGAATGCTCCCAGGTGAATGGCTGGATTTCTGACTGACAACACGGATTTAATCTAACCGTGTCAGGAGGTTAAGTTTTGTATTCCTGGGAGATTACTCACTGTCAGTCCCCACCCTCTGGGAAGGGCCATGACACAGCAACTACTTCTGATCTGACTAGTTTCTCACTCTTTTCACTGCTCCAGGAAATGGCACTACCTCCAGTGAGACTTCTGCAGACTTCCCAAACTGCCTGCAGGCAATGGAGATGCTTTGAAGTGTGGTCACTTCTCATGTAGCGATCCTAACAACCAGTTAGCACACAGCGAGCACTCGCAATGCACAACGTGACTGTGAAGAGGTCATTGGCTTCAAGGTGCACACTTGGGAGAATCTTTCAAATCCACCTGCAAACACCCTGAATAAACATCTTATCTGATTGATAGTACCTCCAACAGCACAGCTCTTCCTCAGCAGTGGACTGTCAACCCAGATGATGAGGAGTTCAGTCCCGGGTCTGGGCTGTGAACTCTCAACCTGTGAAAGGGCAATTCACTGAGCTCCATCTACAGGCAGAGATAACAAGATGTGGAGCTGGATGAACACAGCAGGCCAAGCAGCATCGTAGGAGCAGGAAAGCTTGATGTTTCGGGCCTCGACCCTTCATCAGAAATGGGGGAGGGGAAGAGGGTTCTGAAATAAATAGGGAGTGAGGGGGACGCGGATAGAAGATGGATAGAGGAGAGGATAGCAGTTTCAAGGCTGAAGAGATTATGAGAGTGTTGCAGTGGGAGAGAGATCCCCTGAGGTTTGTCCGGAGGGAGGAGGGTAACTTCTTCAGGGTAGGCATCCTTAGAAGAGGCTTCGCAGTGGGGTTAAAATTGTATCAGAGATAAAAGGTACTGCAGATGCTGGAGAATCCAAGATAACAAGGTGTGGAGCTGGATGAACACAGCAGGCCAAGCAGCATCATAGGAGCCGGAAAACTTGACGTTTCAGGCCTAGACCCTTCATCAGAAATAGGGGAGGGGAAGAGGATTCTGAAATAAATAGGGAGAGAGGGGGATGCCTACCCTGAAGAAAGCAACTAAAATGGAGAAAAGAAACATTTGCATTAACAGTCAAAGGATACTGTTTATAAAGTACATTTTGCTTTAAATTGTTGATACATCAAACCCATATGTCACAGTTACAAGCACTTGCATTACTTCCCGTACAAACGTGAGGCAATACAATATAGCACAGGAACTGGCCCTTCGGCCTACCAAGCCTGCGCTGATTCCTTATCCTTATTTAGACCTGGTACTTATTGCGCATGTGCTGTTTCTATCCCTCTGTTCACCTCCCATTCATGTGTCTATCAAGATACACCTTAAACGTTGCTAACATGCCTGCTTCCATCTCCTTCACTGACAGTGCATTCCAGGCACTCACCACCCTCTGTGTGAAAAATTTTCCCCGCACGTCTCCCCTAAACCTTCCCACTTCACCTTGAACCTGTGCCCTCTCGCAGTTGACCGTTCCACTTGGGAAAACGCCTGACTTTCCACCCTATCTATGCCCCTCATAATTTTTATAGACCTCTGTCAGGTTGCTCCTCACTCTCTGTCTTTCCAGTGAAAACAATCCGAGTTTATCCAAACTCTCCTCATAACTGGAACCCCTCCAGACCAGGTAACAGCATGGTAAGCTTTCTCTGTCCCCTCTCCAAAGCATCTACGCTCTTCTGATAGTGTGGAGACGAGAACTGCACGCGATATTCCAAATGTGGCCTAAGTGAAATTTTATACAGCTGTGACATAACTTACCAAGTTTTATATTCGATTGCATCTGTAGCACACTTGCCTTCAATCTCTCGGTATTTCTAACCCGGCCCCTGCTATTCAGGATCTCTCCTGTCCCATTCAAGCAATTTGGCGTCTAATCACAATGACCAACAACCATATTCATCTGAAGTCTCTGGACATTTAACACTGACAAGGCATACAGTTGACAAATCCTTACTCACTGGGATCACTACAGTCCTGCTGGTACAGAATCCCCACAGACATGTTTCACCTACCTCTCTAAATGGTCTGGTGGACCCCCATTTCCCTAGCAGCAATGGATGCTCATTTCTGAAGAAGGGTCTAGGCCCGAAACGTTAGCCTTCCTGCTCCTCTGATGCTGCTTGGCCTGCTGTGTTCATCCAGCTCTACACCTGGTTATCGCAGATTCTCCAGCATCTGCAGTTCCTACTATCTCTGAAACAATGGATGCTGTTGAATTCACAATATTTCTTACTTCCTGTCTTCACTGTGTTATCCTTTCTGGCTGTAAAACACATGCAGTGACACTGTCTTTGCTCCATTCTCAGAGATTTGCTTCAACACTAAAGTCATGATCAATACTGCCAAGCGGAAAAAATGATCCATTTGGAGACAGCTTGGTCTGCCCCTCTCTCTAACTAAATTCCCAGTGGTCTAAACAGCCAAACAGAGAAAGAGGCCAATCCCAACTCAATACAGGTCGCTTTCTATCAACCTGGGTTTCCTAGCTGTTCATCCCCATGGTAACCCCATGTCACATGGATTTTCTTTGAACTTAATGTCGTCAGAATCAGGAAGCCAATTAGCCCTCCTGCAAAGCATTCCCAAAACCACTCTGCTCTCAAAGGGACATCACGGTAGAGGGAGTTGGGCCAAATGCTGGCAAATGGGGCTAGATTAAATTAGGATACCTAGTCGGCATGGGCAAGTTGGACCGAAGGGTCTGTTTCCATACTGCACAGCTCTATGACTCTGTCATTTTACATGTAGTGGTTAATTAGGTGTTGAGACAGAGACACAGAGTCTACTGTGGCTTAAATGGTAGAATTCCTACCTCCGAGTCAGAACGTTATACAGAATAGAATTCTCTCCCTCATTGGGTAAAGAGGCAAAAACTATACGTAGTACTCTGGGTGTGTCTCTGCACTGATATTAGGATAGAACTGGGGGAGTCCTTTATTTCCCCATGACAAACGTCAGCATTCTATTTGCTTCTCTGATTACTCAGTCATTCTCATTACTGGCTGCTAACTCATCCTCAGGTTGACTAGAAGTTGTCAATGCATTTCTCTGGAGACAGCAATAAGGTTCGTCAATAATTCGAGAACTCTGCTGTAGGGGCTCACATTGTCAACTGCACAGAAGTGTCTCTATCCCTCTTGAGCAATACAGTTTTCTCTGAATTTCACAGCCTGTCGATGATGGAGGGACTCCAGCACCACGTGACACTTTTATTGTTGGGTTTGTCAGAGCTGGGCTCCTAGCGGTTCATGTTTCCTCTGAGGTGCCACACAATTATGGAGGCAGTGCCAATTATCCCATTGAAAAAAAAGTGTGGGATAGGGTGGGGCTGGGGCTGGGTGTAAACCGCTCGCCCCCACCACAAAGCTGCTGGAAGCAGTATCTGGGTTTACTACCCAAAACAGGAATCCCAGGTTTGCTCTGCCCATTACTTTAAAACTACTCCTAAGATAGCCCAACTGGGCCATTGGCTTTTGAGTGAACTGTTCAACAGAGGCCCTTGTGCATCCTCTCAGGTGAATATACAAGACTCCATGGCACCACAGCAGGTTTATGTTTAACCCTTGATCAACACAATTTAAATAGTTTGACAGGAGATTTATTTCACAGCTTCCCGAGGGGGGGGTTTGCTGTATAGTATCTGACTGTTGTCTTTCCCACATTACTGCAATGACTACATGGCAGAGAGACCTAAAGTAAAACAAAAAGAACTGCAGATGCTGGAAATCTGAAACTCAACAGTTCCAGCAGCATCTGCGGAGAGAGAAAGAGTTAATGTTGAGTCCAATGACGCTTCAGAAGAACTTGAAATGTTAACTCTGTTTTCCCTCTCCTCTCAGACACTGCCAGACTTGCTCAGTTTCTCCAGCAATTTGTACCGCACTACCTCACTGAGTACCAAGCAATTTTGGTTTAAGTAAAGTTGTGCAAGGCACGACATGTCTGAAAGCAGAATTTGCATTCAAGATTTAACTAGTTAGACTCATAGCAGTGGGAATTTCCACTGTGAAAGTGGGAGTGCCCTGCACTCATCCCTGGAATATCTGAACAACAAGGACACCTACGTCAAACTCCTGCTCATTGACTACAGCTCTGCCTTCAACACCATTATCCCCTCCAGACTGATCGCAAAACTGAGTGAACTTGGTCTCGGCTCTGCCCTCTAACTGGATCTTCAGCTTTCTGACCCACACACTGCAATCAGTGAGGGTAGGTAACTGCACCCCCTCCACAATAACACACAATACTGGAGCCCCCCCAAGGATGTGTCCTCAGACCCCCTATTACCTACAACTGTGCTGCCAAATTCCGAATGAACGCCACCTACAAGTTTGCTGAAGACACCACTAAAATGGGACAGATATGTAACAATGACGAGTCAAAATGTAGAAGGGAGAGAGGGGGGCTTGGTGACATGATGCAACGAAAACAATCTCTCAACGTCAGCAAAACTAAAGGACGGATCATCGACTTCAGAAAGAAAAGAGGAGAACACGCCCCCATCTGCATCAACGGAACTGAGGTCGAGAGAATGAAAAGCATCAGGCTCCTCGGAGAGACGATAACTGACAACCTGTCCTGGACTTCCTACATAAATATGACAGTCTAGAAGGCACAACAATGCCTCTTCTTCCTCAGGCGGCTCAAGAAATTTGGCATGTCCATAAGATCCCTCACCAACCTCTACAGGTGCACGATTGAAAGCATACTGTCCGGGTGCATATCGGCCTGGTATGGCAACTGCTCTGCCCAGGACTGTAAGAAACTACAGAAGGTCGTGTGCACAGCCCAGACCATCACAGAAGCCAACCTTCCATTCATGGACTCCATTTACATGGCTCGCTGCCGCAGAAAGGCGGCCAACATGATCAAAGACCCATAGCACCCTGGTAATGATCTCCTACAACCTCTTCCGTCAGGCAGAAAGTACAGAAGTATGAACACACGCTCGAGCAGGTTCAGGAACAGCTTCTTTCCGGCTGTTATCAGGCTGATGAACAGACTCTAGCCTCAAATAACGTAACCTGCAACGTAACCTGTATGCCTCTAAGTCT
>JAHRHZ010000035.1:2403546-2419418 GCA_024137785.1 Ginglymostoma cirratum | reverse complement strand
CGGCCCGCTGTGTTCATCCAGCTCCACAATGTTTTATCTCAGATTCTCCAGCATCGGCAGTTCCTACTATCTCTGCCGCTAAGTCTTTTTGATCTGTAAATCCTTTGCTTGCTGTGACTGCCTGTACTACTCATAAACAAAACTTTTCACTGTATTTCAGTACACGTAACAATAAAAGCAACCAGTTCTGGTGAGAATTGGGGAATAAAATAAAAACATATTTAGCTAGAGGGTAGCAAATATTGCAATCAGATTCGTGAAGTCACACCAGGGAGAGTGGGCAAGGGGGAGGATTCTCAGTGGGCTGTCAGAGGTACAGCATGGTCACAAAGGGTTGACTGGCCTCCTCCTGTACGAAAACTTGGTATATGATTCAATTCTACTGTTTCTCATTTGCACTGATCAATAGCCAAACTTGCAAGTGAGGGGACAGAATGTCCACAAATGAGAGAAGGTTAAATTAAAAGTGATCTTAGAGATTGCCAACCTTTTCAAAGCAACACAAAGCTGCAGTACCACTGCACCAGCTTGGTCTACTCTACAGAGCTCTGATCTCCACAGCACAGTGACCACTTCTAGTTATCAGGCCATGTGTGGCAGGGCGTCAGTGCTCAGGTCCCTGGGACATGTGCAGCAAGGGGTCAGTGCTCAGGTCCCTGGGAGACATGCAGAGAAAGTCATGAACCTGATCTCCCAGCATTAGGGGTCAATTGAAGACAGATGGGAGAAATGTGGGGTTTTCATTCTTGAAGAGGTACCAAGGAAGGGAGATAACAAAATACAATAAGGAGACTAAACCAGATGATGGACTAAGCTGTGAGAGTAGAATAAATCAAGACAGGCTCAAAATTGTTGGCAGTAATTCCCCAGCTAGAACTAGAATACTCTTTAGTTCAGGCAAAAAAAACCTTTAAAAGATAATTTAAGAGTTTGATGCTGCAACAGGAGGAGTGTGGGGCTATTCAGGACAGATGGAATACAGTGGGCTGAATGCAAGGCAGATCATGAGCTGAGAAGACCAGTTTATTTTTTGAAGTTAATGTTCCCACCATCAGAATGCTCAATTACAAAGATTAGTGCAGATTCTTCATTTGGTTTCCATGAACTGTATCAGTGGGGTGAGGGGTGGAATGGCACCGCCACATACACAGGGCTCACTCAGGCTGAATAATTCCACAGCCCAATTTGTAAGTATGAATGTTTATAGTGTTCATGTTCTGAGTGTGCTGCTCAGGGCATCTGTAACTTTATCTCTCTCAACATTAGCTGAGGTTCAGGAACCTGTTCGTCCACATAGCTCACTCTTTCTCTCATACACAAGGAATGGCATGTCATTCTGTATGCACAATGCTCCAATCCCTACAGTCCCTTGTTCATGGCACGGGGAGTACAGGTCAGCCCACACTCCAACTAGCAGCAGCAACCTGTGTACTTAACTGTCACTGCTGCATTACGCACACCCTGAAATTAACACTTCTATTCTCACCAACTCATCATCCTTCAGAAGGACTTGGTAGCATTTCATCCCAGAGGGTCACGCTTTGACTTGTTGCCATAACAACAGGCAGTAACAAAACCTGCAAAAGGTGTTCCTCCCCACACCGACAGACCGAGCATTATCCAGTTGCATGGGAGTGATTTCTGAGCAATGGTTTCCCCAGGGATGATCTGAACAGATCAAGGTCAACCATATTTTAAACAACCATCCAAAACACCCAATTTCAACTCATTCCAGTCCATTCACATGTCTTAACTGAATGTTTTATCTATGTGTGAGAGTGAGGCCAGCAGACTGACACACACCCTGCCCTTAATGGGTCTGTTCTGCTCCTGAACATTTGAACAGTGCACTGCTGCCCAATCCCAGCCTCTCTGCCCCAATCCCATTACCAACTTGAAATAGATTCACTCAGGAGCCTCGTTTGACCTGAAGGACATTTACAACAAAACATGATAGCTGTCATGGTCACCATCCCTGAGTAACTTTTATTTCTTATAACAGAAATTATATTGATTCCCGTCCCCAAAACAAACCAACAGACCTTAAGTCAGTAGCAATTAAAGATGAAGGATTGAGCTTCATGGAACAGAAATGAGGAGCAGTTTGAAGAAGGTAAATGAACCTAATTCTACCTGACAGGATAGTTAGTAAACACTGAGCATGATTAGAAAGGCTATTGCGCACACATGCAAAGATTTGAGAAATGTTTTTACAAAGCAGGTTATGGTGATCTAGAACAAAACACTCTAAGGGATGGTGGAAGAAGATTCATTCATAACTTTCAAAGGGGAAATTGAATAAATGCTTGAAAGGAAACCAGAAGCTTTTGGGAACATGTGCAGGGAAACAACAGATGGTTCCATCAAAGAGCAGGCACAAGCAAGATGGGCTTAGTGGTTTCCAGTCATGTAAAAACAGTTTTATGGTTCAAAGCTACAAAGAGTGGCCCCTGCACATTGGAGCAAGGAGGGGAGTAGAGTCAACAAAAACACATTTAGCACCATTCTGAGGGAGGGTCACTGGACCCAAAACATTAACTCTGCTTTCTCTCCACAGATGCTGCCAGACCCACTGAGTTTTTCCTGCAATTTCTGTTTTTGTCTCGGATTTCCAGCATTCGCAGTTGTTTGGTTTGTATTAAAGGGAGTAGAGTCAGTTCAGTCTCTGTGCAGCAACATCTAACTGAAACTGGGTTGAAACCCTGGGTTTCTCTGTTACCTTCTCTCCAATTTCAATTCCCCACTTACGACCACAGGGTTTGATTCGGAGTAGTCAGCATGGCTTCGTGCGTGGGAGATCATGCCTCACAAATTTGTTAGAGTTCTTTGATGAAGTGACCAGGAATGTTAATGAGGGCAGGGTGGTAGACGCATTCTATATGGATTTCAGTAAGGCCTTTGGTAAGGTTCCACATGGTAGGCTGCTCTGGAAGGTTAGATCGCTGGGAATCCAGGGAGAGCTGGCAAATTGGATACACAGTTGGCTTGATAGTAGGAAGCAGAGCAATAGTGGAAGGATGCTTGTCAGACTGGAGACCTGTGACTAGTGGTGTGCCTCAAGGGTCGGTGCTGGGCCCATTGCTGTTTGTTATCTATATCAATGATTTGGATGAGAATGTACAAGGCGTGATTAGTAAGTTTGTGGATGACGCTAAAACAGGCGGTATCGTGGACAGTAAGGAAGGTTATCAGAAATTGCAGTAGGACATTGATCAGCTGGGGAAGTGGGCCGAGAAATGGCAAATGGAGTTCAATATAGATAAGCGTAAGGTGTTGCATTTTGGAAAGTTTGGACCGAAGGGCCTGTCTCTTTGCTGTAGGACTCTGACTCTATAAGCAGTTTTTAAACATGTATTTTTTTTAAAAAAATACATCTTTACTACAACTTGAGCTAATCATGTACCCATTCACGTAGACAGGTTTGGCTGTAGTTCTGAATCAAAACCCATCACTTCCCTTCATTATCAAAGACAGCAGTGTTTAAGCGTGTACAGCCCCGTGTTGTGCATCCTAACAAGGTTGTTGACAATCTGTGTGGTTTGCCACTAGGCCAGGCAAGAACAAACTGGCTGGTTTGGCTGGCACTGCCTGGATTTGAGATTTCCTGTGTCCTTAGGCTGCCTCAAATATTTGGTAACAATGCCAATATGCAAGATTTCTCCCAAATTAGTTATCAATTGTGCATTTCTCCCCTTGTCCGTTCTGAACATACTATATTCGAGTTTTGCCTTCGTGTCAGGGAGAGAGCTCCAGGATTTTGACCCAGTGACAATTAAAGAATGATGGTAGAAACGTTGCCAATGCAGGACAGTGAGAGACTTGGAAGGGAACTTGTCAGTGGTGGTGGTGTTCCCATGTATCTGCTGCCCTTATAGGGGGTACAGCTTGTAGGTTTGGAAGGTGCTGTTGAAGATAACTTGGTGAGTTGTAGACACAGTACACGTAGAAGATGATATCACGGACAGCTGCAGCAAAACACAATAACAGACACTCAGGTCCTCAGCTTTTCAGCTTGAGCACCTCTGCCTGGAATTGTAAAGAAGAACCCTGTTTGCTGTAGCAACCTACCTTCTAAATGGTGTTTCCTGGTTGCTTCATGTTCTTCGAAAACAATAAATACATGGAGCACATGTCACCTTTGTGACCAAGATTAAGGAGCAGCTGCCAGATCCTTTCCTTCCTCTAGCCCACTGGGTTTAAAAACTTCTTCTAAAGTTCCCACCACTCCCCAGCCTAGTCCTTAACTCACCTTTCTCTCGTTCAGTCTCTTCATGCCCACCCTGAGCTCTTCCTCCCTCAACCTATTCCCAAAAACTGCTGACCACCCAGATTTGGCGGCACAGTGGCTCAGTGGTTAGAACTGCAGCCTCACAGCACCAGGGACCTGGGTTCGATTCCAGCCTCAGGTGACTGTCTGTGTGGAGTTTGCACATTCTCCCCGTGTCTGCGTGGGTTTCCTCCAGGTGCTCTGGTTTCCTCCCACAGTCCAGAGATGTGCAGGCTAGGTGGATTGGCCATGCTAAATTGCCCATAGTGTTCAGGGGTGTGTGGGTTATAGGGGGATGGGTCTGGGTGGGATGCTCCAAGGGTCGGTGTGGACTTGTTGGGCCGAAGGGCCTGTTCCCACACTGTAGGGATTCTAATTCCATTCCTGGTCTCCAGGTTAGCTGATGATTTGTTCTTCCTCTCTCTTCGGGTATTAGCCCACTCTTATCTGACACCTAAACCCCTTTCTCAAAATTAAACAACCAATTCTTGATCTCACCCTTTGTGCACATTACCATCCCATCTCTGATCATCTTCTTCTTTCCAGAGTCCTGGAACATATGGTCACCTCTCAAGTCTAAGCCGATCTTTCCCTCATCTCCATGTTTTAATTCCTCCAGTCACTTTTGGCACTGTCATGTTGAGGTGTGTCTTATCACAGTAACACCTTCAGCAACTGTAGACGTTCCCTGCTGGTCCCTCTCGGTCTTTCACGGTTGACTGATACCATCCTCCTACGAACCCTCTCCATTGTCAATCTGTTGGACGGAGCTGCTGTCCCTGGTTCCGTTCTTACTGAATGATAGACAGCTAACCTTCACTGAGTTCCACCTCTCTCAACTCCTCCACTGTCTCTTTATCTGACATTCAGTACTTGATTAACAGAAATTTTCACCAACTAGGAGGAATAAAGCTATTGATATTGCTCCCCAGCAACTCCATCCCTGACAACAAGCTGAGACCAATTCCTGACAAGCCTGGAGTTATATTTGACTCCAGGGAGTGTTTCTAAGCACATAACCAAGTGTTGCTACCTCTGCTCGTCCATCTGCTGCTGAAACACTCATCCACGTCTTTCTAATCTCTAGACCTGACTGCTCCAAAACATTCCTGGCTGCTCTTCTGCACCTGGTCTTCCATAGACTGGAAGTTATCCAAACCCTGCTGCCCACATCCTGACACACACAAAGTCCCCAACCACTGCACACCTAGCCGCATTGAGAATTTGATTTGCTGTGAGCCAATGTTAAATCCCAACCCTCCCTTCCGTCCATTGACTCCATCTACACCTCTCATTGCCTCAGGAAGGCATCCAATGTAATTAAAGACCCCTCCCAGCCCAGTTATAATCTCTTTCAACCTTTTCTGTCAGGCAGAAGATACAAAAAGCTTAAACACACATACAACTGCTTCAGGACCAGCTTCTTCCCTGCTGTTATTAGGCTTCTGAATGGACCCCTCAAATTTTAATGTTGATCTTGCTCTATGTGCACCTTCTCTGCAGCCATAACACTTTGTTCCTCATTCTGTTTTACTACTCTAATGCACTTTGTATGGTGTGATCTGTCTGTACTGCATGTAAAACCTTTCACTGTCCTCAGGCACATGATAATAATAAACCGAATCTAATCAAAAATCCTCCCCTACCCTGAGACAAAGGCTAACACTTGACTGGTCTCTGCAATGGTTTTATCTGTCTATGCACCCTCAATGCTTCATGGCCAAGAGTAATTGGAATATATTCAGAGACAGGTTGACAGCTCTCTCATATCCTCCCTGTCTGTTATCTAGCAGCTTGCTCAGTCTGGGGTCCAGGCCAAACCACAATTTTCTTCCTTGGCAACTGTCTCAAACTGAACTAGGTGACACTCACCCTCCCATCACTAGAACCAAATAATGAATAAATCTGGTATTGTAAACCCATCTCTGTTATGGTGACCATGAAATGATCATTTTTGCTGTGTAATGGTTTGGCCTGTGTGTGACTCCAGACCCACAACAATGTGGCTGTCTCTAACCATTCTCATGGACAAACAGACTGGCTGCCTTTGCTTGCAATGCCCAGATCTCAGACAAATAGAAAAGCTGGCCTCTTATGCATCCCTGATTTTAATCACTGCAACATCGGTGTCTCTAAACTCCAAAATTCCTGTGATTACTGAGAGATATCACCTGCCCCATCCACTGGCAAAACATTCATCCATTCATTTATCATCTCAGGACTTGATTATTCTTTCTCAAGCAGCCTCCTGCTTTCACCCTCTTTAAACCTGAGCTCCAAAAAGAACCCTGCAGCCTGTGTCGTAACTGGCACTAAGTTCCAGTCAGCCCTCAGCCCTGGGCTCATTGGGCTACCATGGCTCTTAGTGAGTGTTTCAGGTCTCAGCCTGCCTTGTTAGTGAGACGTCCATCAATGACTATCTTATCTCCAGACCTAACTATTCCAATACATTCCTGGGCAGACCTTTCAAACCTACCCTCTCAGCTCTACCTCATTCACAACCCTACTGCTTAGATCAGAGCCTGTGTGAAGCCTCACTCACCTACCATTTAATTTGCTGCTGACCTCTTGAACTTCAAGCATCACAGTTTAAATGTTCAACCTCTAAGGTCTGCGTACTTCCATTTTCAGTAACGTCCTCCACTCTGACAATTACCCCACAATTGCTGAAAGTCTCTGCTCCCTGCACTCTGACCTTTGCTGCGTCCTTTTCTCTCGTCAGCCCCACTTTCTGAAATCTTTCAGCTTTTCTCTTCTCCAAGACTCAACCCTTTGTGACATTTTGTCACCTCATGTCTTCACTATCCGCTCCACGCATATTTTGCCTGATCGCAATCCTGCAAATTGCTTCAGTTGGTGAAAAGTGGGACTTCAAAAAATTTTTTCAGAAGACTGGAGCTAATCCTCAGTCAAGTGCAGAAACCAAGTGGGAGGGCTCCTGCTACGTGGAGAGACTAGAAAAGCCCAGTCAGTTCTCTGTCAAGAGAATGCTACGAGGAGCTTTAATTGGTTGGGTCTATGTAGAACATGGAGAGAGAAACTGCTCCTATTTGTGAAAAGGCTCGGAAGAGGAGGACAACAATTTAAGAGAAAGAACTAGAGACAATGTGAGGAGACAGGTTTTCACCCAGCGAGTGGTTCAGGTTTGCAGTGCACTGCCTGGATAAATGGTAGAGGAAGGTTCCACTGAGGTTTCCAAAAGAGAATTACATGATGGTCCAATGACAAAAATTTCCACAGCTACCAAGTAAAAGAGAAGGGGATGGAAAGAAATAGCTGAGTCATTCTTGCAGTGATGCAACATGGATATGGGGGTGCTGAAGGGCCTCCTCTGTGCTGTAACACCATAAACAACCCAAGCCCTGAACCGGCAGAGCCTCTCTTCATTGAAGCCCACTGACAGGCAGGCAGGCTGATCCCACACATCCCCTCTCCGAGCTGCTCCGCCCTCCGTCACTAACATCCCCAAGAATGAGCCATCACCATCTTGCCACTCTGAAACTTTGCCAAAGTAACAAGGTCAACAGGGGCATGGCAGTTATCTGCCCTGTTTTGAATTGGGCTGATAAGATAGAGGGAGACCAATTGACATAGTGGGAGAGGCTGAGCAGCACGCGGAAGATAATAATCAACTGATTCATGGAGGCAGAACACTCCACCTAGTCCTGTTCAAAATGTAAAAACAGCTCCTGCATCAGTGACATCTGTAAGAGAGTGAGAGAACACACGCGGGTAAGGACACAACAGGGAACTAGGGCGAATGAGAGAACCAGAAGACAAGTGAGCAAGAGATAACAAGGTGTAGAGCTGGATGAACACAGCAAGCCAAGCAGCATCAGAGGAGCAGGAAGGCTGATGTTTCGGGCCTAGACCCTTCTTCAGAAATACTACAGCCACAAGTCAGCAAGATTGAGCGTGAATGAGAGAATGACAGCAAAAAACCGCTACATCATTTTCCACTTGTACAAGTGCTCCTGCTCCGTGTGCACAGGTCAAAGTGGAGAATTTACTTATACTATCACTAATAGATTTAGGTGTGCACTTATAATGCCAAGGCACACGAGGCTATGATCCAAGTGCTGGAAGATGAGATTACAATAATTAGAGGTAGTTTTTGGCACAGACTCAACGGGCAGCAAACACTGCCTCTGTGCTGTAAATCTCTGACTAATTTGCCAAGTATGACAGTCTCAATGAACCTGCCCTCTTTGCTAAATACTAAATAAAAACCAAAAGAACTGCGGATGCTGTAAATCTGGAACATAAACAGAAATTGCTGGAAAAGCTCGGCAGGTCTGGCAGCATCTGTGAAGAAAAAAGTCAGAGTTAACGTTTCGGGTCTGGTGACCCTTCCTCAGAAGATGGACCCTTCACCGATATCATAGCGTTCAGATTCCATGTCAACTCAGCAGAATACAAACTTTCAAATCCTACTTCTCAGGGCACACAAGCCCCACCCCCTACAAGGGATATGTCACCAATCCGGTATTCCCAGTTCCTCAAAACTCCATTCTTTGTTAAACATTCTCGGTAGTACATTCCTTTCACCTGCAAAAATCTAGCACCTACTGCTAAACAAAGTGTCTAACTGAGACCAAACTTAACCTGTGCCACACAATTCACAACCTTGATTTCATGTTGGTTCATTATTTCCAAGAATAAAGTAGCGACAGCCATGGCTTCAGAGATAAAAGGTACTGCAGATGCTGGAGAATCCGAGATAACAAGGTGTGGGGCTGGATGAACACAGCAGGTCAAGCAGCATCATAGGAGCAGGAAAACTTGACGTTTCGGGCCTAGACCCCTCATCAGTGCACTGTTGACTGAGAAGGTTGCGGCTTTAAATCTCACTCTGGAGACTGGAGCCAGGCTGATGTTGCAGTGCATTAGTGAGGGAGAGCTGCACAGTCATAGACGTAATCTTGCAAATCAGGTATCTGATCCAACCCCTGTGCCTGCCCTCTCTGGTGAACCTCACAGTACCTTTTGAGGAGCAGGACAGTTCTCCCCAGTGTCCTGGTGAGCATGCGTGCCTCCAGCATCACAAAAACAGATCATTAACACAATAACAATGCAACAACTCTATTCAAGAAAAGAGACAACAGAAAGCAGAAACCACAAGCCAGTTAGCCTTACATTGATACAGGGAAAATACTAGAGTCCGTTATCAAGGAGGCAATGGCAGGAGATTTGGAAAACCATTATATAATTGTGCAGTGTCAATATGGTGTGGTGAAATGGTATGTGCTTTCTTATATTTAAAGAAGTTTTTTTTGAAGAATTAACAAGCTGAATGGATAATGGGGAACCAGTCGACGTAGGTCATTTGCATTTCCAAAAGGCACTTGATAAGTTGCCACATAAAAAGTTATGACACAAGATTGCGTCACAATACTGGGGAGCAAGATACGAGCACAGATAAAGGCTAAGTTAGCCAAGAGGAGGCAGAACCCAGGGCAAATGGGTCAGGTTCAGGTTAGCAAACTAGTCTATTCTTGCAGGGACTCGTGATGAGGCCTCCACTATTTCTGAGCTATGTTAATGACTTTGACAAAGGGACTGAGTGTATTGTGGTCACATTTTCTAATGACACAAGGATGGGTAGGAAAGCAAATTGTGAAGAGGCCACAGTCTGTAAAAGCCAGTAGGTAGGTAAAAGAAAAATCAGATGGTGAATAACGTGGATAAAATGCAAAGTTATCTACTCTGGTAGATATAGAAAAAAAAAAGATTATTTAAAACAGAGAGAGACTGCGGAATGCTGTATACAGAGGCAGGTGGTTGCCCTCACCTATAAATCACAAAACAAGAACTGCAGGTACTGGAAACAACCCTCTTCCGAGCTACAGTCAGTCAATTCTGAAGAAGGGTCACTGGACCTGAAATGTTAACTCTGCTTTGTCTCCAGCAATTTCTGTGTTTGAATCAAAGTGTTGGTTTACAGGTACAGTGGTACTTGAGATGACAAATGGAATGTTCGGCTTTATTCCTTGAAATGTGGAATATAAACATACGAAAGTCATTCTACAACTGTACAGGGCCTTACTGAGGCTACATTGAGAATAGTGCATACATTTACATGTTTTATTCATTCACGGGATGTGGGCATCACTTTATTGCCCATCCCTAATTACCCAGAGGGCAGTTAACAGCCAACCACATTGCTGTGGGTCTGGAGTCACATGTAGGCCAGACCAGGTAAGGATGGCAGTTTCCTTCCCTAAAAGACATTAGTGAACCAGATGGGTTTTTCTGACAATTGGCAATGGATTCACGGTCATCATTAATTGAATTCAAATTCCACCATCTGCTGAGGCAGGATTTGAACCTGGGTCCCTGGATCAATAATCTAGCGATAATACATCCCTAAGCCAAGCCTCCTTGCCTGAAGAGGGATATAAATCCATTGGAGGCAGTTCAGTAAGAGGTCACTCAGCTGATTCCCAGAGCAGTTTGGGCCTAAGATTCTTGGAGTTTAGAAGAATGGGAGCTGATCCTATTGAAGGATAAGATTCCGACAGGCTTAATAGGGCAGTATCCCCTCATGGAGAGGGGTCTAGGACCAGGGACACAGTTCTAAAGTATGCCCCACCCCTCCCGTTAAGCTAAACACGATAATCTCTCTCTCAAAGTCACTGCAGCAGGAATTGTCTTCCCTAGGAAGTGGAGACATCAAGAGCACAGAGTTCCCTCAGGGCTGAACTTGACAGAATTTTAATGACAATGAAACCGAGAGTCATGGGGAAATGACAAAAGGTGGAGTTAAACCATAATCAGATCAATCATGAATTTAATAAATAGGACAGCAGGTCTGAGCAGCCAAATGGCCTTCCACCTGCTCATTATGATCTTGTAATCTTACGCTGATTGTGGAATTGTGCTGTGCAGAAATTGGCGATCACGTTTCCTATATTAAAGGAGTGGTTCATTGGCTGTAAAGTGCATGGACGCATTGAGGTGATGGAAGTTGCTACAGAAACATAACTAGTCTTATTGGTCTAAGAGATAAACGCATTTTAACCAGCACCACCTAAACATTTTTTTTCAAACAGAGTCATTCTTACTTATTGAAAATGCACGCAGCATTTGTCTGACTTAGTCCCTTGGCGAGCGGTATTTCAGGAACAGAACACCATCTGACTGGATACGGTTGGTTTCACCCAATAGATCTTATCTAGGGCATGGCCAACCACGCCAGAGGAGCCATAGTACAAGGACAAGGACCACAGCTTTGTCAACTGTACACTCTCACAAAGCTGAGAAAGCTTCGCTATTCTACACACCCGCTATTAGATTTCCTTCGCAAGTTTCAAACTGCAGAGTTTACAGAATTGCACACCTGAATTCACATTCAGTAAGGCACAGACAGACAACGTGTGACACACACAGAGGGTGGGAACAGAGGAGGAGAGAGAGAGAGGGAGAGAGAGAGAGAGAGAGAGAGAGAGAGAGACACACACACACACACACACACACACACACACACAGAGTTGGGGGTGGGGTGGGGGAAAGACAGACACCCACACATGGGGAAGACCCACAGGGGACGGGGAGGAAGAGAGAGAGAGACACAGACAGGTGAGGAAGTGAGAGAGAGCAAGAGCGAAAGAAAGAAAGGAAGAAAGAAAGAAAGAAAGAGAGAGAGAGACACACACACAGGGGAAGGGGGAGAGAAAGGGGAATGGGGAGAAAGGGACACATAAACAGGGAGACACAGTCAAACTACAATGCAACTTGATTCAATAGCTCAGTGGTGATCCAAAATTAAACTCCAAAAAAATCCAGCAGTCTTGATTAGTAAATCACAGAATTATGACAGTTCAGCAGGCAGCCAATCATCCCATCTGTCTGTACTGTCTCCCTGTGCAACATGACTTAGTGCCATTCTCCTGCCTGTTTCCCATAGCCCTGCACATTGAAACAGAAATAATAAATATCTAATGCTCTCTGAATGCCTCAATCAAACCTGCCTTCACTAAGTTTCCAGGCAGCGCATTCCAGACACAAAACACTCAGTGAAAACATTTTTGTGCCCTTTACACTTGCTTCTTTGGCAAAACGTGCTCTCCAATTCTTGACACGTTTACAAGTGAGAGCAGTTTCTCTCTATCTACTCTGCCCAGATCCCACAGGATTTTGAAAACTTCTCTCAAGTACCCTCTCTTGCCTTCTCCTCGGAGGAAAACAGTGCCAACTTCTCCAATCTCTCCTCATAACTGATATATCTCATCCTTGGAACTGTCTTTGACAATCTCTCTCCTGCTCTCCCTTGAATGTGTTCACATCCTTCCCACAGTGCACAGTACTCCAGCTGCACTCCGGCCATCGTCCTATACAGGTTCAGCACAGCTTCCTTGCACTTATTTATGAAGCCTTCCATAGTATTTGCCTTCTTAATAGCCCTCTCTTCCTGTCCTGCTATCTTTAATGATTCATGTACATTTACACAAGATCTCTCAGCTGCTACCCACCCTGTAGAATAGGACCCTCTGTACTGTCCCCTGCGCACCAAAGTCGCAATATTGAGATGTAATCAGGAATATGTATTAATACAATTAAAACTGATTAGGGGAGACTCATTAGAAGTCTATAAAATTATGAGATGCATAGATAGGGTTGACGGTCAGAATCTTTTTTCCCCCAAAAGTTGAAATGTCCAACACTAAGGGGGTATGCATTTAAGCTGGGGGGAGGGGAGGAGAGGAGTTCAAAGGAGATGTGAGGAGCAAGTTTTTTTTTCACAAAACACACAGAGTGGCAAGGGTCAGGAACGTGCTGCCAGGATGTTGGAGGAGGCAGCTACAATACGGGTGTCTAAGGCAGTTTTAGATAAGCACATGAATATGCAAGGAAAGGGGTATGGACCAAGGGCAGACAGAAGGGATTAATTTAATTTGGCATCACGTCTGGCACAACATCGTAGGCTGAAGGGTCTGTTCAGGAGCTGTACTATTCAATGTTCTATGTTAGCAGTCACTCCGTACCTGGGATCAACTTTGTGACTCTTCTCTGGACTGTCTCCAATACCAGTCTATCATTCCTTAGATAAAAGGACCCCAAAAAACTGTTCACTGTATTCCAGGTGTGGTCTGACTAATACCTTGTATAGTTTTAACAAGACTTCATTTTAATAATCCATTCCCTTTGAAGAAACGGCCGAAGTCCATTAGCCTTCCCTATTAGCCACAGATCCTTTTTGTGCTCCATTGACAAGGCCTCACAGATCCCTCTGTGGTGCGACAGACAGACAGACAGACAGACAGAGTCATCTCTTCTATTCTTCCTGCCAAAGTGCATATGTTCATGTTTCCCCACAGTCATCTCGGTTCCAGGATTTCTCCGTGAGAGTTCCTTACGGTAGATGTGTTTAATCAACATATCCAGAGATCTATGACATATCTCTGTAGTAGGTGGGTCTCCTGGCCTGAAGGTATGGACATTACCACTGCATCACAAGAACCCTTTTAGTTCTTTGCGGTGGTGTCCGAGCATCATCAATTGCTTCAATAACCTTCCCTCCATCATAAGGTCAGAAATGGGGATGTTAACCGATGATCGCACAATGGAGTTGCACACCATTTGCAACTCCTCAGATACTGAAGCTGTCCATGTTGAAGTGTAAGAAGATCTGCACAATATCCATACTTGGGCCAATAAGTGGCCATCAGCATTTGCACCACACAACTGCCAGGTTATGATCATCTCCAACAAGAGAATCTAACCATCACCGAATCTCCCACTGTCAACATCCTGAGGGTTTTCATTGACCAAAAAGTCAATTGGACTCGCCACATAAAGACAATAGCCACAAGAGCAGGTCAGAGGCTAGGAATGCTACAGTGAATGACACACCTCCTGACTCCCCAAAGTCTGTCGACCACCTATAAGGCACTTGCCCTGGATGGGCGCAACTCTAACAACACTTAAGAACCTTGACAACATCCAGGATAAAGCAGTCCATTTGGTTGTTTCTTGGAAATATAATTACAGTTCCTTCGCTGACACTGGGTTAAAATCCTGGAACTCCGTCTCTTACAGCACTGTGTACTGTCTCACACCTCAAAAAAACTGCAGCAGATCAAGAAGACAGCTCATTTCTACCTTCTCTAGGTGCAATTAGAGATGGCTAACACAGACTGGCTCGGTGACACCATGGAGAGAGACAGTATGTCAGGTGATCTCAGACACACCATAATTGTGACCATCTTCAAGAAAGGTTCGACTGTGGAAATTATAGAGGGATTTCCTTTCTGACTGCCACAGGAAAAGTCATTGTGAGAATCTTCCTCAACCAGCTCCTGAAAGATGAAAAGGCTGAAAAGATGCTTCCCCCTTCAAGAAACACATTAGACATGATTTTAAGGGCATGACAAATCTGAGAAAAGTGCAGGGAACTTTGTACAATCTTTGTACAAGGCTGCCTTCAATCTCACAAAGGCCTTCGACTTTCAACTGAGGGAGATAGCGGAATATCATTAAGTGCGCCTGGCTGCCTGCAGAAATTCAGCAGCGTTGCCTGCCTGCTTCATGATAACATGCAAGCCATGGTTCACCACAGACCCAGAATGAGTGCAAACTGGGCTCCAACAGGACTGCATCATCATACCAATACTCTTATCCATCTTCCTCACTGCAATGCCCCATCTCCATGAAGCTACCCTGTCAGAATTGAACTGAATTCCATGACAAGACGAAATCTGGTCAACCTCTCATTTCCAAGGCCAGATCCAAGTCCACTCCAACTTCTGTCATTGAGATGCATTATGCATACGATGCCTGGGTGTGCACACCCTCAGAGGCCGAGCTGCAAACCATCAATGACACATTCCTCAGAACATACGAGAGAGTGGGCATCTCTACTAAACATCTGGAAAACAAAGATTCTCAAACATCCCATTCCTACCACATAACACTGCCCCTACCCCCAATCATCAGAACCCACCGCGAGTCCCTGCACAACATGGATAATTTCCCATACCTCAGGAGCCTCCGCTTTGTGCAAGCAAACAGTGACAATGAAATCCAACATGCCAGTGCAGCCTTCGGAACAGAGTGCTTGAAATCAGACACCTCAAACTCAGCACTAAGCTCAAGTTTAGAGCAGCCGTGGTCCGCATCCTCCTGTATGTATCAGAAACATGGTCCATGTACAGCATACACCTCAAATCCCTGGACAGTAATCACCAGAGCTGCCTTTGCAAACTCCTGTAAATCCACTGGCAGGGTGGCTCTCCCAGACCAAGATCCTCAGTATTGAGGCGCTGGTCACATATTACCAACTGTGATGGGTCGGCCACATTGTCCGAATGGCTGACACAAGACTCCATAAGAAGTGTCCTACTCTGAGTTCCATAATGGTAAACGATCACTAGGAGGGCAGAGGAATCTCCACAAGGACACCCTAAAAGCCTCCCTAAACAAATGCAACATCCTTGCCATCAGGCAGAAATTGCTTGCCTTAGAATGCAGAAACTTAAAAAACATCCACTTCCAGCATTACTGGGTGGAGCACGTGGAGACCAAGCTCAAACAGCAGAAAGAGTACACAGAATCCAGAGCATCCTGCCCACTCTCTACACCTTCCCTACCTGTGGCACAGTTTGTG
>JAHRHZ010000035.1:2383215-2403146 GCA_024137785.1 Ginglymostoma cirratum | reverse complement strand
TGTAGAACAGACAATCAATGAGGAGATAATGCGGACATGTAAAAAAAGACATTTTCTGATGAAGGGTCTAGGCCCGAAACGTCAAGTTTTCCTGCTCCTATGATGCTGCTTGACCTGCTGTGTTCATCCAGCCCCATGCTTGTTAGCACAGTTTGTGGTTCCAGGACTGGATTATGCAGCCACCGCAGAATCCATCCCAGCTAGGAGTAGAAGCAAGATATCCTCAACCTTACTGCTAAAGAAGAGGAAAGAGAAAATAAATGTGTAATAGACACTGCCCCAGCGAGCAACACCCACATCCCATGTACGACTGAAAACAAAAACTCCTAAAAATAAGGCAAGCAACACATTTACTGATCTCCTTTTAAAAACAGCTTTTCAGTCTGAAAGCACTTTTCAGAAGTACGATTACAAAAGAAGCTCATTGGTTAGAATGCAGCAGTGAATATGCACACAGGTACTTCCCACAAACCTCAGTGTCATGTTACCAGATTGTCTACCATGTTGATGCTGATGAAGGATTAATATTGCTAGGACACAGGGGAACCTCCCTGCTCTTCAAAACCTGTGACCTTGGATCTTCTACTTGTTCCTAGAGGAGGAGAGAGGCCTTGGTTTGACATTTCACCTGAAAGTCTGCATCTTTAAAACTAATAATTCAACCTTAATAGGGGATTAAAAAGATTTATTTCCCTTACTGTAATCATAAACCCAATCAGCTAAGTATTTCACAGTAATGTGCACTATTAACACCACCCATGTTCATATTTGTTTAATTATTTTAGTTTTAGGATAGAGCAAGTTCAACTGGAAAAATAATAGCAATTAAAAATGATGAAGACTTAACGGATCCTAACAGGATTAGGGATACTTGCAGGAACGCTGAGAGGATAAAGGAACATCATATTTTATTCAGATTCTAACCAGGGGAAAGATCACTAGAAAAGTAAAGTCCCACGAGATCTTGAAGATAACCCTCTCTTCCTTTTGCAAGCAATTTCAAAGCCAGGATCTGGCTTTAATCCAAGCAAAGAAGAAATTCAGAAAGTGGCGCAGATATTTCAGGACAGAATGGGATGTCTCAGCTTCAATGTCAGAGACAGTTCACCAGCAAATCCAATCTCATCCAGTGCAGATAATGGCCTGTAGTTTAATATAAAACAGAACTGATCTTTCCTCAGATTCCCAAACAGCAGTTAAGCCCAGCCCTCCCTTCCCAGGCCTGTGGCAGACTACACCAGCCTACTCCCCATCATCCAGAGCCTGGGCAGTACAGCTCCAAACATGGCTTTGTCTTCTCACCATCAGGACTCCTACAGGGGCCCACACCCTCAAGAACATGACCCATCCCTGTGCCCCACATCATCTTTAGGCCTGCCTCTTGGTCCCACAGGCTCAAACCCAACCCCAGGCAGCCAGGCCTGATCCTGGGTCCCTTTCATCAGATCTAATCTCTCAACACTCCACCCCCACCCCCACCCCCCCAAAACCCCAACCTCACTGCTGATTGATCTGCTGACTGTAATGAGGGGTGTCTGAAGATGGATATTTTCAGATCACTCGCTACTTCCTGGAGAGGCACAATGGGAAAAGGCCCTAAAGCCAGTGTACACAGAGTAACTGGAAACTACAGGGCCGGTCAGGCTGTGTGCCTGACAAGAACTCCGAGAGAGAGTGGGTCCTGCCTGGGCATCCTCCAGAGACACAGGAGATCAGAGAGGCAGCAACTTCAGTAGCAGTAGCAGCGACAGTAGGAAGAGCGAGCGATGAGGGGTGGCCCTGGTATCTGTGGTGTCGTCGAGAATAGGCAGCTGAGGTCTCCCTGACAGCAAGATAAGTGGAGGGCAAGGATCGTTGAATTTATAACTTTACTCCGTTTTTCCCTGGTTTATTTTGAGAAGTTACTTCAATGTTAATTATTACCTTTGTTTATTTTCCTACTTGTTCTATGAAGGTAATGCTTAACCTCAGAAAGCTTTGTTTCTTTTACTACTTTGTACATAGGTATCTTTGTACTTAATGTGGCATCATGTGAGGTGACATTATACATTTTTCACTGTACTCCTGTACTTGAATACATGTGACAATGAAAATCTAAATCTAAAGATCTACACTGTGAACATTGAGGATATCGAAACTGGGCTGAGGGGGCTTCAAACTGGACCCTGATGCATGTTTAATGCAAATACACTTGCTGTAATGTTCATTGTGAAATGATTTGACCTCGGGCTGTGTACGTAACAAATATTAAGGTTATTGCAGAAGGATCGGGGATCTTAAGAGTGAAAGTTAGTGTTTGGGGTCAAGCTGAATTTTATTACAACTCCTGTAGGTTGAAGTATTTCATAAAGTGCTTCTACAAAGTTCCTGTATAAATCATATTTTGGGAAAAAAACACTGACAATGAACAAGGAAGAATGACAATGTGCACCACTGCTCAGATCTTCACAGCAAGCAGCACATTACTCAAACTACTGACTAAATATAGGAAGTTAATTGGAGAATAAGGCAGATATTGTCTCCACCTTATTGATCTGGTCACGTACAATCAAACTGGCAGCAAACAGTTGTACAACAGTCTCTCTGAGCTCAGAATATCACTCACACACCACATCAGCAGACAGCAGTCTACACTCAAAGAAGCATTGACCAGTGTGCCCAGAATTTTTAAAAGTCTGAGAGGAGCCAATAAGCTAATTAAATGTAAATGTGGTGGATTGGACCAAACAGTCAGAAATCTTTATGCTTTCGTGGGATGGGGGGGGTCTCACTGGAATTTGTTGGCCACCCCTAACTGCTCTTGAAGTGAGTGGCTTGCTAGGGCCACTTCAGAGTTAACCATATTGCTGTGGGTTTGGAGTCACATGTAGCAATCCAGACAACAGGTGGCACTAGCCCAGTGACATCAGCACTGCCTCCCCATCTCTCCCTCCAATGCTGTACCTTTTGTTTATTAGATAGTAAGAGTTCCTCAATAAAGTCAAAATAAAGTTGAAATGGATGCACTGAGGGACACGTAACCTTATGAAACACGAGGAGGCTACTGAGTGGAAGAGATATAAATAGGCAAATTGCCTAAAATCAGTGCACCAGACTATTTTCAGCCATAGTGGTTAATTTTATGATGAACAGAACCACAAGGACATTTGTTGTTTAGGAGATCCTGAGAACCAGCAATAGTATGTCCTCATTTGTTGAGTTTACAGCAATTAACCTACCACTGAGTCTGTAGAGAAGATGCTCCTTTGTCACATGTAGCATTGCTTGTCTCTCTCTGTGGTTGTACATAAGGGGTTGTGCTGAGTCCTAAACCTGTTTGACAAGGACCACATTTATCATGGTAATTCAAAGCTTGCAATGTAACAGATGGGGCTTGTCACAAGAAACAAACTTGTTGTCATTTCTCATATTTCTCTTTCCTTGATCCAAAGGAAGTCTGTTGGTAGATCTTGTTCAGGAAGGTTGTTGCAAATGGGGCATCGGAATGGATGGTGGGCAGTCAATGGGTTGAACAGCTCATCATGAAGTGGGTAAGGAAGCTGCAGAACAATGGTTTCAGCCAGCTGGAGGGCTTTGTCAGTCATCAGATATGTGAGACAGTGATGTTTGCAGCATAGGAGACAAGTGGAGGAGATTGAGCTGACAGTTCCAGTTATGGTGCATGTGGTTACACTCGGAGTTTTAACAGGTACTTGTACAATTCTTGGTGGCAGAGTCCAAAAGGGAATGATAGATGAATACATATGAAAAGGCCATGAACAAACTGGGAAGGAAAAAAAAAATCAGCCTGAAACAATGAAAAAATTAATGTCTAATTTCTGGAAAAACCAGGAAACGCTGAAAATATTTCACTGACAGCATTCTCTCACAGAGGGTCACATCACTCACCTGTACTAAACAACAAGATGACCATGCTTTACAACCTGACTACAGCCCAAAGTATTGCATCCACACAAGTGCAGATAAGCAAGAATGTCTAACCCCTCCCAGTCTCCTGATAAGATAAACTGGACTCAGGAATGGCTTCTACCGGAGGTCACACATGGTATGATCTCTGGATTTGTGTGTGGAAGTCTGATAGGCTGTGAGAAGAAATTTAATACACAAGCTAGTACACCGTGGGGCGACACGGTGGCTCAGTGGTTAGCACTGCAGCCTCACAGCGCCAGGGACCTGGGTTCGATTCCAGTCTCTGTGTGGAGTTTGCACATTCTCCCAGTGTCTGCGTGGGTTTCTTCTGGGTGCTCCGGTTTCCTCCCACAGTCCAAAGATGTGCAGGCTAGGTGGATTGGCCATGCTAAATTGCCCATAGTGTTCAGGGGTGTGTGGGTTATAGGGGGATGGGTCTGGGTGGGATGCTCCAAGGGTCGGTGTGGACTTGTTGGGCCGAAGGGCCTGTTTCCACACTGTAGGGATTCTAAAAAAAAACTGAATGAAGCTGACATGAAGGAGTAGTCTGAGTAGTACTCAAGAATGTTGACAATGTCTCATGTTTTTTGGGGGCACCATCTAGTTACTTCAGGATATGGTTCCTCTAACTTTCCTTGTGCAGCTGTGTGCACACCAAAAAAACTTAAAGAGTCTGCCTACTCTCAGCCTGGACAGGAACCTTCAGGCAGCTGTGTGCCACACAGTTTAGAGCAGTGCTTCGCAAACTTACCCCCACTGCCATAACATTTAACCTTAGAAATTGTTGTGACCCCTTGGGTTGGAAATGGGAAATGCAGAGGAAGGAGTGGGACAGAGGAGATTGAAAAGAGCAAGGGGCAGGGGAAAGAAGAGCAGGGGCAGAGAGACATTTTGCTCGTTCTTCCGGGCTCCACCCACAGTCCAAAGATGTGCAGGCTAGGTGAATTGGCCATGCTAAATTGTCCCATAGTGTTCAGGGATGTGTAGAATAGGTGGGTTTGGGGAATGGGTCTGGGTGGGATGCTCTGAGGGTTGGTGTGGACTTGTTGGGCCAAAGGGCCTGTTTCCACACTGTAGGGATTCTGTTGAATCTATTGGAAAGAGCAAGGGACAGGGCAGAGAAGAGCAGGGGCAGCGAGACAGAACTCCCCCACTGCCACACAGCCTCGGAGCTCACAGCACTACAGCTTGTGATGCCACTAGAGATCCTGAAACCTTCTTTGGGAAACTCTGATTTAGACGATAAGGACGACAGAAAGGACTGCACCATATGGTCACAGAGATCATATCAATGAGAATGTATACTGTATCATTTGGCTTATACTGGATCATTAGTGAATTTGAGTTTTAAGGCGCTGCCTTGTGTTTCTTTAAAAAAGCAAATAGTTATGTTACATTAGTTAACATTAAAATGTGTATAAATACACTGCTGTGCAAAAGGAATAGAAATTAAATTTGAGATAGAAGTCTAATTTGAAATTCCAAAATTCTGGCTGGGCTCCCTTGACTTGACACTGAAACTGGGCTAATTGCGGTTTGGGAGAAAAAAAAATCACTTATTTGGAATTATCCAGGAGAACTGGACAGACAATTTCTCAATATAAGGTCATAAGAAACTAGAAAAGGGGTAGGCCATTCAGCCCATCAAACCTGCTCTGCCATTCAGTAGGGTGGTTGCGAGTCCAATGCTGGCCCTAGCTCCACTTTCTTGCCCGTCTCCTTTGACCCACGACTTGTCTAACTCAGCCTTGAACAGATTAATGACCAGGCCCCCACTGCTCACAGTGGACAAGAATGCTAAAACCTAATGATCCTCATGGAAGCAGCCCCTCTTCATCTCCATCTTAAATAGAAAACTTCCTTTCTTAAAATAAACTGTGTCCTAATTCTCAAATACAAGTGTAAACATCCTCTCAGCATATGCTGTCAAGCCCCTCAGAAACTTATTTGTTTCAATAAATGCATTAGAATACAATGGTCCCAAAAGAGTTAATTTTCAACTCTACATTAAGCTACACCCAATCCAATGATGTCACACTAACTTGGGCAGGGTTCAGGCACAACAGGTAGGGATGTGGGCAGTGAGAGTCCTAGATTATTCATCTTGGCATAGCCTTATCAGCAACATCTAGTGAGTGAATGTAACTGGCGAAGGACTGCGACTATGCAATAAACTGCATCTTGTTAAAACAAGAGTCTCTCCCTGTTTACAGTCAGTCGTGGTTGATCATCTACCACTAAACTGACAAGGTCCTTAGGCCCAGTCAAGGGGGCTGGGGGCAGCATCTTGTTTCCCATAAAATACCACTTGGTGATCAGCAGTGGGCATGCGTGCTTAATATCACACATTATAACGGTGAGAAAAAGTCGGACACCTCCATTTTGCCTGAAGACAAATAAAAAAACCCACATCTTGACTGCTAAAATGCAGGAAAACCAACACGTTTTAGGATAGTTATACAGCGTTACTAGTTAACAGAATTTAAAGCCTTAAAAGAAAGAACACAGCTTTGCCATATTGTACAGTTTAAAAGTTTCAAGACAAGGAAAATAAAACAGCATTTTTATTTTCAGAAGTAAAAGTCTTCAAGGGAAAGAGGTTACAACAGCATTGAGATACAACAGAATTTAACAACTTTAAAGAATGAATAAATAACCACATTAAGATGACATCACAAGAGAAATAGTGCTACCTGTATGCCTCAATACCAGTCGTGGGCCAAGTACAACATGGGATTGCACATTTTAGAGAAAACAGTTGAAGAGACAGAATAGCTTCAAATTTCAATATTAAATCATAAGTAGATCAAGGGAATGCATTATTGTATTCAATCGGATCTACCACTGATGCTGTGAATCATTAAAACATGCAAGACAAATACTTCTGCAGATCCACAAACTTTTGACAATTACTTTAATCCAAGAACATAAAACTCTTGAAAGAACAAGATTTAACCAAAAAGTTCAGCATCCAGGAGGAATCTGTAGATAATAAATATATTAATGATCTCTACGTGTTGGTGGAAGATTGGGATTACAAAACTCTGAAATCGGAGATCAATAATTTCAACAGCTGTTCTATCTCTTAGGAATAATCCGTGTCAGAATTGATTCAGTCCGAGAGAAGATTTGACTTCAGCAATTCCAGATTGTTGTGAAAACAGAAACCAAAAAGAATCACAGCCAAATCCGGACAGAACAATAGGATCATCATAAGAGATGAACAGAACCTATCCACTTAACGAGGTATATATACACTCTAAAGAGACAATTACGTGGCAAGTGAACCCAAATAGTAGGCCTAATAGCAGATTCTTAGGTTCAGTGTTAGTGCTATGGAATATAAAAGCCCCACAATCACAAGCAGCGTCCAGCTGTTACAAAAAAAAGGCATATTTGTAAAACTATAGATCGTTTCCAGAGGCTGTGTCGAAGAAAGACACAGTTTCAAAGCAGCAAAAAGTCTAATGACTACTCGGTCAAAAATTTTAATGTGGTAGAACAACTGGCATTAGAAAAGACACCCAAAACATTCCCAGGAAAACCGGTGATCCAACCAACTTGGAGTTTTACAGAAGCTGCACGTTAATGGTCATCTCATTAATTTTAAAACTTGAATGGGGTGAGTGCTGAATATCATTGTTGAAGAGACAAAAGTCATAGCCTATAGACGAAACTACATTATCCAAATGCCATAACTCTCAAGATTGAAAGATACGCTATAAACAAATCTTCAAAGAGGATAAGGAAGTTGAGAATGTGCGCATGATTTACAGTCAACACTTCTCACTTTCAAGTCCACATGTCTTGAACTCAACGTGGAATGCAGGAGGACATGCCAGGAGCAGTGCCAGACATACCTGAAAATGAGGCATCAACCTGGTGAAACAACCAAATGGGACTACTTGGATGCCAAATAGCATAAGCAGCAAGTGATAGATGGAGCTAAGCAATCCCACAACCAACGGCTCAGATCTAAACTCTGCAGTCCTGCCACATCCAGTCGTGATATGCAGGACTGTAGGTAGTTTTCAATTAGTTCTAAAAGGTGATGAACAGGTCAAGAGAAACCAAATGATACCATGCCTAGTGAAACCCAAACTGGGCGTCGCTGAGCAGGTGCTGCTTGATAGCACTGTTGATGACACCTTCCGTCACTTTACTGATAATCGAGAGGAGACTGATGGGGTGGTAACTGGCCGGGTTGGATTTGTCCTGCTTTTTATGTACAGGACGGACATAGGCTATTTTCCACATTTTGGGTCGATGCCAGTGTTGTAACTGTACTGGAACAATTTGGATAAGGGAGCAACAAGTTCTGGAGCACAAGTCTTCGGTACTATTGCTGGAATGTTGTCAGGCCATGTAGCCTTTCCAGGATCCATTGTCTCCAACAGTTTCTTGATATCACATGGAGTAAATCGAACTGGCTGAAAACTGGCATCTGTAATGCTGGGGTCTACTGGAGAAAGCTGAGATGGATTGTCCACTCGGCACTTCTGGCTGAAGATTGCTGCGAATGCTTCAGCCTTATCTTTTGCACTGATGTGCTGAGCTCTTCTATCGCTGAAGATGGGGAATATTTGTGGAGCCTCCTCCTCCAGCGAGTTGTCTAACTGTCCATCACCATTCACGATTGGGTATGGCGGGACTGCAGAGCTTAGATCTGATCCATTAGTTGTGGGATCACTTAGCTCTGTCTATCATTTGCTGCTTTCGCTGTTTGGCATGCAATTAGTCCTGTTTGGTGGTTTCACCAGGTTGACACCTTATCTTCAGGTATACCTGGTGCTGCTCGTGGCATGCTCTCCTGCACTCCCCATTGAACCAGGGTTGATTCCCTGGCTTGATGGTAATGCTTGAGTGGGGTTATGCCGGGCCATGAGGTTACAGATTGTGCTGGAGTACAATTCTGCTGCTGTTGATGGCCCACGGTTGCTAAAGGATGCCCAGTTGAGCTGCTAGATCTGTTCGAAGTCTATCACTGCATGAAATGGGAACAGTGTCACACAACACAATGGAAGTTATTCTCAATGTGAAGGTGGGACATTGTCTCCACAAGGACTGTGCTGTGGTCACTCTTACCGATACTGTCATGGACAGATGCATCTGCAGCCGGTAGACTGATTAGGGTGAGGTCAGGTATGGTTTTCCTCTCATTGGTTCCCTCCCCACCCGCTGCAGACTCAGTCGAACGGGCTATGTCACAGAGCCATACAACAAGGAAACAGACCCTTCGGTCCTTGGAGACAATGAAGACTGCAGATGCTGGAAGCCAGCGTCTGTAGGTGTGAGGCTGGAAAAGCAGAGCAGGTCAGACAGCATCCAAGGAGCAGGAAAGTCAATGTTTCAGCCTGAAACATTAACTTTCCTGCTCCTCAGATACCGTCTAACTTACTGTGCTTTTCCAGCCTCACACTTACAGACCCTTCAGTCCAACCAGGCCATGCCCAACATAATCCCAAACTAAACTAATCCCACATGTCCTGCTCCTGGCCTGTAGCCACCCAAACCTTTCCCACTCATGTACCTATCCAAGTAAACGCTGTAATTTAAAAGTTGTAATTGTGACCACATCCACCACTTCCTCAGGAAGTTCATTTCACACATGAACGCCATGTGTAAAAACTTTGCCTGTCTTTTTATAAATGTCTCTCCTCTCATCTTAAAAATGTGCCCCCTTGTCCTGAAAGCCCCTGTCCTAGGAAGAAGACAACTACCATTAACTCTCTGTACCCTTCGTTATTTTATAAACTTCAATAAGGCTGTCTCTCAACCTCCGATGCTCCAAAGAAAAAAGTCCCAGCCCATCCAGTCTTTCTTTATAACTCAAACCTTTCATACCCTGCAACATCCTGCAAAATCTCTTCTGAACCCTCTCCAGCTTGGTAATATCCTTCAACTGGGTGACCAAAACTGGATACAGTATTCAAAAAGAGGCCTCACCAATGTCCTGCACAACTTCAACATGACTTCCCGACTTCGATACTCAAAGGACTGAGCAATAAAGGCAAGCGTGCCAAATGCCTTTTTAACTACTCTGCCTATATGTGATGCAAACTTCAAAGAATTATGTATCAGAACCCGTAGGTCCCTCATTTCTACAACACTACCCAAGGCCCTACCATTAACTGTCTAAGCCCTGCCCTTGTTTGTTGTACCAAAATGCAATACCCCTCAGTTATCCAAGTTGAACTCTGGCTGCCATTTTTCATTCCATTGACCGATTAGGTCAAGATCCCTTTGTAATCTTAGAAAAACTATGCCCTTTAGTATCCGACCAGCTCAATTAGTAGCACTGCTGCTCAGACACTCGTGGTAGCAGATAGTGAAAATCCCCCACCCAGAGTACATTTTGTGCCCTTGCCACCCTCAGTGCTTTCTCCAAGTGTTGTTCATCAATTCATCAGCTGAGACAGGACAGTGGTAATCAGTAGGAGGTTTCCTTGCCTATGTTTAAACTGATGCCATGAGACTTTACGGGGTCCACAGTCAATGCTGAGGAATCATAGAATCCCTACAGTGTGGAAACAGGCCCTGCGACCCAACAAGTCCACACCGAACCTCAGACCATCCCACCCCCAACAACCCACCTAACCCACACACCCCTGAACACTACGGGCAATTTAGCATGGCCAATCCACCTAACCTGCACATCTTTGGACTGTGGGAGGAAACCGGAGCTCCCGGAGGAAACCCACGCAGACACGGGGAGAATGTGCAAACTCCACACAGACAGACGCCCGAGGCTGGAATCGAACCCGGGACCCCGGCGCTGTGAGGCAGCAGTGCTAACCACTGAGCCACCGTGCCGCCCCTCTGTCAGTCCTCTGTCAGTCCCCCCACCTCAGGTTCTCCATCCATCTTCCCTTCCATCATTTAATCACTCATTCCATCCAGATCATCAGACTTTCCCTTTCGTTTCTCCTCCACCATCACCTGGTTACAAACTTCTTTCCTCCCACAGTCCAAAGATATGCAGGTTAGGTGGATTGGCCATGTTAAATTGCCCGTAGTGTTTTCTGACTGGCTGTAAAATGCTAAGCTTTGGTTAAATTTTAAACTCAGCAGGTTGGCTCTGATTGGTTTGAGAGACCAACTCCAGCTATAGGAGCTTTGCCAACACAGGCTGGCTGGGTATAATCCATACGTTTCTTGTCATGACACTCAAAGGGAAATGCTGTTTCATATAATCTGCCAGTCTGTGATGTCAGATCTACATACATGGCATCACACCATCACTGAGCTTCACATACCACATTAGCGATTTGAGAGACAGGCGAAAAGTCTTTTTGGATTCACAACATTTTGTTAGTGGGGTCTTTGGCTTGTTCTCGTTCAGACATTTCGTCACCATGCTGGGTGACATCATCAGTGGAGCCTCCGACAAAGCGATGTTATTCCATTCCACTTGGAATTTATACTCTCCGGTCCATTATGGTGAGTAATGTCATTTCCGGTTTTGATCTGTGTGGGTTTGTATATGGGGTCCAATTCTACATGTTTGTTGATGGAATAACAGGTGGAGAACTATGCCTCTAGGAATTCCTGTGCGTGTCTATGTTTAGATTGGGTTAATGTCCCAGTTAAACTGATGGCCTTCATTGTGTGAGTGACATCAACACCAACTAGCAGCAAAACGGCACAGATCAAAACCAGAAATGACACTACTTACCATAACGGAGCAGATAGTACAAATTCCAAGTGGAGTAGAATAACATCGATTCATCGGAGGCTCCACTGACGATGTTACCTATCATAGTGATGAAACATCTGAACGAGAACAAGCCCAGCTCGGCGAGCAAGTCAACAATCTCACCCACAACCCCAGCTACAGATCTTTGCCAAAGCATTTTGTTAGTGGCAAACATCACTCATATTGCTCCTTCATACTAACAGTGACAAACAGCTAGGTTTACATGTTGTCCAAATTTTTATGATAAATTAGTCAGAGGTAGGCAGGAATTTTTCAGGCTGACAACTGACAGCTTTAAATCCATTCACAAGTCTGCTTAATTTGCAATGAGAAATAATGAGATTAGGGCAGCTGTGATCCCACAGAATGGTTTTGATCCGCCCTATTTCAATATTGCGCCTGTGAAAACCATTGGGCCCTACCTACAAAGGTCACTGATACATTTTAATGCCACTGACCATGAATAACTGAGATTCTGTACATTCTTCTGGCTGCGAACCTGAAAATGACCAATTTATCCTAACTTGGTTCCCTGTTAGCCAATCCAGTATCCACACCAATACATCACCCACAACGCCACCCACCCCTATTTGGTATAAGCATAGGGCACTGGGTTCAAAAGGCACCTTCATTTTATAGACAGTGCAGTGCATCCACACGCTCCCTCATTCTATAGGAGCAGGGCAGTGCACCTATAGACTCCCTCATTCTATAGACAATTGCCAGTCTTTCACATTGCTGTGAAGCACTGAGGAACTCTACTGTGTGAGTGCAAGCTGTTGGCACTCCCCAGGTTACCATGGTGACCAATGAGGCCTTTCCGAACATCCCAGAATGCTAGTTCAGCTGATCATCCCTTTATTTGCTGGTCAACATTCCAGTGCCAACTCTTGTTCCCATCAGTCAGCTGGGAAACAGGTTCACTGAAAATGGAGCAAAGCCTTGTTAGAAAGGGACAACATTTTAATGATTTCTTCACTGAACCCTCCAACAACAGTTCCCAGCTTAAGTCAAAGTGGAGCGACTGGACTGGACAAGATTTCTTTCAGTAACAATTTAAATTTATACAACAAAGACCTCCTCAGGAACATGACTGAAGTGCTCCTGAGTCACTCTCAGCGTTGGACAAATAACAGCTTGCTCAGAGAGCACCTAACAGAGATGGAGAGGTTGGAGGTAATTTGAGAGTTTAGAATTCAAAGGGAAACCGGACAAGCAGCATAACCAGAAAGGGAGACAGTTCTATGCATGGTGTACAGGGACATGGTATCAATGACAGACAAAGGGAATTGAGGAGATTACGTGACAGAAATGTAACGGCGAATAACACAGGTCAGTCAGCAGATGGCTGTGAATATGGAGGTGTCACTATCAGTAAATTGTAACTCCACCAACCTATTCCAATCCAGCCTGACAATCTCTCCCAACTTGACCTAATCACCCACTCACCCCGCCTGCCACTCACTCACCCATTCTCCCATTCAGCACCAACTCACCAATGCACCAAAGTAATTTGGAATTCAAACACAGCAAAGAACACAGCAGCTAGTGTGTAAAAGGGTGTGCGCGGGCAGGGGCTGTCATTAGCCTATCACGATGACCCTCACCCCTGCTGGACCCTGATTCTCCTACATCACGAGGCAGCAGTGTGACCAGATCAATGCTCTGCATTCCCACAGGAGCCAGAATTGGGAGACCTAGGCAGAAATGTCCAGCACTGTTGGGATACAAAGACAGACTGCAACATCAACCCAGCAGTGAGTGCTGCTTTGTGTATGTGCTGGCCTAATGTCCTTTTCATATACACAACACAAAACCAGGAAAGTTATGGTGCTACAGCCCACAGAGTCAAAGGACATGGAGTCGAAGAGTGTGACTAGAATACACAACAGTAGCAACTTCAGGTGCTGATCAGAGACTAGCACAATAGGCTAATAGTGTGATCAGTTTGCATTTCCTCAGCCCTCTTTATTTATAATGCACTGAGTGGGTCAATTCAGCATCAGACAACACCTTAAGAACAGGCCAAACGTAGTTAATGAGGAATACAGATGTGGAAAACCATAGATACATCTGATTAGAAATAACAATTAGCAATAGCTGTCACTATCACTGAGCCTGCAGTCTCAATCCTCACTTTTACACAGCTAACAGATGCAAACATTAATCTCCTTACAATACTTCAAACAGAACGTGCATGTTTATTGAGAGTTTTACTTTCTTGATGACTGAATAGTTGTTAGGCAGCTTAATATAAATACCAGCATGAAGTGCATGCACCTGTTTTGAGAGATTCAGGCAATGTTTTAACGCTGCTACATGGGCTTAGAGACAATCACTAGATTTTAACCTCCAGGCTGCCAGTTATTTCAATTGTACATTGATCTAGACTCACCCTATAAGTGACAGCCGCACTGATTTGAAGCGCCACATTTTTTTCACAATGTGATTAGTCAACGTCACCTGTGTATGTCCTCCGAGGGTGATCATAAAGCAGACTGCAGTCCCTGCACTCGCCCAGTCCTTACTGAATTGCAAACAGGAAGACTACCTTTTTACTGACAGTTTTTTCTTTGGAGGTAGATCAGGCACATCCATCTCAAATTCCCCTGAAAAGCAAAATATCCCAAAAAATTGAGCCAAAGGTTTAGCAAGCTTTTATGTTGCTCCTGAGCACTGGCTATGCAAGTGTGATTTTCCACAAACCGGAGGCTCCCATCATTCCAAAAACACGCCCCATCTTTTATCCATTCACAGGATGAGAGCATCCCTAATCCCTAGTTGCCTAGGAGATGGTAGTGAGCTGCCTTCTTGAATCTCTAAGGATCTCGCAAGGAATCAAAGGCTACGGGGAGAGTGCGGGTAAGTGGAGTTGAAATGCCCATCAGCCATGATTAAATGGCAGAGTGGACTTTATGGACCGAATGGCCTTACTTCCACTCCTATGTCTTATGGTCTTATGATCTATGGTCCATTTGAAACAGGTAAACCCACAATGCTGTGAAGGAGAGAATTCTAGAATTTTAACCCAGTGACACTGGAGGAACGGCGATATATTTCCAAGTCAGGATGGTGAGTGGCTTGGAGAGGAACTTGCAGGTGCTGGCGTTCCCATATATCTGCTGCCCTTGCCCGTCTAGATGGAATTGGTGGTGGGTTTGGAAAGTGCTGTCTAAGGAGCCTCGGTAAATCTCTGCAATGCATCTTGTAGAAAGTACAGAGATAAAAGGTACTGCAGATGCTGGAGAATCCGAGATAACAAGCATGGGGCTGGATGAAGGGTCTAGGCCCGAAACGTCAAGTTTTCCTGTTCCTATGATGCTGCTTGACCTGCTGTGTTCATCCAGCCCCATGCTTGTTATCTCTTGTAGAAAGTACAGACTGCTACCAATCAAGCTTCATCCTGGATGGTGTCAAGCTTCTTGAGTGCTGCACCCATCCAAGTGGGGGAGTATTCCATCACATTCCTGACTTGCACCTTTTAGATGGTGGACATGGTTTGGGCAGTCAGGAGGTGAGTTACTTGCTGCAGGATTCCTAACCTCCAACTTTTAGCCATTGCATTTGTGTGACTAGTCCAGGTCTGTTTCTGGTCAGGATGTTGTTGGTGGGGGATTCATGGATGGTAATGCCATGGAGTGTTAAGGGAGGATTGTCAAATTCTCTCTTGTTGGACATCGTCAATGTCTGCCACTTGTACAGCGTGAATGTTACTTGCCGCTTGTCAGCCCAAATCTATATTTTGTTCAGGTCAGAGTCCTGCAGCACAGACACAGGACCTTCGGCCCAAATTGGTCCATGCCAACCAAAATGTCCATCCACACTAATCCCATTTCCCTGTACTTGGCCCATATTCTTCTGAACCTTTCACATCCACATATAAGTCCAAATGCCTTTTAAATGCTGTTAATGTACCCGCCTCAACCACTTCCATTGGCAGCTCATTCCATATGCTCACACCTTCTGTGTAAAAATGTTGCCCCTCACATTCCCATGTATTCTTTCCCCTCTTACCTTAAACTGATGCCCTCTAGTCCTCGATTCCCCAACCCTGGAAAAAAGGCTGAGTGCATTCCTCTATTCATGCCTCATGATCTTAAGTAAAAACCAAAAGAACTGCAGACGCTGTAAATCAGAACGTTCTGAGGAAGGGTCACCAGACCCAAAACGTTAACTCTGGTTTTTCCTTCACAGATGCTGCCAGACCTGCTGAGCTTTTCCAGCAAATTTGTTTTTGTTCCTCTCATGATTTTATACACCTCTATAAAGATTCCCCCCCCCTCAGTCTCCTACGCTCTAAAGAAAAATGTCCTAGCTTGTCCAACCTCTCCCTATAACTCAGTCTCTTGAGTCCTGGCAACATCCTTGTAAATTTCTTCTGTACTCTTTCCAGTTTAATAACATCCTTCCTATAGCAAGGTGACCAAAACTGAACACAACACTCCAAGTGCGGCCTCACCAACGTCCTGTACAACTGCAACATAACTTCCCAACTTCTACACTCAGTGCCCTGATTGATGAAGGCCCATGTGCCAAAAGCCTTCTTCACTGCCCTGTCTACCTGGGACTCCACTTCCAAAGAAGCCGTGCACCTGAACTCCAAGGTCCCTCTGTTCCACTTCATTCCTTAAGGCCCTACCATTCACTATGAAACTCCTACCTTGATTTGACTTTCCAAAATGCAATACCTCATACTTATCCTTACTAAACTCCGTTTGCAATTTCTTAGCCGACTTCCCCAGCTGATCAAGATCCTGCTGCAATTTCCAATTACCTTCCTCACTGTCCATGATACCACTATTTTAGTGTCATCGGCAAACTTACCAATCATGCCTTGTACATTCTCATCCAAATCATTGATATAGATAACTAACAGCAACGGGCCCAGCACCGACACCGCTACTCACAAGCCTCCAGTCCGACAAGCATCCTTCCATTATTCTCCGCTTCCTACCATCAAGCCAATTATGTATCCAATTTGCCAACTCTCCCCGAACAATCATTGGCAAACATCCCTACTTCTGACCTTACAACGGAGGGAAGGTCATTGATGGAGCAGCTAAAGATGGTTGGATCTAGGTCACTATCCTGAGGAACCCCTGCAGAAATGTCCTGGAGCTGAGATGAATGATCTCCAACATCCCTCACCATCTTCCTTTATGCCAGGTATGAATGTTACCAGTGGAGAGTTTTGCCAGGGCTCCTTGATGCCACACGCTGTTGAAAGTAGCCTAATGTCAAGGGTTGTCACCCACCCCTCACCTCTGGAATTCAGCTCTTTTGTCTATCTTTCAGCTAAGGCTGTAATGCGGTGAGGACCTGAGTGACCCTGCCAGAAATGAAATTCAGCAGTGAATAGGCCACTGCTGTACAACTGCTGTTTGATAGCACTGCCAATAATTCGTTCGAACACTTTGCTGATGAGTTGATTGATTGGCCAGTAATTGGCTGGGTTAGACTACATCTACCCTTTGCGGAAAGGACATACTGGGGCAAATTTTCCACATGGTCGGGTAGATGCCAATGTTATAGTTGTGCTGGAACAGCTTGGCTAGACATAGAGCAGGTTCTGGAGCACAGTTCTATTGCCAGAATGTTGAGAGGGCCCATTGTCTTTGCAGTATCCAGTGTCTCCAACCATTTATTGATATCACAATCAAATTGGCTGAAAACTGCTACCTACGATGCTGGGGTCTACTGGAGGCTGTCAGGATGCATCATCCACTCGGTACTTCTGGCTGAAGACAGCTGCAAATGCCCACTTACTGGTGATGGGAATGTTTGTGGAGCCTCCTCCTCCAGTGAGTTATTTAACTGATCATTCACACCACCATTCACGACTTGATGTGGCAGGAATGCAGAGCTTAGATCTGATTTCTGAAGAAGGGTCTAGGCCCGAAATGTCAGCTTTCCCGCTCCTCTGATGCTGCTTGGGGTGCTGTGTTCATCCAGCTCTACACCTTGTTATCTTAGATCTGTCGGTTACCTTAGCTCCATCACTCGCTACTTATGCTCTTTGGTACGCAAGTAATCCTGTAGCTTCACTAGGTGAACACCTCATTTTTAGCAAAGCCTGGTGCTGACCCTAACATCCTCCCGCACTCTTCATTGGACCTACCACTCAATTTATCAATGCGTTTCAGGATTTCAGTGCCAGTGCAATAGCCATGGGCTATTCAAAAAAAAAGTCTAAACCCCTAAGTGAAGTGTTAGTCATTTACAGAAGATTAAGTCATGATTTAAGATGCCCAGCTGTGTCCTAGACTGACAGATTCAGAATTAGCCACTATCTTTATTTTGTAGTGAGGATCAGTCCCAACATTTTATAAATCAGATCTCGGTAAATTTACCATAGATTTCGGCCCAGAGTTTTGCTGCCTTTTCCACTCTTTACCACTAACACTACTGCAGGAACTTACATGCAAAAGTGCACGTTTCTCATCATCATAAATGTCAAAACTTTCAACTAAACCTTATGGAATTTGCAATAAGATGTAATATTTACAAAATACATTCCATGACATGGGCCCAACTGTGAAAATGATTCAAACTGGAAATTATAGAAAATGCAAAAGATGCAAGTTTTCCTTCTTACCCCATGTTGTACCCTGAGGTGCTTCAAGATATTTTCAATACTTATGATTCATGATGTACATTATGTGTGTGAAGCACACAGCCTGAGGGGTTTAACAGTTTCCTGCCACTCGATGTTCAATGGCAGAAAGATCCGAGGGAACGATCTTTCCCCATCACAGCCCTGTAACAGCTGCCCCAAACTTTACTGCATCCCTCCGAATGTAGTCCTGGACCTTGGAATGTGCCTGTCTGCTCTCAGTCAAAGGCACTTCCTTGACCTGGAAGGCCAACATGTTTCTTTCACTGAGTTGATGGTCCTGATGGTTTGCCTTGGTGCATCCCAGGGAACAGATCGTAGGGCAGAGATCTGGATCACGCAGCTTCTCGGGACGAACCCTGACCAATCAAAAAAACCCACTGCACCTCTCTCCAGACCATCTTCGCAACAACACTTTCCAGAAGGAGATGACAATAGTTATGTGCCCGACACAGCAATCCTCAGAGCAGGGGGTTGTTGGCGGGGGCACGGGGAGAACCGGACTCCTAGCATGCAGGAAGACTCTGACAGGAGTAGCCTTTCTCAGCAGCAGCCAAGCTATACTGTGGTACTTATTTGTAAATTCTAGAGATGAGCCATTCTGTCAAATGACTCTGAAAGTCCAGAACGACATTCCATTTTTCCCACATTGCCTCAAGGATGTTATTTGCCTAAGGACTCGTGGTTAAAGGTGTTGTTCTGTGAAACTGCTCCATGAGGGACAGGTAGTACAGTACGGTCCAATTACTTGGAGCATTCCATGACAATGTGACCAGATCAATCCTTCACAGGCAGAGGTAGAACCTCAGCAAATAGGGACACTGTTTGTGTACTGAACTCTAGACAAAGTTAGATGCAGCTGAGCATAAACGTGGCCATCAGGATGACTGTGATTTTGGGTATATTTCCCTCAGTTTATCCAGAGTTGTACATTATGTCACTACAAACATCACCCACCTTTGACCAGCAGAAATACGGCTCAGGTGATCACCACAACCCAACTGAAGAACAGCCAGCCCTGCACTACAGAGCAACACCGAGCGTGCCTCATACCTGCAATACAGATGGAGCATCTCTCCCACATTCTCAGTTTGTGTTGGACCCTGTCTACCCTCTGCTTAGTTTTTAGCAAATGCCCCGACCCCTCTGAACCATATCCCTTGGCACCTTCACAGTCAGTTCAGACAATAATCAGTCAGAACAGTTCCCAAAGAACATGACCCCCATCTTGCCTCAGTTTGAACTGGTCACAGTCTGTACACCAACAGCAACCCCCAAACAGAAGACCATCAGCATTGTAGCAAATTCTTAGCCAAAATGTAGAGCAAGAACCCTTTTTGGCAGCTCCCTGCTCAATCTCAGAAAATAGTAAGACATCTACCATTTTACAGGCATTGCTGATGTCACTTACTCTATCTCACAAATCAGTGCAGTTTATCCGGATTAACATTTGACACTGGCTATTGGAACCGAATACGGTAATCACTGATACACTGCCCAACAACATAAGCTTATTACTCAGCAACTCAGTCAAGCTACAGCGGTTCAGTATCAGGTTCTCATCACTGTGGTTACAGATGCCACCCTTTAATATAACAAACTCACTGCGGACTTCACTGACAATTTAAAACTCAGAGTTCACGTAACTCTGGCATCACCGAGTCCCGGCCCCCACCCACCCACCCCCTCTAGCCCCTGCACCCGGCCCCCACC
>JAHRHZ010000035.1:2333084-2378215 GCA_024137785.1 Ginglymostoma cirratum | reverse complement strand
GCACCCACCCCTCCAACCCCCTCCACCCAGCACCCACCCCTCCAACCTCAGTACCCAGCACCCACCCACCCCCACCCACTAACCCCTGCACCCAGTCCCTCTAACCCCTACCGCCGGCACCCTCAGACCCCTCCTTACCGAAGATGGTGACATTTTTCACCTGGCCCTGACGGAGTTCCTCCGAGTCCAAGAGCCGGTACCAGCCATTGGGATAGACCGGGGGCAGTTCGCCTCTCTTCCGCCTCCTCCTGACTTGGTTGGCCGCCTGGCTCTTGCTGGTGCCGGCCTCGGGGATGTAGCCGACCTGGTGCGGGGCTCGGAGGAGCTGCAGGGGAGTGAAGCACAGGCGCAGGGCGAGGAGCACGGCCAGCAGCAGAAAGAACAGCGGCAGAGCGGGCAGCAGCCCCGGGAGACGGGCTGACAACCAGCCGCTCCCCAGCTCCAGCGGCATGGCCAGCAGCGCCTGGGTCCCGGTCCCGGAGCCAGCAGCTCCTCCAGCCGCCAGCGCCCCGCCCCACCTCTCATCGCTACAGCAAAACGTCAGAGACTCACAGGTACCTGATCCACCCTGGGCACACCTTGTGGGGTGGGGGGGGCCATACCCCACCCAGGGTACACCTCATGGGGGGGGGTGTCAATACCCCACCCAGGGTACACCTAATGGGAGGGCAATACTCCACCCATGGTACACCTTGTAGTGGGGGGGCATACCCCACCCAGGGTACACCTCATGGGGGGGGGGACAAAACCCCACCCTGGGTACACCTTATGGCAGCCAATACCCTACCCAGGGCATAAATGAGGGAGCAAAATCTGTTTGCCATTAATTCCAGTTTTGCTTGGACAGCTTGATACCGAAACTTGCTGTCAAGGGCTGTCACTCTCACCTCATCTCAGGGGTTCGGCTCGATGGTCCGTGTTTAGTCTAAGGCTGTAATGGGGTCAAGAGCTGAGTGGCCCTGGTAGAACCCAAACTGGGCGTCACTGAGCAGGTTATTGCTGAGCAGGTGCTGCTTGACAGCGCTGTTACTGACACCTTCCATCACTTTGCTGATGATCGAGAGTAGACCGATGGGGCGGTGATTGGGCAGGTTCGATTTGTCCTGCTTTTTATGTTCAGGACAGACCTGGGAAATTTTCCACATTGTCGGATAAATGTCAGTATTGTAACTGTACTGGAACAGCTTGGCCAGGGGAGCAGCAAGTTCTGGAGCACAAGCCTTCAGTACTATTGCCGGAAAGTTGTAAGGGCCTATAACTTTTGCAGCATCCAGTGGCTCCAATTGTTTCTTGATATCATGTGGAGTGAATCGAATTGGCTGAAGACTCGTATCCGCAATGCTGGGGAACATTGGATGAGGCCAAAATGGATCATCTACTCAGCCCGACTGACAGAAGGTGGCTGAAGCTTGAGGTAGTATCAATCCATTCACCAATATCAGAGAAAGGGAACTGGGCTGAGTCGATCTGGAATATTGAAAGCTTTACATATCCTGCAAAAAGATATACATGACTAGTACCCGTAGAAGCACCCATAGCAATTTTTTTATTTGGAGGAAGTAAGTGGGATTGAAAGTTGTTCAGAGTGAGAATAAAGTGTATCCATTTACACTCTTTATTCCCGCTGGATCATGAAATCTTTTGTTAGTTAATCTCCACCCCCTCCATCCTACCATGGAGCTCCTGTGTGTTCTTCCCACCCACTCTTTGCTTTCCATACACTTAAAAACTTTGACATTTCTATTTCAATTCAGTTCTGATGAAAAGTCATTAATCAGAAACATTAACTCAGTTCCTTTCCACACGTACTACTTGACCTGTTGAGTCTTTCCAGTATTTTTGTTATTCCAGGTTTCCAGTATAGCAGTATTTTGTTTCTCTCTTCAGTACTATTGCTGGAATGTTGTCAGGGCCCATAGGTCTTGCAGTACCCAGCATCTCCAACCATTTCTTGACATGATGTGGTGAATCGAATTGGCTGAAGACCGTTATCTGTGATGCTGGGGTCCATTGCAAAAGGCCAAGATGGATCATCCACTCGGCAGTTCTGAATGAAGATTGTTGCAAATGGTTCAGCTTTTGTGATGTGCTGGGCTCCCTCATCGTTGAGGATGGGGATATTCGTGGAGTCTCCTCCTCCAGTGAGTTGTTTAATTATCTACCATCATTCACAACTGGATGTGGCAGGACTGCAGAGCTTGAATCAGATCTGTTGGCTGTGGGATCACTTAGCTCTGTCTATTACTTGCTGCTTCTGCTGTTTAATATGTAGGTAATCACGTGTTGTAGATTCAGTAGGTCATTTTTAGGTATACCCAGTGCTGTTGCTCCTGGAAAAGCTGGTGCTACCAGTCGGTCCTTGGCTAGGGTGGCATGATTTTTGGTGGGGTTGTGGTGGTGGGGGTGTTTGGGGAGGAGGGACACTGGCAAGAAACAACTGCCTTTTTTAAAAAAATTGGAACTAAAACTTATCATTAATCAAAGGGAAAGTCTAAGTCTCATCAATGTCAGGTATTGTCACACAATGCATCACATCCTGTCCACTGTCACACAATTATATTCAAGCTTTCCTTTTATTATTTTGCAGGATCTCTGGCTTGACCAGCATTTGTTGCCCATCATCAGTTGCCCCTTGAGAAGGTGGTGGTGAGCTGCCTTCTCCAGCCATTACAGTCCACGTAGTGCAGAGGCACCCATGGTGCTGTAGGAAGGAAGCTCCAGGATTTTGACCCAGTGACACTGAAAGAATTGCAATATATTTCCAAATCAGGATGGTGTAGGGCCTGGAGGGAAAGCTGCAGGCGTGATGTTCTCTGAAATGGAAGTCAAATCAATTTGCTGTGATTTTTTGAAGGTTGTGATTGGTTCGGTTTAAACGTTTAAATTTCACTGAGGGATCAAGCACAAGCAGTGAGTGTTGTTTTGACAGACGTGTGTGAGCAAAGATTCAGGCTCTTCATTTCCAACCCGGGCAATGATTTGTTTTGAAGGTTTACCATAAATGTTCTCGCCCTATGTCTTATCAATGACTGACTGGAGGTTAACCAGCAGAGTGTTGACGCCATTCATTGCTCAGGTGTAATCACGCAGCAGGGGCCTGAGATCTCAGTGTGGAAGGAACAATTCCCCACATTAACCTGCTCCCTAATCCCATTCCCCGAGTTCCTGCCTCTCTTTAGAAGCTACTCACACCTGACTACTGACTCTCAATGACGTCATTTCAAACCTGAGATGAAAGTATTGAGTGCTGAAGAAATGTAACAAGTTTGGCAGCACCTCTGGGGAGATATGACTCTTGTCCAGAGCACATCTGACTTGAGATATCAACTCTGTTTCTCTCTCTGCCAGACCTGATGAGTTTCTTCAGCATTTTCTCTTTGTAGATTTCCGGCATCTGCAGGGTTCTGCTTTTCAATCTCCTGGGATATGGTGATTGGGGAAGCAGGCATCAGGGTGAATATTTGTCTTGGGTGGCAAATATCTTTGCACTAGTCCTGACTATTGTTGTGTGCTCCTATGCCTCTCAATAAACCAGGATTGATCCCCTGGCTTGATGTTAGCAGTAGGATGACAGATACACTGGTCCATGAGGTTATGGTTCTGGTTGAATACAAGCCCCTCAAAGCCACACGCCATTCTGTCTTGGAACTATATCCACATTCCTTCACCATTGATGGATCAAGGGTCTAATGATGACCATGAATTCATCATTGATTGTTGGAAAAACCCATGTGGTTCTTTTACAGAAAGAAATCCACCATCTTTACCTGGTCTGGCCTACATGTGACTCCAGACCCACAGTAATGTGGTTGACTCTGAACTACCTTATGGGCAATAAATGCTGGCCAACAACACCCTCATCCTGTGAATGAAAACAAAATATTCTGGTGAATCTCCTCTGCACCCTCCCCAGAGCACTCACAATCTATCTAATGTGGAACTAGAACCGCACACTATACTCTAGATGTGGCCTGACCAACGTCTTGTACAACTCCATCATACCTTCCCAGCTCATTCACTGGATGAGGGCATCGCTGACCAGGCAGCATTTATTGCCCATCCTTAATTGCCCAGACGGCAGTTCAGAGTCAACCACATTGCTCTGGGTCCAGAGTCATGTGTAGGCCAGACCAGGTAAGGATGGCAGTTTCCTCTCCTAAAGGACATTAATGAACCAGATGGGTTTTCCAACAATTGACAATGGTCATCATTAGACTCTTAATTCCAGATATTTGCTGAATTCAAATTCCACCATCTGCCATGGCGGGATTCAAACCCAGGTCCCCAGAACATTATCTGGGCCCTTGGCTTAACAGTCCAGCAATAATACCGCTAGGCCATCGCCTCCTTATGTAATGAAAGATGAAGGGGTTTGCCTTATAAGGAAAGATTGGACAGTTTGGGCTTATATCTATTGAATGAGGCTAAAGGCTGTTAATTCCCCTGGCACTGATGGCCTGCATCCTAGGATCCTAAAAGTGGTAACTCCAGAGATAATGTATGCATTGGTTATAATTTTCCAAAAATTGTTGGATTCTGGAAAAGTATGAGAGGATTGGAGAATTGCTAGTGTGACACCTCTATTCAAAAAGGGAAGGAGGCACAAAGCAGGTAACTATAGGCCAATTAGCCTAACATATATTGTTGGAAAAGCATTGGAATCAATTATTAAGGGAGTACTAGCAACACATTTGGAAATCACAATCTAATTCAGCAGAGTTAGCATAGTACCATGAAAGGGAAATCATGTCTGACTAATATTGTAGAGTTTTTCGAGGAAGTCCCAAGCAAAGTGGTTTGAGGGGAATCAGTAGATGTGTAATATTTGGACTTTCAGAAGGCATTCGGTAAGATATCCGACAAATGGCTAAGTCATAAGAGCCCACAGTGTTGCAGGTGGTATACTGGCATGGATAAAGAATTGGCTAATGGGCAGAAACAGTGAATGAGGATAAGGGGTTCTTTTTCACGTTGGCAACCCGTGATGAATGGGGTTCCACGGGACCAGTGCTGGGACCTCAACTGTATACAATATATATTAATAACTGGGAGGAAGGAAGTGAGCATACTTCAGCCAAATTTTTAGATGACATAAAAATAGGTGGAAAGGCAGATTGCCGAGGGATACAGACAGTTTACGGAGAGATATTGATAGGTTAAGGAAGTAGGCAGAAGGTTAGCAAATGGAGTATAATGTGGGAAACTGTGAAGTTGTTCATTTTGGAAAGGAGAACAAAAGAACAGAATAGAAAGCTGCAGTACAAACGTCACGTGGATACTAGTGTATGAAGCACAGAAAGCTAGCACGCAGCAGGTAATCAAGAACACTGGTGGAATGTTGGCCCTTATTCCAAGGGGGTTGGAGTATAACAATAGGGAAGTCTTACTACAACTGTACAAGGTGCTGGTGAGACCACTTCTAAAGTATTTTTGGACCCCTTATTTAAGGAAAGATAGTGATTCATTGAAGGCAGTTCACAGAAAGGTTCAGTCGGATGATCCCCACTGTGGAGGCATTGTCTTATGAGTAAAGGTCAAACAGGGTGGGATTCTACACACTGGAGTTTAAAGGAACGAGAGGTGATATCGTTGAAGCACATGGGATTCTTAAGGGGCTTAACAGGATAAATGCTGAGAGGGTGTTTCCCCTCATGGGAGACTCTAGGGCCAGAAGGCATAGTCTCAGAATGAAGGGGCATCAACATTAGACTGAGATGAGGAGGAATTACTTCTTCCAGAAGGTTGACAGTCTTTGGAACTCATTACTACAGAGAGTTAGGAGAATAGAGACCCAGGCTGAGATTGATAGGTTCTTCATCAATAGGGGAATTAAAGGTTATGAGGAAGAGTCAGGAGAGTAGACGTGAGGAATGTGGGATCAGCCATGACCCTATTGAAAGGTAGAGCAGACTCGAGGGGCTGAATGGCCTACTCCTTCTCCTATTTCTCACAATCTTAGTTTAGCTGATCTTATCTATAATTCGGAGGGGGCTTGACAGGGTAAATACTGAGAGGATGCCCGAGTGGAGGAATCCAGAGCTAGGGGTGAGCAGTTTCAGAATAAGGGATTGTCCATTTAAGAAGGAATTTCTTCCCTCAGACAGTTGTTAATCTGTGGAATTCTCTTCCTCAGGGAGCACAGGAGATTGGCTCAGTGAATATATCCAAGTCTGAGATAACAAGGTGTAGAGCTGGATGAACACAGCAGGCCAAGCAGCATCATAGGAGCAGGAAATCTTGACGTTTGGGGCCTAGACCCTTCATCAGAAATGGGGGAGGGGAAGAGGGTTCTGAAATAAATAGGGAGAGAGGGGTGATTCCACATTGATACCATTGGGCTGCAGGGTTCCCAAGTGGAATATGAGTTGCTGTTCCTGCAGTCTTCGGGTGGCATCGTTGTGGCACTGCAGGAGGCCCAGGATGGACATGTTGTCTGAGGAATGAAAGGGGGAGTTGAAATGGTTCGTGACTGGGAGGTGCAGTTGTTTAGTGCGAACCAAGTGTAGGTGTTCTGCAAAGCGGTCCCCAAGCCTCCGCTTGGTTTCCCCGATGTAGAGGAGGCCACAACGTGTACAGCGGATGCAGTATACCACATTAGCAGATGTGCAGGTGAACATCTGCTTGATATGGAAAGTTTTCTTGGGGCCTGGGATTGGGGTGAGGGAGGAGGTGTGGGGGCAGGTGTAGCACATCCTGAGGTTGCAGGGAAAAGTGCCGGGTGTGGTGGGGCTGGAGGGGAGTGTGGAGCAGACAAGGGAGTCATGGAGAGAGTGGTCCCTCCGGAAAGCAGATAAGGGTGGGGAGGGAAAGATGTCTTTGGTGGTGGGGTCGGATTGCAGATGGTGGAAGTGTCGGAGGATGATGCGTTGATCCGGAGGTTGGTGGGGTGGTACGTGAGGACAAAGGGGATTCTTTTTTGATTGTTATTGCGGGGACGGGGTGTGAGGGATGAGTTACAGGAAATGCAGGAGACACTGTCGAGGGCGTTCTCGACCACTGCGGGGGGGAAGTTGCGGTCCTTGAAGAACGAGGACATCTGAGATGTACGGGAGCGGAATGCCTCATTCTGGGAGCAGATGCGGCGGAGGCGAAGGAATTGGGAATAGAGGATGGCCTTTTTGCAGGAAGGTGGGTGGGAGGAGGTGTATTCCAGGTAGCTGTGGGAGTCGGTGGGCTTGAAATGGATATCAGTTTCTAGGTGGTTACCCGAGATGGAGACAGAGAGGTCCAGGAAGGTGAGAGAGGTGTTAGAGATGGTCCAGGTGAACTTAAGGTTGGGGTGGAAGGTGTTGGTGAAGTGGATGAACTGTTTGAGCTCCTCATGGGAGCATGAGGCATCACCGATACAGTCATCAATGTAACAGAGGAAGAGGTGGGGTTTAGGGCCAGTGTAGCTTTGGAAGAGGGATTGTTCCACATACATCTCAGATGTCCTCGTTCTTCAAGGACCGCAACTTCCCCCCCGCAGTGGTCGAGAACGCCCTCGACAGTGTCTCCCGCATTTCCTGTAACTCATCCCTCACACCCCGTCCCCGAAATAACAACCAAAAAAGAATCCCCCTCGTCCTCACGTACCACCCCACCAACTTCCGGATCCAACGCATCATCCTCCGACACTTCCGCCATCTGCAATCCGACCCCGCCACCAAAGACATCTTTCCCTCCCCGCCCTTGCCTGCTTTCCGGAGGGACCACTCTCTCCGTGACTCCCTTGTCCGCTCCACACTCCCCCCAAGCCCCACCACACCTGGCACTTTTCCCTGCAACCGCAGGAAGTGCTACACCTGCCCCCACACCTCCTCCCTCACCCCAATCCCAGGCCCCAAGAAGACTTTCCACATCAAGCAGATGTTCACCTGCACATCTGCTAACGTGGTATACTGCATCCGCTGTACCCGTTGTGGCCTCCTCTACATCGGGGAAACCAAGCGGAGGCTTGGGGGCCGCTTTGCAGAACACCTGCGCTCGGTTCGCAATAAACAACTACACCTCCCAGTCACGAACCATTTCAACTCGCCCTCCCACTCCTCAGACAACATGTCCATCCTGGGCATCCTGCAATGCCACAGTGATGCCACCTGAAGGCTGCAGGAACAGCAACTCATATTCCACTTGGGAACCCTGCAGCCCAATGGTATCAAAGTGGATTTCACAATCTTCAAAATCTCCCCTCCCCCAACCGCATCCCAAAACCAGCCCAGCTTATCTCCACCTCCCTAACCTGTTCTTCCTCCCACCTATCCCCTCCTCCCACCTCAAGCCCCACCCCCATCTCCCACCTACTAACCTCATCCCGCCCCCTTGACCTGTCCGTCCTCCCTGGACTGACCTATCTCCTCCCTACCCCCCCACCTACACTCACCTTTACTGGCTCCATCCCCGCCTCTTCGACCTGTCTGCCTCCTCTCCACCTATCCTCTCCTCTATCCATCTTCTATCCGCCTCCCCCTCTCTCCCTATTTATTTCAGATCCCTCTTCCCCTCCCCCATTTCTGAAGAAGGGTCTAGGCCCGAAACATCAAGCTTTCCTGCTCCTATGATGCTGCTTGGCCTGTGTTCTTCCAGCTGTACACCTCGTTATCTCGGATTCTCCAGCATCTGCAGTTCCTATTGTCTCTCATATCCAAGTCTGAGTTGGCCAGATTTCTGATCTGCAAAGGTATCAGGAGCTGAGGTCACAATCAGATCAGCCATGATCTAGTTAAATAGTGGCACAGGCTCGAGGGGTCAAGAAGCTGACTCCTTCTATTTTTTATGATCATGTTTGTTTTTTATGTTGGCAGAGGCTGAGAGGACACAACTGCCAATTAATGTATAATGGACTAGTGCCGGAGGATTTCCAGAAACCTTATACATTATTTTTAAAAAAATCTTTGGTCTTTGTCACAAAGAGGATAATGAATACTTAGGAACTAGTATGTGGGAAGTTCTCAATTTACATTTTCAACTTCTTTCATTTGATATTGGGGGAGGGGCTGACTGAGGTTGTATCGGGTCAGTGTGTGGACCATTGTTAGTCTGGAATTAAATTAAACGTGGATGTAGAAAGTTTTGCAAATCTTTTAAACTACTCTGACAGGTTTGAAATAGGGAGTGGTCTTGACATGGAGGATGCAGATAAGGTTTTACGTAATAACTCTGTTATGCACTTGGGCAAATAGATTAGGTGTAATGCTAACAAATGCAAGGTACGAATGAAAAAATGAATTATGCATAACAATGTGCACAGAATTGACGGAAACTTTGGTTAGCACAATCTTAAAAGAGAACCTGGGAGTTTTTTACTAGTTCATGGACTGTTTGCATTGCTGGCTAGCCAGCATTTATTGCCCATTCCTTTTATTGCTGGGAGGGCAGTTAATAGTCAATGACATGGCTATGGATCTGGGCATGCACACCAGACCAGACGCATATGGCAAATTAGTCTCCTAAAAGACATCAGTGAAGCAAATGGGCTTTCTTTACAATTGACAGTGATAAGATGGTCACAATTAGACTGACTTACTCCTTAATTTTAGATTTTCATTGAACACAAATTTCATCATTGCCCCCAGTAGCCCCAGATCATTAGCCTGGAACTCTGGATTACTAGTCTACAGACATTACCAGGAACCATCACTGTCACTGTCCTGACCTATTCAACTGGGATAAGACCAATCAAGTATAAATCTGCAGGGATTGGTTGAAGCTTTGGTCAGGCTTTACTTAGAGAACTGTGCTCCCATGATGCTGCTTGGCCTGCTGTGTTCATCCAGCCCCACGCCTTGTTATCTATGTGTATATTTCATATTGCCACTCTCCAAAGAGAAATCAAATATATATGGGAGAGGACAGAAAATAGCATTAAGCATGACCTCAAATGTAGAAAGAATGAGTTATGAGGAAAGTGATCCCTACATCCTTACATTCTGCAACTTAGAGCAATATCAGTAAAGGCTGGCTCCCGCAGACAGATACTGTACACAATATTAATTGACATGGATTCCTTAAATCAGGCAGTAAACAATAAATTTAAAACAGATCCTGGAGAAACATCCTTTCAAAGATTTGGTTGTAGATTCATACGTCTGAGAGGAGTTCAGCAAGATGTTGCAAGTTGGGTGGATGGGAATACTAGAGGAATGAGGTCACTATGTCAGATGATCTTTTGTTATCCTTGGCAGGTCTATAATGTCTGTGTTACTTTGTAGTCCGGGGCTGCTCAAACTGTGGCCCACAAACCATCTGTCTCTGCGTCACGGCAACCTGGGTTGGAAAAGACTGATTTTACTGTTGTTTCCACAGAGATGGAGAAATCACAAATCAGAATCTTTATTATCAGCAGCCTAAGGTAGATACAAGTTGGTAAGAACATTAATTTGAATCTATGATATTCATAAACTGGTCCATGAAGACAAAGTACATGAATGGAATACAGGAAACTGACAATTACAAAGACCTTATCTTTTCAGTTCTAGTGTATTTTTGATTGTAGACTGAAATGGGGAAAAGAACTGTTTTAAAAACCAAACAATTGAGGCACTTGTTAAAAGCAAGGAACCTGACACTCATTATAAGTGCTGTTTACACAGCTGCTTTTCAAAACAGTGCGTAAAGCCTAGTCTGCAGGTAAGCTGGAGTCAAGTTGTGTCTTTTAATGGAGCTTTGGATGACAAGTAGCTGATTGGATAATGGACTAGTGACCAGTTATTGATGTCAAAGGCCTCCTACCCAGCCAACAACCGTGATTGGTTCCCAGGTAAATGAACAACGTGGGCTGTGAATGTTTTGGGATATTTATCACTTGAACATAGAAAAATGAGAGGCAACCTTATTGAAACATATAGGATTTTTAGGGGACCAGATAAGGTAGATTTGGAGAGGTTGTTTGCCCCTATAGGAGAGTTTAGGACCAAAGGGCATAATGTCAGAACAAAAAGTCACACATTTAAGACAGAGATGGGGAGGAATTTCTTCACTCTGATGGTTGTGAATCTGTAAATTCTTTACTATGAATTCTTTACTACAGAAGGCAGCGTTAAACAGATTTTTAATAAGTAAGGGAATCAGATGAGGCAAGAAAATGAAATTGAGTATTATCAGATCCGCCATGCTCTCACTGATAATCCTAAACTCCATTTTGAAATGCTTATTCTTTCTCTTCTCTCTGAAATTTAAGTTCTCTCATCTCCATTTCCTTAAGACTGTGAGGCTTAGGAGCAGAAATAGGCCATTTAGCCCAATGAATCTGCCATGGCAGGATTAAACTCAGGTCCCTAGAACATTATCTGGGTCTCTGAAGTAATAGTCTAGCGTTAATAGTATTAGGTCATTGCCTCCCCTGATTTGTGTATTGCACTGTGGGGAAGGCAATGGCCTAGTGGTATTTTTGCTGGACTCTTAATCCAGACACCTGGATTACATTTTGGAGACCAGGGTTCGAATCCCGCCACAGCAGATAGTGGAATTTGAAGTGAATAAAAATGTCTGGAATTGAGAATCTAACGATGACCATGTCAATTGTTGGGAAAAACCCACCTGGTTCACTAATGTCCTTTAGGGAAGGAAACTGCTGTCGTTACCTGGTCTGGCCTACATGTGACTCCAGACCCACAGCAATGTTGTTGACTCTGAACTGCCCTCTGGGCAATTAGGGATGGGCAATAAATGCTGCCCTAGCAGTGACTTCCTCATCCCGTTAATGACTAAAGGAAAAAAAAAGAAGTCAGAGGAGGTCTGTATGAATTTTGCTCTTCAAAAAAAGGTTATTTTGGATGCATCTGAGTTAATTCCATGATTATACAGGCAAAAGCTGTGAAATTTGTTGAAGTAGACTGAGCAAACCTACATTGAATTTGGAAGAGTAAAACAAGGTAATTTTGACAAGTGGATATGATTATATTAAATTAAGATTAAATTATTCTCCTGCAAGAAATTAAAAACTTACTACCTTTTCTTATAAATAGAACCCATGTTGAAGACGAGAGAGTTGCAGCTGGCAGCCAGCAGTAATGGCTGACGATTACAAGCTGGTCCATAAAACTAAACTTGCTTTCTGTTACCTTCAAAAAAACAAAAAGGATAGAAGGTGAGCGAGTGAAAGAAAGGAAAGTAGGTTAAAGGAGGGTCAGCCAGGAATGCCCAAGAACTCTGCCTCATTTCAGAAAAGAAGCTCCAGGTTTCCAAAGCAATAAATTGGGACGCCTTTGTTCAGTATGCTACAAATAGCTTTGCAAGTCAATGGGACTTTATTGGACTTTATAAGAATCAGTCTGAAACAGGAACTCTTCAAGGAAAAGACCAGGGATGAAATTGTAACTTCAATTAAAACCAGGAAACCGAAGGTAATCACTACTGTGAGTGCTGGAGACGGTAAAAAGGCAAATGAATGATACAAAAGGTAGCCATCAAAAGGAATGATAACCCATTTTCTTTAAATGAAGCAACTAAACCCATAACTATATGAACAGAGTCAGGAGCTACTCAAACTGTTTAGCTGGAGAAGGAGCCCAAGTGTTCAGAAACAGAGTACGTGGAGAGTATATCTTCAATCCAGTTACAAAGTACAACTGTGTGTGACTTGGTGTTCAGAACAGTGGTAAAAGTAGCATTTATTAAGAAATTACTTATGGATAGAGTTGGCTTACTGCGCAGTAATGATTTGGTTGGAGTAAAAGTTATAGCTTCACCCATAATCACAGAAATTCTGATGAGTTGAAAGAGTCAGGACAGTTACAGGAACAAAGTCCAGGTAGTTTTCAGAGATATTAAGAACTGCCGATGCTGGAGTCAGAGTATGGAGCTGGAGGAAGACAGCAGGCCTGGCAGCATCAGAGGAGCAGGAAAGCTGACGTTTTTGGGTTGGGACCCTTCTTCAGAAATGGAAGGGGGGAAGGGAAATCTGAAGGGGTGGGGCTGGGGAAGGTAGGTGGGATGGTGATAGGTGAGTGCAGGTAGGCAGTGGTGGGGATTGGTCAGTGGGATGTGTGGGACGGATAGGTGGGAGAGAAGACGGACAGGTTGTGTCAGGTCAAGGAGGCAGGGATGAGAGGGAGGGTTGGTCATGGAATGAGACCGGAGTGGGGAGATTTTGAAACTTGTGAAGTCCACATTGAGACCATTGGGTTGTAGACTCCTGAGACAGAATATGAGATGCTGCTCCTCCAGTTTCCAGGTAGTGTCATTGTGGCACTGGAGGAGGCCCAGGGTGGACATGTCACCCAGGGAGTGGGAGGGGGAGTTAAAGTGGCTTAGGACTGGGAGGTGTCGTCGTTTGACATGAACAGAGCGCAGCTGCTCTACAAAGTGGTCTCCGAGCCTCCGCTTGGTCTCACCGATGTAGAGGAGGCCACATCAGGAGCAGCGGATGCAGTAGACCACATTAGCGGATGTGCAGGTGAACATCTGTCTGATCTGGAAGGTTTTTACGGTTCTTTGGATGGAGGTGAGGGGTAGGGGCAGGTGTAGCACTGTGTGGTGACCACGGCAATGTCATACTGCAGGCAGGTGATAGAGTTGCTGAAATTTTCAATAAGAGTACAGATAATTCAAATGAAGTGTTTGATGTGTCTTCATTCACTGAGGCTCATAAAGCAGATAAAGTAGTAAATACTAAGTACAAAGAATTGCAGATGCTGGAAATCCTGAAACAAAAAAAAATGCTGCAGAAGCTCAGAAAGACCCAAAGCATTGACTCTGCTTTCTCTCCACAGATGCTGCCAGATTTACTGAGTTTCTCCAGCAACTTATTTCAGCCAGTTAATACAGTCAGCTCATTGGAGTGCTTTTATTATATTTTTTATTATTTTGATGTAGAGAGACAGACAACCTCATAGACTTGCAGATGAGGAATGGACACATGTTCATCTGGTAGTGCCCTGATATCATAAGGAGATATTCCAAATAGACATGACATTTCAAAGGCAGGACATATCTCAGTACAGTAAAGTCAAGCATTGATAAATCAGAATTTTACGTGGCCAAGGCATCACAACCATGCTGTACAGTTTTGTAATATATGACATATGAGTTGGGTAGTAGGAAATCCCAAAATGTAATTAGACCTTTGATACACAAAATAGTTTTTGAAGGACCATTTAATCGAGTACTAGATAATAGTGTAGGACCATTATCGAAAACAGGATCCAGACACCAGTGCATCCTTACTGTTATGGATATGATCACCCAAATTCCAGAAATTATTCCTTTAAGCATAATTATGGCTAAAGTAATAGTGTAAAAAATTAGAAACAAAAACAAAGTGGCTGGAAAAGCTCAGCAGGTCTGGCTGCATCTGTGAAGGAGAAAACAGAGTTAACGTTTCGGGTCCAGTAAGCCTTCCTCAGAACTTGTGTTCTGAGGTTCTGACAAGGGTCACCAGACCCGAAACGTTAACTCTGTTCTCTCCTTCACAGATGCTGCCAGACCTGCTGAGCTTTTCCAGCAACTTTGTTTCTGTTCCTGATTTACAGCATCCACAGTTCTTTTGGTTTTTATATAGTGTAGAAAATTAACTCAATTCTTTATTCGTTATGGACGAGCAACTGAAAGACAAAGTTGTAACTTGACACAATAAGCAATTTGGGAATAATACAGTTCAGGTCCACTAAAACAGGGAGTTTTGAACAGATACCATCAGACTGCCAGAATAACGAGGAAGGCATATTGTCATAATAACCACAGGACTGGGACAAAGGATTAGATTTCATACTGATTCTACAATTGAAGCTACTGCGTTTAGTCCATTATGGTATGCAGTAACTAAAATGATTAAAGAGAACTTTTTAAGGCAGAAAGATGAATCCTAAATGTTGGATTAATTGTCCCACATTTCCTGAAGGACTCATGGGAGCATACAGTGTAGCAGAGGAGTGTTTGAAGGTTTCACAGGCTCAAATGGAAGAATTGGCAGATAAACATTTTAAAATGTTTCAAGTGGGAGATGAAATATTGGTCCTTGCCTTTGTAAGGTGAGCTTTCTGCAAGATTCAGTGGTCCATGTAAAGGCATTAAGACAGTTAGGAAAAGTACATTATGTGATAGATATTCCTAGTCACAGAAGGAAGAATCTGTTATGCCATTCAAACACATTTAAAGCAATACTATTGGAGGGAGGAAAATAAGAAAGAGCATGTAGGTCAGGAATTTGAGATAGGCAGTTCACAAAATGAACCTCCTGCAAACTGAATAGTAAATACTGAAATATTGCAACAGTTAGACAACATTGTCTCGTACTTATAGGAACAACAATGGCAAGTTTCAGCAAGATCACATAGGAAACTCAAGGAAATCTGTACAGATTCACCAAGATTTACAATATTAGTCGGGAATGATATGGATTTAGGGGAATCGTGAACAGGCTAACATTAATGACTCATCCCTAATTGCCCAGAGAGCAGTTAAGAGCCAATCACTTTGCTGTGGGTCTGCAGCCACATTTAGGCCCAACCAGGTAAGGCTGGCAGATTTCCTTCCCTAAAGGACGTTAATGAGCCAGATGAGTTTTACAACAACTAACAACGGTTTCGTGGACAGCGTTATATGTAGCTTTGGTTGATTGTTTGTTTCTCTCTCTTTTGCGTAACAAATTTACATTCTATTATTAAAGAACATCTGTAAGTCGTGAATATAGTTCAAGCGTGTTAACCAACACATTTAAACATGTTTAATTTCAAGCCAGATTTCATTTGGGATATGACTTGCCCAGTCTTACCTTCAGCTGAGTTAATTACAGTGTGTGAGTGTGTCTGCCTGTGTGGGAGTGTGAGTGTGCGTGCGTATGTGTCAATATGAAGTGAAATTCAACCCAGTGCTGTTTTCTCTCAGCAGAAGATCCTTTTTGCCAGAATTGAGATCTCATGGCTGAACTTTAAACAAACCTGAGGTACTGAATAACCTTTACCATAATTTGTGCTCATTAGCTATTTCTCCACTTTGTAAAATATTGCAATATGAAAATGGTTTCCTTTCTAAAATGACTTTGCATGAATACAGGCATCAAAACAACATTATTGAGTGAGACACAAACAATTGATAAATATAAGTATCTATAGTATCCATCATGTGGGGTCACAGATTTGGATATGGGTTTAAATTGTAGCAATCAGGATGTCAATCAGTAAGGATTTAATCACGTTTCTAATAGATAAAGACCTGTTGTGTAAATATCTGTTTGAAAGTGTAATATATTGGAAGATAGAGTTTTAACTTACACCTTATATAATGTCAGTTTTGAATGACTATGTAATTTTTAAAAAAAGTTTTCATGAATAAATTATATTTTCAGAAAATGGAAGTGTTGTATTAATTCTCTCAAATTCTCTGAAATTTCTGATGATTTCCCTTGTGTAGTAGCGTCTATTCACCTGCAGAGGGTGGGGTTGTACCAATTTAAACACAAGATGGGGAATCAGGTTTGAGGAAGACAGACTTTGACACTTCCTTCATTGTTTCACCCACAGACCAACCATCTCCCATTGTTACTGCTTCGGAAATGACTTTAGGAATTTCATTCCCTATGTCAAACCAATTCCTGAAATGATCCTTTCTTTGTTCATCCTGTGAATATCTTCTCCTTTAGGTATTTATCCAATTTATCTTTCACTCCAAAACATGCTTTATTCTATAAAAAATTTGTAAAATACGTTGGAAAACATTAAAACTTTAAAAGGACAGTAAGTGCAACAAAATTCAACTCATCTCCTACACCGTGTCCTGCTCTTTGGAACCTCAATACAATTATAATACCCTTAATATTTACAGGATACATTCTATGTCAAGCACAAATCAGAGGGAAAATTATTTCACCATGAAAGCTATAGAGATTTCTCTGCACATCGCGTTCCAGTCTGAGCTGCCTCAACATAATTTCAATGCTCTGTTTATTGGATATACTTAGATATTAAATTGGTATTTATCCATGTTCCTGAGAGCTGTAGCTAATTCACAGAATGAATGAGGGGGAGAAGGGAGCATACAGGATAATTAATTTTTACAGGTGGCTCGAACTGGGCCCAGGACAGGGAGATACATCAGGGACCAGTAACCAGGCCTCAAACTCCGGGGGGTGCCTGTTCGGATTGGGAGCAAGAGTAGGAGCCACTGTGCTCAGTCACGTTCCAGGGGATTGGGCTGGGGGATCAGGCCAGTAAGGAGCACTGGGGCCAGTGATATCTGTCTCTAGCATGGCTGCCAAAGTCCATCAACACAGACTAGGTCTGCCAGTGTCCAGCTCTCCTAGAGACGGCAGCAGCTTGTTCACACAATAAGAGGATGGTGTCTGTTGCAGAGAACATCCAGCAGAGGAGAGATTGTTAAAAGTGTAAGCATGTGGACAGTATGTGTATGTCTGTGCATTTACGAGAGAGTGGACGGTGAATGTGATATGCGCAGGATCCAGTAGAGGGGAGACTGGGTAACGTGAAGGTGAGTTTCTGCATGCTGTTATGGCTGATGCTGGAGGAGAGCACTATTGCTGTGGCTCTGCTACTCCGCAGATCACAAAATAAGATAAACATCCTTTTTCCAGTTACCATATCAGAACAGATATTAAACAGAAAAATCTGTCAACCACATTTCTTAATAAACACAACTGGGGTTTATTATCAAAACTTAATCAATGAGGATGCAGCAATTGGTTAACATACACAGTCAGTGATATGGAACTGTTAACACTTATCCTCTAAATACCCTAAAACAAGCATGCGCGCGCATGCACACACATACACACACAAACAAAAGGAAAAGACGGAAGAAAATGATTTCTCTGCAGAGATTGGCTTTCTGAAAATAAAAACAACTTTGCCCAATAGATTATCCTCGAAGACAAATGGATCAAACATAGATAGTAGGAACTGCCGATGCTGGAGAATCTGAGATAACAGGGTGTAGAGCTGGATGAACACAGCAGGCAGCATCAGAGGAGCAGGAAGGCTGACATTTCGGGCCTGGACTCTCCTTCAGAAAGGTCTGAAAAAGGGCCCAGACCCAAAACGTCAGCTTTCCTGCTCCTCTGATGCTGCCTGGCCTGCTGTGGCTACACCTTGTTATCTTGGATCAAACATAGGATGTTTCAGAATCTGTTGCTGTAAGGTACTAGCATGTGTAGTCAAATCATTAGTCACTCAGTTGTCTCTGAAGTCTTGTAAATACAGCTTTCCTCAGAAATACATATTGACTAGTTCCTTCAATCACTCTTTCAAAAGAACAATAAGTTTTCCAGAACTTAAGAGGATTGTCTTTACTGAGATGAAAGAGATCAGCTAAGCAGCTGGTCTTATAAATTTTCCTCTAACTCAACTGGGTCTTGGCAGGCGTTCCTTCAACTGAACCAGATAAAAATAACTCTCCAAGCCAGTCACTGTCCACAGCCCCAGCAGGATCTACAGCAAAGTCCTTACCTTCCAGGGTGAGAAAAGTCAGACCTGCAGAGGAGCATGTTCCAGGGCTGTCAACAAAGAAAGACTGAGGCTCAAAACCTTTCGTTTACCTGACAGAGGCAAACTGAGTCAAACATGTAAGAGAGCACATTTCAGAGCTCCAAATAGGGCAGGCTGATGCTCCAGGACTTCTATTTACCTTCCAGAGTGGCAAGAGTCATATTAAATACAAAAGCAGAGAGGTGATGGAGCTTCATAAGACATTTGTTAGGTCACACTGGAATACCATGTGTAGTTCTGATCGCCATGCTCTAGGAAGGATATGATTACACAGAGGAGATTCACCCGGATGTTGCCTTGGCTGTAGTGTTTCAGCAATGAAGACGGCCAAGTTAGGCTGTGGTCGTTTTCCGTAGAACAGAGAAGGCAGAGGATGAGACCTGATTGAGGTATACAAAGTTATGAGAGTCTTCAATGAAGGGGAAGTGTTTGTCTACTCTATAAAGAGTAGACAAACACTTCCCCTTCACAGGAGGGTCAATAACCATGAGGCATTGTTAAATATAAAACATCTTAGAATCATAGAGTCATACAGCACAGAAACAGACCCTTTGGTCCAACTCATTCATGCTGACCAGGTCTCCTAAACAGAACTAGCCTGATTTGCCTGCATTTGGCCCAAATCCCTCTAAACCTTTCCTATTAATGTACCTGTCCAAATGTCTTTTAAATGTTGTAATTGTACCGACCTCCATCGCAACCACTGTCTATTGGAGGTGGCCTATAGAACAATCCCATCAAAGTGATCATACCTTTCTTATAGAATTCCTACAGTGTGGAAGCAGGCCATTCAGCCCATCGATTCTCCATCAACCCTCTGAACAGCATCCCACCCAGACCCACCCTCCCCACCCTATCCCTGTAACCTGCATTTCCCATGGCTAATCCACCTAGCCTTCACATCCATGGATACAACAGGCAATTTAACATGGCTATTTCTCAGTTCCAACCATATAGCTTCACTGGATGATTCCCTCAGGAATATTTTCCCTAAGTACAGCTATAATGTTCTCCCTAACCAAAAACACTTCTTCCCCTTCTCTCTTGCCTCTTTTTCTGTCCTTCCTATAGCATCTATACCATAGAATATTAAGCTGTCAGTCCTGTCCCTCCCTCAGCTACATTCCTATAATAACTATGATATCCAGTCCCAGGTTCCCATACATGCCCTGAGTTCATCTGCCTTACCTGTCAAGCCTCTTGTAATAAATGCCGTTTAGTTCATCAGCCTTACCTCATTTTCTACCATACTCTTGCCCATCTTGTCTGTTTAACTTGCTCCCCTTAAGTACTCTACCAGCCTCAGCCCTCTCTCTTTTCTCAGTACTGCTTAGGATCCCCCTGCACCACCCAGACTAGTTTAAACTCTTCTGAGTAGCACTAGCAAATAGCCTCACTGGGTCCCCCTCTGTTTTAAGTGCTACTCATCCCTCTTGTACAGGTCACCTCTGCACCAGAAGAGGTCCCAAAGATCCAAAAATCTGAATCCCTGCCCCCTACACTAGCTCCTCAGCCACACATTCATCTGCCTCGTCCTCCTATTCCTACTCTCACCAGGATGCGGCTTCAGGTGGAATCCAGAGATTACTACGCTTGGGGTCCTGCTTTTTAACGTCCTGCTTTTTAACGTCCTGCTTTACTTCCTTATATTCACTCTGCGGAACCTCATCCCTTTCTTTTACCAATGTGTACAATGATGTCTGGTTGCTCACCCTCCCCTTTGGAACCTGTTGCAACCTCTCCGAGACATCCTTGACCCTGGCACCAGAGGGGCAACACACCATCCTGGAATCTCGCTTGTGGCCACAGAAACTGTGCCCCTGAGAGTAGAGAGTACCCTGTCACAATTGATCACTTGGTCCTTGATCGGTTGGGAAATCAAGGGTTAAGGAGAAAATGCAGGAAAATGTACCTGAGAAATGTCAGATCAACTGTGATCTTATCGAATGGCAAAGCAGGCTTGAGGGGCCGAACGGCCTTCTCCTGTTTCTATTTCTTATGATCTTAATGTGATAGATCAACGCAGGTACAGTGTCAAACAGGTACGTGATATTCCGAAATACTCAGAAGTATATTCCTACTATAAAGAAATACTCTAAAGGGAGGACACACATCCGTGGTTCACTAAAGTAGCTAGGGAAAGCATCAAAATTAAGGAAGAAGCAGATAATTGTACAAAGATGAGTGGCAGGTCAGATGATAGGTCGGAATGTAAAGACTGGCAGAGAAGTTAATCATGGTGAAGATGTCAGATTATGAGAGGAAGCAAGCTAGAAATGGGTAGACAGATAACAAGAGCTTCGACAGGTACTTAAAAGGAATTAAATAAAGTGAATGGTGCCCCTATACCAACTGAGAATGAGGGGTTAATAGTACAGAGAAAGGATACGGTAAATGAAATAAACAAACATAGAAAACTTTATTTTTCCGAGATCCTTATCAACCAGCACTGTTAATAAACCGGCAAAACTTATATACCTCAAATACAGTGATCTACCGTAATATCGGAGTATTTATGCTGTAAATAAGGTATAGGAATGATGTGTATACCCCTGCATTACATTTCTATTACTTGCTGGGTGTTCTTAATTTATTTTCATTTTAAGAGGTACGTTAATGTTTTTATGTAGATGTTTTGAGGAAAGTTGATATCTCGAAGCTTCACTTGGTCAGGTGTACTGCGGTTACATGTAATCTCTTGATAATCCAGAATATTTGATTAACTAGCAGATTCCTTGTCCCGTAGGTGCTGGTCAATAAAAGGTTTGCTGTATTTTGTTTCTGTCTTCCTATAAAGGATACAAAAACATTCCAGTAGTGGCTATAAATCAAGAGGTGAAATGGAGAAACAAATTGAGCAGAATTACAATCATGAGGCAAATGGTACTGAGTGAACTGATGGACCTCTGAGCTGTCAAGTCTCCAGCTCGAGATGGATTTCATTCTTAGAGTCTTAAATGAGTGCCTAATGAGGATATACTTAGATATTAAATTGGTATTTATCCATGTTCCTGAGAGCTGTAGCTAATTCACAGAATGAATGAGGCAGATGTGTTGGTATTAACTTTCCAAAGTTCCTAACTTCAGGAAAGGTTCCATTGGACTAGAATGGAAGGAGGTGAAAAAAAGGAAATTGTAGGCCAGTTATTTTCACCTCCTCCACTGCCCCCAACCACCCGCCACATTCCCTGCCCCCACACCCCACATCCCCCTACCCTGTCCCCCATTCCTTTTCACCAGCCTTACCACCGGGCACTACAAACCTCTTCTGGAAGTGGGAAGACCTCTCACACAGTCTGCACCAATCTTAGAGTGTGACCTGTTTAACTAAAACCAGCTGATCATAGACTAAAACACTGAATCCAGAGTTTTCACTGTTTAATTCTAGATGGTTGATATCCGAGCAGTGGACACAAATGTTTTGTTAGAATGATTAACTTGGTGTATTCTGACCAGCTGCAACTATGGAAACATCGGGACTTCTGGTACAAGAAAGCTGACGTTTCAGGCCTAGACCCTTTTCTGAAGAAGGGTCTAGGCCCAAAAATGTCAGCCTTCCTGCTCCTCTGATGCTGCTTGGCCTGCTGTGTTCATCCAGCTCTACACCTTGTTATCTCAGATTCTCCAGCATCTGCAGTTCCTACTATCTCTGGGACTTTTGGTACCCTGTCTTTGGTTCCACTTCACATCCTTTTGTTCCCACTGAATTTAACTTGGCCAGTTGGCTCCTGACCTCATGGAGTCAGACATAGGGGAGGCGATGTCTCCATGGTAATATCAGCGGGCCATTAACTGAGAGACCCAAGTAATGTTCTGGGGACCCAGGTTCGAATTCTGCCATGGTGGATAGTGGAATTTGAAGTCAGTAAAGATCTGGATTGTCAGGAAAAACGCCATTGGCTCACTGGTGTCCTTCAGGGAAGGAAACTGCCATCTTTACTTGGTCTGGCCTACAGACCCACAGCAATGTGATTGACTTTTAACTGCCCTCTGGACAATAAATGCTGGCCTAGCCAGCGACGCCCTCATCCTCTGAATGAATAAAAAAAGGTTGCCGCTCACATTCAAACTGCTTCCAAGTATTACAGCTACACAAGCTGTGCAGTAGTCATCAAAGGGAAATCCTTTTAGATCTTTGTACCCCAAGTAAGGTTGCTAAGGTAAGCTGTTCTGGATCAGGTCAGTAACCTCTATGGAGATCTGGGCACAAGCACAATTCCAGACCCACAGCATCACCATAGAAAACATCAAGAACATCCCATGTAAACACCACACTCCGCGTGTGCAGAGAAGTAGTGAGATTTTAAACCACCATTCAGCAATGGGGGAGGAGGGATTGGAGAGGGGAGGAGAGTGGAGGGGGGGTACAAAGGGAGGGAAAATGGGAGGGTGGGAGAGAAGTACAAGAAGGTGGGAGGGGTGGGGACGGGAGAAGGATAGGAAGAGGCAGGGGATGAGAGAACAGAGGGGATCGGAAGGGGGACGAAGGGGCGGAGTGAGGATGGAGTTGGAGTGAGGGCAGGGGCGGGTGAAGTGAGGATGGGGTGGGAATGAGGACAGGGTGGAGTAAGGGAAATGTTCTGGTGAGGATGGGGACACGGATTGAGGATGGATTTAGAGTGAGGGTAGGGGTATGACCGATGGTGGATGGCAGTGACGAGGAGAGACGGATGTGGGAGTGAGGCGCTGAGGGGGATTAGAGATTGCAGCTGAGTGCAGACTGGATGGGGGTGGGGGGAGAGGGGGTTGACCTGTGAAAGGGCAGACCTCCATCCCCCCATTCACAGTTGCGTCCTATTTAAACTTGAACACAGACCCAGAGTCATGTGCATGTGTGAATTTAATATGTTTACAGCATAACTTGTGCTGGCATCAGCAAACGCAGCCATTGGAGAGATGTTTAAAACCATCGGGAACTGATCATACAATCTGGATAGATTTGTTGCCATGGAAAAGGACCACATCATGTCACTGATCATACTCCTCTAGGCTGTGTGAATGGAATACATTCAGGAGGATTAACTTTCAGATAAACAATTATGAGAGAAGGAGACAAATTTGAAGGAATTTTATTGCTATTGAAAGGTCGGGTCAGTCAGCCTGACTTAGGACCGTAGTCAATATGGGATGGGCTAGTCCTGGTGGGAATTGTAATCGATCCAGGCAAGTCACAGTGGTCTTGGTCATGGAGATTTTCTGTTTCCATCCCACACAACCTCGATCAGATCCACCAACATGAAGCCAGTTTCCTTCTCTGACCACTGCCTCCTGCTGGCCAACTGTCACCTGCAGGACATCGAATGGGCTGGCAAGGGACCGTGGAAGCTTAATGTGAAACTGTTGACCCCAGAATGCATTGAGGAGCTCAAAAGGGATTATGCAGGTTGGAGAACCGTGATGCCCCTCTTTGAGTTTCCAGCGGATTGTGGGAAATACCAAGGGGAACATCAAGAGGTTCTTCATCCTCAAAGGTGCTCAGAAGGCGAGAGAGAGAGAGAGAGAGGGAGACAGAGAGAGAGAGAGAGAGAGACAGAGAGACAGAGAGAGAGAGAGAGACAGGGAAAACTCCTATGACTGTGGGGCACCAGAATGGCACACAAGCCCACATCAACCCTACGGCAACTGCTCACCCGAACTAAAGACCCACTCCCGGCCATGGACAGGACCAATGTCATCTACAAGATTCCCTGCAGAGACTGCGAGAAACACTACATCGGTCAAACAGGAAGGAAATTAACAAGGGTTCATGAACACCAACTGGCTACAAAAAGACATGACCAATACTCACTCATCTCAATCCACACGAATAAGGAGAACCATCAATTCGACTGGGTCAACACCAAGATCCTGGGACAAGCAAAGCAGAGACCGGCACAGGAATTCCTAGAAGCCTGGTATTCCACAAAGAAAGCCATCAATAAACACATAGAACTTGACCCCGTATACACTCCACTACGAAGGAAAACCTGAAGTGAGGCAATCCAGCTCAATGGATTCCAAAGTTTAAAAGCCAGGCGGGAAAACACGCCAGCGCTTCATCGGAAGCTGCACTGAGGATGTTACTCAGCACGGTAACGAAACGTCTGCGAAACAAGAAACCAGCTCAGCGAGGCAACCAATCTCAACACCCACAACCCAAGCTACAGATCTACTCCAAAACCCTGACAGGGAAAACTGTCCACACTGCAGAAAAGCATGCAGGACCCACTGCTGCTGCAGACAATGGGAGGTCGAGGATACGGAGGATCTTCAGGAGGTGAAGAGCCAGCAAGCCTCACTCTTTGCCCAGGAGGCCTCCCAAGATAATCTTCCAATCCAGGGTACGCTCTGTGGAGCAGGATGAGACATGGTCACATTTCTTCCTCCAGAAGGTGCAAAGGGAGAGCTCTGTGCTCAGCAGCCTGAAGGAAGAAGATGGTTCAGTAACATCATCTCAGTCTGACATCCTGAAGATCAACAAATTCTTTTATGCCGGTCTGCATAACATGAAGCCCATAGACAGTGCATCCTCCTGGTTGTTCCTGTCCTCTATCATGGAGATCTAACACAACAGCACACGGGGGAGGCTGGACCAGCCGTTCCCTCTGGTTGAGCTGGCCAAGGCCCTAGAGTCCTTAGAAAAGAATAAAACTCCCGGAAGTGAAGGTTTACCGACCGAGTTGCATTTGGCTCTGTGGGAGCTGATCAGCCAGGACCTGCTGCAGGTTTACGACAGAATACTTCTGGCTGGTGCTGTGTGTGAGTCCATGGGGAAAGGTATCATCACCCTCATCTACAAACACAAGGGGGACAGGGAGGAAATTAGAAATTAGCTCCCAATTTCACTGCTGAAGGCAAACAACAAAATCCTGTCTAAGGTCAACCAGGTCAGGTCTGCTCTGGGATTGGTGATCCACCCCGACCAAACCTGTGCTGTACCAGGCATGACATCACCGTTTTCTGCTCGGATCCAGTGAGTTCGCAGACTCATGAGCATCTGCGACCATTTTGACCTGGTCTCAGGAGCCAAGGGGCCAACCGATCCTTTATCCCCCTCACCATCAGGACAGATTACCTGAAGGCGCTGGGAATATGGTTCAGAGGGGCCGGGATGTGTGCAAATCTTGGGGAGGAGCATATTGCCAAGGTGAGGCAGAAACTGGGCTTTTGGGAACACCGCTCCCTCTCCATTGCGGGTAAAAACCTGGTCATCAGATGTGAGGCATTCACTCTCTCTCTCTCTCTCTCTTTCTCTCTCTCCGTTGTTGTACAAATGTTTCTTGAACTTTAGAATTTTATGAAGAATAAAACTGTACAAGAAAAGGGTTTGGCTCAATCCCAAACTTTTTTTTATTAAAATCTTCAGACACCCCGATACAAAAGCCTCCATGCTAGTCTAAAACAAAATCGGCACCTATACAAGTTAATAAAGAAACCTTCATCAAAAAAAACACAGGTCAAATCCCATACCTCCATCCCAAATCTTACTCAGTTCGGACACAAACACCTCTCAATTTAGTTTAAACTGTCAGCATCAATACTTCAGAGATAAAAGGTACTGCAGATGCTGGAGAATCCAAGATAACAAGCATGGGGCTGGATGAACACAGCAGGTCAAGCAGCCTCATAGGAGCAGGAAAACTTGACGTTTCGGGCCTAGACCCTTCATCAGAAATGCTGTGTTTGCTGTGTTCATCCAGCCCCATACTTGTTATCTTAGATAGGAAGAGACATTTCCCATCGGTGGAGGGATCAATGTCTGGGGATGTGGGGGTGCATTTGAGGTAAGGGGCATGAGGTTTATAGGGGATGTGAGGACAAATGCTTTCACCCAGAGGGTGGTGGGAATCTGGAATTCACTGACTGTAAGGGTGAGAGAGGCAGATACCCTCAGAACATTGATTTAACTTCATGAACCGACACTTTCACTAAATTATATACCTCAAACATCGTGCACTTTAATGCATTATTCTATCCAATTATTACAGTTTTTAAAAATTTATTTATCTCAATGTTAATACTATTTGTTGTTCAGTTGGATCGCAAACTATCAATGTTGATTCAATTTCGAGTGAACTTCTCATGAAATGAAATCTACCACGATGTCCAAGTAGTCATTTAAGGGTGTGAGTGAGAAGGCTGTCTGCATGGAAGTCTTATTTAAGGTAAAGTTGCATTATTATTAACGTGATTTATGCTGCAAATAAAGTATAAGTGATGTGTATACCCCCTGCATTACGTTTCTATTACTTAGTGTGTGTTTTTACATTGATTACGTGGTGTCCTCGATCAACTGGAACATTTGATTAACTGATATACACTCCTGCTCCCACAGGTACTGGTTAATAAAATGTTTACCGTAATTTAATGTGTAATTTTGATGCTGAGACAAACAACAGCAAATGCTGGGTTTCTAAAAGTTAGGTGAGATAGTAGGAACTGCCGATGCTGGAGTCTGAGATGACAAGGTGTGGAGCTGGATGAACACAGCAGGCCAAGCAGCACCAGAGGAGCAGGAAAGGGTCTTTCTGAAGAAGGGTCCAGACCCGAAGCATCAATACCTCTCAGGTTTGGGTGATAATTTAGCAATCCCCCACATGGTTGGTCCTTTTGATGAGAACTGTAGTTTTTTTTTTAATTTCAAAAATATACTTTATTCATAAAAGGTCTTTGTATACATACGTAGTCACTAGGGCAGTTTGATTCTGTACAATCTTCACATATGTAGAACAAACAGACCCAAAGCATTTCGTACTCATGCAAGATACTATTTACATATATTTGAGGCATCAGGAAGGTCTGACAACTGAACAGACCCCCATTTAACTTTGGGAGAAAGACCTTAGATGGTGGTCTTTCCCCACTGCGCCTTGGCAGCAGCTGCCCCAAGCTTTAGTGCGTCCCTCAGCACATAGTCCTGGGCCTTGGAATGTGCCAGTCTGCAACACTCAGTCAGGGTCAACTCCTTGTTCTGGAAGACCAACACATTCCTGGCAGACCAAAGAGTGTCTTTCACTGGGCTGATGGTCCTCCAGGCAGCGTTGATATTTGCCTCGGTGTGTGTCCCAGGGAACAGACCAACACAAAGTCCTGCATCACGGAGCTGCTCAGGATGAACTTTGACAAAAACCACTGCATCTCCCTCCAGACTTCCTTTGCAAAGGCACATTCCAACAGATGTGTGACAGTTTCTACCCACTGTGGCCGCTTTGAGGGCAGCGTCTAGAGGTGCAGAGAGTCTGGGTGTACAAGAAGGATCTTACAGGTGGTGCCCTTCTCACCACCAGCCAAGTGATGTCTTGCTGCTTGTTGGAAAGTTCTGGTGATGAGGCATTTGGTCAAATGACTTTGACAGTCTGCTCAGGGAACCACGCGCCAGGACCCATCTTTTCCTGCTGCGTCTCGAGGATGCTACGTGCTGAACACTTCCCAATGGACGTGTGATCAAGGGTGTTTTTCTTTGCAAATTTCTCCATGAGGAGCAGGTCATATAGAGCAGTCCAACTACTTGGAGCGTTCTGCAGCATAGAGGCCAGTCCCATCCTTTGTAACACCAGGGACAGATAGAATCTCAGTACGTAGTGACGCATGGTGTTTATGTACTGAGGGTCAAAGCACACCTTGGTGCAGCTGCACACGAAGGTGGCCGTCAGGATGGTTACGTGGTATTGGTTACGTTCGCCCTCCACCCTCCTGCCTTCGCCAGAGCTTAGTACATAGTGACCCTGGGGGCATGGTCCATCTTACATCTCCAGATGGCTCGAGTCACTGCAGCAGTGCAGGTTCGGGGAATGGGCCAGACCTTCAAGTAAAATAAACATTTCACTTCAAGTAAAATAATTGGAGAATGATTCGAACAATGGATCAGGATCCAGAGGGTAATACAGGGAGATGAGATTGCAATTTGGTGGTGTGTTATAGTTCCCTCAGGGAGTCTGAGCAACATATTCGGGAGATTTATAATTCATGTGCACGTACTGATTTTGCATGCATTTGGAATTCCCCCGGATCTCAACATTCACTATCAACAGAAGCACAAGGTCTGTTCCAAAACAGGCAAAATCGAATCTTGCCAAAGGTCACGATCTGATATCACCAAGCAGCATTTATTGTGGCTTTCTGGGACATTTCCTTTCTAACTGCAGTCAATGTTATTTTTGTTCTATTCTGGGAGAACCCATATTACAAGGTGATTTTGAAGTGAGCAATGTCAAGTCAGTTTGAAGATTTAGGCAGATAGTAGCTCCCCGGCCAATGTTTTCTGCTCAATGGGAATACATCAAGTCAAATTGTTTTTGCCGACTCAAGAGAATTGTTACAGTGCAGAATGAAGCTTACAGCCCATCAAACCTGCACAGACTGTAAGCATTTTGACTTAATGCCAAACTCCTGCTTTTTTTCCTACGCGTCCTTTTCTTCCCATTTGAATGATGCCTACAAGAGGCTATGACTCCAACATCATGCAAGATTGAATCCACATTTTCAGCAAGTTTAAAGCGACAACTTTAAGAAAATTGATTATCGTTTAATATCAGTGCACCATTTCCAAATGTCCAAGTCAGTGCCTGCATTTTTGTTCCATAGTATAGTTTACTGTTGTGAACTTTGGACACAAAGTAAATATCCCACGTCAAACTCACAGAGTGTAATTACACAGACTGAGCAAGATGTTTGACAACAGGACATTGTCTTCTTCCATAAGGAGTTGGTTGTAGTGCAGGTGACGTATGTGGATGTACTGAAGAAACAAGAATTTGGAGCAATTTTATTCGAGTCAGTTAACAAATTTCTCTAAATGTCCTACCACCCCTCTTTAATCCTCTCACCGTCACTGTGCTGTTGGTCTGGGAGATTACAGTGGGGGAGGCACGGTGGCTCAGTGGTTAGCACTGCTGCCTCACAGCACCAGGGACCCGGGTTCGATTCCACACTGTCTGTGTGGAGTTTGCATGTTCTCCCTGTGTCTGTGTGGGTTTCCTCCGGGTGCTCCGGTTTCCTCCCACAGTCCACAGATGTGTAGGTTAGGTGGATTGGCCATGCTAAATTGCCCGTAGTGTTCAGGGGTGTGTGGGTTAGGTGGGTTATAGGGGGATGGGTTTGGGTGGGATGCTCCAAGGGTTGGTGTGGACTTGTTGGACCAAAGGGTCTGTTTGCACACTGTCGGGATTCTGTGATTCTATGATTACCCTTCAGTTGTGCATATGCAGCATACTTCCTGCCTTTGAACATGGAGTAGGTTGAAGTCTTTCTTCAGCATCCACCAGGAACTGCATACCCTCCTCCACAACCAAGTCCAGGAGAATAAGAACTGTTCAGATTGTTAACATTCTGCTGAGCCAGGCTGTGCAGATCCAGCTTGGGAGATAAAAACTGAAAGAATGGCAAATGTTGGAAATCAGAAATAAACATAGAAATTGCTGGAAAACCTCAGCTGGTCTGGCAGCATCTATGAAGAGAAATCAGATTTCGGCTCCAGTGACTCTTCCTCAGAATGTTTAGTCACCTCACAGCGCACAAACAACTCCAGAATGGAAAAATGTCACCTGCTACCCAAGAAGATGATGTAGGAAGTTTCTCCAACTTTCAAAATGGAAGTGAGTGCAATTAATAGGAATCAGAAATTAAATCTGGCCAATGCAATGAGTTAGTTTGAAGAGATTAAATGAAACAGGAATCAAATTGTTAAGTTAATACAGTGTAGAATATCCATGAAGTCCAGAACTTTACAGTAATTAGGAAATATACAGGCCAGGAATGTACAGCCTTCTCTTTGACAAGATGCTAGAATCCATTACTAAAGGAACCTACAGTGGGATACTTTTTTGGAAAAATATGATGTAATCAGGCAATAGCTCTGCAAAAGGGAAATCCTGTTTATGTAACCTATTAGTATTTGTCTGATGAAGTAACATTCACATGATAGATGTGGCATATTTGGATTTCCAAAAGGTGTTTAATAAGATGCTACAAAGGTTGCTATACAAGAGGACATGATGTGGGGTTAGCATGTCAGCCTGGGAAAAAAGGACCAATTATCCAACAGCAAGCAAAAGGTAGTCATAAGTGAATCCCCTACAGTTTGGTAAACTGCAATTAGCAGAATGCCACTGGATCCAGTGCTGTGGTCACAACTATTTAGGACCTATCTCATTGAGATGATTGAATCTTTAGTAGCTAAAGAACACCAAGATAGGTTGGAAAATAAGTAATAACGAGGAAGTAGAGAATCTGCAATGGGATACAGGCAGGTTAAGTGATTGAACCCTCTTTAATGTATATTCCACAGGGAAACTGACTTTACAATGATTATTAGATAAACCACATTGGTCATGGACAAAGGCAGTAAAACTGAAGTTGGGACAGACAGTTGAAATTCAAGGACAATAATACCTGGAAAGAAGTATTCTCCAGATGGATAAGGTAAATGAGTGCTGAGAATCTTTTAAATGTATGCAAGTTGTGTTAACTTAAATGTTATTGCATGTGGTGATGGCTAGGGCTAGGGAAGGATGTAACAGATATGGTATTTACAGCTGGGGGTATCTGATTTTTGTTTTTTCCCAAAGCTCCTCTTTAGACAGTGTTCTTAGTTTCATTTAGAAACCACAACTAACAAATACACTAAGGATTTAATGTTCATAGAATCCCTACAGCGTGGCACTGGCCACTGAAGTCCACACTGACTCTAAGAGCACCCCACCCAGACCAACTGGCTACCACATCCCTATAACCCTGCATTTCCCATGGCTAATCCACCTGGCCTGTACATTCCTGAATATATTGCCAATCCACATAACCTGCACATCTTTGGAATGTGGAAGGAAACCCCCACAGACGCAGGAAGAATATGCAAGCTCCATGCAGTCACCCAAGGCTGGAATCAAACCCTGGTCCCTGGTGCTGTGAGGCAGCAATGCTAACCACTGAGCCACCATGCCATTCCTTTGTATTGCATTTAATTCAGAAAATATGTGCTTTAGTGATCAAAATTGATGTTATTAAAAGCTTTTTAATTTGCATGTATAGGTTTTATGAACAATAGTCAGGTCAGAAATAATCTTTGATCTCCCTCTTATCTGTAGACGTCACGGATCAGAAATTCCTCTCGGGTGGTGGTGTAAAATGTGCATTATTGTATGATCCACCTGTTACATGTAGTGTCAGATATTAATGGGCAGCTGATCTGACATATGGGTTTTACACCATTGTCTGGGGTGGATATATATCCAATGTTATCACTTGTCACTGAAAATGCATGTATTTTAACGTTAATAATGATATTGCAAAGTGTGGTTACTTCAGTTGGAATGGGCAACTTTTTTCTTCTATTCTCTCATGGGATGTTGGCATCACCAGCTGGCTAGCCTTCCGTAGTTGTCCTTGAGAAGGTGGTGCTGAGCAGCCTTCTTGAACCACTGCAGTCCATTTGGTATAAGTGAATCCACATGCCATTAAGGAGGGAATTCCAGGATTTTGACCCAGCAACAGTGAAGGAACTGTGATATATTTCCAAGTCAGGACAATGAGTCGCTTGGACGGGAACTTGAGGTGGTGGTATTTGCAAGTATCTGCTACCCTTGGCCTTCAAGATGGAAGTGGTGGTGGGTTTGGAAGGTGTTGTCTGAGGAGCCTCAGTAAATTTCTTCACTGCATCTTTTAGATGGTACACATTGAAGTTCAGTAGCAGCAATGGTGGAGGGAGTGGATGTGATGCCAATCAAACAGGCTGTTTTGTCCTGGATGGTGTCAATCTTCTTGAGTGTTGTTGGGGCTGCACCCATCCAGGCAAGTGGGCAGTATTCCATCACACTCCTGACTTGTGCCTTGTAGATGGTGGACAGGCTTTGGGAAATCAGGAGATGAGTTACTCGCCACAGTATTCCCAGCTTTTGACGCACTCTTGTAAAAATCTGCATTATGTGGTGAGTCTAGTTGAGTTTCTGGTCAATAACGTCCTCCAGGATGTCGATACTGGGGAATTCAATGATGATAACACCATTGAATGTCAAGGGTGGTGGTTAGATTGTCTCTTATTGAAGAGGGTTATTAGCTGGCATTTGCATGGCATGAATGTTACTTGCCACTTGTCAGCCCAAGCCTGGATATTGTCCAGATTGTGCACACTTGGACAAGGACTGTTTCAATATCTGAGGAGTCGTGAATGGTGCTGAACATTGTTCACTGATGATTGCGTATTCTGACCTTATGATGGAGGGAAGGTTCTTGAAGAAGCAGCTGAAGATTGTTGGTTCTATGACACTATCCTGAGGAACTCCTGCAGAGATATCCTGGAGCTGAGATGGCTGACCTCCAACAACCACAACCATCTTCCTATGTGGCAGGTATGACTGCAACCAATGGAGAATATTCCCTGTTAACCATTAATTCCAGTTTTGCTGGGCTCCTTGATGTCACACCCAGTCAAATATGACCTTGATGTCAATTTCTTTTAATATTCACTGCTTCAGTGGTTCAAGGTACTGGGGACATCTTTAGACTTTGCTTCATTGTATTTTTCAGCAGGAGTCCTCAGGAAAGTTATCCCCCACAGTTGCCCGGGGTGCACCGTCCCTGTGAGACAGGGAGAAAAATCAGCTCCAACCATCCAGAACACCATCTCATCTCAACAAAGGTGAGGAAATGTGCCTGTCAGTCCATCGAGAGACACACATGTTGAGACACTGGAGAGATCCATGATTCTCGAGAAGTGTTTGTTCAGGTATTCTATTGCTTATCCTTCAGCTTGTGTGGAAGTTCAAATCACAGTGTGCCAGAATGCACCAAGTTTGAAGAGAGTCTATAAGAAGTTAGGGCTGTTTAGGTATTAACAAACTCAAGAGAGAGAACAAGAGAGACAGTGAGAGAGTGAGGAGAATGAGCCGGAGAGAGAAAGTGAGCTAAACAGAGAGAGAAAGACAGCCTGAGAGACAGAGTGAGAGAGCTAGCCTGAAACAGACAGACAGACAGAGAGAGGGAGAAAGAGAGAGAGAGAGGATTAAGCAGCTTCTTTAACATGAGCTTGGTTTCGGCAGGAGCTCATAAGTCCTGAGAGATGGTCTGGTTCCCCATCTGCTCCATTCACAGTCCATTAGCCTGCACCACCTCAGGGAAAACAAGGTGTAGAGCTGGATGAACACAGCAGGCCAAGCAGCATCAGAGGAGCAGAAAGGCCTGGACCCTTCACCCTCCACCTCAGGGAACTCTAAAATATGGGAATACATTCACTTGTGCTGTTACTTCAACCATCAAATCCACAGTCTGTGACTCCCTGGCCCTCCCCACCCTGCTGAGTGTAGCAATTATGCAGCTGTCCTCATCCCATTTCAGAGACTAACCAAGAGTTCAAATCATGGATCTGGACCTGGAGTTACATGTAACTGAACCAGGTAGTTTTGTAACAGCAGTTACTGTATTCGTGAAACCTAGGACGGATATTACTTAATTTGAACTGAGTATTTCCTCATTATTCAAAATATTCTCATGTCTGAACCATAGCGTCAGTGACAGAAGGCTACATCATACAGAAACCAGTACATGGGGAGGTGATGGCCTAGTGGTAGTAATCACTGGACTGTTAATCCAGCGACCCAGATAACATTCTGGGGACCTGGGTTCAAATCCCGCCATAGCAGATAGTAGAATTTGAACTGAATTCAATTAATATCTGGAATTAACAGTCTAATGGTGACTATGAATCCATTGTCAATTGTTGTAAAAGCCCATCTAGTTCACTAATGCCCTTTAGGGAAGAAAACTGCCATCCTTACCTGGTCTGGCCTACATGTGGCTCCAGACAAACAACAATGTAGTTGGCTCTTAACTGCCCTGTGTCCAATTAGTGGTGGGCAATAAATGCTGCCTGGCCAGTGATGCCCTCATCCTGTGAATGAATGAAGGAAAAAAAAAAGCATGTTTACTTCATGGTCAGCAGGTCAGCAACATGACAGGATGCGAATAGCACATGAGTCCTCAGTAGAGTATAAACTATGAGGGCATTGATGCCCTCACCCTTCACATAACCAGTTCTTGCTGCATGTCAAAGTTATTGGGTATAGTCCCCCTGAACTCTGCAGTGGTAGGAGGTTAGGGGCGCTCAAGCGGTTGTTCTGTCGGTGTCCTCATATCTCTGGAGTTGTTAGTTATGGCTTTAATTCCGGATTGCTTATGGAGAGTGGCCCCCTCACTCAAATGGTGTATCCATTGCATCACTGTGCTGAGACCTGCTGGGCTTGCACATGCAAACACATACATCCAGCAATGAGAAGCAGCATCTATACACCTGTTAAGTGGCTCTGAGCCAACATGACAAAGCGTGAAAGGACTCTGGGTTCCATCTTTCCTTAAGTTTTGGAGAAGTCTCCCACCAGATCAGTGGGACACCAATGATGAAACAGAGCAGTAGAGAGGCAAAGCCATCTTGACCATTAAAACGTGCTCCCCAAATGTTGACGCAATGCTAATAAATTGGTTCACCTTTAAGACAGCTGTTCCCATTGCACGCAACATATTAACATTCCCTTTCTTCATTCTTGTACAATTATAGTGTCGAAGTACTGGAGTCTTCAGATAATGGGATACCCAAATATTTGCTTTTCACTTCATCACCATCTCATTATTTCCTCAGACTGCAGAACGCCTTTCTCCTTCTCTGAAGCCTGCACTAAGCAATCCCTTCACATCACATCCTTGCATTGTTTGGGTCCACCTTGCAGAAGATCCAGGACACAGAGAAGGAGAGACAAACTAACAATTTTCAGTCTTACCAGGGAAGGACCAGCCACCAGTGTAAAACCACCTTGACCATCTGTCAGACCAGGTTTTCCTGTCAGCCTAACTTTGGGATCAGTCTCAACTCCCAACTCTTGCTTCCAAACGGAACATTCAGTCTTCAAATGATTCACAGCTGGAGTTAGTCGGGAACCACAAATTAACTAATTTTTAGTGACCATTTACCTTCACAATTGGCTGTCAGCTGTTAAAGAAATGCTGAAAGCTCTAGGTTCAATTCTTGATCAACTGGTTTTAATAAAGTTCTTCACTTTAACTCCTCTTTAACATTTTTCTGTACACTCTGATGAAATTCTGTTTTCGTATTTACACAGTGTTTGTTTTTGTTACATTGACATGGTTATGTGCCTTCTCTGCATTCATCTGCCTTTTAATGCTGCAAAAATATTTCTGAACAGTTGCATTATTTTCAGTTTTAGAATACTAGAATCTTGCAGGATGAGGCCATTCAGCCTGCTGTGCTAGTGCACTTTCAGAGGGCAGTTAAAAGAAAACTCACATTTCCTCCGTTGTGGAGTCACATGAAGGCCAGCCTGGGTAATGTTGGCAGATATCATTCGCTAAAGGATACCGGAACAGTTTTTACAACAATCAAGGATAGCTTAATGTCCAACATGGGACCTGCTGGAGTTGCACATCGCAGAGTGCTTACAAATACACGTTCAGCTCACAACTCCAGATTGGATTAGAAACAAAAACACAAATTGCAGGGAAAACTCAGTAAGTTTGACAGTGCCTGTGGAGAGAAATCTAAGTTAATATTTCAGGTCCAGCAACCCTTCTTCAGAACTGATGGTATGAATAGGTTGGTATATGACTCATTGGAGGCTAAGCACCAGCTCTTGGACACCTCCTCCAATCTCCCCCTTGAACACCAAGCTATTGTGTCCGCTATGGTCACTAATCTCATTTCATCTGGTGATCTCCCTCTGTACTGCCTCCAAGCTTATAGTCCATGGTTCCAACACAGCCCACTTTGACTTCCTTCCCAAAATCCAGGACTGCCCAGGCAAACCCATTGTTTTTGCCTGCTTCTGCCCCATTGAGTTCATCTCTTCATACCACAAGTCGATTTTTTTTCTCCTCTTGTCCAATCCCTTCCCAGTTACATCCACAAGTCCTCTGGTGCTTTACATCAGTTTCAGAATTTCCAGTTCATGGGCTCCAGCCACCTTCTCTTCATCACAGATGTGCAATCCCCTTACATGTCCATTCACCATCTGGTTGGTCTCAGTGCTCTCCACTTCTTCCTGGAACAGAGGCCTGAACTGTCCCCATCCACCCTCTTCCTCTTCCACCTGGCTGAACTCAGCCTCACTTTGAACAGAGATAAAAGGTACTGCAGATGCTGGAGAATCTGAGATAACAAGGTGTGGGGCTGGATGAACACTGCAGGCCAAGCAGCATCATAGGAGCAGGAAAGCTTGACGTTTCGGGCCTAGACCCTTCATCATTTTCTACCCTCACCTCTTCTCTTCCCTCTCACAACAACAATAGTGTCCCCTAGGTCCTCACTTACTACCCCATCAGCATTCACAGCATTCAGAAAATGATGAAGGGTCTAGGCCCGAAACGTCAAGCTTTCCTGCTCCTATGATGCTGCTTGGCCTGCAGTGTTCATCCAGCCCCACACCTTGTTATCTCACTTTGAACAACCTCTTCTTTAACTCCTCTCTCTTTCTTCAGGTCATTGGTATGGCTATGGGTACCTGCATGAGCCCCAGGGATGCCTGTCTCTTCGTGCAGTGCGTGGAACATTCCTCATTCCAGTCCCACCCACAACTCTTTCTCTGGTACGTCAATGACATCATTGGTGCTGCTTCCCTCTCTCGTCCAAAATTGGAAAAGTTCATCAATTTTGCTTCCAATTTCTACCCCACTCTCACCTTCACCTGGTCCATTTCTGACTCCTCATTCCTTTCCTCAACATCTCTGTTTCCATTTCTGGGGATAGGCTGGCCAACAATATCCACTATAAACTCACTGACCCCCATAGTTACCCTGACTATACATCCTCACACCCTGCTTCCTATAAGAACTCTATTCTATTCTCCCTGTTCCTCTGTTTCTGTCACATCTTTTCTGATGATGCCAGCTTCTACCAGGGAGCCTCCAAAACGTCCACTTTTTTCCTCAACCGAGGATTCCCAGCTACAGTGGTTGATACGGCTTCTCACCATGTCTGACCCATCTCCCGCACTTCTACCCTCACCTCTTCTCTTCCCTCTCACAACAACAATAGTGTCCCCTAGGTCCTCACTTACTACCCCATCAGCATTCACATCCACAGGATCATTAGCTGCCATTTCTGCCACCTCCAGCAAGATGCCACCATTATACATATATTATCCTCCTATCCCTTGTCAGCCTTCCACAGGGACTGTTTGCTTTAGGACATCCTGGTTCACTCCTCCTCCACTCCCCAAACCTTCCCAAACGCTCTTGGCACCTTCCCTGCAACCACTCCCTCCTTCTTCATTATCCAAAGCTCCAAACATACCATCTGCGTGAAACAGTGATTTATCTGCATTTAATTCAATCTAGCATTCTGTATTCGCTGCTCACAATGTGGCCTTCTTTACACTGGGGAGATGAAACACGGACTGGGCAACTGTTTTGTTGAAGACCTCCACTGTATCTGTAAAAATGACCCAAGTGTCCAGTTGACTTCAACACACCACCATGTTCCCTGACCAACGTCTCTGCCTCAGGCCTTCTTAGTGCTCCTGTGAAGCTCAGTGCAAACTGCAGGAATAACACTTCATCTTCCACCTCAGTACCTTACAGCCCTTAGGAATCAGTGAATCTATCAGTTTCAGAATGAGAACTGCCTCCTCCATTTTCGTTACCTGCTCCCACACACGTATTCTGTGTGGGTTGCTCCCAACACAGCCATCTCATTTTCAACCAAACACACTCCTCGCTCCCACCCAATCAGCATTTACTTCCCTTTATCTGCTTGCCTTGAGTGTCTTGCTCTCTCTGAGCAGTGTCCCCAACTAAGTGACTCATTCCTCCCTCAACCCCAAATTAGTTTATGGAGCTAATGTTCTGTGAATTGGACATCAGATATCATTTCATTCTCACTTTGATGCTCACTTGTAATCACTTGGGAGATTTGACGGAGAACAAGACTTTGTGACTTTTTTTAAACAAATAACGATCATTGATGTTAGAGATAACAAGGTGTAGAGCTGGATGAACACAGCAGGCCAAGCAGCAACAGAGGAGCAGGAAGGCTGACGTTTCCCGGTGAGACCCTTCTTCAGAAATGGGGGAGGGGAAGGGGATTCTGAAAAAAATAGGGAGAGAGGGGGAGGCAGATAGAAGATGGATAAAGGAGAAGATAGGCAGAGAGGAGACAGACGGGTCAAAGAGGTGGGGTTGGAGCCAGTAAAGGTGAATGTAGGTGGGGAGTTAGGGAGGGGATAGGTTGGTCCAGGGAGGACGGACAGGTCAAGGGGGCGGGATGAGGTTAGTGGGTAGGAGATGGGGGTGGGGCTTGAGTTAGGAGCAATGGTTAGGGAGGCGGGGACGATATGGGCTGGTTTTGGGATGCGGTCGGGGGAGGGGAGATTTTGAAGCTTATGAAGTCCATGTTGATACCCTTGGGCTGCAGGGTTCTCAAGCGAAATATGAGATGCTGTTCCTGCAACCTTCGGGTGGCATCATTGTGGAACTGCAGGAGGCCCAGGATGGACATGTCATCCAAGGAGTGGGAGGGGGAGCTGAAATGGTTCGCGACTGGGAGGTGCAGTTGTTTGTTGTGAACCGAGCATAGGTGCTCCGCAAAGCGATCCCCAAGCCTCTGCTTGGCTTCCCCGATGTAGAGGAGGCCACAATGGGAACAGCGGATACAGTATACCACATTAGCAGAGGTAAGGGATTGGTCAAAATGCAGAAGTGTTGATACACAGAAAGTATTTTCATATTGTCAACCAGCCTACTGTCAAGTATGATATAACATAAATGGCGCCATTTCTGAACAAGCGTCTAGGCCCGAAACATCAGCTTTCTTGCTCCTATGATGCTGCTTGGCCTGCTGTGTTTATCCAGCTCTACACCTTGTTATCTCAGATTCTCCAGCATCTGCAGTTCCTACTATCTACTGTCAAGTATGTGCATGTAGACACTTTTCTATAAATCCATTCACTAGTTTGTGCTCAAGTATCTACCTAAAACATATATCATGCACCCTGGTGTCAGCAAATGAAGCCAAATGGGTAGAGTTTGGAACCAAGTGGGTAGAGTTTATTTTGCACTCATGACCATTCGAGCCCATAATCTTGAAGCACAACCTAAGCTTTCCAGGTTTAAATTTGTATTCTTGTTTTCATCTATCTCCAATAAGGCAGTTTGATTAACATTGACAATAAATGAAAGGTTCATATAAATTCTGACACTTAACACCACCTCTGATGTTACTGAACTTTCTATTTGAGTTAGATTAGAGGTGTTGGAGGGGGGAAAGCCTTCCAGAATGAGGACTCTTAAATAAGTCACCAATAAATTAAAGAAAGAATTCAATTTCTGAGAGAAATTTCTTTACCCAGAGATGGGTCAGAGTATAGAACCTGCTACCAAAAGCAGCTGAGGTGAACAGCTGAGATACCTTTCTTTCAGAGAAGACTTCATCAGAACTGTCATAAGCAGTGTGAGGATAAGTAGGTCATCTAGCCCTTTGAGCCTGCTCCACAATGTTTGATCCTATCATGGCCTTACCTCCACTTGTCTGTCTGTTGTCTATAAACCTTGACTCCAATATAAATAAGGGAAGGTGAGTCATTTCACTGGACTAATATTCCAAAATCCCAACCCAATGTCCCGGGGACATGGATTCAAATTCTAACATGGCAGATAGTGAAATTGGAATTCAGTTAAAAAAAATAAAAAATAAAAAAAGGACCATGTAACCACAGTCAATTGTTGTAAAAATTCATTCGGTTCACTAATGTCCTATATGGAAGGAAATCTGCCAAATTTACCTGGTCTGGCCTACAGGTGATTCCAGACCCACAGCCCTCTAGGCAACCAGGGATGTTCAGTAAGTGCTAGCCTAGCCAGCTACTCTCACAATCCTGTGATGTAATTAAAAAATAAATCTGTCTGAAACAGCCTAGGGGGAAGAGATGAAATGGGACACATGAAGTAGGGTGGAAGATGTTTAAACAGCAATACATATTAAAGCATATTAATATTAAAGGATTAAATTGGAAGATATAGAACTGTTTAGATATCTTCTGGATTGGTTTTATGAAGGGCTAAAGTCAACAATTCCATGTATGCTATTAGTTATGTGGTGTGGTTTACAGCATTTAATTGAATTGAGAGGACTCAGGAGTCTCTTTCCAACCCTTTCGATGCATTGTTTTCTGTTTTGCAGATTTAAGATGGAAAGCTATTCTTGGGTAGAATCAGTGAGCAACAACATTCTGACGTCCACAGTTCCAAATTTTGAAACCTATATTTATTGCCATGGTTACACTTATTTGCAATGTTCTCTTTTCAGGCCATAGGGATTCTGCAGAAAACATAAAAATGATTGTATGACAGAAAACAGACCATATGGAAGGCAGTGGGTTGTTATTTCTGAAACTCTAACACACTCCAATTTTAGCCTAAGCTGGGAATCAAGTACGTTCAGGTTGGATGTGGTTACATACTGTCTAGTTTGACTTCAATGTATCATAAGATCAGTTGGTGTATAACATGAATGTCTTTTCTAAAACCAGATTTTTTTTCATAGAATCCCTAGAGTGTGGAAACAGGCCCTTTGGCCCAACAAGTCCACACTGACCCTTGGAGCATCCCACCCAGACCTATAATCCACCTAATCTACAGACCCTGAACACTATGGGCAATTTAGCATGGCCAATCCACCTAACCTGCACACCTTTGGACTGTGGGAGGAAACCCACGCAGACGTGGGGAGAATGTGCAAACTCCACACAGACAGTCACCCGAGGCTGGAATCAAACCTGGGTCCCTGGTGCTGTGAGGCTGCAGTGCTAACCACTGAGCCACCATGCCGCCCTAATGGTTTTTGCCAGGTTAAAACCAGAACTGTAATGTAACAAGGAGCTCATCTTTATTCATTCATGGATGAGGGCATCCCTGGCTATTTATTGCCCATCCCTAATTGTCCACAGGGCAGTTAAGGATCAACCACATTGCTGTGGGTCTAAAGTCACATGTAGGCCAGACCGGGTACAAATGGCAGTTTCCTTCCCTAGAGGACATTAGTGACCTAAATAGGGATTTTTTTGACAATCGATAATGGCTTCATAGTCAACATCAAACTCTTAACTGGAGCCTCTTTTTTGTTATTGAATTCAACATCCACCTTCAGTTGAGGTGCGATTCAAACCCAGGTTCCCAGAACATTACCTAGGTCTCTAGATTAACTGCCCAGCCATAATACCAGAAGGTTATCAGCTCCCCTTAAGATGTAATGTGTGATTATTTTGAATATTGGATTAGACATTACACCCTAATAGGAACATTCATTGTCAAAGTTTAATTTGGAAAAGTCTTTCCCCTTTCTATGTGGAATGCAAGATGTAGGGAAGAGCTCACATCTGATGAATGGCAGATGCTAGAGACTATGTGGTATGTTCTTCTACTACCTCAATGTGAACAAGTGGGGTACATGAATTCTGTTCATTTGAAGATTAATGGGAGATTATTTACAGCTAAATTAGACTAGACAATGAGTTGTACAAACATACAAGCAAGGAGCTGGTGTAAGCCATTCAGCCCCTCGTGCGTGCTGTGCCTTTCAATAAGATCGTACCTGATCGGATTGTAACCTCAAATCCACATACCCACTTACCCCTGGTAACCTTTCACCCCTTCACCCGAGAATATATTGAAATTTCCTTTAAAAATATTCAAGTACTCTGTCTCCAGCACTTTTTCTGGAAGAGATTCCAATGTCTCACAAACGTCTGAAAGAAAATCTTTTGTCCCTTCTTTAGTTTTAATGGGCTACCCCTGGTCAATCAAGAATTGATTCTACTGTAAGACAAAACATTCTTTCCACATCTAATTTGTCAAGACCCCTCATGATTGCTGGATTGGCCATTTTAAATTGCACCTCAATGTCCAGTGATGTGCAGGTTAGGTGGGTTAGCCATGGTAAATGCAGGGTTTTGGGGGTTAGGGTAGGGTGGTGGAACTTGATGGGCTGAATGGCCTCTTTCCGAACTGTAGGGATTCTATGAATTCTAAGATGATTAGCTCACTTGTACATGGTTGTTTCGACATGATTTTTGCAAACCAATTGGTTGGGAGATCACTGCTTGCTGTTTGGGACATGGATCATTGATTGAGAACTTTTTGGGTTTCCCCGTTGTTTTAAATAGAAGTTCCTATTTTAATATCTATGGGCTGGAACTGTGATTAGTTTGAAAGTGACAACTATATGGAGAAATGTAGCTTTCTATATGAGCTTGTGTAATTATAGATGCACTGCAATGGAGATGTTGAAGAATGAAGTATGGCTCTTGGCCTGGCCTCAGATAGACTGAGGCAGGTTACAGCAAGTGGATGCTGGGATATACTCCACAGTTCTGCTACGTCTTGTCTGATGTCAGTAGTCGCTTTATTCTCTCGCTATCCCTACAATCCTGGACAATGTTAGGTTCCTTGATTGTACACCATTGCAATCACCGAGCATTGCCAGTGAGTGTCCTTCCACAACTATGGCCTGCAAAATTTCAAACACTTTCCTCTTTTTTGCCCTAAAGTGGGACGCCCTTCACATCTCATTCTGAGAATGTTTCACATGGCTATAGAGACCCCAGGGAGGGAAAGGTCATCCCTTCCCACATCCTACAGAGCCCTCACCATTTCTCCTTTACTCATTGAGATTGTCTCCATAGTGTGTTACTCCCAAGCCAGTGTCCTCACTCTGACCTCACCAGACAAGGTCATTGTGCTGTCCAATCTCTGGAGCTTGCCTGCAGTCCCTAGGTGTTTAATCAAGGCTTCTCTGGGTCGTGCAAACAGCTTCAGGCATATACATTGACACTGCATCCCCTCTGAATGAGGGGAAGATACTGCATTTCTGACATTTCAGACAACCATCTCAGCAGCTAACAGGGTAAAAAGCAATGCAGTATGAACTTATGTTTACAGATGTACAGCAGAGATACAGGTAATGGATACCTGTGCCACCTAGGTGACTTCAAAATGTCATTTTCTTTATTACTACGACTAGGCCCTGACCTGACACCTACAGCTGATATGGAGATGGTCTGATGATTAGTACTCCCTGATATCTAACACCCTGGTGGTCTTGACATCAGGAGGGCTCCAGCCCAGGTACAGGCACACTCTTCTTGGCCCCAGCTGCTGCGAAGATAGAGGCAGAGATGTGACACCTCCATAGTGTCTGGAATTCTAACCCAAGACAGGACTGCCTGTCATAGAATTATAGAATCCCTACAGGAAACATGACATTCGGCTCAAGGAGTCCATGCCGACTCTCCAAAGAGCATCCCACCCTATCATAGAATCATAGAGTCATAGAGTTATACAGCATGGAAATAGGCCCTTCGGCCCAAACTGGTCATTGTGACCATGTTGCCAACTCAGCTAGTTCCAACTGCCCACTTTTGGTCCACATCCCGCTAAACTCTTCCCGTCCATGTACCTATCCAAATGGTTTTTAAATATTGCTATTGTACCTGCCTCAAACACTTCCCCTGGCAGCCCATTCCATTTACGCATCACTCTGTGCGAGAAGAATTTGCCCCTCAAGTTCTTCTTAAATCTTTGCCCTCTCACTTCAAACCAATACCCTCTCGTTTTCAGTCCCCCATCCCTGGGAAAAAGATGACATGCATTCATCACTTCTATGCCCCTCATGATTTTATACACCTCAATAAGGTCACCCCCAATTCTCCTACAATCAAAGGAATAAAGTCCTATCCTGGCTAACCTCTCCCTGTAACTCAGGCCTATTAGTCCTGGCAACGTCCTTGTAAATCTTCTTTGCACACTTTCCAGTTTAACTAAGATAACAGTGTGGAGCTGGAGGAACACATCAGGTCGGGCAGCATCAGAGGAGCAGGAAATCTGACGTGAGATAAAAGGTACTGCAGATGCTGGAGAATCCGAGATAACAAGCATGGGGCTGGATGAACACAGCAGGTCAAGCAGCATCATAGGAGCAGGAAAACTTGACGTTTCGGGCCTAAACCCTTCTTCAGAAATGGGGGAGGGGAAGAGGGTTCTGAAATAAATAGGGAGAGAGGGGGAGGCGGATAGAGGATGGATAGAGGAGAGGATAGGTGGAGAGGAGGCAGACAAGTCAAAGAGGCGGGGATGGAGCCAGTAAAGGTGAGTGAAGGTAGGGGGGTAGGGAGGAGATAGGTCAGTCCAGGGAGGACGGACAGGTCAAGGGGGCGGGATGATGTTAGTAGATGGGAGATGGGGGTGTGGCTTGGGGTGAGAGGAAAAACAGGTTAGGGAGGTGGAGATGAGCTGGGCTGGTTTTGGGATGCGGTTGGGGGAGGGGAGATTTTGAAGCTTGTGAAATCCACATTGATGCCATTGGGCTGCAGGGTTCCCAGGCTGAATATGATTTGCTGTTCCTGCAGCCTTCGGGTGGCATCACTGTGGCATTGCAGGAGGCCCAGGATGGACACGTCATCTGAGGAATGGGAGGGGGAGTTGAAATGGTTCGCGACTGGGAGGTGCAGTTGTTTGTTGCAAACTGAGCGTAGGTGTTCTGCAAAGCGGTCCCCAAGCCTCCGCTTGGTTTCCCCGATGTAGAGAAAGCCACAGCGGGTACAGCGGATGCAGTATACCACATTGGCAGATGTGCAGGTGAACCTCTGCCTGATGTGGAAAGTCTTCTTGGGGCCTGGGATTGGGGTGAGGGAGGAGGTGTGGGGGCAGGTGTAGCACTTCCTGCGGTTACAAGGAAAAGTGCCGGGTGTG
>JAHRHZ010000035.1:2305868-2328084 GCA_024137785.1 Ginglymostoma cirratum | reverse complement strand
AGCATCTGCTTGGCCTGCTGTGTTCATCCAGCTCCACACCTTGTTATCTCGGATTCTCCAGCATCTGCAGTACCTATTATCTCTTATCCCCACCCATAGACCTCTCCTACCAGTGGGAGTAAATATAGCTCTTAGGGAATCAATGAGTATGTGAAGAAAGCAGGAGCAGGGGACAGAGTTGGATGATGAGCCATGATCATATTGAATGGAGGAGCAAGCTCAAAGGGACAAATGGCCTAGTCCTGCTCTAATTTTCTAAATCCTCTTCTCCTTTTTATTTCTTACCGCCAAATCTATGGATTCTACATCTTTGGATCTCAGATTGTTTCTTGCGATTGTAATTATTCCATCTCATACCAACAAAGCTATGCCATCTTTTCCTTCCTGCTATCCTTTTGAAAAGTCACACATTAATTCATGGAGGAGAAATGATCAGGTAAACCCATCATAGAGACATATGTACAACAGGAGAAGCTGTTCCTTAACTGCAGGGGGCTGATGAGAATGATACTAACATATCACCTCCACAGTCCACAGATCAACCATCTGACCCACAGGTCCACAATGAACAATAAAAGGTTCCAAAACAACAACAAATGACATTGGAATGACACACTCAAGGAAAGAACATCACCCAGATGAATAGCCAATGACAATACGCCATTCAGAGCCTATTACAATTTAAATACTATATGTGCAATGCTTGTGCGAATTCAGACAAGAACAATAAACTGCAAATGTTGGACACTTACTGGGTAACTTAGCTATGTCACAATGTAAAAGGTAACACATACATCTTTTTGTTCTGTTTCTGTTTTTGAGAAAAGGATGTTTGGAATAAAATGCAATATTGCACCATTCTGTTTCCTGGCTAGCCATTGTTGAGTGGCTCTTACTATGAGACATAGATGGGATCATCTACCTTGCAGCCAGTTTTAATAAGTCACAGTCCAGGCTATACTGCTGTCTTGAGAGATTGTAACAGAGAGCGATGCAAAGTAAGAAAGAGTGACAGAGAGAGGGAGACAGAGGGGTTATACAGAAAAGCATGTGAATTTGAGGCATAGCGAGAAAGACAGGGAGAGGTAAAGTGGAGAGGGGGGAAGAAGGGGTGACGAGAGAGGATTAAGTTGGGGGGGCAAGGAGAGAGAGAATGCTAGGACTTGGAACAGGGGAGAGCAAGAAGGGTAGAGGGAGAAGGATAGGGAGAGGGTTAGGGATAAAGAAGAAGCAGAGAAGGAGAAAAGGGGAAGGGGAAATGTAGAGAGGAAGAGGGGGTGGGGAGAGAGGCAGAGACCGGCAGGGAGTGAGGGACTGAGTGATCGAAAAAGAGGGAGATTGTAGTGGGGGAGGAGGAATAGAGACAAAAAGCAAGTGAGATCAGAGAGGGAGAAGAGAAACAATGTTAGAGAGGGTGGTGAGGAGAGAGGGAGAAAGGGGGTAGGGAGCCAGAGAGAGATGAAGAGTGGGAAAGACGGGTAGGGAGAGAGGTTAAAAAGGCTTGTAAAGGACTGAAGACTGAAATTCTCCGAATTTTATAGATTGCCTCATGACCTCAGCCTGGGTGCCTGTAGGATGGGTTCGTCTTAGCAACCAGGAGCAGGGAGGCTGGAGATTGGGGAAAGGTGCAGCCAATAACACGGGGAGCTGCTGGCGGCAGGACCAATGAAAACAGAGAGTTCAGCAACATCAGCACCAATGATACAGGAGCAGGCTGCAGCATTGCAGCAAGCTCCGGCAGGGAGAAGGAGCATCCATCTATCCTATACCGTGTCCGGCTGCGGTTAGCTCCTATCCCCTGCTATCCCCTCCAGCCAGAGTGGTCAGGGAGCTGATGGCCGGATAGGGAGATCCAGGAGCTCCGGTACTGCAGCAACATGGACCGTCTGATCTGGCTGCTGCTCGGCTTCATCGCCGTGTTCCCGCTGCAGAGCCAAGCAGCGCCCAAAGTGGTAAATATTGGCGCGGTCCTGAGCACCAAGAAGACGGAGAATATCTTCAGGGAGGCGGTGGCGCAGGCGAACCGGAAGCACGGAACCTACAAAATCCAACTCAATGCCACAGCGGTCACTCACAAACCCAATGCTATCCAGATGGCCCTGGCAGTGTGTGAGGACCTGATCAGCAGTCAGGTAAAGCTGGCAGTCTGCTCTCACCTTATTGACTATCACTAACCAGGCTGTTAACTAGGACTGAATTGTACTAACCTTGTGTGCTGAGCAGTAATGTTTACTAGTCTTGACGAATAACTAGGAGCATTATTCAGTACGAAAACCAGCATCGTTTACTAGAATCATCCGTTTATCTGCAGCATTCGCTGGTATTGAGATTTAAAATATTTAACATTTACTCATACTAGCTATTAACTGGTAGAATTTGCTAATTGACCCATGCCAACTACTAACTGGTACCATTTACTAACAGTGAGCACGAACTAGCAACATTTACTGTTGCCCTATTAACTGGCAGCATTTACTAGCCGTGAATAACAATTAGAAATATTTACTCCTGTAGTCCATTTGCAATTTGTCAGCATGGGCACTGATGAATTGGACATGACCACATTCAAGAGATTATGTATTTTGGGCAGAGACATTGGGAGGGTGTGGGCCAGCAGCAAGGGAGAAAGATAATGAACTGGAGGAAAATGCAAAGATCATATCAATTCATTTAAAGACAAGGGGGGTAGAAACAAAGTAAATGAAAAGAATTGGGAGCACAAGAGACCAAATGGGATTGGGTTGACAAAGGAGAGTGTGAGACAGGGAATGGAGCAGCTGAGTTCTGGATAAGGAGGAATTTGTGGGAATATTGGAAAAATTGATGTTAGGGTAGGTTACAAAAACATTGATGATGATAGAATGTGGCAGTGTGATTGAGGCAGACGGAGGATGCATGATACCGCGAAAGTAGATTAAAATATCTTGCTGATGCATGGGATGGGCAGACTGTGGGGAAGGAGAATTGAAAAGCAGCAAATAGCATTGTTCAATATCAATTAGTTTAATATTGTGATGATCATCGTCAGATAAATATTGACATTAAATCTTTGAGGGGGACATCAGGACAAAACCAAAAGTCATGCCAAACAAGTAAATGTTTTGGAAGGCAATTCCAGAGAATATCATCTTGGTAACTGAAGAGAAAAGGGCAGCAATGATGGATGAAGAGAATGGGACACACTGATCTCCATCTACACTGCATTGCCCACTTCTACCCTTACGTCAGCTTCTCTGTCCCTGAAAGTCTCAGTCTTGTGTCCAGAATTAGAAAGTGTGGATAAGACGCAGAAGGAGAGAGCGAGGCAGAGGCCAGGCTATGCATGATATAAAATTGATTTTTTTTTCAATCAATTGCCTATGCAAGTCTGACAGCTCTGATGCAGTAGCCAGGCAGCTTTGGAAATGATGGTGCGGTTGAGGGGAGGGTGAGTGCTCAGAGCAGAGGCAAGAGTGTCATGTGGTGAGACTCTGAGGGGACACTGTCAAATCTGATTGCCGCTGAGTTAGCACAAAGTACATTATCCACATTCTAGCTTGCAACGCTCAGAATACCTTTGAGCCATACCTTAAAGCTGCAACATTCACTCACATTTCTTTCCTTTTTACATTGACTATCTATCGATAATTAGGTTATGTTTGCCCTTTTATCATAACTGTCTTACATGCCAGGAAGCAGAAGGGCAGGACTCTGCTCTCTGAGGAACCCTTCTTGCTCTGGGTAACTCTCTGGAGAACCGTTATGGCCCTCATTGCTCTGTGCAGCTGAGAGCAGTTATTGAAATGGAATCAGCCAGAGTCCGCCCACACTCTACTGCAAGGAGAATGAGTGCTGCCTACAGCTAGACAAACATTGCCAAGCCCCTCACTAACGACTGAACCTCTGCAGTCTTGCTACTAAATGTTGTAAAGGTTTTTCAGCACATAGCATGATAAATGAGCTCTCCCTGTCTTCCAGCATTCCACCCATGAAGAGCGTTAACCAGATCAAAGGGAAGAGAGAGAATATCCATTCATCACCTCAGGATGTTCCATAATGTTTTACAGCCAATGTAGAATCAATTTTTGAGGTATAGTCAGTGTTGTTGGAATTGAAGCAGTCAAACTTGTGCTCCCACAAACAACGTCTTAAATCACATTTTGTGTGATGGTGGCTGAAGAGCGTATATTGGTCAGGACTCCTGAGACACCTGATCCGTGGGATCTTCTGCATCAGTCTGAGACAGGAGATGGGCATTGATTTAACATCACATCTGAAGCACAGTAGTTTGGACAGTTCAGCACTGGACTATTCCCTAAGATACCATGCTCACTTCCCCAGAATTAGGCTTGTCACATAGACATGTAACGGCTTTCCATTGTGAAGATCAATAAGGGACCGAGACTCTTGCATTTCCATAGGTTTTATTTTCCCCCCGGGATATGGGCATCACTGGGAATTCCAGCATTTGTTACCCATCCTAATTGCCCTTGAACTAAATGCCTTGTTCAGCTATTTCAGAGAGTTAACACCATTGCTGTGGATCTGGACTCGTAAATAGAGCAGACTGGGTGAGGATGGCAGATTTCCTTCTCAAACACATTTGTGATGTAGATGGGTTTGTACAATAATTGATGGTAGTTGTCATGGTCACCATTATTGAATTCAGCTTCCAGACTTGTTAATTGAAATCAAATTCCACCAGCTGATGTGATGCAATTTGAACCCATATCCTCATGGCTTCACACTGTGCTACTGGATGACATTACCACTTTTCAACCATCACCTATTTCCCCTTCCTGCACTTTGTAAAACCTCAAAATGTCCTGAAACACTTTACAGCCACTAAGGTACTTTGGAGAGGCAGCTATAAGACCACCATATTATCACCATATGACCACCAAAGGACCAAAGATACAGGAGTAGAATTAGGCCACTGAAGCTAGTCTGCTGTATTAATCAGCTATGGCTGATATGTTTCTCAGCCCCATTCTGTTGCCTTCTTCCTAAAAGCTTTTATTTCCTTATTAACCAAGAACCTATCTGACTCTTTCTTAAATACACTCAATGACTTGGCTTCCACAGCTCACTGCAGCAGTGAGTTCCATAGATTACCCATTCCTCCTTATCTCATTTCTAAAGGGTTGTTCTTTCATTGAGGCCATGCCCTTGGGTCGTAATCTCTTAGTAGTGGAAACGTCTTCTCCACTTCCATTCTATTTTGGTCTTTCAGTATTCTATAAGTTTCAGGGAGATTATCCCTCATCCCTCTAAACTCCATCAAGTACAGATCCAGAGCCATCAACCTGTCCTCATATGACAAGGCCTTCATTTCCAGGATCATTCTTGTAACTCACCCTTCAAGGTCAGCATGTCCTTCCTTAGATACAGGGCCCAAAACTACTGTCAATATTCCAAATGCTATCCGACCAGAGCCTTATACAGCCTCAGTAGTACATTTCTGCTCTTGTATTCTAGCCCTTTTGAAATGAATGCTAACACAGCACGTTTGCCTTCCTAGCTGCCATGGTAACCTAAACAGAATTCTGAACTAGGACCCCTAAGTCCCTTGTGCATCAGATTTCCAAAGCTTTTCCCTATTTAGATGATAGTCTATGCCTCTATTCTTCCTAAAAAAGTGCATGACCTCACACTTCCCCACATTGTATTCCATCTGCCACTTCTTTGCCCACTCTCCTAATCATCCAAGTCCTTCTGCAGCCTCCCCACTCCTTCAGCATTACCTGCCCCTCCACCTATCTTTGTGTCAAACTTAGCAACAATGCCGTCAGTTACCTTGTTCAGGTCATTAATGTATAACATGAATAGTTGTGGTGCCAACAGTGACCCCTATAGAAGTCCATTAGTCACTGGCTGCTATCCTGAAAAAGACCCTTTTATCCCCATTCGCTGCCTTCTGCCAGTCAGCCATTCCTCTATCCATGCCAGTACTGAGCCCCTAATACCATAGGCTCTTATCTTATTCAGCAGACTCCTATGCAGCATCTTGTTAGAGGCCTTTTGAAAATCCAAATTGAAAATCCAAGTCACACCCACTAGCTGTCCTTTGTCTAATTGTGCGTTACCTCCTCAAAGAATTCTAACAGATTTGTCAGGCACGATCTCCCCTTACAAAGCCATGCTGACTCAGCCCTGGTTTACTATATACTTCCAAGTATTCTGCAATCCCATTGTGATTTAGGAAAATGTTGAATCATCCCTCGGCAGCTTGTTGGGTGGTTTTGCTGCAGAATGTGTACTGCGTTTGCTGCAAAGAAATCATTGTGGCTTATTTTAAATGCAAGGTGTTTCTCTTTGTCTCTTTGTTAACGTGTTTAATTTATGCCTGCTAGGAGACAAGAAGGAAATGGAGGCTTGTTATTTTCTTGGACATCTTCAGTTTTTCTATAAAGAATGGTCATGCAACACTGTCATTGAGAGGTGGCAGGAGCTAGTTAGTCTCAGCGTGTGTTAGAGGAGACGTGGTCGGCTCAGCTCCCAGACTTCATTCAGACGAGAAATGCAAGACCTTTTTGCACCTTTCAGAAAACGGATAAATTGGCACCAATTCAGGGCAGTGTTAAATAAACTCTGCCTTTTTTCACCTCTATGCTGGACATATTACAGCAGTTTGTATTTGTACAGATCTTGTTCGATGGTTTAAAGTAGACCTGCTTGTTTCAGTTCAGTTTTATATTTGCAAACTGTGTATGATCCTACTTCTGGATTCTGCAGCACACTCTGATCTGCTCAATGTATGGACCATTAAGTAAATGCCTTTTTAGGGGAACTGGCAGTATAGTGGTACTTCATTGGACCATTGGGGGAGGGGGAGCTGGCACGGTGGCTCAGTGGCTAGCATTGCTGCCTCATAGCACCAGGGACCTGGGTTCAGCTGTAGCCTCAGGTGACTGTGCGGAGTTTGCACATTCTCCCAGTGTCTGCGTGGGTTCCTCCCAGGTGCTGTGGTTTCCTTCCACAGTCCAAAGATGTGCAGGGTAGGTGGCTTAGCCATGCTAAATTGCCCCATCATGTCCAGGGATATGCATGCTAGGTGGATTATCCATGGGAAATACAGGGTTAGAGGAATAGGGGAGGAGGGCGAGTCTGGGTGGGATGCTTCTCAGAGGGTCAGTGTGAACTTGATGAGCTGAATGGCCTGCTTCCACATAGCAGGGATTCTGTGATTCAGTAAAACAGTGCCCCAGCCTTAAGTCCTGGGCACATTAGTTTGAACCACACATTAGCAGATAATGATATTTAAATTTAATTAAAAACCTGGAATTAAAAGCAAGTCAACCATGTAACTACGAGACAACAAGGTGTAGATCTGGATGAACACAGGCCAAGCAGCATCATAGGAGCAGGAAAGCTTGACGTTTCGGGACTGGACCCTTCTGTAACTACCTTCAGTTGCTATAAAAAGTTATCTTGCTCCCTGCAGGGATGTAAATCTGCTGTCCTTACCCAGTCTAGCCTTTGTGACTCCAGACCCACAGCAGCGTTCTTGACTTTTAGGCCAGTTAGATGTAGGTAAATAAATTCTGACCAAGTCCAAATTCCATAAGCGAATAAAAAAAATCTCTTCAGGAAGCTGTTAACTGACACTGAGTGAGCCTCCCACTGTGCTGTTCTGATGTGTAATTGTGCATTTTTTACACACCACATTGACTGAACACAATCAAGCAGTATTTTCCAACACCTATCTGCAACATGTACCAAAGTGTGTACATAGGTACAATAACGAATAAACACACACATTTGGGATCCCTGCTCTAATCCCTTATTGTCAGTGAGGGTTTGATCCTGCCATGAGGATTGCATTTCTTTGTGTCGTCATATCAGTGTCACTGAAATGTAAGGAGCACTGTAGAATCTGAAATACTCTGAACTTCACCAAATATCTGAGAGCGAACCAGCTTTCTTGGGTTTCAGTAAAAACCGAAAGAACTGCGGATGCTGTAAATCAGGAACAAAAACAGTGTTAACATTTCAGGTCCAGTGACTCTTCCTCAGGTCCTCCTGAGGAAGGGTCACTGGACCTGAAACGTTAACTCTGTTTTTTCCTTCGTAGATGCTGCCAGACTTGCTGAGCTTTTCCAGCAACTTTGTTTTTGTTCTTGAGTTTCAATTTGGTCTTTTCACAAAAAAAAAATACACGTCATTCAGAGATAGTAAGAACTGCTGATGCTGGAGTCAGAGATAAGTGTGGAGCTGGAGGAACACAGCAGGCCAGGCAGCATCAGAGGTGCCTGACCTGCTGTGTTCCTCCAGCTCCACACTGTGTCTGCTCTAAGGGGAGTTGGATGGATTCAGCAGCTGTAGATATTCTTCTGAAAGCAGATTCGTGGTAGGATCAGCTTACATGTTGAAAATAGTTCTTATATTTGCTGTAGTCTGGTTCCTGGGACATTTGATTTGGAGGAGTGCTGCTGTATTGAGGGCTGACTCCTCACAACTTGACAGAGGTATTTGTGTGAATATTGCAAGTTAACAAGTCTCACAGACCGAGACTTCTCCTTTGGCTGTAATTGCTACTTTTTGTTGACAGTGTTGTTAACCTAATGGGCCTCTGAGTGGACTGACCTTCTGATATTAAATGCTGCTTTAACCAAATCATATTATAAGCAATTTTACTGCAATATTCCAAACCTCATAAATCTGAGCCATTTCACGAGGATATACTGAGTCAGTGCCGCTGATACAGTGCAGACCTCCCAATTCAGGTTTATTCATCTCTAGCTGCCACAGAATGCAAAAAGTCAAAACCAAAAACGAGCATTTTGGCTGATAAGAAATTACCCCGACCGCGTCGCGGCCCGATCCCGATCCTGAACTCCCCGACCCCGACACAGTCCGAGCCCGACCTCCTGACCCCGTCACATCCCATCCCATCCCATCCCACCCCCAATCCCCTGCTCCCATCACAGCCTGACCCCCCACCCCCTGACTCCATCACATCCCATCCACAACTCCCTGAACCCATCAAATCTTGATCCAGAACCCCCTGAACCCATCACAGCCCGACCCCGACCCCGACCCCCTGACCTCGTCACAGCCCGACCCTGACCCCGTCACATCCCATCCTCCCACCCCCTGACCCCCATCGCAGCCCATCCCCGACCCCCTGACCCTATCACAGCCCATCCCCCCCACCCCCTTGACCCCATCACAGCCTGACACCCCACCCCTGACCCCATCACATCCCATCCCCAATCCCCCGACCCCATCACAGCCCATTCCTGGCCCCACCACGGTCCAAACCCGAACCCCTGCTCCTATCGCAGCCCAACCCCCACCGCCTGACCCCATCACAACCCATCCCCAAAACACCCCCAAACCACTGACTCCATCACAACCCATCCCTCAGAGGTCTAAAGCACAGGAAACACCCCATTCGGTCCTTTGAGTCTGCACCAGTCAAAAACAAGCACCTAACTATTCTAATCCCATTTTCCAGTACTTGACCTAAAGCCTTGTCTACCTTGGTATTGCAAGGTCAGAAATCACAACACCAGGTTACAGTCCAACAGGTTTATTTGAAGACACAGACTTGTGATTTCAAATAAGCCTGTTGGACTATACCCTGGTGTTGCGTGATTTGTGACCTTGTCCACCCCACTCCAACACCGGCACCTCCACATCTTGATATCGCAAGGTCTGGACTCCTGTCACTCTCTGGATGAAAAAAAAAATTCCAGAGTCCTTCTGAAACATACCCAATATTCTAAAACACACAGTGAACACCTCTGCTATGGGGGGCGGGGTGCGGGTGGGAGATATGGTTAGCTCAGTTGCTGGACTCAGTTGGTTTGAGTGCAGGGAGATACAAATTGCATGGAGTTCAATTCCCATAGCAGTTACCATGAAAGAGCCTCCTTCACAACCTCTCCAATCACACAAGGTATGGTGACCCGAGTTAAACCATCACCAATTGTTTATCTCTAATGAATTAGCAGCCCAATGGGACTATGATGCCTCTACTGTCTTAGTTTCTATTTCTCAGATGAAGACACAAAAGCAATACTAAAATTAGTGGGGAACTGAGGGATGACGGATTGTGAAGAACTCAAAGGAATTGAGATCAGAAGGTAAAAGAGAGAATGGTAGTCTTCTGCTCACATTCAAATGGCTGGAGCTGACACCCACATTCTAGGATTATAAAACAATGGGCCAACTGAGACGCTGGGTACAGGGTATGATCTTGTAACATTTTCCAGATTCTGAGTTGTTCCCAGTAGATTGGAAGTTAGCAAATGTAGCACTGTTCCTGAAAAAAAGTAGGGAAAGTAATGCAGGGAATGATCAGTCAGACTGATATCAGTCATTGAGAAAATGTTGGAATCCATTATTGATCAAATGTTAGCAATATATTTTGAAAATCACAACATGCACAGCAGACATAGCATGGTGTTATGAAAGGGAAATAGTGTTTGGTAAATTTACTTCCATTTTTGAGGATTCCTTAGTTCAAAAAAGGGAGGGAGGCAGAAAGCAGGAAACTACAGATCATTTAGCAAAACATCTGTCAGAGAGAAAATGTTAGAAGATATTATTAAAGACATTATAACAGGGCACTTGGATAAGTTCAAGGTAATAAGGCAGAGTCGACACCGTTTTGTCAAAGGGAAATCATGGTTAACTGATTTATTGGAGTTTGTTAAGACCATAAGATAGAGGAGCGCAATTCGGCCAGTCGGCCCATTGAGTCTGCTCCACCATTCAATCATGGCTGATACTTTTCTCAGCCCCATTCTCCTGCATTCTCCCTGTAACCTTTGTTCTCCTTACTAATCAAGGACCTATCTATTTCTGACTTAAATACACTCAATGACTTGGCCTCCACAGCTCTGTGGCAGTGAGTTCCACAGATTCACCACCCTCTGGCTGAAGAAATTGCTCCTCATCTCAGTTCTAAAGGGTCATCCTTTCATTCTGAGGCCGTGCCCTAGGGTCCTAGTCTCTCCTACTGGTGGAAACATCTTTTCCACATCCACTCTATTCAGGCCTCTCAGTATTCTGTAAGTTTTAAATTAGATACCCCCTTCACTATTCTAAACTCTATCAAGTACAGACCCAGAGATCTCAACTGTTCCTCATATAACAAACCCTCCGTCCCCAGGATCGTTCTTGTAAACCTCCTGAGTCCCCTCCACTGCCAGGGCATCTTTCTTGGATATGAGGCCCAAAACTACTGAATATTCCAAATGCGGTCTGACCAGACCCTTTTCCAGCCTCAGCAGTACCTCACTGCTGTTGTATTCTCGCCCTCTTGTAATGAGTGTTCACATTGCATTTGTTATCCTAACTGCCAAGTGAACCTGCTTGTTAACCTTGAGAATACTAAACTAGGTCTCCTAAGGCCCTTTATACTTCAAATTTCCAAAATCTTTCCCCCATTTAGAAAATAGTCTATGCCTCTATTCTTCCTATCAAAGTGCATAACTTCATACTTTCTGACAGTGTATTTCATCTGCCTCTTCTTTGCCCACTCTCCTCTCCTGTCCAAGTTCTTCTGCAGCCTTCCCACTTCCTCAACACTACCTGTCCCTCTACTTATCCTCTTGAAGAAGGAACTTGTTGAGTAGATAAAGGGAACCAATGGTTGTATTGTGCTTAGATTGATAGAAGGTATTGATGAAGTGCCACATCAAAAGTTTATAGTGGAAAATAAAAGATGATAGTGTTGGTGGTGACAAACTAGCATGGGTAGAAGATTGGTTGGGTGACAGAAAACAGCAAGTATGAATAAGTGAGTCTTTTTAAGGCTGGTGGGATACCACAAGTGATGTGCCACTGAAGTCAATGCTAGGACCTCAACTCTTTCCAATTTATATAAATGACTTGGATGGAGGGAATCGAAGGCATGGTAGCTAAGTTTGTTGATGACAAAAATAGGTGGGAAAGTGAGTTGTGAAGAGGGCAGAAGGAGACTACAAAGGGATGTACATAGGTTAAGTGAGTGGGCAAAGATCTGGCAAGATGAGTACAATGTGAAAATATATAAAATTGTCTATTTTGGCAGAAACAATAAAAAAAATTATCTAAATGGTGAGGAGGTTGCAGAGAGATCTGGATGTTCTGATGCATGAAAGTGAGAATGTTAGTATGCAGGTACGGCAAGTAATCAGGAAAGTAATAGGACTTTATTGTAATGAAAATCGGATGTGAGAGTAGGGAGGTTGTTTCAGTTATATAGGGTATTGGTGACACCGCATCTGGAGTACTGCTCAACAATATAGTTACAGAAAGAGGTTAATGTATTGGAAGAAATTCAAACAAGGTTTACCAGACTAAAACCTGGAATGATTGTTTGCCTGGAGGAAAGGCTAGCCAGTTAGGCCTGTATTCTCTGGAGTTTAGAAAAGTTAGAGCTGACTTAGTTGAAAGATAAGATCCTGAGGGGCCTTGACAGGGTGAATGCCTAATAGGAAACATCCTTTGTGGGAGAATCTAGAACTAGGGGTCCGAGTTTCAAAAATATAGTGTCACCCACTCGAAAGAGAAGGGAAACATTTTTTTTGAAGGGTTATGGGTTTTTGAAATTCCATTCTTCAAAAGGCAGTGGATGCAGAATTTTGAAGGGTAATAGTAGATAGATTTTTGATTACCAAGGGAATGAAAGATTAGTAGGTGTATGCAGAAAAGAAGAATTAAGGTTAAACATCAGATTAGCCACCATCTTATTGAAAGGTGGAGCAGGCTTGAAGGGCTGAGTGGCCTGCTGTTGTTACTTGTTTGCCTGTAGAACATTGAAATAACTGCATAGGAGGTTGGTGTCCCATTATTTACTCTTGCACAGTACACTGCCTATGGCCCGGCCACCTCACAGTCTGTCCTCAACTGAGGAGATTTTAATCTCCTGGTTATGTTGGTCAGCCAGGGCTTTCCTGATTGATTAGGGCTGTTAACCTGGGCCAATGACTTCATGGTCAATGAGATCCATTTGGTTCCAATCACTACATCCCTCCCCTCCTAAGTCTGGGGACATAGGCCTCGTCTTCTCCTGCAATGCTTTCGCCTCAGGCCCAGTTCTTCTGACTCGGACTAAGACACTGGCAGCGTGTACTGGACTGTGGCCCGTCTCTTGCATCCAGAACATTACGGAAGAGCCTCCTCCTCTTCTTCTGGCAGCAACGGTATAAAGGCTTCATCCATTTCAGATTCCGAAGTATCGTCAACACTAGATGGAGGGGGAACATCTATGGTTTCTGCTGGGCGTTCGGGCAGTTCTGAGGGGCCGGGTATGTTTTGCTCCTGCCCCATTTGCAAGGTAATGGCTTTCAAATGATCCATGTGTTTGTTCAGGACTGTATCACCTACCCAAACTTTGTAAGTCACAGGACCTGACCTCGTGTCAACCTCATCTCGTACCCATAGAGGATTTATCCTCTTGAAGAAGGAACTTGTTGAGTAGATAAAGGGAACCAATGGTTGTATTGTGCTTAGATTGATAGAAGGTAGATTGACCAGAACTGGGTACCGTATTCGAGATGTGGCCGAACCAGGGTTTTGTATAGCTGAAGCATAACTTCAATGCTCTTGGACTCAATCCCTCCATTAATGAAAGCTAACACACCATATGCCTTCTTAACAACTCTATCCACCTGGGTGGCAGCTTTCAGGTAACTGTGGACATGAACCCCAAGATCCCTCTGCTCCTCCACACTGCCAAGAATCTTTCCGTTAACCCTGTATTCTGCTTTCAAATTTGTCCTTCCAAAATGAATCACACTTTTCAGAGTTAAACTCCATCTGCCACTTCTCAGCCCAGCTCTGCATCCTGTCAATGTCCCTTTGTAACCTAGAACAGCCCTCTGCACTATCCACAACTCGACCCACCTTCGTATCGTCCACGAACTTACTAATCCACCCTTCCGCTCCTTCATCCAAATCATATACAAAAATCACAAATAGGAGAGGACCCAGAACAGATCCTTGTGGTACACCATTCGTAACTGAGCACCATGTTGCATATTTTCCGCCCTTTGTCTTCTAAGAGTCAGCCAATTCTGAATCCAATCTGCCACATTTCCCCCTATCCCATGCCTCCTTACCTTCTGCATGAGCCTACCATGGGGAACCTTATCAAACGCCTTACTGAAATCCATGTGTACCGCATCCACTGCTCTACCTTCATCCACGTGTTTGGTCACCTCTTCAAAGAATTCAGTGAGGTTTGTGAGGCGTGATCCACCCCTCACTAATCTATGCTGACTATGTTAAGCAGACAGGATGGAGATAGCAGGCAGAGTATAATAGGGGAAAGTGTACAATTATTACCTTTAGCGGGAACGATATAAAAGCAAAATAAATTTTAAATTATGACAAACTGAAATTTGGTTTACTGACAGATCTGGGCGTCCTTGTATAACATGTCTGAATGTCGTAGGACTGAAAAACATGGATCTGATCCAACTGGTTGTGGAATTGCTCAGTTCCTTTGACTGTGTGCTGATTTTTGTTGTATGTTGTACCCTTCTAAATTGCGCAGAGACTGTTTCAACTTGTGAGCAACTGGGAATGAGGGGCATAATTAAAAGACCAAAAGAAAGACTTGCATTTATACAGTACTTCTCACAATCATTGGGAGTACGCTTAGCAAACTCCTACAAATCGCATTTAGGCAATCTGTTTCAATGAGGTTGTTTTGAGGGATGATGGCCAGGAAACTGGAGACCTTTGTAAGACATTTACCTGGAGATCGCCTGTAGTTTTGGAGGAACATTTTTACACAGGGAGTGACTAGAACGTGCAACTCTCCATCAATTGGAGTCAGTCACTCGAGGCAGCATCAGTGCATTTAAACAGAGGTTTGATACACGTGAGTGAGAGAGGGGAACAAGAAGGATGTGAGGGCAGGTGAGAAAAGATTATTTGTGTAGGAGGGGCCTTGCGTAAGGTGACACTGGCAGAAATCAAGTGGGTAGAGTTACATATCTCTGTAAATTTTCTGTAATTCTGGTTGATAGTGAGGGGCGGGGAGGGGGAGAGGAGTGTAATTCTATGACAGGCCATGGGCAGTGTAGCTCTGCCAACTGGGGAACTGATGGGGCAAGGGAAAGCCAGCATGGCCATGGAGGGGAAAGTGTTACTAATGGGGGGTGGGTGGGGGAGAGGAATAGATGAGCTGAGTGAGAAAGAGAGAGAGAGAGAGGAGGAACAGTGACTGAGACCCCTGAATGCTGCTTTTTCGTCTTGTTGGTTGGGGTGAGGACCCTGCAGGGTAACAGTGTAGTGATTTTGGAGGAGTCTAAGTTCCTGGGTGTTTCACTTCACCGTGTGTGGTTCTTTCTTCCCCAGGTGTATGCGATATTGGTGAGTCACCCACCTGGTCCAAGTGACCACCTCACTCCTACCCCTGTGTCTTACACAGCTGGCTTCTATCGAATTCCTGTCATTGGCTTGACCACACGCATGTCAATATATTCAGATAAGGTAAGGAATACTCAATTAAAACTGGGCAATTTGTCTTGTGATTTAATCTGTCAGTACTGATCACCTCATTATAACAACTGCGCAGAAAATCAGAGGCTGCATAGCAAAGGGCCATTTGCTTCCGTGCTGTTTGCATCTCTCCCTGGGGACCTGCCATTCTCTATGCAAACCCTTGAGTTACTGGGTAAGATTTTGCTCATAGTTTGTACAAAAGCTACAGTGAGGGCTGTTTACTCAGCCTGTATTGGACACTGAGACATTAGTATAATAGATTATATATTGATAGCTCATGTGGGAGTAGGAGGACCACTTGCAGATCACATTATCCCCAAGAAACTAGGCAACAGGTTACGACAAATACACAAATTATGTTTATAATAATGAATTCAGAATGTGACTGGTGAACTGTCTTAAGTGAACTTTCATGAAATGTTTCTACACTGGAGAGATGTTTCCTCGGGATTTTATATTTCCTTCTTTTGAATGGATCTGTGTATCAGCCAGTTTTTGGTTGGTGGACAGTTCTAGCTCTTCTGGGTCCAGCTGGCGGTCAATCAGTTGCGGGATTAGTTCACTGTAGATTCACTCACAATCTGCTTCAGCAGCAGCTGTGCAGCGCATGCATGGCCTCAATACAGCTGCTTAGTATATGCACGGCCACAATGCAGTTGTACATTGCATGCATGGCCTCAATGCAGCTGTTCGGTATCTGCATGGCCACAATGCAATTGTGCAGTGCATGCATAGCCTCAGTGCAGTTGTGCATTGCATGCATGGCCTCAGCGCAGTTGTACATTGCATGCATGGCCTCGATGCAGTTCAGTATATGCATGGCCACAATGCAGCCGTGCAGTGCATGCATGGCCTCAATGTAGCAGTTCAGTATATGCATGACCACAGTGCATATGTGCAGTTTATGCATGGCCACAATGCAGCCAATCAGTGCAGTTGTGCAGTGCATGCATGGCCTCAATGCAGTTGTTCAGTATATGCATGGCCACAATGCAGCTGTTCAGTATATGCATGACCACAGTGCGTATGTGCAGTATATGCATGGTCTTAATGCAGCTGTGCAGTGCATGCATGGCCTCAGTGCAGTTGTACTTTGCATGCATGGCCTCAATGCAACTGTGCAGTGCATGCATGGCCACGATGCAGTTGTGAAGTACATGCATGGCCTCAATACAACTGTGCAGTAAAAATGACCATGCTGTGGCTGTGTAGTACATGCATGAGTAGTACATGTAGTACATGAGTAGTACATGCACGAGTACACTGAGTACAATTGTGCAGTACTTGTACAAAACACTGCAATTGTGCAGTCCATGCAGGACCTCGGTGCAGCCTTATAATACGTGTATAATACCATTGCAATTGTATAGTGCATGCATGAGATCGCTGTCGTTGTGAAATGTATGTATAAATCACTGCAGTTGTGCAGTACATGCATGACCACAGTGCATTTGTGCAGGACATGCACAATCACTCATTAGTTGTGCAGTTCATGCATGAGATCACTGAAGCTGTGCAACACATGTAAAAGTCATTGCAGTGTGTTCTGCTTCCATGCTATCACTGCAGCCTTGCAGTACATGTATAAAATCACTGCAGTACACACATGACCTCATTGCAACTTTGCAGTACATATATTGCTTTGCTGCAGTTGTCTAATGGATGCATGACTGCATAGGAATGTAGGAAGAGGATTTGTCCATTTAGCTCCTTAAGCCTGATCTGCGATCAATGAGGATCTAAAAAATGGCAGATAGAGTTTCAATCTGGATAATTGCGAGGTATTGCATTTTCGTACAAGGGTAGGACTTATACGTTAGTGGTTGGGCCTTGGGTAATGTTGTAGAACAGAAGGACCTAGGGTGCAGGTACATAATTCTTTGAAGTTTACATCACATATAGACAGAGTGGTTAAAAAGGTGTTTAGCACGCTTGCCTTCATTGCTCAGTTCTTTGAGTATCGAAGTTGGGAAGTCATGTTGAGGCTATACAGGACATTGGTGAGGTCTCTTCTGGAATACTGTGTCCAGTCCTGGTCACCCAGATATAGGAAAGATAAGCTGGGGAGGGCTCAGAAGAGAGTTAGCAGGAATGTTGCATGGTATGGAAGGTTTGAGTTATAAAGAAAGGTTGGATAGGCTGGGTCTTTTTTTCGCTGGAGCCTAGGAGGTTGAGAGGCAACCTTATAGAAGTTTATAAAATAATGAGGGGAATAGATAGAATTAATGGTAGCTGCCTTTTCCCTGAGATGTGGGATTTCAAAACTGGGCGACACATTTTTAAGGTGAGAGGAGAAAGATTTACAAAAGACACAAGGGGCAAATGTTTTACAGAGAGGGTGATTCACGTGTGGAATGAACTTCCTGAGGAAGTGATGGGTGCAGGTACAATTACAATGTTCAAAAGACGTTTAGATAAGTTCATGAATAGGAAAGGTTTGGAGGGATATGGTCCGGGAGCATACAGGTGGGATTATGTTCAGCATGGACTGGTTGGACCGAAGGGTCTGTTTCTGTGCCGTATGGCTCTCTGGTTATTATGTGATTTGTACATATTCCTTCACACCTTTGGGTAACAAAAGCCTAGCAATTTCAGTTTTAACAACTGACTGAATAACAAGCGCTGCATTTGAGATGAGATTACAAAGTTCCTTCCTAATTTCATTCCTGAAAATTTGGACTCACTTTTAGACTCTGTCTCCTGGTCCTTGACTGTCCGTGCAGTGGGAATAATTTGCGCAGCTGAAGCATAGCTGGTACATTTTTACCCCTTTGTATTCTAACCCTCTAGATATTCCATTCACTTTGTTCATTTTCTTCTCTGCTTGTCCATCTGTTGTTGAGTGTAGACAAGTCAGAGATCGATAGGTTTGAAGTTACTAATAACATGAAGGGGTATGGATAAGGTGCTGGAATTGAGGTAGATGATTAACCATAATGACGCATTAGAATGGCAGCGCAAACATGAGGGGCTGAATGGACTCCTTCTGCTTGTCTGTTTTATGACAGATTTAAATACTTTCTGGAAACCAGATAAGTAAGATCCACACACATTCCTCACATTGTGCAAACAACTCTATCAGGAATCTGTCCTTTAAAAATCCCTGCTGACTCTCTCTCCCTGCTCATTCAGAGACTGGGAAGTGAGTGGTGAGTAACTCCTATTACTCAGAAGTGTGATGGAATACTCCCCACTTGCCTGGATGGGTGCAGTTCCAACAACACTCAAGAAGCTTGGCACCATCCAGGACGAGGAAGCCCATTTGACATTTACTGTCGTCACCACTGACACACAGTTACAACCGTGTGTGCTGTAGATGCATTGCAGAAATTCACCAAAGAACCTTTGACAACACCTTTCAAGCCTCTACCACTCAGAAGGACAAGGGCAGCAGATACATGGGAACACCACCCCCTGCAAGTTCATCTCCAAGCCACTCACCATCCTGACTTGGAAATGTAGTGCCAGCCATTGTTGCTGGGTCAAAATCCTGCAATTCCCTCCCTAAGGGCATTGTGGGCCAACCTATAGCATATGGACTGCAGTGGTTCAAGAAGGCAGCTCACCCCCACTTTTTCCAGGGCAACTATGGGCAGGAAGCAACTTCTGGCTTTGACACCACGCCCACATCCTATGAAAGAATAAATAAAAGCAAGATATTAAGGAAACAGGTTATAAAAACATTAAACAAAAACCGAAAGAATTGTGGATGCTGTAAATCAGGAACAAAAACAAAGTTGCTGGAAAAGCCCAGCAGGCCTGGCTGCATCTGTGAAGGGAAAAACAGAGGTAACGTTTCGAGTCCAGTTCTGAGGAAGGGTCACCGGACCCGAAACGTTAACTCTGTTTTTTCCTTCATAGATGCTGCCGGACCTGCTGAGCTTTTCCGGCAACTTTGTTTTTGTCATAAAAACATTGCTTAATTTTGCTTGAATATTAAAGATTGAGGGGTGAAGTTGCCGAATGGTTCAGGATGTTTAAGGGATTCAGTATATTTATGCCTTTGGGAGTGAGTCTGAGAATATGTGGATAGAACATGAATATTTGAGCCATTCATATGCAAACTCAGGAACACCTTAACGTACAAACAGTATTCACAATTAGGAATTCTCCCTGATAATATTGCGGGATAATTGGAGCTTTCAAGTTTGAGGTTGACAGATTTTTGATGAGCATACAAGCATATAATTGGGAAATGTTCCTATGCTGAAATGGTGTTAGTGATGATGCATTTTGGCAAATCTTACAGGAAGGAGGACAGAGCCTGTGACTGCAGCTGCTCTAACCCTGGAGATACTGGACCCAGTGTTTGAGGCTTGTGACTGGGTCACCAGGTGAATGGGGAAGCCTATGTCAGCGTGACCCTGTTATGCCAGCGAGACTCTGTGGCTGATGGATGCTGTGACTGAGGGACCCTGTGTCAGGGAGACCTTGTGACTGAAGGACCCTGTATCAGGGGGACCCGGTGTCAGGGATCTCTGTGGCTGAGGGACTCTGTAACTGAGAGACCCTGTTTCAGGGAGAACCTGTGACTGAGGGACCCAGTGTCAAGGGGACCCTGTGACTGAGGGACCCTGTGTTGGGGGACCCTGTGTCAAGGGGACCCTGTGACTGAGGGACTCTGTGACTGAGGGACACTGTGCCAGGGGAGTGCTGCATCAGGGAGGACACTGTGTCTGGAAGGTCCTGTGTTGAGGGAACAGTGTGAGTGGAGATTGTGTCTGGGCAGTTTGATGTGATGTAACTATTTGCTGACTGCCCCTGTGCTATTCCTACAGAGTATCCATCTGTCTTTTCTCCGCACTGTGCCACCGTACTCCCACCAAGCGCATGTCTGGTTTGAAATGATGAGGCGTTTCCGTTGGGGACACATCATTCTGGTGGTTAGTAATGACCATGAGGGCCGGGCAGCACAGAAGAAGCTGGAGACGCTCCTGGAAGAAAAGGAATCAAAGGTTAGTGCGCGGCCTTTGTGTCACATCCCGACTGTTGTGTGTATCTGTAGATATCTGTACGTGAACACATTTTCTCTCCATTTTGAACATGGCTAACATTGCTTTAAGCATCTACGGTGTCTTGAGTGCTACCTGACAAAACTTGTATTTATCATTCCACGTGCTTCATCGTAGTCAAAATCTGCTACGTGTAATCAGCGACAGGATGAGAGCCGTATACTGGAGCTGTGCAAAAAAAAAAAACAACCTGCAGCTCTTCTTAAAGTCGGATCATAGCCCTAACCTCCACAGACCTTAACCAATCATACGGCATCAGGATCATTCCACTGTCAACACATTCTCTGCCAAGCATACCGCTCAGTACAGGACAACTCCAACATGATCAGGGCACTGTATCTCTTTATATTCTGTCTGTCATAATTCCCACTCCAAGCCCAGTTAATAGGATGGATGTGAGGGAATGATTTTCATTAATGATGCGTAACCCCTGCCTGACCCCTGACTTCTGCTAGTCCAACGTCTCCTTAAGCCTCCCACTGGTTCTTCCACTCGCGGAATGTGGGGAATGAATGAATTCACCATTCCTGAACATTCCCGAAAGGTTGTCAATCCATCCCTGCTCCATTTTAATGCTAAGCAGTGTAGTAACAGCCATTGAAGAGCTGCTGAAACCCAGGAAAAGTCATTGCAACATCAAGTATGTGATGCATGAATTAAAACATTAACATTCCCACTTCAGAATTTCTCTCATCACTACCCACCTCCCACATGCACTCTCTCTCCCAGCCCAGCTACCTCCCTCCCGCCCTCCCTCCTGTAGCTCTGTCTCTCCTATTCCTTTCTTTTCCTCACCTCCAACCTCTCACCATTGTTATTTTTTTCACAGAGGGCAAGGTTCACTTGTGTTCCTTTCTTCAACTGACTGTCTCATTCAGTTGATAGCAAACCATTAATTCTGGGTAAACAAGTGGGGGGAGTAAGACCTCACTGGTTAAAGGATTAATGAGAGCTGGGTAAGAGAGGACTAAAATAGTTTGTTTAACGTGGAAAGGCCTGTCAGAGCTAAGGTTTGTGTTCTTTCAACTTGCGACTTGTTGGGGTTAGTGCTCTGCCAGGCAGAGTGAGCAGTCAGTATTCTGATTAGTTTAGGAGATAATGGCCTGGCAAAGGTCTTGGTTAATGTTTCAGCTGAATTGGGATTCAGTTATCTGTCTACCAGATGGATTGGTTATCATTCTGGATCAATGATTGCTAATCCAGTTGGACTGGTAGTTAATCTCGCAACAACGTTTGGAGATGCTGGGTGACTCTTTTGGAGATTTCTGTCATTGCTGTTTAGAGATTGGATGGGGTGAGAAACTAATTGCTAAACTGGAGTGAGGGGGCCAGGATCCACCTAGAGTCAGGAGTCAGTGTCTAGTTAGAACAAAGGTCAGTGATGTGAATTGAGTCAGTGAGATGTGAGTGATCTGGGTGGATTGAGGGATGAGTGATCCGAAAGGACTGAGGGGTCAGTGGTGAGAAATAGAGTGAAGGGTCAGAGATGTGAGTAGAATGAACGGTCAGTGTCTGGATGGAGTGAGTGTTCAGTGGTCTGTTAGGGTAAGGGGTCAGCAGTTAGGATGGAGTGAGGCTTCTGTCTCTGATTGGAGTGAAAAGTCAGTCTGCTGTTGCAATGACGGGTGAGTGTCTTTTTGGAATGAAGGGTCAGTGATCCGGATTGAGTGTGGAATCAGTAATGTGGATTGAGTGAGGGGTCAGTGATCAGGATCGAGTGTGGAATTTGTAATGTGGATTGAGTGAGGGGTCAGTGATCAGGATTGAGTGTGGAA
>JAHRHZ010000035.1:2262164-2300367 GCA_024137785.1 Ginglymostoma cirratum | reverse complement strand
TCAAGTTTTCCTGCTCCTATGATGCTGCTTGACCTGCTGTGTTCATCCAGCCCCATGCTTATTCCTGGCAACATCCTTTTCTGAACCCTCTCCGGTTTAATAATATCCTTCCTATAGCAGGGCAATCAGAACTGTCCCACAGTACGGAAAGTATCACGGTTGTCCTCCTGGATCTGACTCCTAAAACAGCAATAGGAGGAGGCCATTCAGCTCCTTAACCCTGCTCAGGCAATGCATAGGATTGTGGTTTATTGGTACATTATGCCCTTTTTTGGTTGTTGTTTGTTCTGTATTTCATGACATCCATAACAATAAAAAAATGTACCATCCTACAAATCTGAAAGTTTGGTGAATGCGGGTGTTCGGTGAGGAAGGAGGGAGGCGATCCTTTCTTTCTCTAACCCTGTCTGCCTTCAGGAGAGAGGGAGTTGAAAACTGTATGAGCAGGGAGAGAGAGCCAGTGAGAGTTCAACTCTATGCACTGAAAGCTGGGAAAAAAACGGACAGGTGGCTAACTAGCAAATGTTCTCCTACTCTAATTTTGCCAAAAAGATTTAATGGTAAGGAAATAGGGAGAGTACGAGGGCCAACATCTTCAATAGAGTGGCACCAACGAATCCAGCAAAATCTAGATATTGAGGGATACACCAACTGGGTAAAGAAAAACAGGAAGGCTTATGGCAGATTTGAAGGGCTCAAAGCAGGAAACATCCTACAGAATTATAGAATGTGCAAGAGGGAACTGAAAAAGGAAATTAGGAGAGCAAACAGGGGCCATGAAGAGATAATGGCAGGAAAATCCTAAGTTATTTTACAAGTACATTGAGGGTAAAAGGATAACTAGGGACAGAGTAGGGCTCATTAAGGACTGGAGTAATAATTTGTGCATGAAGCCAAAAACCATAGGGTTCCAAATGAATATTTTGTGTCCTGGTTCACTAATGAGAGGACTGATGTGGGGATAGAAATCAGGGAGAAGCACTATGATATACTTAAAGAAATTAGCATAGTCAGAGAGGAGATTCTGAGTAGTCTGGCAGACTTAAATGTTGATAACGTCCACAACTGGATAAAATGTATTCCAGGCTGTTGAGTGAGACATGGAAGGAAATTGCAGGGGTTGCTAGCAATAATTTTCAATTCCTCTGACCACAGGAGAGGTGCCAAATGTCTGGAAGACAGCCAGTATGGTACTGTTATTCAAAAAGGGAGCAAAGCATAAACCAGGAATCTAGTCTATGTCGAAACTATTGAAAGCAATTCTGAGTAACAGAATAAATCTGCATTTGGAGAGGCAGGGATTGATTAAGAACAGTCAGCATGGTTTTGTTAAGGGGAGGTCATATATAATCAACTTGATTGAATTTTCAAAGAGGTGACCAAGTGTGTAGATGGGGGCAACACATTCAACGTTGTCTACTTGGACTTCATCAAGTCTTTTGATAAGGCCCCACATGGGAAGCTGATAGCAAAAGTAAGAACCCATGGGATCCAAGGAAATTTGGCAAATTGGATTCAGAATTGGCTGAGATGCAGGAAGCAGAGGGTGATAGTCGAAGAGTATTTTAGTGACTGGAACCCTATGACCAGTGGGGTTCCACAACGATCAGTGTTACTGCCTTGAAGTTTATGGATGATACAAAATTTATGGGGTAGTAAATAGTGAGGAGGATATAGGCGGGCTGGTCAGACAGCTGATAAATGTCAAATGGAATTTAATCCAAATAAGTGTGAGGTGGTGCACTTGGGCAGAACAGACAAGGCAAGGCAATACGTGGTGAACAGGAGGACCCTGGGAAGGACCGAACATCAAAGGGACCTTTGTGTGCCAGTATACTGGTTCCTTAAGGTATCAGGACAGGTAGATAAAGCATAAGAAGGCATATGTAGTACGTGCTATTATTAATCAAAGCGTCGAGTTTAAGAGCAGGGAGGTTATGATGGAACTGCATAAAACATTAGTTGGGCTACAGCTAGAGTTTTGTGTGCAGCTCTGTAATCCACATTATAGGAGAGATGTGTTTGTACTAGAGAGATTGCAGAAGAGATTTACCAGAATGTTGCCTGGGCTGGAGAGTTTCAGTTATGGAAAGAGATTGGACAGACTGGGGTTGTTTTCCTTAGAGCAAAGTAGGGACATGACTGAAATGTGTGAAATTATGAAGTATATAGATAGGCTAGAAAGGAAGTAATGTTTCCCCTTGATGAAGGGATCAGTGACTGGGGCATAGATTTAAAGTCAGGGGCAGGAGGTTTAGAGGAGATGTGAAGAAAACCTTTTTCACCCAGAGAGTCATGGGAATCATGAAGTCACTGACTGTGAAGGTGGTAGAGGCAGAAACCCTCATAACATTTAAGAAATATTTGGAAGTGTACTTGTGATGCCAAGGCACACAGGCTATGGGCCAAGACTTTATACGATTGGCAGGTCAGCTTGGGCAAGTGGAAAGTGCATTTTGTACTATGTGGGAAGTCTTGAATGCACTGTGTGTCCAAGATGAACACATCTGCAGGATAGGTCTCTGGCTACAGATGCTTGCTGAGGAGAATCAGTCAGGTAGTACATGACCCCTGATTGATCTGGTTTGCTCATTAGTTTTCCATTTTGGATACTGATGAGGACATTGACTTCTAGGAGGAGTGCAGCCAGAACCAAATCCTTGACATCACAGGTACTTAGCTGTACAAGAAAGGAGGAAGGTAAATGGAACAGCAATAGTGATAGGGAATTCAATAATCAGGGGATCCAACAGGCATTTATGTGGTAGTGAACATGACTCCAGGATGGCCTGCCATGTTCATCCAGCCCTACACCTTGTTATCCAGGATGGTGTGTTGCCACCTTGGTGCCAGGATCAGGAATGTCACAGAGCAGCACCTATCCTGCATATCCCTGAACACTACGGGCAATTTAGCATGGTCAGTCCACCTAAGCTGCACATCTTTGGACTGTGTGAGAAAAGCAGGGCACCTGGAGGAAACACACGCAGACAGGGGAGAATGTGCAAACTCCACACAGGCTGGAGTTGAACCCAGGTCCCTAGCGCTGTGAGGCAGCAGTGCTAACCCCTGAGCCGCTGTGCTGCCCAGATTGTCCCTCAACAGTCACCAAACAGTAGTTAATGTGAGGCTTGGTATTAAATCGGGTTAGTACAGTATCCAGAGGTGACTTTAATTTGCATATAGACTTGGTAAATCTCATGAGGGCTGAAGCTGTGGCAGATGAGTTGGTGAGATTTTGGACTGTGATAGGGATGGTTTTCTTTTGTGGTATGCTGAGGAACTGACAAGAGAACAGGATATCTTAGATCAAGTATGATGTAATGAAGAGGGCTCATTAATAATCTTGTTTATTATTGAAGAACCTTTAGGAATGAGTGACCACAATATGGTAGAATTTTACATTAAGTTTGAAAGTGAAGTGGTTCACTCTGAAACCAGAGTAGTAACTTTAAACAAAGCAAATTGTGAAGCTACAACAGGTATGTTCCTTCAAAGCACAAAAAGCCAAACTATGTCAGTCAGTTGTGGCTAACAGCGAAGTTAAGAATTGTATAAATTTAAAAGAAAAAGGTTTTTGAATGTTGCCAGTTAAAGTAGGAAAACTGTGGATTGAGAGAACTTGAGAATACAGCAAAGGACACCCAAGAAACTAAGAATGGAAGGGAGAATAAAATATGAACATAAACGAACAAAACACATAAGTATGGGACAATGAGAGATTCTGTAAGTACATAAAAAGAAAACGTATGTCCAAGACAATTTTTGTTATTCACTTGTGCGTCATGGATGTCATTGGCTGTGAGCTTTGGCAGTGAGGTCACAAGGAGCAGTGAGAGTAGAGTGTGGAGAATTCCCAGAAGCAGACAGACTGGACGTGGAGCAGTTTCAACAAAACTGAAGTGTGACATTACAAGAGAGCAGGTAGGTAATTGGTGGGTATTTCCCTCTTGCCTTTTTGGGGTAATTCTAATCTATATTGGCAGGGGATGGGATCCTAATAAATAGTTCAGAGGGGAGAGAAGATTAGATGGAATCCGAAGTTAAAATAATAGTAATTGAGTTTGCCAGGCAGAGGAAACATAGGCTAGATAAGACAAAGTGAGTTTACTGAGATTGAAAGGAATAAATTTTAATGCAAAAAGGCAGACAAGCTGAGGGCAGAGGTAGGCTTGTGGGAGTATGATATCTTAGTTATGTCCAAGACTTGGTTGAAAGAGGAGATATGGGGCGAAGTAAAAATACAAATGGAGCAAACACACCAGTACTATAGGCTTCCAGACAGTGAGGGAGTGTTGGAGGATCAAATTGGATTTTAGTGAGGCTTTCGACAAGATCCCTCATGGTAAGTTCATCCAGAAGATTAAAATGCATGGGATCCACATGACTTGGCCGAGTGAATTCAGAATTGGCTTGTCAATAGAAGACAGAGGGTAGTGGCTGAAAGATGTTTTTCAGGCTGGAGGTCCATGACTAGTGGTGTGCCTCAGGGATCCGTACTGGGACCTCTGCTGTTTGTGATATATATAAATGACTTAAATGAAAATGTAGATGGAGGGGGGAGGTTAGTGAGTTTGCAGATGATACAAAGATCGGTCTAGTTGTGGGAGGTGTAGAAGGTTGCCAAAGGATACAGCAGGATATAGACCAGTTGCAGATATGGGCAGCGAAATGGCAGATGGAGTTTAATCCGGGTAAGTGTGAGGTACTGCACTTTGGGAGATCAAATGTACAGGAAAAGTACACAGTTAATGGCAGGACCCTCTACAGCATTGATGTGCAGAAGGATCTTAAGATTCAAGTTCATAGCACCCTGAAAGTGGCCACACAAGAGGATGGGTGGTAAAGAAGGCGTATGGCATGCTTGCCTTTATTGGTCGGGGAATTGAATACAAGAGTCAGGATGTCATGTTGCAGCTTTATAAAACTTTGGTTAGGCGCACTTAGAGTATTGCATTTAATTCTGGTTGCCACATTACAGGAAGGATATGGAGGCTTTGGAGAAGTTGTAGAAGAGGTTTGCCAGGATGCTGCCTGGATTAGAGGGTATGTGCTATAAGGAGAGGCTAGAAATACTCGGGTTCTTTTCGCATGAGCAGCGGAGGCTGAAGTGAGACTTGATCGAAGTCGATAAAATTATGAGATGCATAGATAGGGTTGATGGTCCGAATCTTTTTCCCAGAGTTGAGATGTCTAATACTAGAGGGCATGCATTTAAGGTTGGGGGGATTTTTTTTACACAGAGTGATAGGAGTCTGGAATGCACTGCCAGGGGGTGGTGTTGGAGGCAGATATGATAAGGGCATTTGAGGGACTTTTAGATAAGCACATGAATGTGCAAGGAATGGAGGGATATGGGCCAAGGGCTGGCAAAAGGAATTAGTTTAATTAGGCATCACATTCGGCACAGCATTGTGGTCCAAAGGGCCCGTTCTTGTGCTGTACAGTTCTATGTTCTATAAGAATGTCACCACATTTCAGAGAACTGTAATAATATGAAGGCAGTAATAAGAGGGGATTTTAGTACCAAAATATTAGCTGGCCTAGTTTTAGGTCAGGAGGGAGCAAATTCTTAAACTGCATCCAGGAGCACCTTTTTTACAGGATGTAGAAAACCAGCAAGGGTTGTGTGGGGTGGTAGGGGAGTTGGAAGGAAGCAGGGGGAATGTTCTGGATATAATATCAGAATTGTCCCTGGCCAGGTACTTTTCATTCATTCAGGAGATGTGGGTTTCACTGCTGGCCAGCATTTATTGCCTGTCCTTATTGCCCCTTGAGAAGGTGCTTTCTTGGACTGCTGCAGTCCATGTGCTGTAAGTGGACCCACAGTGCCCTTAAAGAGGGAATTCCTGGATTTTGACCCAATGAAAGTGAAGAAACGGAGGTATATTTACAAGTTAGGATGCTGAGTGGCTTGGAGGGGAACTTGCAGGAGGTGGTGTTTCCCTTTATTGCCTGCCCTTGTCCTTCTAGATGGTCGTGATCGTGGCTTTGGCAGGTGCTGTCTAAAGATCTTTGGTGAATTTCTGCAGTGCATCTTGCTACTGAGTGTCAGTGGTGCAGGGATCGGATGTTTGTAGATATGGTGCCAATCAAACTTTATCCTGGATGGTGTCGAGCTTCTTGAGTGTTGTTGGAGCTGCACCCATCCAGGCAAGTGGGGAGTATTCCCTCACACTCCTGACTTGTGTCTTGTAGATGGCGGAAAGGCTTTGAGGAGCCAGGAGGTGAGTTGCATGCTGCAGATTTCCTTTCCTCTGCCATGCTTTTGTAGCCGCAGTATTTAAATGGTCAGTCCAGTTCAGATTCTCGTCAATGGTAACCTCCAGAATGTTGATAGTGGGAGATTCACTGACAGTAACACCATTGAATGTCAAGGGACAGTGGTTAGATTGTCTCTTATTGGTGATGGCCATAGCCTGGCATTTGTGTGGCGCGAATGTTACTTGCCACTTGTCAGCTCAAGCCTGGATATTGTCCGGATCTTGTTGCAATAGAACATGGACTGCTTCAGTGAAAAAAATGTCAGCAGGGGAGCGTCTTAGAGTTAGTGACCATAACTCAATTAGATTTAGGATGGTTATAGAAAACAATAAGGTGGGCCTGGCATAAAAGTTCTCAAATGGGAGAATGGTTGATTTTACTAACATAAAACAGGATTTGGCCCAAGTGGACTGGCTGCAGCTACTTGCAGATAAAACATTATCAGAGCAGTTGGAGACATTCATGGAGGACCTAGGAAGAGTACAGGGCAAATATGTTCCTGTAAAGACATATGGCAGGACCAAGATTGGAGAACCTTGGGTGTTAAGGGACAGAAAGTTTGGGATTAAAGAAGAAAAGAAGTTTATGCACTTACTAAGGGCTGAGTACGGCGCAGTCTGTAGAGGAGCATAAAAAGTGCAGGGGGAACTGGAAAAGGAAAGCAAAGAGAATGCATGAGGAAGCATTGGTGTGTGGAATAATAGTACACCCAAAGGGTTTGTTTTAAATATATAAAGAGTGAGAGAATAACTAGAGAAAGAGTAGTGACCGTCAGTGACCGTAGCAGTAATCTGTAGCTGCAGCTAGAAGATGTGGGCACAGCTTGATGAACACTTCATGTCAGTCTTCACAATGGAAAACAACGATGCAGATACACACATTGGGATGGGGAACTGTGAAATAGTAGAAGAAATTAGCATAGAGAGAGAGAGACAGAGACAGAGGAAATACTAGCAGGTTTAGCAACCTTAAAAATGGATAACCCAGAATTGTGGATGAGGTATATTCCGGGCTGTTGAGGGAGCAGTAATTTCCAAATCCTTTCTGGCCGTTGATGAGGTGCCAGAAGACTTGAGGGCTGTTTACAGTGCCCCATTATTTAAGAAGGCAGGAAGGGGCAGACCAGCCTTCTAACCTCGGGACTGAGGAAGTTACTGGAAAGAATTGTGAGACAGAATATATCTGCACTTTGAGAGACAAGGACTGATCAGCAATAATCAACATGGATTTGTTAAGGGAAGGTCATGTTTGACAAATTCGCTCAATTTGTTTTTAAAGAGGTAACTAGGAGTGTTAATGGGCATATAGTATTTGATGTGGTCTACGTGGACTTTAGCAAGGCTTTTGATAAGGTAAGAAAGTAAGAACCTGTGGGATCTAAGACAAAGCAGCATGTTGGATCCACGTTGGCTGAGAGGCAGGGAGCAGAGGACATTGGTTAGCAGATGTTTCTGTGGCTGGGAAATCTGTTGGCAACGGAGATTCACTGTTATTGTATTGGTGTTTTTATAATTAGCACTTAAATGTAGGGTGGTGTAATCAAGAAGCTCACAGGTGAGAGGAAAATTAGTCAGTGGTAAATTTTGAGGAAGATAGCTGTTAATTGCAGGAAGATAGCAACCGACCAACTAGAGCAGTGGCAATCTGAATTCGACCTGAAAAAGTCTGAAGTAATGTACTCGGGGAGGGTAACAAGGCAAGCGATTACACTATGGATGGTCGGACCCTGGAAAGTGCCGAAGACCAGAGGGACCTTGGTGTGCAAATCCATATCTCCCTGAAGTTAGCAGGGTAGATAAGTAAGGTGGTTAAGAAGGCTGATGGGATACTTATCTTCATTTCCTCTTCTCCAGCTTGCTTTAATTTTGAAATTGTGTAGGGGACTTATCAAAAGCCTTCTGAAAATCCAAGTTTACAACTTCTCTCGATCAATTTTATTCGTAATATCCTACAACCATCCAACAGCTTCATCAAACATGATTTCTTCTCTACAAATCTATGTGGATTATACCCAATCAAATCAGTATTGTCCACTTATCACATCTTCTCTAATTTTCCTTATTTCTGATGTAACACTAACGTGCATAGAATACAAGAGCAAGGAGGTTAAACTGGAACGGTAAAGTGCTAGTTAGTCAAATCTGGAGTACTTTGTACAGTCCTGGTCACTACATTATAGGAAGGATGTAATTGTGCTTAGGGAAGCTCGGAGGAGGTTTATCAGGGTGCTGACTGGGCTAGAGGTTCTGAGCAATGAGGAAACATTGGTGGTTTTCCTTGGAGCTGCAAGAAGTAACCAGATTGAGGCATATAAGATTATGAGGACATTTTTTCCATTAGTGAAGGGGTCAGTAACCAAAAGGCATAGATTTAAGGCAAGATGGAGAAGGCTAAGAGAAGAGTTGAGGAGGATGTTTTTCTTCAGAGTAATGTGTTATGGGCCAGACCTAATCCCCTTCAAATATATCAAGGAAACAGCCTAGACTCCAACTTTTATCTTATTTAAAGGCAAGTGTAAGGCGCTGTGTTCCAGATGTAATTTGATTGGTCACGCTACTTGGCTTTAAGCATGACACACTTTATTTTTATATTGTACGGTTAATATGTAAATGAAAGAAAGAAGAATTGGTATAACTTTAACTCTACTGTAAAACTTAACAGAATAACAGATTATTTAAGTACCAAACAGCAACGATTCCAACATAGTAATATTCCACAAATGCACCCTTGGCAAAGGCAAATTCAGGAAAATAGATTTTCACATGCAATTTGTCTCCCATCCAAGAGGAAAAAACTTCAAAAGAAAATTCTGGCAGAGAGAGAGAGAATGCAGGCATTTTGCTGTACCAGGGAGAGGTGTATGGCAGCTTCAAAACCCCAACAACTGCTTAAAGCTAAACTAAAACCCTGGTGCTGTGGGACCCTGACTCTGCTGCTTCTATTATTCCAACCTTTCAAAAAACAACCCAGGCCTCTCAAACTGCTTGCTTATTGGCTTGGAACAGACCATGCATTACCCTGGCCTCAACCTCTCTTCATATAAAAACAGGACAAAATACATCTTTGAAAGCCATAGGGCTATTGACCAAGAGCTGGAAAATGGGATTAATGTGGTTGATCTTTAACTGACACAAACACAACAGGTTAGCCTGTTTTTGTGTGGTAAAAGTCTGAGTCTATAAAATGCGTGTGTTGGAAAGAATAATGGAACTGATCGTTGGCAACTCCGTGGGATCTAATACTCTACATTCCCAAGTAGATACAATGGTGACCATCTTGCAAATAAGACAGATTCTGGAATGGCTCCTACAGATTGTGATGTAGCAAAACATCACCCCCTTATTTAGGCAGGGAGGTAAAGAGAAAGTGTGGAATTACAGACTTGTTAGCTTTACAACAGAAATAAGGAAAATTATAGAAGATGTGATAAGTGGACAATACTGATTTGATTGGGCATAATCAACATAGATTTGTAGAGAGGAAATCATATTTGACGAACCTGTTGGACGGTTGTAGGATATTACGAATAAAATTGATTGAGAGAAGTTGTAAACTTGGATTTTGAGAAGGCTTTTGATAAGTCCCCTACACTACGTCGATTATCAAAATTAAAGTAAGCTGGAGAAGAGGAAATGTAATGGCATGATTACATTTTGGCTCACAGGCAGAAAACAGAGAGTAGGAATAAACAGGCCATTCCTGTGTTAACAGGCTGTATACAGTGGGAACTGCATGGATCAGTACTTGGGTGGCAGTTATTCACAATACAGTAAACTATGAGACCAGGATTGTGCTGATTGATCAAATATTCTGGATAATCAATGTAAAACAACACAGTAAGTAATAGAAATGTAATACAGTGGGTATGCACATCACTGTTATACTTCATTTTATTGGGTATTGGGGGAAAACTTTCCGGTGGTTGGAGTCATACCTGGCAAATATGAAGATGGTCGTGGTTGGTTGGAGATCAGTTATCTCAGCTCCAGACATCTCTGCAGGAGTTCCTCAGGGTAGTGTCCTAGGCCCAACCACCTACAGCTGCTTCATCAATGACCTGCCCTCCATCATAAGATCAGAAGTGGGGATGTTTGCCGATGATTACACCACATTCAGCACCATTCGTGACTCCTCAGATACTGAAGCAGTCCATGTTCAAATGCAACAAGAGCTGGGCAATATCCAGGCTTGGAGTGACAAGTGGCAAGTAACATTTGTGTCACACAAATGCCAGGCTATGACCATCACCAATAAGAGACAATCTAACAACCACACCTTGACATTCAATGGTGTTACCATCACTGAGTCCTCCACTATCAATATTCCAGGGGTTATCATTGACCAGAATCTTAACTGGACTCACCACATAAACACAGTGGCTGCAAGAGCAGGCCAGAAGCTGGGAGTACTGCGGCGAGTAACTCACCTCCTGACTGCACAAACCCTGTCCGCCATATGCAAGGCATAAGTCAGGAATACAATGGAATACTCGCCACTTACCTGGATGAGTGCAGCCATAACAGCACTCAAGAAGCTTGACACCATCCAGATGAACCAGCCACTTGATTGGCATTGCATCCACTCTCTCCAAATCCAAAAAATGAATAAAAAACATTACAGCATAAATCATTTTAATGTTAATGAAACTTTGCTATAAATAAAATTAAGGCAGAGAGCCTCCTTACTCACGGTATTTGACAAGAAATTGAATCAACTGTTGATGTTTTGTGTGGCCATTCGATTGAACAACAGGTATATTTACATTGAGGTAAGTGATTATTAAAAAAAACTGTAGTAATTGGACACGATCTACAGTAAACTGTGGTGTTTATGGTATATAATTTTTGCTGGTTTATCAAGAAAGCCAGTTCATAAGATGCTGGTTAACACAAGTTTGCTATGTATATCAATGATTTGGATGTAGGTTCAAATGTAATATTTTCAAGTATGTGGATGACTCCGAGCTAGGTGGGCACACGTGCTATGAGGAAGTTGCAAGGCAGACTTTGTGAATGGGGCAAGAACATGGAATAAAATTGAAACAGGTGGAATATATTGTGAAGTTATTCACTTTGATAGGAAGAACAGATGTACAGAGAATTTCTTAAATGGGAAGAGATTGGAAGTGTAGATGCACAAGGAGACTTGGGTGTCATTGTTGATAAGTCACTGAAAACCTACATGCAGGTACAGCTAGCTGTTAAAGGTTAATGAAATGTTAGCTCTTATTGCAAGGGGATTTGAGTACAGGACTAGTGTAAACTTGTGTGTGTAGGAGCTTGGTTAGATTGCACCTAGAGCACTGTACGCAGTTTCATTCCCCTTGTTTCGGTAAGGATTGGAATTGCCATAGAGTGCGATGCAGGGTCATGTCTATTCTGTAGAGTTTGGGAGAATGAGAGATGATCTCATTGAAACCCTCAAAATGCTTAAAGGAATCAACAGGTTAGATGCAGGTAAGATGTTTCCTCTGATTAAAGAATCTAGAACTAGGGTCACACCTTCAAAGTAAGCGGGGAAGCCAATTAAGACCTAAAATGAGGAGAAAGCTTTTTCATCAGAGGATTGTAAAGCTTTGGAATTCTCTACCCCACTCTCACCTATTGAGTCTGTTTAAATTAGAGATTTATGGATTTCTAAATACTGATGAATTAAAAGCATATGGAGATAATGTGAGAAAATAGGGATTGATGTGAATGACCAGCTGTGATAGTATTAATAAACTCGACAAACTGAACGGCATACTCTTGCTCCTATGTTCTGTATCTTATATATGTGAATATACAAATTAAGGAAAAGAGAGGCTTTTAACAGGTACGAAGTGAGCTAATCAGTGGAAGCCCGAGTGAGTTTCCCGGGGGTGTCCTTAAGAAAAGGAATGAGGAGAGCAAAGAGATGGCATATAAAGATATAAGATACAGACATAGGAGCAAGACTATGCCTTTCAGTTTGTTGAGTTTATTCCAACAATTAATACTATCACAGCTGGTCATTCACATCAATCCCTATTTTCCCACATTATCTCCATATGCTTTTAATTCATCAGAATTTAGAAATCTGTAAAAGAGGTGGCATATAAAAACCTGGCAGGTCAGATTAGGGAGAATGCAAAGGTATACTGGGCTATGGGTGAAGTGCTAGAAAATGGGATAGAGTAGTTCATAAAATCCCTACAGTGTGGAATCAGACCCTTTGGCCTGACAAGTCCATGCTAACCCTTAGAGCATCCCACCCAGGTCCATCCCCCTATAACACACCTAATCTACATGTCCCTGAACACTATGGTCAATTTAGCATGGCCAATCCTACACATCTTTGGACTGTTGGAGGAAACCCACACAGACACAGGGAGAACATGCAAACCCCACACAGACAGTTGCCCGAGGGTGGAATCAAACCTGGGTCCCTGGTGCTGTGAGGCAGCAGTGCTAACCACTGAGCTACTGTGCTGCCCCCTTAGATGTTAGTTAGTTAGATAGTTGTTTTTGACTGGTGAAGATGCGGTGGGCTGAAAGACTTTTTTCTGTTTACCTCTGGACACTCACTCAGGCTTCCACTGATTAGCTCACTTCATACCTGTTAAAAGCCTCTCTTTTCCTTAATTTGTATATTCACATATATAAGATACAGAACATAGGAGCAAGAGTATGCCGTTCAGTTTGTCGAGTTTATTAATACTATCACAGCTGGTCATTCACTTATGATCCCTATCACATTAAGAATGTAATATCCCAAGATATTCTGTAAGTATGTTAAGGGAAAGATGACAACCAGGGAAGTAGTAGGAGCCATTAGGGACCAAGGGGGAAAGGTTAGGTGTTACTCGAATACTTCACATCTGTCTTCACCATGGCAGAGGAGGATGGAAGGATAGAATTCGGGAAGAAGGACTGTGAGTTTCTTGAGCAGTTTGATGTAGGGAGTAAGGAGGTCCTTACATCGCTCCCTACATTTTAAGGCAGGCTAAAAGTGGACAAATCGCCAAGTCCAGACAAGTTGTATCCCAGGCTGCTGCAGAGATGAGAGAGGAAATTACAAGGGCTCTCACCCAAACTTTAATTCCTCTCTGGCCACAGGCAAGGTGTCAGAGGGCTGCAGGACAGCTAATGTGGTTTACAAGAAAGGTGGTAGAGATAAATCAGGGAATTACAGACCAGTGAGTCGCACATCAGTGGTAGAGAAACTGCTAGAGAAAACTCTGAATCATAGAATTCCTGTAGTGTGGAAGCAGGCCATTTGGCCCAAGAAGTCCACACTGACCCACTGAAGAGCATCTGACCTAGACCTACCCTCCTATCCTATCCCTGTAACCCTACATTTCCCATGGCTAATCCATCTAACCTGCACATCTTTGGACTTACTGAAGGAGTGAATTAATCTCCACTTGGAGAGGCAAGGTTTGATCAGGGATAGTCAGCATGGCTTTGTCAGAGGAAGATCAGGTCTAGCAAGTATGATTAAAGTTTTTCAAAGTGCTGACCAGGTGAATAGGTGAAGGTAGTGCAGTTGATGTCATTTTTATAGATTTAGCAAAGCCTTTGACAACGTCCCAAATGGGAGCCTAATTAAGAAGGTCAAAGCAGCAGGGATCCAGGATAACTTGACAAATGACTGGACATCAGCTGATGGAATTTAACCCTTGGTGTTGGAAGTAGGAACAAAACAAGGGAGCACTTAATGAATGGAAAGATATTAGGAGGCTCAGAGAAACAAAGGGATCTCGGGGTGCTTGTGCACAGATCATTAACAGCAGCAAGACAGATTATAGGATAGTTAAAAGGCATATGGGACACTTGCCTTTATTAGTCGTGGCATAGAATATAAGCACAGGGAGATCATGTTGGAGCTGTACAGAAATTTGGTTAAGCCACAGCTGGAGTAATGTTTGCAGTTTTGGTCACCCCAATATATGAAGGGTGTGACTGCATTGGAGGGGGTGCCAAGGGGATTCACCAGGATATTGCCTGGGATGGAGCATTTCAGCGATCAAGCTCACGTTGTTATCTTTGGAGCAAAGAAGGTTGAGGGGGGACCTGTTGGAGGTGTATAAAAGTTGGAGGAGAATAGACAGGATGAGGTTTTGGAGTAGATCTGTAGCTTGGGTTGTGGGTGTTGAGGTTGGTTGGCTCGCCGGGCTGGTTTGTTGTTCCGCAGATGTTTCGTTACCGTGCTTGGTAACATCCTCAGTGCAGCCTCTGATGAAGCGTCGGTGTGTTTTCCCACCTGGTTTTTAAACTCTGGGGTTCGTTGCGATGGATTGCCTCACTTCCGGGTTTCCTTGTAGTGGAATGTATACGGGGTCGAGTTCAATGTGTTTATTAATAGCCTGCTTCGTGGAGTGCCATGCTTCCAGGAATTCTCGTGCTTGTCTCTGCATAGCCTGTCCCAGGATCTTGGTGCTGTCCCAGTCGGAGTCGTGGTTCTCCTTGTCCATGTGGATTGAGATGAGTGAGTATTGGTCATGTCTTTTTGTAGGATGAATAGAGAGTAGCTGTTCCCCTTAGTTGAAGGATCAATAGCAAGGAGGCATAACTTTAAAGTGAAAGGTAGGTGGTTTAGAGGGAGTTTGAAAAAACCTGTTTTAACCCAGAGGATGGTGGGAATCTGGAATGCACTGCCTGGGAGGGTAACTGATGCAGGAAACCTCACAACTTTTAAAAAGTCTTTGGATGAGCCTTGAAATGTTGTGACATTCAAAGCTCTGAGCCGAGTGCTGGAAAGTTGGACTGGTGTAGGTTTAGATTATTTTTTTTTTGTTTGTGCAGATTAAGTGGCTGAAGGGCCTCTACTGCCCTGTAGATTCTGTGATTCCGTGAGCAGAAATAGGCCACTTGTCCTCTTGATCTTGCTCATTCTTTAAATAAGATCATGGCTAACCTCATTACTCCCATCTTCTTGCTTATCCTCGATTGCCTTTCAACCACTTGCTTATCAAGAGTTTATTTCTTGAGAGTTTCTTCCTTACAAAGATTCAAAGTCTCTGTTGCTTTTCAGGAAGAGAGTACCAAGCATTCACCACCCTCTTGAGAGAAATAATTTGCCCTGATATCTGTTTTAAAATGGATGACCTATGTATCTTGAAACAGTGAGTTCTCGTTCTAGACTGTCCCATAAGGGGAAATGTCCTTCCCCACCGCTCCCCCCCCACCCCCCGCTCCCCCATCCATCCTGTAAACATGCTCAGAATCGATATGTTTCAATCAAGCCGCCTTTTACTCTACTAAACTCCAGCAGGTACAACCCTAGCCCGTTTAATCCAGAACACCATATGACAATGGCACAGAAGTAGGACATTCAGCTGACTGAGTCTGTTCCACCATTCAGTAAGATCATGGCTGATCTGAAAGTCCTCAACTCCACTCTCCTGCTTTTTTCCTAAAACCCTCAATTCCCTTACAGAATACGAATCTGCCTTAGCCTTGAATATACGTAATGACTGAACCTCAACAACCTATCTGTGGTCATGAACTCCACAGATTCACTTCCCTCTGAGAAAAGAAATTCCTCCTTATCTCTGTCTTAACTATGCATCCCTGAATTCTGACATTATGTCCTCTGGTCCTAGACACTTCCTCAAAGGGAAATGACCTCTCTGCATCTAACTCGTCAAGTCCCTAAGAATCCCTTTTATTTTAAGAAGGTCTCTTCTCTTCTAAATTCTAATGAGTACAGGCTCATTCTACTCCACCTCTCCTTATAAGAAAATTCTTCCACATCTGAAATCAACCTAGTGAACCTCATCTGGATTGCCTCTGATGCAACTATATGTTTCCTTAGATAAAGGGCCCAAAACTGCTCACAGTATTCTGACTATGATATGACTAAGTGCATTGTATAGTTTTAGCATGACGTCCCTAATTTTATATTGTAGTCTTTCTTCATTTAAATAACATTTAGCTCTTCTGTTCTTTCTGCCATAACCTCACATTTTCCCACATTCATCTGCCAAGTTTTTGCCCAGTCACTTAACTTGTCTATATATCTCTCTGCACACCGTCAGTCATCCTCACCACTTGTCTTCCCAACTATCTTTCTGTCATCTGCAAACTTGGCAGTAGGACATTCACCTTCCTCATCCAAGTCATTAATATACAATGTAAATAACTGTGGCCCCAGCACTGAACCCCGTGACCATCATGAAAATGCCCCCCTTATCCAAACTCTGTCTTCTATTAGTTAGTCAATCCTCTTTACATGTTAATATACAACCTCCAAGACCATGGGTTTTTAACTTACTAACTAGCCTAATGTGTGGTACCTTATTAAATGCCTTTTAAAAATCTAAATATAGTAGATCCACTACTCCCTTTTATCTATGCTGTTTCTTACCACCTCAAACAATTCTGGTAAACTTATCAGGGAAGATTTCCCTTTCATGAAGTCATGCTGACTCTGCTTGATCATATTAACTGGCCTGTAGTTACCTGTTTTTTGTTTACTTCCCTTTTTAAATGAAGTGTTACATTGGCAGTTTTCAATCCTCTGGAACTTCTCCAAAATGTAAGGATTCTCAGGACATTACTACCAGTGTATTTACTGTCTCTGCAGCTACTTCTTTTAATATCTCAGACTATTTTATCAGGTCCAGGGCACTTTATCGGTCTAGTCCCATTAGTTTCACCAGCACTTTTTTCTAATGATCGTTGTTATATTTACTTCCTCTCCTTTTGCCCCTTGATTATTTAGTAATTTTGAAATAATATTAGTATCTTCTTTTAGAAGACTGATGCAAAGTATTTATTTAATTCCTCTGTTATTTCTGGGTTCCCCTTTATTATTTCCCAAGTCTCATTCTCTGAGGTGCCTATGTTCATTTGACTTCTCTCTTCCTTTTGATATATTCAAATAGTTCTCACTGTCTGTTTGATATTACTTGCGTATTTATTCCCAAAGTTTATCTTCTGCTTCTTTATTAATTTTTGGCTGTGTTTTGTTTTTTAAAAACTTATCCAATCCTCTGGTTTACCGTTATTCTTTGCCAAGTTGCATTTTTCCTATATTGTTAAATTCTCTGGTTATCCTGGATGGCTTATCCCTCCTAAGTTTCCTTTTCCTCATTGAGATATATCTTGCTGTGAGCCAAGAGCTATTTTCTTCAACGCCTGTCCATTGTTCCTCACTCATCTTTGCAGCTAAATGCCTCTCCCAGTACACTCCAGCCAGCTCTGCCCTCATTCCAAAATGCAGCTTTAGAGATATTTTTAGAAATCAGCAAGTTTCTCCTAGCTAATGAAGGGAAATGAAGCTTAGGCAAATGCGTGAAACTGAGGCGAGGATCATAGATTGGCCATGATGGCCGAATAGTCTTCTCTTGTTGCTGTGCTCCTCCTGGCAGCTTTTTCTGGGTTAATTAATTGAATTTTAACAGCAGTACCACCAATAGGACAGTGGTGGTAGTGCAGGAAATGTGTCCTTGACTCAATTGACTTTGTTTGACAATTGAAGAAGCAACAGCATCATGAAGAAGGATTAGCTAGATACCAGTGGTCTGAAGATTCATTTCCAGTCACATGCACATTATGTTTGTAAATTGATTTGGATGAGAATATAGGAGGCATGGTTAGTACATTTGATACCAAAATTTATGGTATTAAGGACAGCAAAGAAGGTTGTATAAGATTATAAAGAGATTTTGATCGGTTGGGTCAATGGGCTGAGGAGTGGCAAATGGAATTTAATTTGGATAAATGTGAGGCAATGCATTTTGGTAAAACAAACAAGGGCAGGATTTATTATGGTAGGGCCTTGGGTAGTGTTGTAGAACAGAGAGACCTAGGGTTCAGGTACATAATTCTTTGAAATTTGCGTCACAGGTAGATAGGGTGGTTAAGAAGGTGTTTAGCACATTTTCCTTCATTGCTTAGACTTTTGAGTGTAGGAGTTTGGACATCGTGTTGAGGTTGTACAGGACATTGGTGAGGCCTCTTCTGGAGTATTGTATGTAGTTCTAGTTACCTTATTGTGGTAAGGATATTATTAAACTAGAAAGGGTTCAGAGAAGACTTACCAGAATGTTGCCTGGAATGGAGGGTTTGAGATGCAAAAATAGACTGGAAAGAGTGGGACTTTTTCCACTGGAGTGTAGGAGGTTGAGGGGTGACCATATAGAGGTTTATAAAATCATGAGGACCATAGATAAGGTGAGTGACAAGGGTCTTTTCCCTAGGTTGGGGAGGTTCAAAATTAGGGGACATATTTTTAAGGTGAGAGGAGAATGTTTTAAAAAAGACACGAGGGACAACTTTTTTTACATAGAGAGTGGCTCGTGTGGGGAATGAACTACCAGAGAAAGTGGTGGATGCAGGTACAGTTACAATATTTAAAAGACTTTTGGATAAGTTCATGAATAGGAAAGGTTGGAGGGACATGGGCCAAGGGCAGGCAGGTGCGATTAATTTAGTTTGGGAACATAGTTGACGGGAACTGGTTGCACCAAAGGGTCTGTTCCATGTTGTATGACTCTATGACTGTATCAACTATAAACGGTTCCTCTGACACAATTTCATCAGAGCAGAATGTCACAATGGGACGGTGGTCCCTGAGTAAACAGCAGTAAACTGTACATGGCAGGAGTGGGAGAGGACAACACACCTTCTGGCTCTCCAGAGCCTGTCTACCATCTGCAAGACACAAGTCTGTAACTGTGATGGCATACAGTCCACTCGCTAGACTCCAGTAACATTTAAGAATCTTAGTGCCATCCAGGACAAAGCTGCCTGCTTGATCAGCATCCCACCCAACACCTTAAACATTCACTCCCTGAACCAGCATTTGTTGCCCCTCTCTAACCGCCTTTGAGAAGCTGCCTTCTTGAATTGTTGCAGTCCATGTGGTGTTTGTGCGCTCATAGTGCTGTTAGGAAGGGAGTTCCAGGGGTTTGACTCAGTCACCATTAAAGGATGGTGATATAGTTCCAAGTTGGAATGGTGTGTGTCTTGGAGGGGAATCTGTAAGTGTTACATGTGTCTGCTGTCCTTTCTTCTCTACATGGTGCAACATGTTGTTGAAGGAACCTTGGTGAGTTGTTGCAGTGCATCTTGTAGATGGTATATGCCACTGCCACCATTTGTAACTGTGAGTGAGTGAATGTTTCCAGTAATGAATGTGGTGCCAAGCAAGTGGGCTGCATTGTCTTGGATGGTGTCAAACTTCTTGAGTGTTGCTGGATCTGTATTCATCCAAACAAGTGAATAGTATTCTATCTTGTACCTCATAGATGGTGGACGGGCTTTGGGGAGTCAGGAGGTGAGTTGCTCACTGCAAAATTCTCGGCCTCTGACCTACTGTTATAGACACCCTGTTTATGAATCTAGATCAATTAAGTTTCTAGTTGATGGTAGCCCCCAAGACATCGATAGGTGGGGATTCAGCAATGGTAATGCCATTGAATTTCAAGGGAAGTTGATAATGTTCTTTTTTATTCACATGGTTGCCTGGCACTTGCATCAAATCAGTGTTACTTGCCACTTGGACTGATTTCTTTGACTAAGGTGTTTTACCTCCAACAAACACAGTCACATTTCTTTGTGCTATGTATGATTCTAACTAGCAGAAAGTTTCTCCCTAATTCACATTGACTTTGTTTTTGTGAGGGGTCCTTGATGCAGTGTTCGGTTGAATACTGCCTTGATATCAAGAGCAGTCATTCTCACCTCACCGCTGGAATGTTGTAATTGCAGTGGCACAGCTTGTCTAACTGTGTGTTAGATTCTGCAGAACAACATTACAATATTACAGCTGAATAATAGTGTGAGTCCATAACCTTTATGGTATCCTGTACCTTCAGACATTTCTTGATATCATGTGGAGTGAATTAACTTGGCTGTAAACTGGAATCTGTATTGCTGAGAACCACTGTGGGAGGCTGAGCTGGATTATCCACTCAGCAAGTCTAGCTGAAGGTGAATGCAAACGCTTCAGCCTTGTCTTTTGCACTGATACGTTGAGCTCCCTATTCGTTGAGGTTGGGAATATTTAATAGCACTGCTCCTTTGATTAATTGTTTTATTGTGCACCACCAATCACAACTGTGACAGGAATGTGACAAAGCTGTTGCTTGTCAGATTGCCTAGCTTTGGCTTTCACTTGCAGCTTCCGCTGTTGGCACGCAGGTTGTAGCTTCACCTTACCTTTAGGCATACCTGGTGCTACTCCTGCATTGCCCTTCTGCATTCTCGGGTTGGTCTCCTGGCTCAATGGTAATGGTTGAGTGGGGGACATGCCCAGTTTTGAGTTGCTATGACTGTTTGTTGGAAATCTATCCAATTTGTCATGGTGGATGCCACACAACTCAGTGTAATGTGATCTCATTGTGAAGATGGGTCTTTGTCTCCACAATGTCTGTGCAATCTGGAAATGGGACAACTTCCCAGATGTTAGAAAGTTGAATCAATAGGAATGAGGGATCCAGTGCGTGGGGTCAGTGGCTTTGAGGAATGCGTTCCCTGAATGAGCAGAATTAGACATCTCATCTGAGAAAGCTAGCACTCCACAGGACAACAAAGATATGGTACAAAGACACTCTGAAGCTCTCCTTGAAGCACACCAGCGTTGACATTAATGACCAGGAGGTGCTTCAACCAATCATTCAAAACAACGACAATGTGCCCATTAAGTTACATTTCACTTTAAAATGGTGATGTTTTGGCGTAAGGATGCTGTGGTAAGAAAGTAAAGAAAGGGAAGCAAATCCTGCACTCTGGATCCTACTATCTCATGGGACTTCCCGCCCAATGTTCCCAAAGATCGGTGGGTTGAAAATCGGCCTGTTCAGTCACATGAGATGCATGCCAAAACTCGCAACCAACATATAACTCTTTCCTCTTCCTTTTTTTAGTCAATGTCATTGTCAAATCAGGGGAGCGCTGATAATGATCCAGGTCTTTAATTAGAATGAATGAGTAATCACATTCACTAGATCTGCGATGAGGAATTCCTCTGGATTAGTAGGAACGTATGATCTCCCTGTGAATCAGCGTGAATCAAGGATGTGATGATATGCCCCTGGAACAGGTGGGACTTGAATCCTGGCCCCCTGGTCTAGAGTTAGGGACACTACCACTGCACCATGAGAGCCCCTAAACTGAGAGACACCCTCAATCAACCAATCTGAATGTGTCACATCTGTCATTTGGTCAATATTAATTAATGTTCATTCTAATTGGATCAGTAGAATTGAGAGAACCCTCTCATTTGATCAGTAGAAATGAGAGATCGCTCTTTTTGAATCTAGAGGAATGGGGTCTCTGTTACTAGTTCGATAGCAATAGCAGGCTTGTGGAGATAGGTTGTAAGATGGTCAACAGAGAATGTGTGGCTAGAGAGATGGTGTGGAAGAGAAGGCTTTAGATTTCTGGGGGTATTGGGATAGATTTTGAGGGAGCTCAGATTGGACAGGTTACACTTCAAAAGAACAGGAACCCATAGTTTTTAGGAACTTTGTTTCATTGGTGAGAGTTTAAATGAACTTGGGAGAGGGATATGAACCTGCACAACTGAGATGAGAGAAGGAAAACTGGAAATAGAAGATAGAAAATTAGTACACAAGTATGAAAGGTCGAGGAAACAAAAACTAGAAAAGAGACAACAAAGATGGTGTCTGCTGATTAATGGTATGTACATCAGTATATGGGATCTAGTGAATAAGGCAGGTGGGCTGAGGGTACAAATAGACACTTGGGATCTTAATCACAGCAGCTCCTGAAATGTGGTTTAGAGAAAGGGCAGCTGAACATTCATGGTTACAGGTTTTTCAGACAGGATAGAGAAGGGACTAAAAGAGGAGGGGGAAAGAATTACATGTTGGTTTAAGAAGCAGTTACAGTAGTGAGGAAGGATGATATGTCAAGAATGTGGGCTGGATTGAGGAACAAAAAAAGGTGCTCACAATGGAGGGAGCCTACCGTAAAACCCTGAACAGTTGGTGGGAGAAGAGCAAGTGAACAGTCAAATCTCAAAGACATGCAGAAATAGAAGGGCAGCAATAGTTGGGAATTTAAACCAGTCTAATATTAACTGGGATAGACTCAATCCAAAAGGTTCAGAAGGTGCAGAACCTTTAAAATATATTCTGGAGATTTTTTTTTAGCCAGTTCATAATAAACTGACTAAGAGATGGGCATGTTTGGGTTTTATTTTAGAAAGTCAAGTTGGATAGGTGAAAAGGGTTTCAGTGGGAGAACATTTTACTGGGAGTAATTGTAACTCAATTAGCTTTGGAGTTAGTTATAGAAAAGCTTAAATATATACAAAGAAGACAAGTTTTAAGTTGGGATAAGTGCACTTTTACTTGGTGGGATGATTTGGCAGTAATGGACAGGAAGCAACATTTGAAGGTAAATCAGTGCCAGAATAGTTGGATGCACTTAAGCAGACAAATAAGAGAGCTTAGAACAAACATATACCCCACAAAAGAAAGGGAGCGACTCCCAAACCTAGATATCCCCCTCCCTTCAACATCAAAGAACAAGGAGTTAGGGTGAGGTAAAATAAAGTCTGGCATCAGATACCAAGAAATCAATGCTGCAGGAAGCCAAAAGCAGGATACTGCAAGAGGAAATTACAGAAAGAAATTTGGAAATCAAAGAGAGGGGCATGGTGAAATATTTACTAGTAAAGTCAAGGAAACAGAAATATGTTTTAGGAATAAACAGAGGATAATGAAGGACAGAGTTGGGCCTATTCAAGACCAAAGAGACAACTTGTGCGTGTAGAAGTACAAGATGTTGTCATGGCTCTTAATAAATACTTTGTATATTTTTTATTCATTCACAGGATGAGGGCATCACTGGCCAGGCAGCATTTATTGCCCATCCCTAATTGCCCAGTGGGCAGTTAAGAGTCAACCACATTGCTGTGGTCTGGAGTCACATGTAGGCCAGACTGGGTAAGGACAGCAGATTTCCTCCCCTAAAGGACATCAGTAAACCAGATGGGTTTTCCCAACAATCATCAATGGATTCATGGTCATCATTAGACTCTTAAGTCCAGATATTTATTGAATTCAAATTCCACCGTCTGCCGTGGCAGGATTTGAAACAGGTCCCTTAAACATTGTCTAGGTCTCGGGGTTAATAGTCCGAGCCACTGGGCAATCGCCTGGCTCACAAAGGAAATGACAAAGCAACAATGTAGCTGAGGAAAATGACTATGAAATGTTGATTGTGATAATCAGAGGGAGGAAATAATAATGTATTTAACATCTTTGAAAGTCGGCAAGTAACTAGGTCAGGATAAATTTTATCATTAGCAACAGAGGCTCTGACAATCATTTTCCAATCCTACCTAGCTATCAGCACAGTGCCAGAGGACTGGAGAATTGCTGATGTACCATGGCTTAAAAAAGGAGGAGGGAATTGGTGCAGGAATTTATGAGCCAGTTGTCCAAACCCCCGTGGTGGACATTATTAGAAAAATTCTGAGATCAACCATAATTTAAAAAGGCAAAGTTTAATCAGTAACAGCATGGATTTACTAAGGAAGGACGTGTCTGCCTAATGTGTTTGAATCTTTTTGAGGAGGTAATAAGGAGTAAGACTGGTAAATTCGAATGTTATAGAATCCAAGATAAAGTGGCAATTTGAATCTAAAACTCTCACAGATGAAAAGAGTGATGGTTGATGGGTTTTTTATGATTGGAGCCTGTTTCCAGCGGCTCTGAGTGCTGGGTGCCTGGCTGTTTATTTATCAGTTGTCTAGGCTTTGGTACAAGGGGAACGAATATGAAGTTTGGAAATGATACGAAAACTGACCGTGTCATTGGCAGGGAGGAAGAAGCCACAGCTGTAAAAAGATATAAATGGTCTGGTCAAATTGGTTCATAGCATTCAGTCAGGAGAAGTGTGAAATGATATTTTAACCATGGGAATGCACTGTAAACGAGAGGACACTGAGGCGTAGAGGAAAGGAGACACCTCTACATGTTCCTGAAGGTGACAGGACAGGCAGGTAAGATGGTCAACAAGATAAATCAGATGTGTTTCTTTATCACCTGAGATCCAGAGTTTAAGGGCAGAAATGCTGGATGTGTTTAAAATCTAATCAGACCGCAGCTATGGTACCGTATAGATATAGGTCACTAGACTACAGAGATGTGGGAGACAGTGGCTCAGTGGTGTTGGAGTACTAATCCAAAAGCCCAGGGTAACAATCTGGGACATGGCTTCAGATCCCACCTTGGCAGTTGGTAGAATTTGAATTTACATATTCAAATCTGGAATTGAAAATTATTGGCACAGTGAGCCAGGAGACCCACATTCAGGCCCCACCTGTGCCAGGGGCATGTAATAACATCTAAGAACAGGTTGATTAGAAAATAGTTTTTAACATTAGTCTTGGTGATGATGAAGAAGCTATTATTGATTTGTAAAAACCCATCTGGATCACTAATGTCATCGAGGAAAGCAAGTTTGCCACTTCCCTTACCCTAGCCTGGTCTACATGTGACTCCAGACCCACAGCCATGTGGTTGACTTTTAAATGCCCCCTGAAATAGTGTGTCAAGCCACTCAGAGTCCACGGGTGACTGGGATGGACAATAAATACAGGCCTTGCCACAAACCCTCGAAAGGATGATAAAAGATCTCATTGCACTAGCGAGGAAACAAGGGAGATTTACAAGATCTATGCATTTTATGAATGGAACAAAAGATTAGACAGGCTGAGGTTGTTTTCCCAGGAACAGGGATACTGAGGAGAGATTTAATGGATAAAGATGTGAGGAAGCTAGATAGAGTAGAATAATACTCCCTCTTATCTCATGGTGTACAGACCTCAGAGATCCACAGCAGCACACAAAACCAGAAGACAGTGTGTCAGCACACTGATCACACCGAGTGGGGGATCTCCGAGAGATCTCGGATTGGCTGTGCGACGGTTCAGCTTAGAGAGAACACTGGAATGGATAGGAGGGACCGATATCAATAGGTCAACAGCCAGGGGCATAGGTTTAAAAGTAATTGGTGAACTGGGGAGTTGAGGAATATTTTCCTGGATAGTGTTAAACCCACTAGCTGAAATGGTTATTGGGACAGAAACCCTCATCATACTTTAAAAAAAAAAATTGGATAGAGACTTGCATGCCGTCACCTCCAGTGGTATCAGACTGGTTAAAACTTGTATCAGCCGGCATGAGCATGATGGGCTGAATGGCTTCCTTCCACCTTGAATTCTTCTGAATGTGTAATCCCTGTCACTGGATCAGCAGGAATAAGTGATCTCTTGTCATGTGATTGTTTAAGAGAAAGCAATTCCTTTTACTAGAGCAATAGGAATCAGAGACCTATTTTACCAGGTTTGTAGGAATGATAGATCTTGCCCATTGGATCAAAATAAATGAGAGATGACTGAAGCTAGATCACTTGGCATCAGGCATTTCCCTCACTAAAACACAGGGGATGAGAAATCTATTCCCAGATATGACCTGGTATCAGAGTTTTCACTCACTCTGTGGGGTGTTGAACCATTTCACCACTGAATTGGCAGCGTCAATCTTTCCTCCACTAGAGATGTCAGGGATCAGACTACACTCATCAAATGGGATCTTCCAACAAATGCTGGGACTGAACAGCTGTTTTTTCTTTAATCCATCTTTCCATTGGATGTTCTAACTCTGGGAACAGGTGGAGATTGTTTCTGTCCGGATATGATGGAAATACACGGACCAGGATACCTAAATTATCCCTACACAACACCAACAGAGGCTCACCCTAACCACACCAGAGATTTAAGTCTTGCTTCAACACCAAGCCAACACCCTACAGCACTTCGACATCATCCTGATCCCAGTCAGTGATCAATTACTTCCTCCACTCCAAGAGTCACTTTAATACAGCACACCAAAGCAGGGAATAGCTCTCAGCAAGCGCCACGTCAGGCAGAACCTGCTTGTCTTTGTTTTACCTCCCACTGCAGTAATAATAACGTTGCCAAGCAGTGAATCAAAGTGAAGCCTGATTCAGAGCCAGTGTCACAGAGACCGAATCAAAAAGCTAGTGTCAGTATGAATTACACAAAACCAGGATAACAGTGCCACTGCCACACAAGCACAGAGCCAATGTCGTGGAGTTTTTCTTTAAATATGTAGTTTATTCATAAATTATCTAGAAGTGAGTATAAGGATTTTGTACAAAATACAAGTGGAATATTGATATTCCTCATGAGAGGTCTCATCCAGGTGCAACAAAAAGACATTTTCTAAACATGTTCTCATTTAGGTTACAATGATATCTCAAAACATAACAAGCCGTCATTGTCCTTTGGCAGGAAGACCTCAGACCATGGTCTTCCCCCACTGCCCCTTGGCAGCAGCTGCCTCAAGCTTTAGTGCATTCCTCAGCACATAGTCCTGGGCCTTGGAATGTGCCAGTCTGCAACACTTGGTCAGAGTCAACTCCTTGCTCTGGAAGACCAACACATTCCTGGCAGACCAAACAGTGTCTTTCACCGAGTTGATGGTCCTCCAGACACAGTTGATGTTTGTCTCGGTGTGCGTCCCAGGGAACAGCAGGTACAGCACAGAGTCCTGCTTCATGGAGCTGCTCGGGACAAACCTCCGCAAAACCCACTGCACCTTCCTCCAGACTTCCTTTGCAAGCGTACATTCCAGCAGGAGAAGTGTGACAGTCTCACCCCACCACCCCCCGCCCTCCACCCCCACACAGCTGTTTTGAGGGCAGCATGTGATGGTGCAGACTGGCTGGTCATACATGATGTCACAGCTGGTGCCCTTCTCACACGAGCCCTCACGTGATGTCTTGCTGCTAGTTGGAAAGTTCTGGCGATGAGACATGCTGCCAAATGATTTTGACAGCCTGCTCAGGGAACAACCCAACAGGAGCCACCTTCTCCTTTACCCGCAGGGTCTCAAGGATGTTATGAACTGACCACTTCCTCATGGACTTGTGGTCAAAGTTGTTTTCCTTTGCAAATTTCTCCATGAGGGACAAGTGATACAGAATAGTCCAACTACCTGGAGCATTCTACTGTAGCGGTCCACCCTAGACCTCCAGAGGAAGTGGAAAATGGTTCGGGTGACTGCAGCGGTGCAGGTTCGGGGAATGGGCCAGACCGGCATCACATACAACAACAGAGAGAGAGAGCATCTTACACCTGAAGACCAGGTTTTTACCCACAATGGAGAGGGAGCAGTGTTCCCAAAAGCCCAGTTTCTGCCTCACCTTGGCAATATGCTCCTCCCCAAGTTTTTGCACACATCCCAGCCCCTCCGAACCATATTCCCAGCGCCTTCAGGTAATCCGTCCTGATGGTGAGGGGGATAAAGGATTGGTTGGCCCAGTTCCCAAAGAACATGGCCTCGCTGCTGACTCAATTTACCTTGGCTCCTGAGGCCAGTTCGAGCTGGTCGCAGATGCTCATGAGTCTGCGAACTGACTGGATCTGAGCAGAAAACAGTGATATCATTCATGTACAGGGAGGCCTTGACCTGCAGGTCTCCGCTGCCTGGAATAGTCACCCTTTCTCAGGCTCACCTCCTTCCTGATGGACTCAGTAAAAGGCTCAAAGCAACACACAAACCAGGCAGGAGAGAGTGAGCAGCCCTGCCTGACTTTGGATCCAATCGGGTAGCTTTCTGATTCCCACCCATTGATTGAGACTGCACTAAGGATGTTGGTGTAGAGCAGGCGGATCCAGTTGTGAATTTGCTCCCCAGAGCCCATTTTGGAGGCATGTCTCCCATGTAGGTGTGTGATATCCTGTCAAAGGCTGTCACCAGGCACAGGCTGATGAGGCAGGTGTTCCCCCCTCCCCCCCACCCCCACTGTCCCGCACTTAGGCGAACGTATCCCTGAGGAGAACGAGGCTGTCAGAGATCGTCCTGCCCGGTACAGCACAGGTTTGGTCGGGGTGGATCACCAATCCCAGAGCAGACCTGACCTGGTTGACCTTAGACAGGATTTTGTTGTTTGCCTTCAGCAGTGAAATTGGGAGCTAATTTCTAATTTCCTCCTTGTCCCCCTTGTGTTTGTAGATGAGGGTGATGATACATTTTCCCATGGACTCACACACAGCACCAGCCAGAAGTATTCTGTCGTACACCTGCAGCAGGTCCTGGCTGATCAGCTCCCACAGAGCCGAATGCAACTCGGTCGGTAAACCTTCACTTCCGGGAGTTTTATTCTTTTCTAAGGACTCTATGGCCTTGGCCAGCTCAACCAGAGAGAACGGCTGGTCCAGCCTCCCCCGTGTGCTGTTGTGTTAGATCTCCATGATAGAGGACAGGAACAACCGGGAGGATGCACTGTCTATGGGCTTCATGTTATGCAGACCGGCATAAAAGAATTTGTTGATCTTCAGGATGTCAGACTGAGATGATGTTACCGAACCATCTTCTTCCTTCAGGCTGCTGAGCACAGAGCTCTCCCTTTGCACCTTCTGGAGGAAGAAATGTGACCATGTCTCATCCTGCTCCACAGAGTGTACCCTGGATCGGAAGATTATCTTGGGAGGCCTCCTGGGCAAAGAGCGAGGCTTGCTGGCTCTTCACCTCCTGAAGACCCTCCATATCATCAACCCCCATCGTCTGCAGCGGTAATAGGTCCTGCATGCTTTTTTGCAGTGTGGACAGTTTTCCCTCTCTCTCTCTCTCTCTCTCCCCCTCTCTCTCTCTCTCTTGCCTTCTGAGCACCTTTGAGGATGAAGAACCTCTTGATGTTCCCCGTGGTATTTCCCACAGTCTGCTGGAAACTCAAAGAGGGGCATCACGGTTCTCCAACCTGCATAATCCCTTTTGAGCTCCTCAATGCATTCTGGGGTCAACAGTTTCACATTAAGCTTCCACGGTCCCTTGCCAGCCCATTCGATGTCCTGCAGGTGACAGTTGGCCAGCAGGAGGCAGTGGTCAGAGAAGGAAACTGGCTTCACGTTGGTGGATCTGACTGAGATCATGCGGGACAGAAACAGGAAACCTATCCTTGAATGGATAGACCCATGTGGCCGCAACCAGTTGTATCTACGCGGGGTGCAGAAGACATTGTGCAGCTTGGTGTTTTTAACCGTTTCGATCAGGAATCTGGATGTGGGAGTCCAGTTTGCTGCCAGCCCCGCCAGCTCATCCATCCACATTGATGATGCAGTTGAAGTCTCCGGCCAGAATGACCAGCTTGGACGTTACCAGCAGCAGTGGGAGTTGCTGCAGAACAGCTAGCCACTCACTCTTTACCTCCGGGGTATACATGGTAATTAGTCTCAGGGAAGCATTTCTTTACATAACATGTGCTACAAGGAGTGCCTGCCCACCACCTCCTTAACCTCGGAGATGGTGAAGGTGCGTCTTTGCAGCAGAATACCCAGGCTGGAGGAACAACAATCCTTTATCCCCCACCACCCCCCAACCAGATTATAGACCCGTGGGCCCATAAACATGACCATTTCCTGTAGTTGCTGAGGTGCAGTATCTCGCGCTCCTGCAGAAACAGGACGTCTGTTTTGATATTGTCCAGGTAAGCCAACTTGGAAACGTATCGCATAGTAGATTTGATGCCACACGTGTTAATGCTGACAATTTAAAATCCCATTTGGAGAGTTTATATAATTACCCGTAGACCAAGTGTCCATTCGCCCATGGTCTTGTCACCAGGAGACTCCCTGTATCCTCATGGTGTGGGCAAACTGTGGGATATTCTCCACATAGAGGTAGCCGTCTGTTCCTCCCTGGGGAGATTGCCCTGATCCTTTGGGAATGAAACCAGGACGTCCTGTTTGGAATCTGACAGAGGGGCTGCTCCTGATTCAGTGCGTTGCTGCTCCTATTTACCTGGAGCTGTGGTATACTGGTACCCCATGGTTTCAGACAGCTGGAGGTTGGCCTTCACCAGGCCCCTTGGCACATATGGTGTTTCCAGGTTAGGGGTGCCCCTACCTGTCTCCCCCTGTGCCTCTGTTTCCGTTGGTGGCCATCTGTCTGCATGTTTTCATCATCAGGAGCTGTTGGTGTGTCCATCATGCAGCTGCCTCTTCTGGTTTTGCTGTGGGGGACCCAATATGTTTTCCTTTTCCAGTTGTATCTCACCGGTATCCACTCCCCCGCCTCCTCCTCCATTGACTCCCAACAGTTCAGTTGGGGGTTGGGTCGTGCCTCTGCACTGGCTACCTTTCCCTCCTCTCTGGCCTGTCCCTCCTGGTTTCTTGTTGGAGGGTGGCACCCTACTGTTGTTCTGGGTTCCACGGCTTGCGTTGCCACTTCCAGCCATCTGAGCGTATATGCACCACCCCACCCCCATGTTTTGGGCAGGCCTTGTATAGGTGGCCTGCTTCTCTTCACAGGCTACAGCTCTTGGATCCATGCAACCCTTAGTTAAGGGTCCCTCCTGTTCGCAGTTCCTGCAGAGGGTCACTTTGCAGCCTGTCGCTGTGTGCTTGGCCCTCCCACAGGTTTGGGCACACTCTAGGCTGCCCTGCGTATGTCAGGTAGCCTTATCTCCCTCTGATTGCGAAGCAGGAGGGCGGATGGAGAATGTTCCCACTCGTGTCCACCTTTAGGGTCACTTTGACCTGCTGCTTGCTGGTCCAGATTCTGAAGGGGTTCGCTACATCAGTGCTGCCTCCTTCAAGCTGTACGTACCTCCCCAGGAAGTTTGGGACATCTGCTGCCAGGATGTGGGTGTTACGACATATGGATTGTAACAACCTCAGACAGGACAGAAATGGGTATCACACCTCCTTTCTCCTCGAATAACTTCAGGAGACACTCCTATAGCTTCATGCTCCTGAAGGTCATGCAGAAAATATTAGAAGAAGAATCCCTACAGTGTGGAAACAGGCCCTTTGGCCCAACAAGTCCACACCAAACCTCGGAGTATCCCAACCACACCCATCCCCTTGTAACCCACCTAATCTACACATCCCTGAACATTATGGGCAATCTACCTAACCTGCACATCTTTGGACTGTGGGAGGAAACCAGAGCAAACCCACACAGACAGTCACCCAAGGCTGGAATTGAACCTGGGTCCTTGGTGCTGTGAGGCAGCAGTGCTAACCACTGAGCCACTGTGCCACCTGGACCTGGATATCTGCTGCTTGGACCCACAACAATCCAGGAGCACTGTCCCCACATTGACCAGCAATCTACCTTCTTCACTGTCACCCTGACTGGTTGCTGAACCCCTGGGGCGTGGGCACCAGCAGGGGCCATCACTCTAGTTGGCTTGTCACTGAATTAGAGCTAGGCCGAGACCAACATAAAGATCCACCGTTTGCAGCTCAGCTCAACCACAGATCTTCCACGTTCCACTTGCAATCAGAGTCTAGGTTTCAGAAGTTTTTTTTATTTCAAATACATACTTTATTCATAAAAATATCTTTATGTACTTAGCCACTGAAGCAGATTGGCTTTGTACAGTAACGTATGAAGGAACAAACAAACATTGGAATTTGACTCTATCCAACAAACAAACGAAAGATGTTTCTTACTTGTGCAAGATTATATTTACATATATAATGTAAATGTCCAGCAACTGATGTAATGTGATGTCCAGCAACTGAACAGACCCCCACAGATCTAATGCCACAAGTTGGTAGAGCTGATGTTGTACAAACAGTGTATGGAGCCAACTGCTCAAGGTCAGTGTGACTGCCACAGAGCCACAGTCACAGAGTCGGTATCACACTTGCAGTGTTTTGCAGTAATGTCACAAAGCCATTGGAGCAGGCTGAGCGTAATATAGCCAGTGTTACTCAAACAGAGCAACTGCCCAGTGCACAGCCAGTATCCTAGAGCCAGTCTCCCAGAAACAGTGTCACAGACCCAGCTCAAATAGCCAATACCATGGATTCATATTGACATACTCAGTGTCACAGAAGTAATGATAGTGTGCCCAGTGTTGTGCAGCTAATACCACAGGGACAGTGTAACAAAGACAATGACAGCAAAATAGAAGCATGAGTAGGCCATTCAACCCCTCAAGCCTGCTCCACCAATCGGGATCATGGCTGATTAGGTTCCCCATTGCCGTTCCAATGTAATCCCTGTATCCCTTGATGTCGTGAGTATCTAGAAATCAAACTATGTCTTTCCTGAATATATTTAATGACTGAGCCTTACAGCCCTCTAGGTCAGAGAACTCGAAAATTTCATTGCCCCCTGAGTGAAGGAATTGCTCCTTATCTCAGTCCTGAATGGCTCACCTTTTTCCTGGTAGCATGCCCTCTGGTTCTAGACCTGCCTGCCAGGGTGAGCTTCCTTTCTACATCCACTCTGTCATGTTCTTTGAGAATGTTATAGTTTTCAATCAGATCTGCCTCTTGTTTATCAAAACTCTATCAATTCCAGGCCTAATCTCCTCAATCTCTTCTCATCAGAAAGTCCCAGGAATTAGTTTGGTGAAACTCTGCTGCACTCCCTCTTTGGCAAATTTATCCTTTTTTACGTAAAGAGACTAGAATTGTCCACAATTGTCCAGGTCTGGTTTAAACAAGATTTTACAAATTGTAACAAGATCCCTTACCTCTGTAATGACATCCTATTGTGATGAAGGCCAACTTACTGTGAGCCTTCCTAATTGCTTGCTGTTCCGGTATCTTAGCTTCAACGATTTGTGAACAAGAGCATCTAGCTCCCTCTGGACACAACATTTCCCAACCTCTTAACATTTAAGAAATACTCTGTTACCTCTGTTCTTCAAAGGGCTGCTCTGACAGAGAGCCAACTATAAGTAGCCAGTGTCACATGACTAGATTCACAAAGACATTGGAGTCTGCAACATTGGAGCAGGAATAGGCCTCTCCAGCATGCTCCCACATTCAATAAGATAATGACTGATCTGGTTAAGATCTCAACTCCACTTTCCTGTCTGTTTCCTTCACCCATGACCCAGCTACCTTTCAAAGATCTAACTCAGCCTTGTATACCTACAACAATACAGCATCAGCTATTTCCTGTAGAGAATTCCACAAACTAAAAACTCTGTGAAAGAGGACTTCACCTTAATCCTCTTATTCTTAAACTGTGTCCTCTCATTCTAGTCTCTCCTGCATGGGGAAACATTCTCTGAGAAAGTACCCTGTCATGTCCCCTCAGCGTCTCCAATGTTTCATAAAATCACCACACATTTTTCAAAACCCCAATGGGAAATGTGCCAGAGCCAGTCTTGTAGAGCCAAGAACCAAAACTTGGATGCAGGGATTGATTTTAACACACTTAGCTAATGCAGAATAGACTCTGTAACACGGTGAAAAACACCCCTTGTGATGGAGCCAATGCCATTAAAGGCTGCATCGCAGTGACACTCATGATCCGATGTGACACTAAGTACGCTCTAGACAGCCAGTCTCACGGAGCCAGAGCCAGAAAACCAGATTCACACTGCCAGTGTCACACAAACAGATCTACAGGGACAGTGTCACACAGACAGACTCACCGAGCCAGTGTCACACCGACAGGTTCACGGGGCCAGTGTCACATAGACAGACTCACAGAACTGGTGTCACACAGACAGACTCACAGGGCCAATGTCACATGGACAGATTCACAGGGCCAGTGTCACATAGACGGATTCACAGGGTCAGTGTCACAGAGCCAGTGTCACACGGACAGATTCACAGAGCCAGACTCTCACAGCCAGTGTCACACGGACAGATTCACAGAGTCAGTGTCACACACCCAGTGTCACACAGACAGATTTATAATGCCATTGTCACATGGACAGATTCACGGCCAGACTAACACAGCCAGTGTCACACAGACAGATTTATAGTGCCAGGGTCACACAGAGGATTCACAGAGCCAGTGTTATAGAGTCAGTGTCACACAGATTCACACAGCCAGTGTTACAGAGCCAGTATCAAACCAATTTATAGATCCAGTGTCACACTGGCAGATCTACAGGGCCAGTGTCATCCAGACAAATTCACAGTGCCGGTGTCACATAGACAGACTCACAGGGCCAGTGTCACACAGACAGACTCAAAGGGCCAGTGTTATAGAGTCAGTGTCGCACAGATTCACACAGCCAGTGTTACAGAGTCAGTGTCACAGTGGCAGATCTACAGGGCCAGTGTCACACTGGCAGAACTACAGGGCCAGTGTCGCACAGACAGATTCTCAGGGCCAGTGTCACACAGACACCTTCAGAGGCCCAGTGTCACTCAGATAGATTCACAGAGCCAGTGTCACACAGATGGACTCACAGGGCCAGTGTCACACAGATGGATTCACAGGGCCAGTGTCACACAGACAGACTCACAGGGCCAGTGTCACACTGGCAGATTCACAGGGCCTTGGTCTCAGGGCCAGTTGTATGAGGTAGTGTCCAAACAAGTCTCAGACACAGTGTCATAGAGTTCCACTGCTCTACTGTCATAGATCTCCTATCACTGAGCCAGTGTCACAGAGCTAGTTTTGTAGCATTGATCCCAGTGAGCCCGGTTCACAGCTGTGCTGTCACAAGACCACAGTGTTCCAGAGGCAGTTTAATAGAACTGATACCACATGACCAGTGTCTTAGAGTCAGTATCACACAATTACATTCATACAGGTTATGCCATAGAGCCATGCTGACACAGCCAGCCACAAAACTAATTCATACAGACAGTGTCTCTGAGCCAGTGTCTTAGGCTGGTCTCTGGAGTTGATGCAGATTTGTGAAGCCAGTGTTGTAGATGCAGTGTTTTCTACAGGCATAGAGTTGTAAAAGGGTGGTAAAGGAAAGGTGGTGTCTTTTCAAGACCATCAAAAAGGGGATCTGCTCATGGTGGCAGGATTTATGGCTGAGGAGGTACCAGGTACTTGTTTTTACCCAGAAAGAATAAGCAGCGAAAGTTATACTGAAAGAGGAGGTCACTGAGATGCTGGATGGAGTAATCATTGAGAAGGAGAATGTATTAGAAAGGCTAGCTGTGCTTAACGTTAAGTCATCTGGACTGAACAAGAACAAAGAAAATTACAGCACAGGAACAGGCCTTTCGGCCCTCCAAGCCTGCGCCGATCCAAATCCTCTTATCTAAACCTGTCGCCTATTTTCCAAGGATCTGTATCCCACTTCTCCCTGCCCATTCATGTATCCGTCTAGATACATCTTAAATGATGCTATCATGCCTGCCTCTACCACCTCCGCTGGCAGAGCGTTCCAGGCACCCACCACCCTTTGTGTAAAGAACTTTCCACGCATATCTCCCTTAAAGTTTTCCCCTCTCACCTTGAAATCATGACTCCAAGTAATTGAATTCCCCACTCTGGGAAGAAGCTTCTTGCTATCCACTCTGTCTATACCTCTCATGATTTTGTAGACCTCAACCTCCATTTTTCTAATGTAAATAATCCTAATCTACTCAACCTCTCTTCATAGCTAGTGCCCTCCATACCAGGCAACATCCCGGTGAACCTCCTCTGCACCCTCTCCAAAGCATCCACATCCTTTTGGTAATGTGGCGACCAGAACTGTACGCACTATTCCAAATGTGGTTGAACCAAAGTCCTATACAACTGTACCATGACCTGCCAACTCTTCTACTCAATGCCCCGTATGATGAATGAAAGCATGCCGTATTATGCCTTCTTGACCACTCTATCGACCTGCGTTGCCACCTTCAGTGTACAATGGACCTGAACACCCAGATCTGTCTGTGCATCAATTTTCCCCAGGACTTTTCCATTTACCGTATAATTCGCTCTTGAATTGGATCTTCCAAAATGCATCACCTCGCATTTGCCTGGATTGAACTCCATCTGCCATTTCTCCGCCCAACTCTCCAATCCATCTATATTCTGCTGCATTCTCCGACAGTCCCCTTCACTATCTGCTACTCCACCAATCTTAGTATCATCTGCAAACTTGCTAATTAGACCATCTATACCTTCCTCCAGATCATTGATGTATATCACAAACAACAGGTCCCAACATGGATCCCTGTGGAACACCACTGGTCACAGTTCTCCCTTCCACTACAACTCCCTGTCTCCTGTTGCCCAGCCAGTTCTCTATTCATCCAGCTAGTACATCCTGAACCCCATGAGACTTCACTTTCTGCATCAGCCAACCATAGGGAACCCTATCAAATGCCTTCTGAAGTCCATGTATATGACATCTACAGCCCTTCCCTCATCTATCAACTCTGTCACTTCCTCAAAGAATTCTATCAATTTGGTAAAACATGACCTTCCCTGTACAGAATCATGCTGCCTATCACTAATAAGCCCATTTTCTTCCAAACGTAAATAAATCCTATCTCTCAGTGTCTTCTCCAGCAGCTTCCCCACCACTGACGTCAGGCTCACCGGTCTATAATTACCTGGATTATCCTTGCTACCCTTCTTAAACAAGGGGACAACATTAGCAATTTTCCGGTCCTCCGGGACCTCACCCGTGCTCAAGGATGCTGCAAAGATATCTGTAACACCTCAGCTATTTCCTCTCTTGCTTCCCTCAGTAACCTGGGATAGATGCTATCCGGACCTGGGGACTTTTCCACCCTAATGCCTTTTAGAATACCCAACACTTCCCCCCTCACGCCGACTTGACCTAGAGTAATCAAACATCTATCCCTAACCTCAATATCCTTCATGTCCCTCTCCTCAGTGAATACCGACGCAAAGTACTCATTAAGAATCTCACTCATTTTCTCTGAGTCCTCACATAACTTCCCTCCTTTATCCTTGAGTGGGCCAACCCTTTCTCTAGTTATCCTCTTGCTCCTTATGTATGAATGAAAGGCTTTGGGATTTTCCTGACTGGATCAGGTATATCTAAAGATGCTGAGGGGAAAAGTAGCAGAGGGGCTGGTCATATCTTTATAGCCCTCCATAGATATAAGGGACTGTATTAGAGAGTATCACAGTGTGATGGTATGTCAGAGGATTGGTGAATTGCAAATGTTGTACCCTGGGTCAAAAAACAGGTGCAAGATCTAGACCCGTCAGTTTAAACTCGGTGGGGAGAAGGTTTTAAAAATTATAATCCAATAAAAAATGGGCATGTGTGGATTCAGTAGGGAAACCCAGCATCAATTATTAATGAAAAGTCAGGCTTATCTGATTTGATGGAATTTGTTGATGAGGTAGCAGAGGGGGCTAATGTCATTGACACGGTGAACAGGGAATTCCAAAGAAGTTTTGATAAGTGTGACTTAAAAGGCTTGTCAGCAAAGTTGAATCCCATAGAATAAAAAGCTATGAAGTTGGCTGTGTGCCAGGAAACTGCTGGTAAATGGTTGTTTTTCAGGTTTTTAGTGTGGCTGTTAGGGGTGGGGGTTAGGAGTCCTGTTTTTCTTGATCTGCGTTAATCACCTACACTCGAGCGTGCAGGCTACAAGTTCAAAATTTGCAAATGACTCAGAACCTGTCGAGTGAACTGTCAGGAGGTAAAGAGGAGGACATAGACAGGCGAGTGGGATCGCAGACACACAGCTGATGATCTTTAATACAGAGAAATGTGAAGTGATACATTTTTGGAGAAAGAGTGAGGAGAGGTAATAGAAAATTTTTGATTTGAAAGGAACTTCAGGAACAGAGGGACCTGGTAGGATATATGTACAAAATGTTGAAGGACAGATAAGTAAATGGTTAAAAACATAAGATCTTGTGGAGTAGATGTGAAGAAGAACCATATTCAGAGACTCCTTGTCACAGACCAGTCATGTAGAGCTAGTTACACTCAATGAGATTCATGTAGAGAGTGCCTCAGATCCATTGTCACAGAGCCAGTGTCACAGAGCAAGATTCACATAGCCAGTGTCACAGAGTGAGATTCACAGAGGTAGCGTCACAGAGCCAGATTCACAGAGCCAGTGTCACAGAGCCAGTGTCACAGAGCCAGATTCACAGAGCCAGATTCACAGAGCCAGTGTCACAGAGCCAGATTCACAGAGCCAGTGTCACAGAGCCAGATTCACAGAGCCAGTGTCACAGAGCGAGATTCACAGAGCGAGTGTCACAGAGTCAGATTCACAGAGCCAGTGTCACAGAGCGAGATTCACAGAGCCAGTG
>JAHRHZ010000035.1:2251142-2262154 GCA_024137785.1 Ginglymostoma cirratum | reverse complement strand
GTTAGTATCATAGAACCCTTGTCAGGCTGCCAAACACTGAGTGCCAGTGTCACATTGCCAGCTGCAAAACTAGCATCAGGGTGCCAACTGCCCAGAGCCAGTGTCAGAGCAAGTACCACAAACTTTCCAATAACGGAGGAGCTGTTTTTTTTGCAAGCTCCAGTCATACGTCTGACCCTGAGGAGAAGAGAGGGTTAAATTGCTTACTACACGTCATTTTCAACTGTTTATAATATTCTTCTGTGTCTACATATTTTCTCTGTGCACATTACTCATCAGAATAAAAAAAGGAACTTTGAAAACAACGACCAACATTCGTATGACAGCAGGCGAGGACCAAAGGTATATTTGCATGTAGACTGCACGAGCCAGCAATTGTAAACTAACGGAGTAGCCAAGTCACAGTCAGAATGACCAATGAGACTGTTCTGGTAGCACGCTGTTAGTTTCAAACAGATTCTTTTGGTTTGTCGATGAGAATGGTTAAAGAATATGAGTCGCCCCCACCTAACCAAATCTTATTATAAGGACACATGCATGTTGAATAAAGACTAACTTGCAAGTTTCTTAAAAGTACATTTTAGAAACAAGCCATGACGTTTCCCCCCTGACTTCACCCCGTTTAAGACTTTTTTTCTTTTGAAAGACCGACCAACTCTTTTTCAGGTTGAGATGCATTTTTTTCCTCTCTATTCTACTCTGTCAGATGCACGCACCCTTTTTTTGGTCTTGTTCTATCTTAGTTTGCATGCCCAGTACAGAGAACTCTGTAGCTCACATTGGCTCCACACGGGCCCAATTATCTGATCGCCTTTAAGCTGATCTATGCTGGAGATCAAAGGCGTCGTTGATGGAAAGAGGCCGAAAAGGATGGTTTTGGACAAATCGTTTAGTAATTCTGAATCCCTGCACCAACTACAGGCTGAGAAGGTCCTACAGTTTGAACCAGGCACCACAAACATGACATCAATGCTGCTGGAAGCCAAGGAGTTGGAGGCCAGAGTCATCATCCTATCAGCCAGGTAAGTGACACTGTATCCAATAATAAATCATTCTGTGTGTCTGTCAAACCCTAACTCCTGTTCCTGAGGAATCTGTCAGCAGCCTGCCCTTAACCCTGACATTCTGGAAACACCCCAGACACTGTCTATATCCAGCTCCGTGACCCTGTGTTCTGTTTATATCTGTCTGTCCACCTCTTTCCCCAGAATCTGTCTGTACCTTTTCTCATGTAAATCTGATTACAGCCTCGTTTACTAGTCTGTGTGTGATGTGAATTTTACCTCTATCAGGGTGTTTTATCTGATGCAGAAATGCTTCTGTTGTCTCTCATAATTTAAGAAACTAGTTGTGGATATCACACTTTTGAAGAATTCAACAGATACTTATTACAACATTACATTCACAGGTACACAAGTGCCTGGGCTAGTATTAAACTATTAGGTTACAACAGGGAAGCATGTCTTTAATAATTTGGCATGTTTCTAGTAATTTAAGGGTAAGATGGAGTGCGTGATCTTTATACCCTCAGGTCATGTGCTGTGATACATTGAGGATATCACAAATATGTCTCTTAAAGGTAAACTGACTGTGAGGAAGGGTCACCGGACCCAAAATGTTAACTCTGATATTTTCTTCACAGATGCTGCCAGACCAGCTGAGCTTTTCCAACAACTTCTGTTTTGTTACTCGCTGGTCTGTATCAGCTGAATGTCTCATGCATATCATGCACGTATCCAGCTACATTTCCCCAGAGTCTGTATTTGCACAGCTCCATATCAGCTCCATATAGCGATAAACAGCATGGCTTTGTGCGGGGGAGGTTGTGCCTCACTAATTTGATCAAGTCTTTTGAGGTGACATAGATGATTGATGAGGGAAATGTGGTCAATGTTGTGTACATGGACTTCAGTAAAGCCTTTGACAAGGTCCCTCATGGCAGACTGGTACAAAAGGTGAAGTCACATGGTACCAGGGGTGAGCTGGCAACATGGATACTGACTGACTTAGTCATAGGAGACAGAGGGTAGTGATGGAAGGATGCTTTTCAGAATGGAGGGCTGTGACTAGTGGTGTTTCACAGGGATCAGTGCTGGGACACCTGCTGTTCATGGTCTACATTAATGATTTGGAGGAAAACGTCACTGGTCTAATTCATCAGTTTGTGTGCAATACAATGATTGGCGGAGTTGCACATAGGAGGATTGTCAGAGGATACAGCAGGGTATAGATCAGTTGGAGGTATTGGCAGAAAAATTGCAGATGGAGTATAATCTGGACAAATGTGAGGTGATGCATTTTGGAAGGTCAAATGCAGGTGGAAACTATATAGTGAATGGCAGAACCTTTAGGAGTATTGATATGCAGAGGGATCTGAGTGTGCAGGTCCACAGATCACTGAAGGTGGCAGTGCAGGTAGATAAGATGATAAAAAAATGCTTATGGCATGCTTGCCTTCATTGGAAGGGGCATTAAGTATAAGGATAGGGAAGTTATTCTGCAACTTTATAGAACTTCAGTTAGGCCACACGGGGAATACTGCGTACGGTTTGGTCACCACACCACCAGAAAGATGTGGATGCTTTGGAGAGGGTGCAGAAAACGTTCACCAGGATGTTGCCTGGTTCGGGGAACTTGAGCTATGAAGAAAGGTTGGATAGACTGGGCTTGTTTTCACTGGAATGCGGGAGGTTGAGGGGTGACCTGATAGACATTTATAAGGCTGATAGAGTGGAAAGTATGAGACATTTTTCCCAGGGTGGAGGGGTCAATTACTAGGGGATACTGGCACAAGGTGCAAGGGGGAAAATTTAAAAGAGGTGTGCGATGCAAGGTTTTCACACAAAGGGTGGTGACTGCCCTGGAACATGCTGCCAGAGGAGGTGGTGGAAGCACACACAATAGCGGCATTCAAGAAGCACCTGGATGAATCCATAAATAGGAAGGGAACAGAGGGATACAGATCCTGTATGTGAAGACAGTTTTTAATATAGAAGGGCAAAATGTGTCGGCACAGGCTTGGAGGACCAAAGGGCCTGTTCCTGTCCTGTATTGTTCTTTGTTTTTCTTTGTTCAGTTAACATCTAACACCTCCCCAGCCCTCTAGAGCTAACATTTCTCCTGAATGTAGAGCTGGATGAACACAGCAGGCCAAGCAGCATCAGAGGAGCAGGAAGGCTGACGTTTCGGGTCGAGACCCTTCATCAGAAGTGGGGGAGGGGAAGAGGATTCTGAAATGAATAGGGAGAGAGGGGAAGGCGGATAGAAGATGGGTAAAGGAGAAGGTCGGTGGAGAGGACACAGACAGGTCAAAGAGGCGGGGATGGAGCCAGTAGAGGTGAATGTAGGTGGGGAGTTAGGGAGGGGATAGGTCGGTCCAGGGAGGACAGACAGGTCAAGGAGATGGGATGAGGTTAGTGGGTAGGAGATGGGGGTAAGAGGAATGGTTAGGGATTGAGGACGAGATGGGCTGGTTTGGGGATGCGGTAGGGGGAGGGGAGATTTTGAAGCTTCTGAAGTCCACATTGATACCTTTGGGCTGCAGGGTTCCCAAGCGAAATATGAGATGCTGTTCCTGCAGCTTTTGGGTGGCATGATTGTGGCAATGCAGGAGGCCCAGGATGGACATGTCATCCAAGGAGTGGGAGGGGGAGTTGAAATGGTTTGCGACTGGGAGGTGCAGTTGTTTGTTGCGAACCGAGTGTAGGTGTTCTGCAAAGCGGCCCCCAAGCCTCCGCTTGGTTTCCCCAGTGTAGAGGAGGCCACTATGGGAACAGCGGATACAGTACACCACATTAGCAGATGTGCAGGTGAACATCTGTTTGATGTGGAAGGTCTTCTTAGGCCTGGGATGGGGGTGAGGGGGGAGGTGTAGGGGCAGGTGTAGCACTTGCTCCGGTTGAAGGAAAAAGTGCCGAGTGTGGTGGGGCTGGAGGGGATTGTGGAGTGGACAAGGGAGTCACAGAGAGAGTGGTCCCTCCGGAAAGCAGATAAGGGTGGGGAGGGAAAAATGTCTTTGGTGGTGGGGTCGGATTGCAGATGGCGGAAGTGTCGGAGGATGACGCGTTGGATTCGGAGGTTGGTGGGGTGGTACGTGAGGACAAGGGGGATTCTGTTTTGGTTGTTATTGCGGGGAGGGGGTGTGAGGGATGAGTTGTGGGAAATGCCAGAGACACGGTCGAGGGCGGTTTCGACCACTGCGGGGGGGGGAAGTTGCGGTCCTTGAAAAACAAGGACATCTGAGATGTGCGGGAGTGCAAAGCCTCATCTCGGGAGCAGATGCGGCAGAGGTGAAGGAATTGGGAATAGGGGATGGCCTTTTTGCAGGAAGGTAGGTGGGAGGAGGTGTAGCCACCTTCGGAGCGCCCACGGTTTCCACGGATGACGTCACATCCACCGCCGCCCGGTACGCCACTTCCGGTACAGCCAATGCCATCGACACCACTGCTAATGCCGCCGCCTCCATTTCCGAGGCCAACACAGACATCGAGGACGCCGCTGTCACCAACATCCAAGATGTACTGGCCTACGTCGCTCCGCCCATCGCCAACATCGCTCCGCCCACCACCTCCATAGCCAGCAGCTCCAGAGGAGACAGCAGCACCCAGCCCTGCTGGGTCTTCACCATCCCCCCAGATCTCCCCCTTACTGAGGACGAACGGTCAGTCCCACCTCTTCCTCCGTTACATTGATGACTGCATTGGCACCGCCTTGTGCTCCCACGAGGAGCTCGAACAGTTCATCCACTTCACCAGCACTTTCCACCCCAACCTGAAGTTCACCTGGACCATCTCCAACACTTCTCTCTCCTTCCTGGACCTCTCTGTCTCCATCTCGGGCAACCACCTAGAGACAGATGTCCATTTCAAGCCCACTGACTCCCACAGCTACCTGGAATACACCTCCTCCCACCCACCCTCCTGCAAAAATGCCATCCCCTATTCCCAATTCCTTCGCCTCCGCCGCATCTGCTCCCAGGACAAGACATTCCACTCCCGCCCATCTCAAATGTCCTCATTCTTCAAGGACCGCAACTTACCCCCGACAGTGGTCGAGAACGCCCTCGACCGTGTCTCCCGCATTTCCCGGAACACATCCCTCACGCCCCGTCCCCGCAACAGTAGCCAAAAAAGAATCCCCCTCGTCCTCACATACCACCCCCCCCACCTCAGGATCCAGCGCATCATCCTCCGACACTTCCGCTATCTGCAATCAGACCCCACCACCAAAGACATTTTTCCCTCCCCACCCTTATCTGCCTTCCGGAGGGACCACTCCCTCCGCGACTCCCTTGTCCGTTCCACACTCCCCTCCAGCCCCACTACACCCTTGTAACCGCAGGAAGTGCTACACCTGCCCCCACACCTCCTCCCTCACCCCAATCCCAGGCCCCAAGAAGACTTTCCACATCAGGCAGATGTTCACCTGCACATCTGCCAATGTGGTATACTGCATCCGCTGTACCCGTTGTGGCTTCCTCTACATCAGGGAAACCAAGCGGAGGCTTGGGGACCGCTTTGCAGAACACCTGCGCTCAGTTCGCAACAAACAACTGCACCTCCCAGTCGCGAACCATTTCAACTCCCCCTTTCATTCCTCAGATGACATGTCCATCCTGGGCCTCCTGCAATTCCACAGTGATGCCACCCGAAGGCTGCAGGAACAGCAAATCTTATTCAGCCTGGGAACCCTGCAGCCCAATGGCATCAATGTGGATTTCACAAGCTTCAAAATCTCCCCTCCCCCAACTGCATCCCAAAACCAGCCCAGCTCATCTCCACCTCCCTAACCTGTTTTTCCTCTCAGCTCAAGCCACACCCCCATCTCCTATCTACTAACATCATCCCGCCCCCTTGACCTGTCCGTCCTCCCTGGACTGACCTATCTCCTCCCTACCCCCCTACCTTCACTCACCTTTACTGGCTCCATCCCCGCCTCTTCGACTTGTCTGCCTCCTCTCCACCTATCCTCTCCTCTATCCATCCTCTATCGGCCTCCCCCTCTCTCCCTATTTATTTCAGAACCCTCTTCCCCTCCCCCATTTCTGATGAAGGGTTTAGGCCCGAAACGTCAAGTTTTCCTGCTCCTATGATGCTGCTTGACCTGCTGTGTTCATCCAGCCCCATGCTTGTTATCTTGGATTCTCCAGCATCTGCAGTACCTTTTACCTCAGTAAAGGGCTCACCTTTATCCCCATCCACCCACATATCAACGAATACAACACACTATTGGACATTGAACAGTTTTCCCGCCGCCTCCGCCTCTGCACTTTCTTCTTCATCCGTGAGGCTAACCCTCCCCCTACTGACCCCTTCTCCCACCTCCTACACACCCCCTCCTCCTGGATACCACCCCAAGGCCTCCTACCCTCCTTCGACCTCTTCATCTCCAACTGCCGTCAAGACATCAATCGCCTCAACCTCTCTACCCCTCTCACCCACTCCAACCTCTCCCCCACAGAATGTGCAGCCCTCCGCTCCCTCCGCTCCAATCCCAACCTCACCATAAAACCCGCAGACAACGGAGGCGTAGTTGTAGTATGGCGCACTGACCTCTACATCGCCGAGGCCAGGCGCCAACTCTCCGACACCTCCTCCTACCGCCCCCTGGATCATGACCCCACCCCCGAGCACCAAACCATCATCTCCCAAGCCATCCACAACCTCATCACTTCAGGTGACCTCCCACCCACCGCCTCCAACCTCATCGTTCCCAAACCCTGCACCGCCCGCTTCTATCTCCTTACCAAAATCCACAAACCTGACTGCCCTGGTCGACCCATTGTCTCCGCCTGCTCCTGCCCCACCAAACTTATCTCCAGCTATCTCAAATCCATTTCCTCCCCCTTGGTCCAGAAACTCCCTACCTACGTCCATGACACCACCCATGCCCTCCACCTCCTCCAAAACATCCAATTCCCTGGTCCCTAACATCTCATCTTTACCATGGACGTCCAGTCCCTACACACCTGCATTCCCCATGCATATGGCCAAAAGGCCCTCCGCTTCTTCCTGTCCCGCAAGCCCAACCAGTCCCCTTCCACTGACACCCTCATCCGCTTAGCCGAACTCGTCCTCACCCTCAACAACTTCTCTTTCAATTCCTCCCACTTCCTACAAACAAAAGGGGGTGGCCATGGGTACCCGCATGGTCCCAAGCTATGCCTGCCTCTTTGTAGGATAAGTGGAACAATCCCTCTTCCAAAGCTACACTGTCCCTATCCCCCATCTCTTCGTCCGTTACATCGATGACTGTATCGGCGCCGCCTCGTGCTCCCACGAGGAGCTCGAACAGTTCATCCACTTCACCAACACCTTCCACCCCAACGTTAAGTTCACCTGGACCATCTCTGATACCTCTCTGTCCTTCCTGGACCTCTCTGTCTCCATCTCTAGCATCCACCTGGAAACCGATATCCATTTCAAGCCTACCGACTCTCACAGCTACCTAGAATACACCTCCTCTCACCCACCTTCCTGCAAAAATGCCATCCCCTATTCCCAATTCCTTAGCCTCCGCCACATCTGCTCCGGAGATGAGGCATTCCACTCCCAGACATCCCAGATGTGCTCGTTTTTCGAGGACCGCAACTTCCCCTCCACAGAGGTCAAAAATGCCCTCAACCGTGTCTCTCGCATTTCCCACAACTCATCCCTCACACCCCCTCCCTGCAATAACAACCAAAACAGAATCCCCCTTGTCCTCACGTACCATCCCACCAACCTCCGAATCCAACGCATCATCCTCCGACACTTCCGCCATCTGCAATCCGACCCCACCACCAAAGACATTTTTCCCTCCCCACCCTTATCTGCTTTCTGGAGGGACCACTCTCTCTGTGGCTCCCTTGTCCACTCCACACTCCCCTCCAGCCCCACCACCCTCGGGACTTTTCCCTGCAACCGGAGCAAGTGCTACACCTGCCCCTACACCTCCCCCCTCACCCCCATCCCAGGCCCCAAGAAGACTTTCCACATCAAGCAGATGTTCACCTGCACATCTGCTAATGTGGTATACTGCATCTGCTGTTCCCGTTGTGGTTTTCTCTACATTGGGGAAACCAAGCGGAGGCTTGGGGATCGCTTTGCGGAACACCTACGCTCGGTTTGCAACAAACAACTGCACCTCCCAGTCGCAAACCATTTCAACTCCCCCTCCCACTCCTTGGACGACATGTCCATCCTGGGCCTCCTGTATTGCCACAATCATGCCACCCAAAAGCTGCAGGAACAGCATCTCATATTTCGCTTGGGAACCCTGCAGCCCAAGGGTATCAATGTGGACCTCAGAAGCTTCAAAATCTCCCCTCCCCCTACCACATTCCAAAACCAGCCCTAACTTTGTGTCATCAGGAAATTTGGATATATGACTTCCTATGCCATTTTCCAAGTTGTTGATAATGTGAATAGTTGAGGCCCCAACACAGATCCTTGTGGGACGCAGTGGTCACATCCTGCCAATTTGAGTATCTGACTATTATTTTTATTTTCTGTCACCTGTCATTGAACCAATTTCCCAGCCACGTCAGTAATTTTCCCTTAATTCTATGGGCTTCAGCCTTAGTTACCCGTCTGTTATGTGGGAATTTATCAACTGTCTACTGGAAGTGCGCAGAAACACTCTCTATAAACATTTCCCTGTCTACTGTCTTAATCACCTCTTCAAAAAATACAGTGAGGTTTGTCAGGCTTGATCCTTCTTTTATAAATCCATGCTGGCTGTCCCTGATTAACTGAACGTTTTCAAGGTGCTCGGTTACCCCGTCCATCTCATAAACTCTAACAATTTCCCCACAATGGATGTAGGGAAAACATGTCTGTCATTCATTTTCCTCTCTCTCCTTTCTTAAAAAGTGGACTGACATGAGCAATGTTCTAATCCAGAGGGATGCCTCCTGTGTCTAGGGAGCTCTGAAAGATTGAAATTAGGGGTGTGAGTCGCTACTTCCTTTAACACGACACACACGCACCCGCACACACGATGGGCACGCACACACACACACAGACGCACACTCATTTAGAATCTGTTGTACACCTCTTCATTTTCCATTCATGAGGCCAAGGGTGTGACCACATGGGGACAGCTGGATTCACACACTGCATGTTCTGGGGCCAAACTTCCTCTGAAGCTTTAGCCTGGGCCCATGAGGGACACAGTTTCTGTGTGTCATCATGAGGGTGCACACCTGAGGAGTAGCCAACTTGGCTGTGCTTCCCAGAATTTGCCCAGGGATTGTCTGTATCTGAATCCATTTGCCAGTATTTTGGCTCCATTCCCACATCTCTCCGTTTCCAGACTGACATTGGGTTGAGCTGCTAACACCATTCCTGTGTCTTTCAGTTCTCAGGGCTTTGAAATAGTTACATTTATCGAGTATGCTTTTCACTGCTCTCCTTATGGCTGGTGAACTGATGATACATTTGTGCTGAGAACCTGGCTGCAGAGCAGCTGTATAAATGGCATCACGGATGTGCTTTCACATCACACTTAATGCCTAGCTCTCTGTAAGATTAACATAACGTTATCGCAGTTGTTACACAAGGCAGTGATTGAATGAAGGTGGACAGGGTGAAAATGATTTATCAATCGCGGCAGGCTATGACACACTCCATGACAAGTGGGGCTTGAACCCAAATCTTTGGGTGCAAAAGCAGGGACCCCATCACTGAATGCCAGGACAGTTGACTGGGTGGAGTGAGAACTCTGCTCATCTGATTAACACCTGTTAAAGGGCAGTGCAGGGACCTATCAAAGCCTTCAACTGTAGATTCACGAGGCATTTTATGTGTTGTGCACAGGTTCATGAGGGGATGTGGCTGGAGGGTGGGAGAAGGGGTTCACTGCTGCAGTGCTATGAGAAATGACTGGCAGAAACGTTTCCATCAGTTGGACCCTGTGGATAAAGAACACCACCTGCCAAGGGCATCTTGGAGGTTGACTGATACAGGGGTTGGGGGATAGGGTGGGGTGGGGGTGGGGTGGTTGGCAGTGACTGAGTAATGGTCAGCCAATGCCAGTGGTGCACTAAGGCACATGGGCATCATCCATTCTGATGTAGGTTCCTCAAACAAGAAGGACTATCACAGGCAGAGAGAGGCACAGCAGCATTCTGGATGAAGGAAGAGAAGGGCACAAAGATGTGCCAGGAGTCCAGGCTACCCAGCAGGTGAAGTAATTCTACCATGTGCCAGTATGTCAAATCACTGCGCCCATCCTGAGAAAGATGTGACAGGATGGTGACAGAGCTCCGTCTTAGTGAGTATTGAGGACTATCTGATCGGCCATGATTAAATGTTTTATAGGTTTAAAAGATCACTTCTTGTTGAATGGCAGAATAGACTCAAAGGGCTGAATGGTCTACTTCTGCCCCATGTCTTTGGTGTGAGATCACCTGCCAATCTCTGGAAGGACCCAGTAGCGTAAAAGTTCAAAGCAACTCTCACCTTCCCAGCCACTGAGAGAAGTTGTTTTTACATTCCTGCAGCCCTCAGGTCCTATTCCAGCATCTGGTCTAGCTCTGTCACAGTGTCCCAAGGCCCGTGGAGCTGTGTCTGTCACAGTGTCCCGAGACACATGGAGCTCTCTCTGTCACAGTGTCCCAAGGCCCATGGAGCTGTGTCTGTCACAGTGTCCCAAAGCCCATGGAGCTGTGTCTGTCACAGTGTCCCAAGGCCCATGGAGCTGTGTCTGTCACAGTGTCCCGAGACACATGGAGCTCTCTTTGTCACAGTGTCCCAAGGCCCATGGAGCTGTGTCTGTCATAGTGTCCCAAGGCCCATGGAGCTCTGTCTGTCAGAGTGTCCCAAGGCCCATGGAGCTCTGTCTGTCAGAGTGTCCCAAGACCCATGGAGCTGTGTCTGTCACAGTGTCCCAAGGCCCATGGAGCTCTGTCTGTCAGAGTGTCCCAAGACCCATGGAGCTCTCTCTGTCACAGTGTCCCAAGACCCATGGAGCTCTCTCTGCCACAGTGTCCCAAGACCCATGGAGCTCTGTCTGCCACAGTGTCCCAAGAC
>JAHRHZ010000035.1:2237768-2251132 GCA_024137785.1 Ginglymostoma cirratum | reverse complement strand
GGAGCTGTCTATGTCAAAGTGTCCCAAGACCCATGGAGCTCTGTCTGTTACAGTGTGTGTTGACACTGTGCCTCACATATACAGAGGAATTGAAGTCATGGGAACATAAGAACAGGAGTAGGCCATTCAACCCAGTGAGCCCAGACTATCATTCAGTGTGATTAAAGCTTATAGAATACTTAAGTTTTTTTCACCCATTACATCCCCATAACCATGTCCACCATTGGTAATCAGAATATCTACCTTAAATACTCTGAAAGACCAACTTTCAACAGCTCTCTGTTGTTTTTCCAGAAAATTTGCAAAGGTTCAAATCCCTCTGTGTAAAATAAATTCTCCTCACCCCAGCCCCAAGTTGTAACACTGTTATTTTAAGTTGTGCCTCTTTAGTTTCATAGAATTATAGAATCCCAACAGTGCAGATAGAGGCCATTTGGCCCATCAAGTCTGTATCAACACAGTCATGGATAGCATGTCCAAATTCCTCACAGTTTTAAATTCCCCAACGGGGAAATGTCTTACCTGTATCTACCCTGTCTATCCCTTTAAGTGTTTTGTATGCTTCAATGAGATCACCACTTGTTCTTCACAATTCTAGAGTATACAAGCCTAGTTTGCTCAATTCCTCTTCATAGCAGAATCCCGTCATCCCAGGAACCAGTCTGCTTTTTGTTTCAGTCCCTCAATGGCAACCCCTGAGATAAGGAGACCAAAACTGCACGGTATTTGGGGGCAATCTGACCAAGCTCCAACACAGTTCAAGCCACACTGTACTCATTCCTGTACTCAAATCCTCTTACAATAAAATGTAACCTTCCATTAGCCTTCCTAATCAACTGCACATTAGCTTCTGAGACTCATTGACAGGGAGACCTCAGTCCCTTTGTACATCCACACTTTCCAACCTCATATTATTTAATAAATACCCTGCTTCTCTTTCCAAAGTGGATAAGCTCATAGTTTTCCATGTTATAAATAGTTCAGTTGGGAGAGTGTTAGGTTGAAAATCTTAAAGCCTCTGCTATTGTGTTCAAGCAGACTATGCTGTTTCAGTGTTTCTTGGGTGTTTGTAGTGCAATGGTGGTGCCCCTGCCTCAGTCACGTGGAACAAATTGAATTGCATTTTCCAGGAGGTGACCAGGTATGCAGGTGAGAATAGTGCAATTGGTGTCATTTATATGGATTTCAGCAAGGTCTTTCACAAAGCCCCACATGGGATCCAGGGTAACTTGGCAAGTTGGATCCAAAACTGGCTTAATGACAGGAGACAGAGGGTGGTGGTAGAGGGGTGTTTGTGCGACTGGAGCCCAGTGTGTGGTGACATACCATAGGAATCAGTACTGGGTCCCTTATTATTTGCATTATATCATAGAATCCCTACAGTGTGGAAACAGGCCATTCGGCCCATTGAGTTCAAACAGCACCCCACATAAGCTTACCTCCTATCCCTGTAACCCTGCATTTCCCATGGCCAATCCACTTAACCTGCATGTCTTTCGACTGTAGGGGAAAACCAGAGCACCTGGAGGAAACCCGCACAAACACAGGAAGATTATGCAAACTCCACACAGACAGTCACCCAAGGGTGGAATTGAACCTGGGTCCCTGGTGCTGTGAGACAGCAGTGCTAACCACTGAGCCACCGTGCTGCCCTAAATTCAAATTTCACCATCTGCCACAGTGGGATTCAAAATTGGGTCCCCAGATCATTACCTGAGTTTTTGGATTACCAGTCTACCTCGCTGGGTATTAATGATATTAACGACACAGAAGAGAATGTGGGAGGGATAGCCAGTAAATTGCAAATGACATGAAGATTGGCCAGTGTTGACAAACAGGAAGAAGATCTAAGGTTACAGGAGGAAGAAGGCAGAAAGGTCAGATGGTCAGATCAGTGGCAGGTTGAATTTAACCCTGACAAATGTGAGGTAATGCACTTTGAAAGAAGGAACAAGACAAGGGAGTACTCAGTGAATGGCAGGACACTACGAAGCTCAGAGGAACAGAGAGATTTGGGTGTGCTTGTCTATAGATCCCTGAAGGTGCCAGGACAGGTTAATTAAAGTAGTTAAGAAGGCATATCGGAGGGAGGTTATTGTTGGAGCTGTACAACTGTTAAGGTGAAAAGCAGGAGATTTTTAGATGATTTATGGAAAAATGTTTTCACCAACATGCGGTGGGCGTCAGGAAGGCGCTACCTAGAAGGTAGTTGAAACCTCACAATCCTAAGGACTTGAATGAGCACTTGAAATGTTATTACTTCCAAATGCTGGAAAGTGGGACTAGTGTAGATTTAATGTAGTTTTTGTTGGTACAGACTCGATGAGCTGAAGGGCCTCTTCCTCACTGTATGATTCTCTGATTCCTACATGCACTAGATACGTGTCTGTCACAGCTTTACTACACAATTGGGTTACCCATACTGTAAGCAAATTGAAGCCACCAATGATTACTGTGTTGTCCATGCTACATGCTTCTGTCATGCCCTGACTAATACTGTGTCCCACATTACCTCACTATTTGGTTTGCCTGTAAATAACTCTAGCCAGTGTCTGGTGCCCCTTGCTGTTTCTTAGTTCATCCTACAATAGACTCTAGACATTTTTCTTCTGACCTGGGTTTGTTCCTTATCCTTATTACTCTGCTGATCCCATCCTTTACTACCAGCACAGCGTCTCCTTTTCCTTCTGCCTGTTCTTCCTTAACATTGAATATTCCTGAGTAGGGGGTGATAGGCTGTGTTCCCTCCTGTGGACCGCAGGCATCCTGCAGCTGTGGCCGGTGCCTGAGCTGGGTGCATTTTGGCCTCTGCAGTGGCCACCTGCTGCTCTTAGTCGTCCTGTATGTGCATTCACTGTTTTAAGGCAACCACTGTGTGACCAACATCACACAAGACACTTCCTGTAAATGACCTGTGATGGGAATATAAGGAGCAAAACCAGCTCCTTTGGTCTCAGAACAGTCAGTGGCAGCATGTTGTGCAGGTGAGGGCTGAGCACATTCCTCCAAATAGTGAGACAGTGCTGCACCCCAATAATGATGGCCATCTCTCCATTATTCATTCTGCTTCATTCTCAGCTTGGGCACCAAACTGGCAAAGGTGGTGCTGCGACTGAGTGACCAACATGTTACATCAAAAAGTGAATGCCCTCTGACCCTTCGCATCCCAGACCTCCAACACCTATCTCACCTCTCATTGCATTCCATAGAGACCATCATAACACATACACACCAGATGATGAAGTAGTGTCCTCCTCCCATAGCACGTTGGAAGTTTCTCAAGGTTATGGCTCACCTTTTGCCAGCATTTCCTGCTTTTAAAATCATCGCCACTGACTTCTGCATCATTGAGATACCAGATTTCAATTTGCAAGCACCATTTGCAAGTCTCCTTTGACCAGCAATTGAACCCAAAACACATTCACTACACACATTGCAAATGGACAGTTGAAATTATTGCAAATTAAATGCAGCCAAGATTTGCACAAGCATGCTTCATGTGTCTGTCCCTCACTGTCCTGGTGCCCCATTAAACTGACACCACTCACCCTGGGCCGTCTCTCAACCGTCTTCTGGTTGCGGTTAATGAAAGGAAAGTGTGGGCAGTGAAGACAGGTCACGATGGACCCTGTCAGCACTGGGCTCTACCTGGTCACCAGGTAACCCCCCACTGCCTACATCACACCCCACTCAAAGCATCTACCTCCCATTTTACCTCACACTACCCCAACGCTTCCACTCATTCTCTCCCACAATGTGGAGACCTCCCACTGTCCTCCTTTCCCCCTGAACCCTGACATTAATGATACCCATCCACCCTGCTGGTGGTGATGGTCACTGCCAATACCACCACCCCCTACCCCCAGCAGCCTACCATGTCCTTTGATGCCAATCAGCATAACCTGTCCCTTATTATTTATGTTTCCCTCCGTTTGCCAGCCTTGACCCCACCTCAACACACGCCTGTGCTTCACGACCCCCTCACCCAGGACCCTGGACTATCCCACTTCCTGTTTGTGTTGAACCCCACAGCAACCATACCCCCCCTCCAAACACCCTTCTCAATGGTCAATGCACAAAGCTACCCGACTTCTCCCAGGACTGTATATGCTCCAGATCTCTGACAGGCTTTGATGAACAGCCCCAAGACATGAGTGATCCAGACCACAGCCTTTGTGATTCCTCTGAGTGCTGGTGATGGCCTTACAGGATGGACGATGGCTGGACATAACCCCAACAATGATTGGACCAACCAGACACCTGATTCTAGCCAAGCACTGGGACTGTGTGTGAACTGTCCCCGTGACTGATGGTATCGGGACCCCCGACTAACCATGGCTCCCCCCAGGTTTCCGACTGGGTCATTTGGTTGAATAAACGTGCAGTGTGTTTGCACTGGCTCTTGCAGTAGGTGTTAGAATGATGCTTTGGTTTTCTATACAGAAAGACAAACCTGTCTTGTGTATCTGTGCAGAAAAACACATCACTATGGTAGAATTGATGGCCTTGGGGCTCCAGCTGAAGCACCAACTCACTAACAACTTGGTACACCACAGCAAGGCAAGGCAGGTAGGTCAGCACTAAGTACATGAGATCCAAGAGAGCAAGGAAGCAGTCCTGAGATGTTGCATTGTTGGGCCTATGAGCTGGGGGCATGTCTATCTGTGCAAACCCCTTGCAGCAGCACTTTAATGATAGTTGCTGGTGGGTCCTGCAACATCACTCTGGGCTTCCTAAGCATCTTGCCAGGATCAGAGATGTAAGATGAGGATCTTGAGGTGCTGGCAACTATCAGATGTCATCTCTATGAATGAGTAGTGCATGCAGCTGGTGCTCATAGATCAGCCCCGAGGTATGGGCTACAGGAAAATGGCAGAAAGCTACCACATAGGTGCAGCAGGTAGCCAGGAAGGCTCTTAATGGCCCTTATTTCAAGGGGATGGAGTATAAGAGTAGGGAAGTCTTACTGCAACTGTACAAGGTGCTGATGAGACCACAGCTGGAGTACTGTGAGCAGTTTTTGTCCCTTTATTTAAGGAAATATATCATTTCATTGGAGGCTGTACAGTGCATGGAGGGATTGTCTAATGAGCAAAGGTTAAATAGGTCGGGGCGCTACTCACTGGAGTTTGAATAATGAGAGGAAACCTCAATGAAGCATAAGATTCTTAAGGGGCTTGAAATGTTGAATGGATGAGGATGTTTCCCCTCATGAGAGAGTCTGGGACTGGAAGGCATTGTCTCAGAATAAAGGGACACCTGTTTAAAAGGGTTGAGATTTTTTGGAACACCTTGCCACAGAAAGCTGGTGGGGCAGAGTCCCTGTATATATTTAAAGTGGAGATAGTTAGATTCAGTCCTATTTCTTGTGGTCTTAAGCTGTTTCGTGCTGACCAGCATAGAGGGTAATCACAGACAGTGGTGAGCTGAAGTCAGTAGATACCTGCATTGATCGCCATGTCGAGGATTATTGGTGTCCAGTTTTCTCATGACGGGTGGTAGGTTGGAAAGCTGCATATTAATGAAATGTGATGTGCATCAATGTGGCCATTAACAAGCAATAGGGCCCTTAATTAGCCTGACAAATCTGTTAGAATTCATTATCTGGAGTATTGTGTCCAGTTCTGGTCGCCTCATTACAGGAAAGATGTGGAAGTGTGGAAAAGGTGCAGAGGAGGTTTACCAGGATGTTGCCAGGAATGAAGGGAAGGTCTTTCGAGGAAAGGTTGAGAGAGCTAGGGCTGTTCTCCTTAGAATGACGAAGGATGAGAGGTTACTTGATAGAGGTGTACAAAATGATCAGAGGTATAGATAGAGTAGACAGCCAGAGACTTTTTCCTTGGGTGGATGTAGCTATTATGAGGGGGCATAGTTTTAAAGTGAGTGGAGGTAGATATAGGGGAGACGTCAGAGGTAGGTTCTTTACTCAGAGTGGTCGGGGCGTGGAATGCATTGCTGATTATGGTAGTGGAGTTGGCCTCATTAGGGGCATTTAAGCAGTGATTAGATAGGCGTATGGATGATAGTATAAGGTAGGGGTGGAGGTTAGCTAGACCTTAGGATTAGGGTAAAAGTTCGGCACAACATTGTGGGCCGAAGGGCCTCTACTGTGCTGTACTATTCTATGTTCTATGTAACAAGCAAGTTGGACAAAGCATAGTCAAAGGTGGATCTATTTGGATTTCCAGAAGGTGTTTGAAAAAGCTACCACATAGGAGACAGTTAAACAAGGTAGGAGCCCATGGCAAAGTATTGGTGAGGATTGAGAATTGGCTGACTGGCAGAAGGCAGAGAGTGAGGATAAAGGATCTTTTCCAGAATGGCAGTCAGTGACTAGTTACGGGACCATACTGGATAGGTTACACAACCACACATTAACGATCTGGATGAAAGAACAGTGGGCATTATTGCTAAGCTTGCAGATGACACAGAGATAGGTAGAGGGACAGCACAGTGTGGAGCTGGAGGAACACAGCAGCCCTGGCAGCATCAGAGGAGCAGGAAAGCTCACATTTCAGGTCGGGACCCTTCTTCAGATTTTCTGTTTTCCAGCTCCTCTGATGCTGCCTGGTCTGCTGTGTTCCTCCAGCTCCACACTTTATTATCTCTGACTCCAGCACCAGCAGTTCTTACTATCTCTAGGTAGAGGGACAGGTTGTGTTGAGGAGGCAAGGAGGCTGGGGGAATGGCCAAAGAAGTGGCAGATGGAATACTATACACTTTGGAAGGAAGAATCGAGGTGTAGACTGTTTTCTAAATGGGTAAGGCTTTGAACAATGAAACACAAAGCGACATGTGAGTCCTAGTTTCGGATTCTCTTAAGGTTAACATGCATGTTCAGTTGGCAGTCAGGGAGGCAAATGTAATGTTAGTATTCATTTCAAGAGGGCTGAAATACAAGAGCAGAGATGTACTCCTGAGGTTGTATAAGCCTCTAATCAGACTGCATTTGGAATATTGTCAGCATTTTTCGGTGCCATGTCTAAAGAAGGATGTGCTGGTGTTGGAGGGGGTCCAGAGAAGGGTTATAAGATTGATCCTTGCGATGTAGGGCTTGTCAAATGAGGAGCAGTCAAAGACTCTGGGTCTGCTATGCATGGAATTTAGAAGGATGGGTGGGGATCTAATTAAAACCTACAGTATACTGAGACACCTAGATAGCATTGCTGTGGAGATGTTTCCACTATAACGGAGACTAGGACCTGAGGGCACAGCCTCAGAGTGAAAGGATGACCTTTTAGAACTGAGATGAGGAGGATGTTCTTCAGCCAGAGGGTGATTTATCTATGGAACTCATTTCCACAAAGAGCTGTGGAGGACAAGTCATGGAGGGCATTTAAGACAGAGATAGAAGGTTCTTGATTAGTAAGGGGATCAAGGGTTATGGGGAGAAGGCAGGAGAATAGGGTTGAGAAACTTAACAGACATGATCAAATGGTGCAGCAGACCCAATTAGGCTAGTACGTAATTCTACTGCTATATCTCATGGTCTATTGTCTAATCCATCAGACCCTGGTGAGAATGTCACCTCAACATCCTGAACTTACTTGAAAGTTCCAGCGAGTTATCGATAAGGCTCACCAGACAACTCATGTCACATTTCTCACCATAGCCCACATCACTGAGGCTCCTTCAATGTTCCAGCATGTTCTCCACCAGGCTTGCTTTCCAGAGTTAATTGAACTCAGATTTCAAGTGGATTCCCAAGCGCAGTCATGAATATCTTTAACCATGAGATGACACGAAATAGGAACATGAGTAGCTCAGCCTCCCAGTGTCTACCTGTACCCACCTCCACTCCCAGGGTCAGTTTGTAGCCAGCCGTATTTTCTGGCTATGGCCTGTACCAAGCACCAATCCCAGTGTCAGTGTGTATCCAGCTCCATTTCCACACTGATTGATTGATTGTCTATTTCCAGCTTCACTTCCCTATATCTGCTTTTAACCAGAACCATTACCTACAGTTCACCTGTTTCTAATTCCCCTCCTTCTGATGCTAGCTCAGTTAATCTGTAACAAGCTCCATTCTCCAGATCCTGTCCTTGGAATCCCATTTTTCCTTAGAGTAGAGTAAGTCTCTCTCATTCTCTTCATGACTGCTATATGCCTTATTGACACTTAGGTTACTGAAGACGGTTCTATAGAGTAATAAAATACTCCTGGTCAATTAAAGACTTCTCTGTTCTACTGTACTCTGCTGTTGTCAGAGTAACCTCATCAGTTAGATCATTGTTAATACTTTCTTATCCCATTATATAACAGATGCCTTTCATTCGAACTAGGCTGTCAGTTGCTAGCGCCCTGCAACAGCATTGTAGCTGGCTGCAATTCTGCAGAGTCTGTCTGGTTATATATCCCTTCCAACAAATCTGTCTCTTTGCTGCTCTCTAGTTTGAGTCTGAAAGCTGCACTTGTTCCTTTGATTCTCTTTGTGCCCAGCTGTGTTCCTGAGAGTTTGTTTAGAATTGAGCATCCTTTCCCCAGACAGTTTTGCAGCTTGGGTAACAATCCAATTAATCCTGCCGGATGTTTCTCTCTATTTTATTCTGTTGTTTTATTTTGTCCCTTTGTTTTCTTTTATTCATTCAATAGGTGTCATTAGCTAGGCCAGCATTTATTGCCCATCGCTCATTGGCAAAAGGGCAATTAAGGGTCAACCACATTTAGGCCAGAGCAGATAAAGGCGGCCCTTTCCGTCTCTGTAGGACATTAGTGAACAAGATGGGGTTTTCAGAAAATGAACAACAGTTTCACAGTCAATCGTTTTGAATCAATTCAAATTCCTTTGTCTGTCATTGGCAGGATTCGAACTCGGGTTACAGAACATTATCAGGGTCCCTTGATTAATATTCCGGTTACAATACCACCAGGCTATGAATTATCCCTTGTTAAAATAAATTAAAATAACCCCTTGCCATGAATTATTGTATCCTATTTATGGCTTATTTTTAATCTCAGGTAGTTGTTTGAGTTGATTTAGTCTCATCAAATTGTTCCTTGTCTGAGTAACAATCCTCATGAGTCCGTGTTAATACTCATAGTCGATCGCTATCATTGAAACTGTTGGGGCACTGAAGGATTGGCCAAGTTTTCACGTCTCCCCCTAGCCCAGCCTCTGTCTTCAGGAAGGTGGGGGCTGGGGACATTCCCAAAAGATTTTTACCTCCAAAAGGCAGCCTGCTGCTGCTGAGGGAAGGAAGGTCAGACTGTGCTGCCGTACTGTGAGGAAGCAGGCTGACCCCAAAGGTGGAGAAATTTGTTTTCCTCAGGTGTAGACAGATATGTTTCTGGAACTGAGGAGAGTAGGATTTTGATGCCTACCACTAGCTGCTGTCATCACCCTTTTCCTAGATTGGATCTAGGGGTTTTTAAAATGACAAAACACAAGGCAGTCACCCACAAAATCTGCAAAGGCTACTTGTTTCCAAGACAGTGTACGGACAATAATTCTTCATAAACACAATCCCGGGTAGGACAAGCTATGAAAGGAAATAGTTGGAGCCCACCACTTAAAGTCATCAAGATGAAAGTATAGGTAATTGCCATTTGAAAGTTTTCTGATCAGGATGACCATCATTGTAAGTCTTGCTGGGTTTAATTCATGCTATCTGTATAAATGTTGGTGCAATGCAAACATTATTATGTGACTCTGACACAACTACCAGCAGCAGCAGAACTTCCAGGATTATTATCCAGTGAAACAAAGTTATTGAAGGAGAGTTGGTGCAGAGACATTGGAGATGGAACACGCTGATGACACCTTGCGGGAGAAGTGAATGGAGCTGACAGATGAGTTTAAACCATCCAGTACAAACAATGGGCCTGAGCGGAACAAATTTATTTTGAAGTGCTTAGTGGTGAATGATTGTGGATGCCCAATGCTGTTTACGTTTCTTACATAATTTTGATATATTGGCAGGTTGATCAATTTATTTTATGGCCTGTTTCACTGCAATATCCTTTACTGTTCCATCATACAGTCAACATATATTGCTGCCTTTGGGGTACTCTGAATAACAATTACTGCCCTGTCAAACCCTAAATATCCATTAGTGCCCCAGCCAAACTGATGCTATCCATTATTTCACTGCAAAACTCGCGATATCCATTACTGCACACATTGCACTCTCAATATCCGTCAGAGCTCTGTCACACTCAATAACCAACTCATTGAGTGTATTTAAGACAGAGCTAGATAGGTTTTTGATTAGTAAGGGGATCAAGGATTAAGGGGAGATGCAGGAGAATGGTGTTGAGAAACATGTCAGCTATGGTTGAATGATTGAGCAGACTTGATGGGCCAAATGGTCTAATTCTGCTCTTGTATCTTATGACCTTGCCCCTAGCCAAGTTGTTTCACTACAGCTATATGCAGGTTTCTACCCAGCAATGTGAAAAAATGTCCATGCATGTCCCGTCCCAAAAAAAAAGAACAAATCCAAGTTGGCTAATTATAGCCCTACCATTTTATTTTTGATCATCAGCAAAATGATGGAAGAAACTGTCAACAGTACTAACAAATGACACATACTTAGCAATAGCTCACTCGCTGCCCAGTTTATATTCCACCAGGATCCACCCAGCTCCTGAACTCATTGCAGCATTGGTTCAAACATGGTCAAAAAAGCTGAATTCCAGAGGTGAGCCGTGTGACCATCATAACATCTAAACAGATTTGACTGAGTGCTGCATCATGGAGCCCTAGTAAACTGAAAATCAATGGTAATCAAAAGGAAAACTCTCCCTTGATTGGAGTCATACCTAGCATTAATGAAGCTGATTATGGGTGTTAGAGATCAATCATCACGGTTCCAGGATATTGGTACATCAGTACCTCAGGGTAGTGACCTTGGGCCATCCATCTTCATTTTTTTTTTCAATGCCTTTCACTTCATTATAAAGCCAACAGTAGTGATGTTCACTAATGATTACACAATGTTCAGTGCCTTTCATAAATCCCCAGAGACTGAAGCAGCTCATGTTCATTAACAACAAGATCCGGACAACATCCGCTTTGGAGCTAATAAGTGACGTAACGTTTGCACCACACAAATGCTAGAAAGTGACCATTTCTAATGAGAGAAAATTGAATCATCACCTCTTGATGTTCTGAGATATCATCATCACTGAATCCCCCACTATCAAGAAGGCCCCACATTTTCTCTGAGCTACACAGCTGCTGGGAAGCTCTGAGCAGGTCATTCGACATGTTGACGTATGGCTCTGCTGCCAGGCACAGACCTCACAGCAGTCAGAGAAATTGCAGAGAACCTTGCCTGGGGTTACCATTAACCAGAAACTAAACTTGACCATTCATATAAATACTACAAGAGGTGTGATGAAATTTGCCTTTCAAAGGGATTGTTTTGACGTGCTTCTCTTGAAGATCGTTATTGTCAATCCGGTGCTGAGGTGTCTGCTCCTTGGAAAGCAGAATAAATAGCTTTGTTTTTAAAGTAGACAGAGGAAGTAATGAGTGGAGTCAGGCTCATACAGACTGAGGGTTTCAGCTGTCGAAGTTGGAGCTGACTGTTGAAACTGTCTCGCTGCTGCAGCTGAAAGTTTGAGGTCTCTCTTTGCTGCTAATGTGAGAAGACAGCCCATGAGATTGAAACGGTTTTGCTAAATTGCATTTGCCAAGGATGTGTTAATGGGATGCTGCTGTACTGGAATTGTTGATAAGTATTAGCTAAATGACATATTATTTTGTTAAGTATTTCGATAGATTTAAGGTTGTGCCAATTCTTTTTATTGTTTGTATTTAAACTGTGATGTAAAAATACAGTGTATTTTGCTTCAAGCTTAGTGACTTCACCTGATGAAGGAGCAGCGCTTCAAACGCTTGTGATTTCAAATAAACTTGTTGGTGTCATGTGGTTTCTGAGTTTTTCCACCCCAGCCCAACATCAGCATCTCCACAGCAAGCCTAGTAGTTTGACCAATCTAATCACATCTGGAGCACAGTGCCTTAAACTTGCCTCTAAATAAGATAAAAGATAGGGTCGAGGCTTTCTCCTAGATAAATTCTGAGGGGATTTGATCTGGTCCATTGTAGAGTTAACTCACCCCCTGAATCCCCAAAGCCTGTCCACCATCTACAAGGCACAAGTCAGGAGTGTGAGGGAATACTCCCCACTTGCCTGGATGGGTGCAGCCCCAACAACACTCAAGAAGCTCAACACCATCCAGGACAAAGCAGCCCCTTGATTGCTACCCTTTCACCACCTTCCATATTTAGTGCCTTCACCACCAATGCATGGTGACAGCGATGTGGGCCACCTATCAGATGTGCAGCAGAAAGAACTTTCCAAACCTGTGATCTCCACCAAATAGCTGAACAAAGGCAGCAGATACTTGCAAGTTCCCCTCCTAGCCACCCACCACCCTGACTTGGAACTAGTTACTAATCATTGCTGTTTTTGCATTGTGGTTGGGTCAAAATCCTGGGCCAAACCTTCCCCCGCCCCTTAACATTGTAGTGTCCCTACTACTCGAACAACTGCGGCAATCCAAGTTCGTCACCACCTTCCCACGGACACATAGGGATAGGCAAAAAATGTTGGCCCAGCCAGTGATACCTGCATCCAATGAATGATTAAAAAACTGTGAAGTTTTGTAGAATTTATTTTTATTGTATTTTGACACAGTGTAAAAAACAAACCTATCTGCCCAGTCTCAGATGCCCAGAAGCAGTGGGTCAATACCCTGTCAGATTAGAGACTGATAATAGGGGCAGCATGGTGGCTCAGTGGTTAGCACTGCAGCCTCACAGCGCCAGGGACCTGAGTTCAATTCCAGCCCCAGGTGACTGTCTGTGCAGAGTTTGCACATTCTCCCTGCGTCTGCATGGGTTTCCTCCGGGTGTTCTGGTTTCCTCCCACAGTCCAAAGATGTGCAGGTTAGGTGGATTGGCCATGCTAAAGTGCCCATAGTGTTCAGGTGTGTGTGGGTTATAGGAGGATGGGTCTGGGTGGGATGCTCCAAGGGTCAGTGTGGACTTGTTGGGCCAAAGGGCCTGTTTCCACACTGTAGCAACTCTACTAATAGTGTGATCAAATTTAAATGTGTTCCTCTTCTTTCTTCTTAGCGAAGATGATGCTGTAACAATGTACAAGACAGCAACCCTCCTGAATATGACTGGGTCTGGCTATGTTTGGCTTGTTGGGGAAAGAGAGATATCTGGCAGGGCCATGCAGCATGTTCCAGAAGGTATGGCAGTAATATGACCTCAATAACATTTCAAACTATATTGGAGAACAGTTCCGAACACTCTGTCCTTTAATGTTCCTACAACAAGTCAATATAACATCCAAATGTTCCAGCTGGATCACACACCCATAAAACAGTGACTCTCCACACTGGTA
>JAHRHZ010000035.1:2100182-2232768 GCA_024137785.1 Ginglymostoma cirratum | reverse complement strand
CTGATATACCCCACACCCCTCACTGTAACACTAATATACCCCACACCCCTCACTATAACACTCTGATATACTCCATACCCCTCACTCTAACAGTCTGGTATACCCCACACCCCTGACTCTAACAGTCTGGTATACCCCACACCCCTCACTGTAACACTGATATACCCCACATCCTTCACTATAGCACTCTGATATACCCCACACCCCTCACTGTAACAGTCTGGTATAGCCACTCCCCATAGTTCTACTCTCCTCAGCAATACACCCCTCAGTGTAACTCTTCGATATTCCCCTCACCCCTCACCATAAAACTGTTATACGCCACACCACTAAGTGTAACACACTGATACACGCCTCACTGTAACGCTCTGATATATCCCACTCCCCACACTAACACTGATATATTCCTCACTGTAACTCTGTGATATACCTCTCACTGTAACAGTCTGGTCAGCCCTCACACTAACTCTGAGTCATATCTCTTGCAGTAACTTGTGTGTTCACATGTTATGGTTTGGTTTCTGATGCAGGTGTAATTGGTTTGCAACTGATCGATGGTAAAAATGAAACAGCCCACATTAATGATGCTGTGGGTATAGTGTCACAATCCATTCACGAGCTCTTTGAGAAGGAAAACATCACTGACCCCCCGAAAGGTTGTGTGGGGAACACTAACATCTGGAAAACTGGGCCACTCTTTAAAAGGTAGGAAGTTCAATCCAGTCATTGTGTTCAGTAAATATCAATCTTCAAGCAACCACCTCCTGGCTCTACATAGAAAGCTAACCTGTCTCTTTAAAAGATCCCGTATATCCGCTAATTTAAATCCGTTACTTGGTGAGTTTAAGATGTATTGGGAAGAGCGAAAATCCATTTAAACAATTGTCACCCCAGTGGTTTAGTGCCTGCAGAGAGACTGGAGAAGGTGTTAAAGAGGACAGGAGAAACCTTAGAGTGATTTCCTGGACTGGTTCTGATGTCTTGCGTGTGTTGGAAAGGAACCTCTGAGATATTTTTCTGAAATTGACCTGTGCTGTGAAGTGGTTTCTCTGGCTTCCAGGTGACCAAGCCTTTTTTCGCTGTACTGTTGAGTCTAAGGGTTGGTTTGTAAGTTTCTAACTCGTTGGGAATGAGGATGGGGTGAGGTTTCTGGCAGGAACACAGAAGGCAGAATTAGATGAGCAGGTCTATTCCCTGCATAGTTATTCAGTGATGAAGTGATTGCAGGTTAAATGCAGCTGCGTTTTGCAAATGGCAGCTTCCTGTATTGGTTACTACAATGTTGTAGGTTCTAGGCAACTGTGGATCCTGCACTTTCGCCCGTCAAACAGGCACTTTCACAGGCCATACTGGGTGTTCTTCCAACCAGTTACTAGGATCACTTTGCATCTAGAGATGGGAAAGTGATGACTGGGAACAGAGCTCACAGTGGGCACTGTCAGCACTAGACCCTGTCTTTTCACCAGGTGCCATCCCTTTTACCTTGCAGTATTCTGACGACCCATTTGCTCCCATTTGCCCCGGTGTGGAGAGCCACCACATTGAACTTTCCCTCAAACTGACCTTCCTACTCCAAGCCCCAACATTACATCATGATGATGCCCCCCACCGTCCTTTACACACCCTTTGTGATAAGGTACATGTATAAATGAAAGTTAATTTGTTCTTTATGTCTTCTTTATTTCTCTTCCATAATCTCTCCTTTTTTAGATGTTGTTACACCAACAATATTTCCTGTTTTATTTTCAGATTTTATCCTCTTCTGGTTTGAAGCTGCTTTTATTAGAAGATAGGTGCTCACTATTCATTAGCTGACAACGTTTTTGGTTTTTAAACTATTTTTCAATAAAATTCATTGCAGGTTATTAATAATCCTATAATACTTAGACAAAATAAGTTCACTGTGTGAAGTAATTACATAGAGGCCAGTATCCTGTTACCAATCACCCTTTATTCACTAGTGCACAGTACATTGGCAATGGCCCAGCCAGCTCAGAGTCAGTCACTTCACCTGAGCAGGTTCTAATCTCTTGGTTATGTTGGTCAGCCAGGGCTTTCCCGATTGGTCTGGGTTAACTACCCTAATCAATGACCTCGTAGTTAATAAGGTCAACCTGGTTCAAATCACTACACAATGTTTCCACATTGTAGGATGTGTGATACACATACTCCAAATGCTTTGTTCAGCATTTAGAGTTTCAGCAGCAGGTATTGACCACATGGAGTTTACAATAGGCTTCAACCACAGTGAGATGCCCACAGGTTAGCTCCCACATTGTACTATTTAGCCATTCTACATTTCAGGAGGTCAGGAACTCTGCGACCTCATTAATTCCGGTTATTTCCACAGTATTATTGCTGAGGTGTGTGTTCTTACCTGCAGGGTTCTGCTGTCCACCAAGTATCGTGAAGGGTTCACTGGACAAGTGGAATTTAACGATGAAGGGGATCGAAAATTTTCTAACTACAGCATTGTCAATGTGCAAAAAGGGAAGCTGGTGCAGATTGGAGTGTACAATGGGACTGATGTACGTATGAAAACTAGAACGTTAACCCCAGCATTAAACTGGGATGAGTTCTTAACCTTGCTACTGTCACATCCTTAACTCTCACCCTGAAGTAATATGAATGTAAACCCCTGAAATCACCTACTTCTAACTCTGTCTGAAACCCGGAGTTTATTCCAAAACTCTGCTGCCTACATCCTTTCTCACCAATCACCCTGCTCACGTTATCTACATTTGCTCCCAGTTTGGCAGTCCCTTCATTTTAAAATGGATATCCTGATTTTTAAATTTCTGCTTGGCTTCACCCTTCCCTGTTTCTTTAACTCTTCCTGCCCTACAATTTTCAGATAGATCTGCTGTCCTCGAAAGCTTACTCCACCTTCAATTCTAGTGGCTGCAACTTTAGCAGCCTAAGCTCCAGACTTTGGAAATACTCCCTAAACCTCTCCACCTCTAAAACCATCGGCTAAACCGGGACTGTAAAGGTGTGCTGTGACCATGTGAGGAATTAAATAGAAAAGGTGACTTTTCTTCCCATTTGAAATACCCTCACCCTCACCTCATTGATGCCACAACCTTCTAAAAGCGGCTCTTTTCAGCTAAAGAAAATTAATGTCATTTTATGATTGTATGATAAAAACCTATTAGTAAAGGGATAAAGGGTAAGACCATAAGACATAGGAGCAGAAATTAGGCCATTTGGCCCATCAAGTCTGTTTCGCCATTCAATCATGGCTGATAAGTTCCTCAACCCTATGGGGAGAAGGCAGGAGAATCGGGTTAAGAAGCACATCAGCTATGATTTAATAGTGGAGCAGACTTGATGGGCTCAATGGCTTAATTCTGCTCCGGTGTGAAATGAGTGACAAGAAAAGGAGCTTTTTTACTCAGAGAGTTGTTAAAATTTGGAATATGCTGCCTGGGAGAGTGGGGGAGATGGTTTCCATAGGAGGTTTCAAAAGGCAGCTGGATATATATTTGGAATTGATGAAGTTAGAGGGCTGTGGAGATAGGGCTGGAGAATGAGACCATCTGGGTAGCTCTTTCAGGAGCTAGTACAGATATAATGGATCAAATGGCCTCCTTCTGTATAATTCTATGATTCTACACATTCTGGTCTTATGGTCTAGAAACAGTTCAGTCCTTTTAAGTTCACTAGTTTACAAATGAGTCTAATTGAACCAGAGTGATGGGACTTATTTTCTGTGTCTCTGTGACATGGAGTTACTTGTGTGATTACAAGGTATTTATTCCCTCGTAACACAAGTTATTCCATTATCATAACAAAGAAAAAGAAATAATTTGGTATATGTCAAATTATATGTCAAATTAAATAGAGCATATTCTGTGTCAATTGTTTTTCACATCTAATTGTTATATACTGTACAGAAATAAGTACATAAACAAATTAGACGGTTGATTTTCAGATCATTAAGTGAGGGCTGTTGGCAGAGTTTATTTCCTTCAACAGGTATAAGTAAATGGGCAATCTTGGCAGTTCAGATGATAAAATGAATGTTTCTCCACATCTCTGTGACATTTCAATTGAATAAAACCTGTAATGGATATTATGGAGAATGGGAGGGACCGTGAGGCATGTACTGTGCTTATGCTAAGTCCTGAACTGGTAGGACACATTCACTCAATAGCATTGCATTATCCTAGGATGGAGATTAGAAACCAGGGCTGTAGATCTGTAGAATATACTCCAGCCTCAAAGCATTTGATGCCATGTTGATCAACTCCTTTTATGAAAGAGCGACCTAACTGTTCAGTTAGGAAAGGACTGAATGTTAGTAGGACACATTGGGTATTAATAATTGGAACAGTGTCACTATTAAAACTATGGAAGCACCTTCAGACATTAACTGACGGTGCTGAGCAGTCTAAGCTGTGATTTAGAGTGAAGTCCCAGGTTATAATCCACTCCTGAGATTTCCTAGTTACTTATTCATTCCTTGTCAATGCTTTAAGCTCATAATAAAGCGGCTGGTATTGTTTCTGGAAGATTTTTGTTTGATTGCTCTCCCTAGCTCTGCGTTTTACATCTTTCACATCAATAATTCTTTTCTGTGCTGTGTTTAACCAATTCCACAGGTTCTGCTGAATGATAAGAAAATCATCTGGCCAGGCGGCGAACTAAATACACCTAAAGGCTTTCAGATGTCAACTAAATTGAAGGTATAAACCTGGGCAAAATTATTCTCGTAGCAGAACAAAGTCTAGCAGGTGTGAAGCTAAAACACTGGATTCTCTGCATGAGAAGAAGTTGGGCAGCATTATGGATAATGTAGAGGATAGCATCAAATTACAAAGGGATATTAATAGGCTAAGTGAATGGGCAAAACTGTGGCAGATGGAGTTCAATGTAAGTGTGAGATTATCCATTTTGGACTGAAAAACAATAGATTAAGGTACTTTCTAGATGGTGTGAAGTTAAATAGAGTAGATGTTGAAAGAAATTTGGGGATGCAGGTCCATAGATCTCTAAAATGTCACAAACAGGGCAGAAAATAATCAAGAAAGCTAATGGAATGCTGGCCTTTAAATTGAGAGGACTGGCATACAAGGATGTAGAAGTTATGCTGCAGTTATGTAAAACCCTTGTTAGACTTCACTTGGAGTCCTGTGAACAGATCTCAGCATTACACCTTAGGAAGGATATATTGGCCTTGGGGGGAGTACAGTGCAGGTTTTCAAGATACCTGGATGTCAGGGGTTAGTTATGAGGAAAGATGATACAAATAAGCCCTGTTTTCTCAAGAATTTATAAAGTTATGATGTTAACAGGAGAAGACAGGCTAGATAAAGGTAAACTATTTCCACTGGTTGGGAATTCTAGAACTAGGGGGACTAATCTGAGAATTAGGGCCAGACCGTTCAGGAGAGATGTTAGGAAACATTTCTACACACAAAGGATGGTAGATGTTTGGAACTCTCCCACAAATGGCAGTGGATGCTGGATCTGTTGTTAACTTTAAAGCTGAGACGGATAAATATTTGTTAAGCAAAGATATTGAGGTATATGGGTCAAAAACAAGTATGTGGAATTAGGCCACAGATCAGCCATGAAGTCATTGAACGGTAGAACAGGCTCAAGGGGCTGAATGGCTTCTACCTGTTCCTATGTTGCTCTGAGTCAAAGCCAACTACAACTGATGTCTAAAATAGACAAATGATGAATGGTCAGTTTCGCAATTCAGGAAGGTTCAGTACCCTGTGAGCTGCTTGTCTCCTGCGTTGACCAGAGAAACGCAATGTTTAGTGACGATGGAGGAGGAAAGAGATAAACGACCAGGCTTCTGGCATGACGATAAAGAAAGGGTCAGTAATTCTGCCATTGTCAATTACCACAGATGGATTAAAGGAATGAAATATCCAGTTTAATAGTAATGGATAGTGCAGAAAAAGCAGTTCTGTTCATTTTCAAATTGTCGTGTTAATGAAAGGTTGTAAAAATGGCAATGTAGTGTTTGCACTGAAAACAGATTGGTAATCTATTTAATGCACCATGTATCAGTTTACTGGTTTACAACCTAAGCTGCAAGCTGCTCACAAGTATATTCATCTTTGGCGAGCACATAGCCTAATCAAGTAAGGCTGAGCATTATGCTTACCTAGCCACGCATCCTTCGCTTTATTCTGACTCTGTCTCTTATAGGAGTGGTCATTGAGGCTGAACACAATCTCACACATAATTTACCAGTAACTATCAACATGTGCAGGTTTATGTTGTGTGATGCCAGACCCTGGGAATAAACTTGGAGAGTGCATCCCATGGATTTGCATAACTGCTTGACGTTTTATCTGAAAGCCCCAGATCTGTTGGAGATCCGTTTGTAGTATGGAGACTTGCAATAAAAACTAGAAGTTTAAAACTTCATTTTAAAATGCTGGGTTTTTAAACTCAGAACCTGGTCTTCGACGCATACAGCCCAATTGCCTCAATATTAAGATCCACTTTGACTGAACAAAGTCACAATAATGCTTCCACTATAATTGGGAAAAGTTTGCCTGCTTTCTTTATAAACTTCTTATGAACTGTTCACAAACCAAATACAGTTCCAAATGATTTATTCCTGCAGTTTATTCAGAAACATGACTCACTCTTTGTTTTACCCAAAGATTGTCAGTATTTACCAGGAGCCTTTTGTATATGTGAAGCCAACACTACCAGATGGAACATGTGAGGAAGAGTATACAATTAGCGGGGACCCCATTAAAAAAGTGATCTGCACAGGACCAAATGCAACTGTGCCAGGTAAGCAGCACAATGCCAGTCTTCTGTTCACAAGAAACACAAACTCACATCCATGGCATCCATTATTATATAATCACATCACCCCAACATAACTGATCACCCTCCAGTATAACTACCATTGCCCCAAATACAATCCATCGTATCTGCCAAATCATTAATAATGCCCAAAATGAACCACCTCCCATAAATAGAACATATCATCCACCCTAAATTAACCCATTACCCACTACAAATCAATCCATTGCTCCCCCCTAGAACTTCCCCTCTCCAAATATAACCCATCCTCTTCTCTTCGGCAGTCCCTTGAGATGAGGAGATGAGGACTACTTTCTTCCACTCAGTGAGCTGGATCCCAAGGTGACTGATCAGCCCGATACTGAATCTAACACCCAACCCCCTCCCCCCACCCCCGCCACCCTGCTATAGGAGGGCCGGGTAGTGAATGTGTGGAATGTTTACGTTTTCATCACTCCTTCAGTTGTTTACACTCGGCTGCCATCGGAGCTTGACAAAGGTACTCCAGATGGGCAGCATCTTTGTGATAATTCTTCTCACATTTGAACAGTCTTGGGCAAGAGATTCCCATGAGTCAATGGGGTACTGCATTTTTTCAGGGAGGCTTTGGGGACGTCCTTGAAGCGGTTCCTCCGTCTCCTGCTAACTACTGGTTGTAGCAAAGCTCGGAGTAGAGATATTGTCTTGGGAATCTAATGTCAGACGTGTTGAAAATGGAGGGGAACATGCAGATGGTGGTGTTCCCAAATTAGAATGAACAAAAAAAAACAACAGTTCTCAACACACAGGAGAAAAATAAAGGTGTGCTTCTTACATTTCTATATTACACACTGCGGTCTTTTGAGAAAAGGGTAATTTATCATTCATAATTTATTGCTGTTGATTCCTAGTTCCTCTAGAGAAGATGGTGGTGAGTTGCCTTTTTGAACCACTGCAGTCCATGTGCTGTAGGTAGACCCACATGCCGTTAGGGAGAGGGTTCCAGGATTTTGACCAAACAACCCTGAAGAAATGGTGAAGTGGTTTCAAGTCAGGATCGAGTGTTGCTTAGGTGATGGTGTTCCCATGTATCTGCTGCTTTTGACCTTCTAGGTGGCAGATGTCCCAAGTTTGGATGTTGCCGTGTGGTGAGTATTGCAGAGCAACATGTGGATTGTACACACTGCTGCTGCAGTGCTTTGGTGGTGCAGGGGGTGAGTGTTGAAGATGATGGGTTCCAGTCGAGACTGCTACTTTGTTCTGAATGGTTTCAAGTTTCTTGAGTTTTGTTGGAGCTACACCCAGCTGGGCAAGTGGAAAGCTTTCCATCACACTCCTGACTTGTGCCTTGTGTAGGTGGTGGACAGACTTTAGATAGTCAGGAGGTGAGTTACTCTGCTGTATTCTTGTTACCATTGTATTTATACGGCTAGTCCTGGTTCATTTCTGGTGAAAGCTAACCCCAATATTTTGAGATTTCTAGATACTTGTTAACACTTTTGGACAGATATTCACAAGTTGCACATTTCCAAGGGATTTATACATCATTTATGGACAATTTTCTCCACAGTTTTCTGTCCAAAATAGCACCTGCACACCTCCACACTAAATGGATCCGTGACCTGCACCACAAAAGAACAACAAACAACAGGATCCCACAGGGATTCCTGCCCGCCCTTTCCCGTGTTTCCTTGAACCGTATACACAGGGGTAAGTCAGCTCACCAAAGGCATATCTTTAACTGGTCTAATCCCCACATTCTTGATTCCACACTTACGGGACTCCAAAATCCTCTTTCACAGAAGGCAGCAAGGAGCCAGCCGACCGCTTGTTTCAGTGGTCAGTTGCCTTTGGGACCCATACGTGCATGAACCATGGGCTACCCACAATCTGCCCCAGTGAGGTTTGGTTTGGGGGCTGGAATTGTGATTCCCAGCAAATTCCAGCATTGTTGCCGTAGCGGAGGTATTCTCCGGGGACCTCCATGCAAGGGTGAGCATGTTAGGTGTCATGCCGCCAAGAAAGTTGACAGGATCACGAGCCAATCGACTTGTTAGGATCTGATCAGCAAATTTCTTGACCTATCACAAGACTCGATAGTGATTTCATTGCTTACTTGCCAGATGATGTTGGCCGGTTTGAGGCTGGCAGCTTCTGGGTCTTAAGGTCCACCAGACGAGTCCTACACTTCAGGAAATCCAACAATGAGAAGATGAGTTTTTTTTTAATCAATGAGTGGGAGTCATGGGGAGAGGAGTTCATGTGGGTTGAAGGCAAGGCCAGTGGAGGAGATTGGCTTTGAGAAGCCACACCTTGCTACCTTTCCATTCCTCCAATGCCCCTACATTGGGATAGTTCCAAGTCCCCTTCCAACCCTATAGACAGGTCGCCATAGTTACCCAGTCAGGCAATCAGCTACTTTCTCACCTGCTGCAAATGCAGATAATAGGGGAGGGGGCAAATAGAGACTCTCAAGTGACTGTTTATTGACCACTTAAAGGGCTTTAATTGCTGGTGAGTCAAAAAACCATCAGTGGAACTTCTTGCCTAATGCTTAATGAAGTGGCAAGTATATCTCCAGAGCCAACTCACCCAATTATTTTCCCTGCTCAGCACCTTTCTTGCCACCTTCTGGCAAGGGGAAGTTCTGCCATCTGTTTATAAGTTTACAGTTTTTGACAGTCATTCACATTTCAAATATTCTTTAAAAGTCTGTACTATAATGTATTTGAAATGTGGGAGCAGCACATTGTGACCTAAGTCTTTGCTAACTACGCTCTGTTATATTTCACAGGTCGTCCCATTGTCCCTCAGTGCTGCTATGGATTCTGTATTGATTTGCTGATCAAGCTTGCGAGCACTCCGACACTGAACTTTACCTATGAGGTTCACCTGGTCCACGATGGGAAATTTGGGACACAAGAAAGAGTAGGTATTCCTTCTTTCATTCAATGAGGGAGAACTTGGATAAGATTGGAAAACATGCACAAGGATTGCTGTATATCATTAACTCACAATCATTCCTGGTGATTCAGGCAGCCTTGTTAGATTTATGCTGCATATTACTAGATTGCTACATACATTGCCTCTGGTGTTCATTAGCTGCACACATCAACAGGGAGTCTGTTAACAGAGGGAGCCAGTGCTATGTAGAGGGGAGGTTTATTGTGGCTGCAGGAAAGCAGTCCTTCATGTACAGACAGAATGTGTGCTCTCGAGGGTTGAAGAATGGTCGAATACTGTCAAGGTCATGCACCAAGGTTTTCTGAGAGTGCATCAGAGGTCTTGGAAGTGGAGGAATGGAGGAGAGATGCCCGGTATCAGCAGGGCAAGGAGTTGCATGCTCAGGAGAAAGGGGAAAAATAGCACATGAATGTCAATGCCAGGAGGGTTTTGCCAATCTTGATGCAGTATGGAAAGCAGTTTAATAATTGCACTTAAGTTGTCAAATTCAGTGAGTTCACCTTCAAATCTCCTATCAACTGCACCATGGGCATTATTTATAATACCCCTTCACTCAGTCACTAACAATCTCTATTAAACAGGACTCAGCCTATCTCACCCTTACACACTTGGCACTTGCAATTGCATCTTGCTCACTCTGGCAGCTATTCGGCCATGGCAGCCATATTATCCAAACACATTAATAGAATCCCTACAGTGTGGAAACAGGCCATTCGGCCCATTGACAAAGAGCATCCCACGCAGACCCACCTTCCTGTGGTTACAGCATCTTGTATTGAAAAAGTCCAATGTGAGTGGAGACTACTGTAAGATTCCTCACTTATTCTGCAAGCCCAACTCAAGCCTGCTTTGAGGTTATGTTTAGAGTCTTTCGCACCATTCACATTCTCTCTGATGTCACTGATCATTGGTATCAAGCGTCTTTCTTGTTGCATTATTTGTTTTGGTGGCTGCATATCAACACAGACCCAATTGAGGTTCTCGCTGCTGGGTTCCTTGTTAATTATTATTGTGAGATCCAAATAGTTGTCTAATTCCCAACTTTTTCAATTATATCAGGGTCCATTTGGTTCTCAAGTCTTTTTCTGTGTCTGTTTTCTGACATAAAATAATATTTGTCATGGTTGATGTTTAACAGGGGTACATTAGTCTCTCCCTGCAACGTGCATATAACCTCTTTCTGTTAACTGCTCTGATGCTTTCTCAAGTACTTTTCAGTGTAATTGACCAGAGAGAGAAGCTTCATTCATTTGTGTTTTGATTTCCCATTTAACACGTTCAACGTCACTGAAGTCACATCTGGTTGTTAGTTGCTTCAATCATTTTCAATATTAGCCAATTGTCTTGTTTAGTGCACCAAAAGATAATGGATTTGTAATTGTACTTCTGAGTGAAAGAGGTTGTAAGTGCATTCTTTGCTGATTTGTAGTTATTTTGCGTAGGTTCAAGTGTTTCAAAAACAAATTCTAATTTTTCACCCCTATAGTAGTGATGTGAGACCATTTTTATTTTGCTATCTGTGATTTCAAAATCCGGTTACATCTTTGAAAAGTCACAACCACTTTCACCAATTGAATTGGCAGCTTTTCATACAACATCTCAGAAACACCATGCATCCATTGAATGACTGCACAAGGTAGTTTGCTTACAGGCAGCAGTGTTCCACAAACGGCAATGGGATGATTTATTTCTTTTTGCTTGTGTTATTTGGTAGTCACATACCACAGGGACACACCGTTCTTCCTTTAGTGGCTTGAGTTTGGTGACATTAAAGGAACAGAACAAGCAAATAGTCCTCCAACAAAGGGGCTTTGTCTTGGATCACAGAGTGAATCCAAGTGGTTCTTTTTGGATTTGGTTAAATGTAGCCAAGAGAAGGCTCAACAACAGCAATTTGCTTAAATATGAACATTTATTGAGTTAACAAAAAGAATGAAAAAGGAAGGGAATAAACACAATGCCCTTCTGCCTGTCGGGGACCCCTCAATTGATGGCAGGTTTGGAGGCTGAGGTTGTTCCTGGCACCATTCGCGTTCTCAGTCTAAGGTGAAGTCCAGCAACTTGGAATGAAACTCTCTCTCTTATTAAGTGTAACAAACAGCAAGGCACAGAAAAACAATTACAGAAAAACACATTGATTGTGCCATCTCTAGCATGTTCAGAAATGTTCACAGGACTCATTCAAAGTCATGCAGCTGTCGAATATCATGAACAAGTTTAGCCCTTCAGCCCATCCTATACAGGCCTTGCCTTAAAGACCTAATGGAGTATCAGCCTGGTTAACATAATCAAGTCCCAATGTGGAACTCAGGTCTACACACCTCCTACTCACAGAGGTAATGTAACACCAATGATCCAAGCCAACAGTTCTCTCTTTGAATCCAGGAGAAGTATTTCAGGCAACAGCAGTGTGTTGGAGAGTGTTTCTGTTCCTGCGTAAAGCAGAATTTTAACATGTCAATGAAGAGTTTTTTGCCCCCCCACACCACAGCATTTCACATGTTCTGCACAAATTATTAGAAAGCCCACAGAAACCTTAGAAATCTTTAAGAGGGTTAAAAATATGGTTATATTCGTGTGAGACTCCAGGATGCCGGGTGAGCAAATCCACTGGCCTGCATCAATCTGCTCTGTGGGCGAGGGTTTGGTTTGACCTCTGTCCTACTAAACTGATACCACACAGCTATATGCGACCCTGGAAAAGTCAGCAAGCAGCACAGTGAACTGTCTGACTGTCCAAATCTGGTCTATCCAGCTGATAGAGTCCCAATTACTAACCAGATCCTCCCAAAGGGAAATGCACACTTAATGGTAAGTGACCATGTAAAGGGCAGTTTGTGTTGATGAATACATTTTGAGTTTTGAGCATAGGCCAGACTTGCAGGAGGGTAGATGTGGAAGGGATTGTGGCAGCTTAAAAAGTGCAGCACAGAGGGACAAATGAGAACTAGTGGCACAGCATTTTCAGACCCATCGCACCACAGTCATTCTGGAAGTCTGGTCAGTAATGACACTAAATTGTAATTCAGGGCGCCCTTCATAAAGGGCAGCAGTGTGCCATTATTGGGAGCAGGAAATAAAGAAGCTCAACGCTGCATACCTGCAAAACGTGCATCTGATGAAGAAACAGTTTCTATATTTCAAGCAATCCTTTTTAAGACTGAAATGAAAAGTTGAGTGGAAGTAACTGAAGACAGTTTGGTAGTTTGCAGAGTTGAGTTGTGTTGAACCAACATTGCTCAGAACCAATTTCCAGCGCACACTCTCTCTCTTTCTCTCTCTCTCTCTCAATATCTGTGCCACTAATGTTTCCAAATGCTGATTGGATGCTTTAATCTGTTCCAGGTGAATAACAGCAATAAGAAGGAATGGAACGGGATGATGGGCGAACTGTTGAGTGGGCTTGGTGATATGATCGTTGCCCCTCTCACCATCAATAATGAACGTGCCCAGTATATTGAATTCTCCAAACCTTACAAGTACCAAGGACTCACCATTCTAGTGAAGAAGGTATCGGTGTAGAGATTTTATCTCCCAGCTACTCATCGAGCCATCCAGTCACTGAGCCATGTTTCCATGCAGTTATCTAGTCATCCTGCCACACAGACATCGAAGTGCTTCACTCGGTTAACAACAAGCACGTGAGGTTTTTTTTTACATTCTTTCATGGGATGTGGGTGTCCCTGGTTGGATCAGCATTTATTGTCTATTCCCTAGTTTCCCTATAGAAGGCAGTGGTGAGCCGCTGCAGTTCATGTGTTGTAGGGAGACCCATAATACCATAAGGAAAGATGGTTAACTTCCCTTCTCTATGGAAGAGATTGAGTTACAACGGTGAGAGCTGTCAAGTTAGTTATAGAGTCATAGAGTCATAGAGTCATACAGCGTGGAAACCCTTAGGTCCTACTCGTCTATGCCAATCAGTTTTTCCAACTGAACTAGTCCCATTTGCCCATGTTTGGCCCATATCCCTCTAAACCATTCCTATTCAAAATGCCTATGCATTCCTCTAACGACCGAATCCCCTCTCATTATTGCTCTTCCTGTCTACCTGGTGTCCTCCCTGTACGGCTGAGTGCTGCCATGGATTCAGCTCTGACTGCACTCCCCAGATGAACTATCACTCTGTCCTCAGGATACGGAACTTTGTATTGGTTGGTGAGGAGGATGCACTCAGTGACTCCCTGTGTTACATTCCCTTTTGACATTCTGGTGGTCACTCATTTCCCTCTCTTCCTACATGTTCTTAAGCTTTGGGGTGACCACATCAGTAAGTGTGCTATCCATGTAGCTCTCAAACCCTCAGATGCTCTGTAGCAATGCCAGCAGCTGCTCCCTTTCTGAAAGCTGGTCATGAATGACTCTGACAATTGTTATCTTTCTGGATAGGCAATAGGGCCAGATCCAGAGAGACAAAGTATATTGAAGTCTGTGGGAAGGGGGAGATGACAGTGACCGAGACAATGTGTACGTACATTGTGCCCAGAATGTTTCTCATTCCACTTCATTGCACCTACTGCTGGAAAAGTGAAGCCAAACTTCCATGCTCTGACTGCAGTGTTTCTGCTTCTGTGACATAGGAAATACCTCGCAGTACCCTGGATTCATTCATGCAGCCATTTCAGAGTACACTATGGTTGCTAGTGGGTCTGTCTGTTCATGTGGTGGCTGTGATGCTTTATCTCCTGGATAGATTCAGGTTTGTGGTGTCTTAATCAAATTCACTTCTGCTTTTCATTCTTTTAGCTGATAGGATTGGATTTGTGAATTTCTGTGGTTAATGCTGTTTGTACAGGTGGAGAATAGGGGTTGTAATTGTAGCAGGAACACTATATATGAAAATATTTACCTTTGCTCCACTAAGTATCTTGTCCATAACTGACAATAGGAAGTGGTGAGCTTATTAGATTAATATTTAATAAGTTTTGACAGTTTAGGAAGAGCACAAATTATCAGTGCTACAAAGAAACTGTGAAATAAGGTGAGGCAAGGAAATTAATTAAGTAAAAACAATTTTTACAAATTGCTAATTATGAAAATTAGGCTCATGATATCTAAATGTCTGGATCCTGATGGGACTTCCAAGGGACATTTAAAAACAAAAGCAGAAAATGCTAAAAATACTCAGCAAGTTTGACAAGATATGCAAAAGAAGAGTGAAGTTTTGTCTCCCTAGCAGTGGTGGGGTAGGTGGCGGGAAAGGCAAATAATGGGTGGGCTGGCACCAAAGAAAACTTTCTCTTTCCCACCACATCAGCAGTTGGGTGCTCGATAGGAAGACGCATCATTGACTTTCTGACTGATGCCAGTTAAGGCCCTGAAGTGGTTACCTATTGATCACTCAGTGGCTTGAACCTGTCATAAATCTGGTCAGCTGCTGCCTGACTGCAGAGAAGAGTTGCTGCTTTCTGGCAGGGTGATCTGCCTGACCAGTTTACTTGGGAGGAGGATCAATTTTCACCAAACTATGAACAGTTCAGGGCAGAGCTGGGGATTTGGGGGAAAGCCAACAAGCTGGTCTTACCTCCAGTGCCCCTAAACCCTTTCTCCTCTTGGTCCCCACCCCACTACCTCCCAAAAAAACTTCTGCCTTCTGATTGGCCAGCAATTTCAGGTTATGTGGGATTTCACTGTTGAGGCCACCTGATAGGCTAGGAAATCTGCCACTGACTGCTTCACGTGTATAATTGGTGTTTGATCCAGTGGATTTTCACACTGGTGAGGACAGGGGTTTGGTCATCATTAAAGACACCTGCTACCACACTGAGTTCATTTCCGTCCTTTCAACTTTAAAAAGTTAGAGTTGTGAGAGGTTTTACACAATTAGAGGGGAGAAGGAGCAAAGTAGGAGGTGTATAATAGAATGTGGACAGGTTAAACAACAAAAAACGGCATGTTGGTACAAGGCAAAAGGAGATGGTATATGGGACAAATAAAGAAACAAAAGATGAGAGTGAGGAGGTGTAATCAGGACCAATCCCATTTTAAGAAAATCTCCGTCAAATTTCTCTCTGATCTTCAAAAGCAACCAAAGAAGTTCTAGGAGACTTATTGTGAGCAACCTCTAACCACTTCCTGTGTCTTGAATGAGCTTCACTGTCTGAAACGCATCCAGTTATCTTTTGTAGTTTAACTGTGAATCCAGACATCAGGTTCACACTGACTGTTAAAAAGAAATATCTTCCAGCTTTAAGACTATTGTGGGTTTTATATTTTATATTGTTGACCCCCCTGAACCATTCCTTCCCACCCACAATCCTCCTGCTCTGTAATCATGATCCCCTGCCCACATACCTGGCTACTCCTCTGTTTCCCTGACCTCCTGTCCTCATACTACAATGGAAAGAAACCACATCAGGATATTACCCTACAGCTCAAAAATCTGAGATAACTGAGATCAGAGTTGGTTCATCAATTGGTTGCCCAAAAGCATTTTGGCCAAATAGTATTTTACTGAAAATTAGTGGCTCTTGTGTAGATGGTGAATTTGAACCAAAAATTTCCAGTCTTTCATCCTTTGAATAAAGCTGAAACCGAAGAAGGAGACTTGGAAAAGGATAAGCTGTGATTGTAATATAAATTGGCAACCCATGATAGCGTGGAGTTGTAACATCTGTATCTCCTGCTTTTCAGTCCGTTTGGGCGATTTAAAGTGAACAGTGAGGAGGAAGAGGAAGATGCACTGACCCTGTCCTCAGCCATGTGGTTCTCCTGGGGTGTCCTGCTGAACTCTGGAATTGGAGAAGGTGAGCTGGGAATTGCTGGGACCCTGCAGTGTAAAGAGTCTCAAAGTCATTACAGTCTCCCACTGGGTTTGTTGCACATTTCTAAGTTCCTCAGCTTGTATTCTTTAATGTTCCAACCAATTCTACTTTTCTGATTCTGAATCTATCAACTTTTATATAACTATTACATATATATTTAACTATCTGCGCGTAACTATTTTTATACGTCTAACTAATTTTGATATACATATATATACATAATATATAAAATATATGAATACTGTCTTTTTTAAGATGGGAACTGACTTATATGTGTATCTTTCTAAACAATTATCCAACCTGTTTATCACTGTCTCATTTGTAGATTACCCTTGGTCTTGACTCCCTCCATACCAAAACTTTTAGGGAACTGACTGTTCAGGGTTATATTCAATTCGCATTTGATTATCACTGACAGTTCACTTGAAGAGCAGTTATCTAGAAGATTATCCTGGGTCAATTCTAAGACTCTTGTGTGCTAAGACAATTGAGGCTTTTAAGACTGAAGTTAGGAGAATTTTTTTTGCAGAAAAATGTAAAAGAATATAGAGTTAAGGTGGGCAAATCTGAACCACTGTTCAGCCATGACTTAAACTGAATGTCAGACAAACTTGTGAACAGCCTCATCCTGTTGTTATGCCTGTTCTTAAACTCCTACACACACATTCATCGAGGAGAGGGGAGATGAACCACGCAGCTGGCAGAAGGCTGGAGTTTTACAGATAGTGTTGATTTTTCAGTGCTGTCTGCTATTTACAGGAGGGTTGTGTAACTTTGAACAACTGATGTGAAATCGGGATGTTGAGGGTCTGAACAGTACAGAGAGAGTGTAGCACATCTGAGGTGGTAAATGAAGTTGCCTAAAACGGTGTCTCTCCAAACTACATTTTCCAGGCGCTCCAAGGAGTTTCTCTGCTCGAATCTTGGGCATGGTTTGGGCCGGATTTGCCATGATTATTGTTGCTTCATACACAGCCAACCTGGCAGCTTTTCTGGTGTTGGACAGACCCGAGGAGCGGATCACTGGAATCAACGATCCCAGGGTAAAGCTTTCACATTGCTGTAAGAGCTGTACAATGAACAGTACATTACAGATCCTTTAGCTACAGCTCTCCCAATAACCACAGCCTGGAACTGCAGCAGCATTTGCTGTTGAGCAGAGATTTATCCAACACACCTTGTCCTAACACAAATATGCCGCTCACCACTTTAACTCCGTGACCACATGTTAGGATTTTCCATATAGCCACTCTCAAAGCTGGAATCCAATCTACACCACAAACAGTTCCTCCATATCCTCACTTATGAACTTCTTTCGAAAGAGAGTGAGCGAATTTGAGGCATGCGTCTTCAGAAAATCATCATTTTTCGTGCATTATTATTTGGGGAATGTTTTAACATTGGAGAATGCTTGGAGCAGATTTCTGTAACTATTTCTGATGAATACATACATTTATGAGAATGAATTGGATCATGACGGGCTGTGCTGTGGGGGAGAAAAAGTCATACTGTAGCCACCACTTTCTCTTCTAGACATCTCTTTTGACATTTCTTATTGCGGCACAACACCTTAAACAGTCTAGTATTAGCCAGAATGACAACTAACATGAATGCTCCTACAAACGTTCCTTTGTTTATTTTCCCTGGTTATAGAGTCATGGAGAAACAGACCCTTCGGTCCAACTTGTCCATGCTGACCAGATATCCTAAATTATTCTAGTCCCATTTGCCAGTATTTGGCCCATATCCCTCTAAACTCTTCCTACTTATGTACCCATCCAGATGCCTTTTAAATGTTGTAATTGAACCAGCCTCCACCACTTCCTCTGGCAGCTCATTCCATACATGCGCCATGTTTTGGATATTATTGTTGTAGGAAGGTTAAACAAAATAGCCACTAAAGTTTCTATTTTGCTCGGATCTGGAGCAATACTTTTAGCATTTCACACTCTGGAACTGCCTCCCTAATTCACTGTGTAGTAGATTTGCAACGAAAATGTAAATTGTGCAATTTCTGATTTGCTGGCTGGTATTTGGGAGGCCAGTTGAAAATCTATCCTACATCTCCATAGGTTGTGAACGTGAAATAAGAATCCAAGCATTTTTAACCCACCTTCTGTTTTGTTCACAGCTTCGAAACCCTTCCGATAAGTTTATCTATGCTACAGTGAAGCAGAGCTCTGTGGATATTTACTTTCGTAGGCAGGTAGAACTGAGCACCATGTACCGGCACATGGAGAAACACAATTATGAGAATGCAGCTGATGCTATCCAGGCTGTGCGAGATGGGTAATACTCTCAGCAACCTTTGAAACATTGTTTAATCCTTCTTATCCCACTCTTAGTGATACAAAGTAATGGCTCTGTTTCCCCATTTGACCTGAGCATTTTCAAAATCAGAGTCTCAATTTCAATTCCTGAGTCATCGAGCAAAACCGTTTTCAGGGTGCTACAGTAAGAGCTGATGGTGTAAATATCAGCCAGGGTGTCCAGTCCACACATATATATGCTCAGGATTGGCAATGGTGACTCCCACAATCCTGCAGCTTGATGGCATTCAGTGTCTAAAGATCACCTATGAAAAGTGGAACCATTTGGTTAAGATTCTGAAGGTCTGCTGTTATGGTTCCCATGATAGATAGGTGGGTGTTGAGTAGGTGATACGGTGTATATTGGAGAGTGATGTGGTGTATGCAATGGACATGTCAGTCCAAGTTTAGGATCTGAGCTATACAGTCTAGGAAGCTTCAAATTCCATCTCAAGTTGATAATGTTAATGATCACAGCTTGTTTAGCAATTGGACGCAGGAATGGGAAAGTTTCCTATCAAGGTTTCTATTAATCATTACCCAGACAAACTCTTTGGAAAGCTCTTTACATAAGAACTAGGAGCAGGAGTAGGCCGTTCGGCCATTTGAGCCTGTTCCGCCATTCAATAAGATCATGGCTGATCTTTTCGTGGATTCAGATCCACTTACCCACGCTCTCACCGTATCCCTTAATTCCTTTATTGTTCAAAAAAAATCTATCTTAGCTTTAAAAACGTTTACTGAAGTAGCGTCAACTACTTCACTGGGCAAGGAATTCCATAGATTAACAACCCTATGGGTGAAGAAGTTCCTTCTCAATTCAGTCCTAAATCTGCTCCCTCAAATCTTGAGGCTGTGCCCTCTTGTCCTAGCTTCACCTGCCAGTGGAAACATCCTCTCTACTTCTATCTTATCTATTCCCTTCATAATTTTATATGTTTCTATAAGTTCCCCCCTCAATCTTCTGAATTCCAATGAATATAATCCCAATCTACTCAGTCTCTCCTCATTAGCCAACCCCCTCAACTCCGGAATCAACCTAGTGAACCTCCTCTGCATCCCCTCCAGTGCCAGTATATCCTTTCTCAAGTAAGGAGACCAAAACTGCACACAGTACTCCAGGTGTGGCCTCACCAGCACCTTGTACAGCTGCAACATAACCTCTCTGCTTTTAAACTCAATCCCTTTAGCAATGAAGGACAAAATTCCATTTGCCTTCTTAATTACTTGTTGAACCTGCAGACCAACCTTCTGTGATTCATGCACAAGGACATCCAGGTCCCTCTGCATAGCAGCATGCTGCAACTTTTTACCATTCAAGTAATAATCCTTTTTACTATTACTCCTACCAAAATGTATGACTTCACATTTATTTACATTGTATTCCATCTGCCAGACCTTTGCCCACTCACTCAATGTATCTATGTTCCTCTGCGTGGTTTCACAGTCCTTTGCACACTTTGCTCTGCCACTCATCTTAGTGTCATCTGCAAACTTTGACACCCTACACGTGGTCCCCAACTCCAAATCATCTATATAAATTGGAAATAATTGCGGTCCCAACACCCATCCCTGAGGCACACCACCAATCACTGATTGCCAGCCAGAATAGCACTCATTTATCCCCACTCTTTGCTTCCTGTTAGTCAACCAGTCCTTTATCCATGCTAATATTTTACCCCTAACGCCATGTATCCTTATCTTATGCAGCAGCCTCTTGTACGGCACCTTGTTCAAGGCCTCTTGGAAATCTAGGTACACCACATCCACTGGGTCCCCATTATCTTGGGGTGAAATCAGAATGAAACTTGAACAGGATTTTCTGTGTGTACATCTGTTGTATTAAACAGAGATCCAGAAGAATGAGCATCTCAATCTCAAGTTGGTGTCTTCCTGTATACATAGAGTTAACTTTCTGTAACATCTATCACAACTTGACAACCCAGAGCACTTCTCTGCCAGTGAAGTCCATTTGAAGCATAATCACTGTCGCATTGTAGGAAACAAAGCAGATGACATACCCGGGACAAGATCCTAACAACTGAAACTTGACGATGACCAGATAATTTTTGTTTTTAGTGATGTTGATTGAGGAATAAATATTGATTCAGACACCAACATTGGTGACTTACTCTGCTACACCTTCAGCTACTGTAGGAAAGTAAATCACAATTTGGAAGGTTCGCAACACACCCCAGAGATCCCTTTACCAACCATGTGACCCTCCACCCCAATCCATCTAACATTCTTCAGCTTGTATCTGAAGAAGGGTTGGATTGGGTTGAATTTTCATGAGTGGTAATCTGACAGGACCTTGTAAGAAAAAAATATTTGATGTACGAATATGTCTGGATAGTAGCAGACAGAAGGTCAGAGAGTGAAGATACCACATCATTTCCAGTATATGCAGCACAATCTCACTGGATGTTATTCAACTCCATGTAAAGTGAGGTAGAAAGTTTCAATTGGTAAATCTAGTCACAAAACAGCCAAAACATGAAGGTAATGTTGTTTGGTACAGATAATGCTGTGGCAATCCCAAAAGTATTTTGGTGGCTTGAATTTGTCCGTGTGTTGTTACACTCTTCAGATCTTTTAGTAGATACAGTGAAAGTTGTTACTAATCAGACTCTGTTTCATTCTAGAAAACTGCACGCATTTATCTGGGACTCGGCTGTGCTGGAGTTCGAAGCATCCCAGAAGTGTGATCTCATCACCACAGGCGAACTGTTTTTCCGATCTGGTTTTGGGATTGGAATGCGGAAGGACAGTCCATGGAAGCAGGCTGTGTCACTTGCTATATTGAGGTGATATTTTAATAGCATGCCTTGTGGTTGCACTATCTCCCTCTTGGGAGAAATCAATATTTGACATCGTAATCTTAAATCATTGTTTTCTAATCTAACTGTCCCTCCTCCTCACTCTAACTACTTCAAATTAAGTATGAAAACTCAGCTCAGTCTGAATTCAAATCAAACATTCTCTCCCTTTCTCCCTTTCTCCCTCTCTGTCTCTGTCTCTCTATCTCTCTGACTCTCTCTCTTTATCAGTCTCTGTCTCTCTCCATCATTCCCCCACCCCACTCTGACCTCTCCCCCCCCCCCCACCACCCTCGCCCACGTCTGTCTCTCTGTCTCTCTCTCTTTCTCTGACTCCCCACTTACAAATAAGGTCCTTGCTATCCCATTGCTTGACTGCAGTGCGACGAACTTTCGAAGTGAATGAAGCCCCCCTCCCTGGGTACAACTTCCACCATTTGCCCCAGAAAATCTGTCTCTGGTGTCGTGGCTGTTATCACTAAACTTCATCTAAGGCCTCTCCCTCCACACTTCTTGCGCCTTCGGTTCCTTTGAGCATTTCACCTCGTTCGATCTCTGTCAGCTCTCATTCAAACTCCTCATTTTGTACCGCCTGCCCAGTACCATGAGAATTTTCTCACAGAGACGCGTCTTCATTGCTGTTCCACCTTCAGCCTCTGTTTTGAACAACTTCTCCTACTTTAATCACCAAACCAACTCATCATGCTGTCTCCTCTGAGTTCATTGTCCTTTTATCCTTCCTGAATCTTCCTCTATGTAAACTCCCCAACTCCAATTCATGACCTTATCATTTCATGTGGTCTTGCTGCATCTTGTCATCAATGAAGCTAGCTCTGATCACTTCTCCAATCTCCCTTGAAAACCCAACCTTATGTCCTCCTGCGTCCCCTCCTGGTAAACTCTAGCCCCTATCACTTACAAGTGCATTTGCAACATTGCAGCTACCATGTCTTTGATTCTCTGTTCCTCACAACATTTCTGCAGCAATGGATTTGCTCAACCACATCATCACCTCTATGTTTAATGCCCTGATCCCCAGTACATATCACTACGGTGGTCTTTATTTCCCAGTCCAGATTTCATCTCCACTCCCTTATGTTGAAGGGTTGCAGATGTGAATTGAAACACTGGGTGACTGTCACCATTCACGCCAGGCCTGGCTGGACCATAAAAAAAATCACTGCCTTGTCCTGTTGCCGCCTGTTAAAACCACTTTGTTTCTGATTCCTCCCAGGATGAAAGTAGATATTGGCTCCTTTTCTGTAATGCAAGCCACTTTTTAAACCCCTCTCTCTATTTCCAGAACCCTCACCTACAATAATGTGTGAGGAGTTCATGGATATTTTTGTCACTAATATTGTGACCATTCAGTTTGTTGCTATCTGCTGGATTCCTCCCTTCTCCTGTAAAGCTTGTCCCCTGCCAATGTTCTGAATGCACCTTGTTCTCTGGTTTCTCCCCAAACCTTCCGAATGCTCTCTTCCAATTTGTCTTGAACATGAGACCAACCCTTGCTGCCTCCAACCTATTGCCAACTAAACTCTGACCTCAAAAACGTGAAGAATAAAGAACTACTGGAAATCTGGAACAAAAAACAGAAATTGCTGGAGAAACTCAGCAGTCTGGCAGCATCTGTGGACAGAAAGCAGAGTTAACATTTCAGTCCAGTGACTCTTCTTCAGAACTGATTGTAGCTAGGGAAAAGGTGGTGTGTATTTATACTGAAAATGTTGGTGGGGAAGGGTATGATAACAAGGGTGGGATGGGGGCAGTGGGGGCTGTGGGCTGGTAAAGGAATAAAAGATACCTGGAGGTGGAGTCCAAAGAGAAAACAGCAGCTAAACAGACAAAGGGATGGTGGCCTGGTGTCTTGGATTACAGCATGTAGCTAAACGGTTCTTTTCAGATTCAGGTAAATATAATTAAGAGAAGGCTTGTCTAACAGCAGTTTGCTTAAATGTGAATGTTTATTAAGTAATAATAAATGATTATAGTGGTAATAATAAATGGAAGAGGAAAGAGAAAAAGCAACAAGTCTCACGCCCTCCTGCCTGCTGACGGCCCATTGACTGATGGCTGGTCTGGAGGCTTAAGTTCATTGCTGGCACCATTCACGATTCTGAGCCAAAGCAAAGTCCTGTGGTTTGGAATGAAACTCTCTCTCTCTTATACAGTGCAACAACCAGCCAGCACAACGAAAGCAGATACAGCAGACAGAACACGGCTACAGAAAAACAAGTTGCAGGTGTCGTCTTCAATCTGTAAAAGAATGTTAGCAAGATCCAAGGTCATGCAGCTTGTCTGTATCATCAACAATTTTAGCCATTCAGCCCATCCTATGCAATCTATCTTCTCATGCAGCTGTCGAATATCATTATTAACTTTTAGCCCTTTGGCCCATCCTATACATTCCAGCTCTGATGATATTTGATAGTGCATGTTACATTTGCAAGTGCAGACGCAAATCAGTGACAGCCGCACAAGAACATATAATAAGAGAATGTAACCTGCACTAGGAGATTAAAACTGCAATGAAAATAACTAGCATCAATGTAAAGAATACAGCAATAGGATGTGTTAGCAAATTAATGATCGCAATAGCTTTTGGGGACCAACCCTTAAATATATACATAGCGCCCCTGATGTATAGTCAAGGCCGTGATGGAACCAGCAAGTCATGCCACGTGATTGAGGTGACCAGAATATCGTCTACATTCTTTTTCAATTAATTTGCTCTAAGATTCAGTGTATTCCAGATACAGGTTCCTTAATTTCTGTTTTGCTTTTATCCTCCAGTTCCCTATCCACAGATTACTTCTCCCAATATGAGTAAAATAACATCATACATGGACTCAAAATTTCTCCAGCTCTCGTCATCTGGACCTATCATAGAATCATAGAATCCCTACCGTATGGAAACAGGCCCTTCGGCCCAACAAGTCCACACTGACCCTTGGAGCATCCCACTCAGACCCATCCCCTCATAACCCACACACCCCTGAACACTATGAGCAATTTAGCACAGCCAATCCACCCAGCCTGCACATCTTTTGACTGTGGGAGGAAACCGGAGCACCCGGAGGAAACCCACGCAGACACGGGGAGAATGTGCAAACTCCACACAGACAGTCGCCCGAGGCTGGAATCGAACCCAGGTCCCTGGTGCTGTGAGGCTGCAGTGCTAACCACTGATATCTTGAAGATACTTCTTCAATATGTTCCCCTCCTTGCCAATTGTATGAATGACTGTATAATTGAGTGGTAACAGCCTCCTTTTGAGCTACAATATACATGGTAATCACTGGAGTACATGCATCATAGAAACACTCAGGTGGGGTATCTGTTTGTCATCCACTGGGCCCTTTCACTAATACTACTCCCATTGTTTTAAAGTCAGTGTCTCAATGGAATTTTGCCAGTGTCTTATCATTTAATCTATGTTTTTGTGCTCTTCCAAGCCACACTAAACCTTCTGTCAAGTAGATGTATATGTCTGAGACCCATTCTTTAGTGCATGTTTTTTTACTGTCTCCTGTTTGTTACCTCCGAGGTAACATTCACTTTTGCACACTTACATCGGTATCCCAAGACCATGTCACGCATTCTTGACTGCCACATGATCTTATCAAATGATCTATGAGGTTTTGCTTATCATTCCATGTATGGTCCCGATGCCTCGGGTAGTGGCTTGATTACCAATTCAATTCTCTTAAAAGGAAAGACAAAGACACAAACATCACCAAGAGAAAGCTATCAGTTTCATGTTCTCATCTAAACCTCCTTTTTACTACTGTAATATTTGAACCTGAATTGCCACTTTAACCCATTATTCTAATTGTTTTTTTGACTTCTGCCACCAGTCTCCACCCTTAATTACTTCATCTCGTCCAATTTTGCAACTTAAATATTACCACCAGATCTAATTCCAGAGATCTGTAGAGATTTGTAGTCCATGGAACATAATCTTATAATATTTTAAATCAGAAGTCAAACATTTCTGTTTGATTCAGGCACAAGATACGTTGTTCTTTTTCTAAGATGACCCACTTTTTTAAAAAATTATTTGATGACTCATTCTGTATATTTGATATATCTCTATGTAAATTTGTCCACTTTCAATATTCTGTTTACTCCCTTAAAGTGACTAACCATTTTTATGCATTGACCCATTGAGACTGTGTGCATGCATTTTATCATTTCCCAGAATCCCTCTAAATTTTCAGGTAATTATTCCATTTAAATGTTTTAGAATACCAGGGCATGTTGTCTTAACATAGTTTCTGTCATGACATGCTTAAGTGTACCCAGGCTTAGTGGTTTTGAGATTCCTGACACTCACTACAATTAATATTTCCACAGTACTTCCCCAGGACTGGAATGTGTCACTGATGAATGGCTTGATGGCTGAGGGTGCCTCATCCATCACTGTATTGCAACATTGAAATTATGCAAACGGTTCAACCTTCAGTGTCTCCAATTTCTAAAAGAAACAAACAAGATCCATTCATTCCACGTCAAGTAGAATGGGTTAATTGGTATTAATGAACTACAATTCATAAAGGGGGTGGGGCATAAACTCCTGCATGTAATTATATCATCCATCTCTCTGCCTCCTTGAAGGAAGGAAAACCCCACCCCTTTGTCAAATTTGCCTTTCCTAAACTTCTCTCCCACAAAGAGTTGCATTTTCAACATTGCAATGTGCCTATAACTTGGATATTAACCATGAGTCAATCTTATCATCTGGAATTAAAGATTCACTCATGTTAAAAGAGTATTTGGAAGTTCACTCTGGCGAGAAAATGAAATTCCAAACACAGGCATTTCTGGGACTAAAATCTACTCAAGATTCTTTTTGGGTTTGTTTTTTCCCAATTAATTTTAATCATCTATGACCAATTTCAAGAAATGAATTTTTACTATGCTTTAGATACAAATTCTAGATCAATAATTCGTCGCAGATTTTTGCTTTACACAACCACTGATGGTTTCTTAAAAGGACATTACATTAACCATATATCCTCCACACAGATACAGGCACACAACACATTTTCAAATCACCCAAAATGTAAACTAAAACTTCAAAGTATCCCAGATCTCGGGCTCCAGGGAGCCAAAAGACACAAATTGTACAAGGCGACATTTAGTAACCAACAAACAAAGGTGCCTTCAAACCAGACTACAAAAAGTTAACACTTCTTCTGTATTCTTGAAAGTATTCTGAATGACATTTTAAGGTCATTGTGCGATTATTTCCAACATTGCTCATTAAGAAATATATGGACTTGAGGAGCTTGATTTTTGTATAGACGTGGCCTTTCACTGGTTTGCAGTGTGTTTCTCGGAATGAAGACCTCGCTTAAGTGAGCTACATTAGTGCTGGAGTGAGTCGCTTCTAATAATGCAGTGTGTGCCTCTTCCACATTCGCAACAGACTTGGTCGTGAACTTCTCAGTTTTTGGAAAATTTGGAGGAGAAGCAGGAGGAACAAACCAGGATTTAAACGTTGTATTGCTGCATTTTCATGTAGCAATTGTAGCGAAGGGATTACTACCCCCAGGGCAATTTATGCTCAAAATTAAATTGCAAACAACTTTGCCCAGTGACTAAATGTCTAACAATTCTGAGACACAACATTCTTCCTCAAAGGGGAGAATGAAGCAGACACATGACATGTGAGAAATACTTGGAAAATCAGAAAAGGTTTCTTAAATATGTCAGATCATACAAAGTCATTACTCCCCATAATGCTATGTGGTGGAGGAATACAAGCCAGGGCAGACCAACATACAACAATCACGCACAAAGAGAATGGAGAAGGCCTTTTATACAAATATTTGTTGTTATTTTCTGATGTTTATATTGGTATTTATGTTCCTCAAGAGGCTTCTTCTACCCAGTTTCATCTCACACCATAAATATAAACCTTTTCTTTCTCTTTGATGTATTTAAAATTATCCATTTAATTAGTCCCAAGTATCTATGTAGTAGCAAATTCAACATTCTATCTGCACTCAAGATAATGGAGCTTCTCCTGAATTCCCTATTGGATTTAATTATTTGGATGTGTATGTCACTGGCAAGACCAACATTTATTGCACATCCCTAACTGTCCCTAAGAAGGTGGTGGACCTTTTTAGGCTATTTCAAATTTAACCACATTGCCGTGAGGCTGGCATCACATGGTGGCCAGAACAGGTAAGGATGGTGGATTTACTTCCCGAAAGAACAGTAGTGCACCAAATGGATTTTTACAACAATCCAGTAGTTTTATGGTGACTATTAGTGATACTAGCCTTTTATTCCAAAGCTAATTAACTAACTTTAAATTCCTCAATTACTGTGAAAATGCTTGGTGACTAGTTCTCTTTTATCTTTCTTCAGTTTCCATGAAAACGGCTTTATGGAGGACTTGGACAAGACCTGGGTGAGATATCAGGAATGTGACTCACGTAGCAATGCTCCAGCCACTCTGACCTTTGAAAACATGGCAGGTAAGTGTGCCACGAGCCACCCAAAATCTGATGAAAAACTTCATATTTTGTTGTTTTGCAGGAACTGTTGGGAGTCGAAGTCCTGAAGGATCCAGCATAAGAACGTAAGGACTAGGTGCAGGAGTAGGCAGTCCAGCCCCTCAACCCTGATCCGCCATGTTATATGATCATGGCTGGTCTTATCTCAGCCTCAACTTCACTCGCCCTCCTATTCTCCATAACCCTTCAACCCACTATTAATTAAAAATCTGTCTGCTCAAATTTACTCAGTTTCCTGGCATTCACCACACTCCAGAGAATTGTGACTGTTTGAGAGAAGTAATTTCTTCACATCTCTGTTTTAAATCTGCTCACCCCGTAATCCAAAAACATCAGCGTGAATTGATTTTCATTCCCCTATTAATCATATTGCCAGCTCAATAATCAATTCTACCTCTGTCTATCCTGCCTTATAGGAAACAGATCCAGGCAGATACAGTAGGGTTAGTAAGAACTGCCGTTGCTAAGTCAGAGATAACACAGTGTGGAGCTGGATGAACACAGCAGGCCAGGCAGTATCAGAGGAGCAGGAAAGCTGATGTTTCGAGTCGGGACCCTTCTCCAGAAAATCAGAAGAAGCGTCCCGACCTGAAATGTCAGCCTTCCTGCTCCTCTGATGCTGCCTGGCCTGCTGTGTTCCTCCAGCTCCACACTGTGTTATAGGTACAATAAGGTGTTGTTCACCAGCACTCCACTGTCAATGTAATTCTTAATGATCAAAGACTGGAGACAGGACAGCAGCTGTTTTCACTCATTACTATGGAAGTGATGGGACAGCAGAGTTTGCGTTAACCTTAAAGGCTTTGCCTTTCTTGATTGTTTTCTTTGCGTTGGTTGTTGTCATACAACAGTTAATATCCATCTTTCCAAAGAGTTGACCAACCCTTTCAGCTAACTGGTGAAAGCAGGAATGGTGACAGGAAACATCAGTGATGGGCAAAGCCATTTCTAGGTTAACAGGACATTGAGCTCAGGTCAAAGTTACATTCTGCACTGATGAGCACATGTTGCCATGTGTATTCACCTTCATTTTTTTATATATGACAGTGCCTCAATATACAGCAACTGCATGACTGAAAATCTCACATTAAGAATTTGTTCAATACTGTCAGCTCTGGAAATTATTTTATGTGATTATCAGATAGCTGACTTACAGCTGTTTAATGTGTTGGCAATTGTTGTGGCATGCACAAGTGGGAAAGGAAATTGAATTTGCTACATATTGCAGTTTGATCCATTTGCTAGTGTTACATTTCAAAGAACCAGCGCTTCCATCTGTTACTGAACCTCTTCCTTTGTTTCCTGTCTTTTAGGTGTCTTTATGTTGGTAGCTGGGGGGATTGTTGCAGGAATATTTTTGATATTCATTGAAATTGCTTACAAACGCCACAAAGATGCTCGAAGGAAGCAGATGCAGCTGGCTTTTGCTGCTGTCAATGTCTGGAGAAAGAATTTGCAGGTATGTTTTAGGATTCAGTCCCAGAACTCTCTGCATCATAGCACTGAAGTGCTACTAGTGATATAAAATCTTATGTAAAAACTAAAGAATTGTCACCTTCTGTCCTGTAACCACTCAGCCTCCCAAGCCCATTCTAGCTCTCTGCTAGTCCCCATTGTCCTGCAAATCTTTCCTCATGTGGTACTTATCTGGTTCTCTTTTTAAAACCATAAATGAAGCTGCCTCCACCTTACTCCCAGACAGTACATTCCAGATCCTAACCACTTGCTGTGTATGAAGGTTTTATCTCTTGTTCTTTTTGCCATTCACCTTAGATTAACGTCCCCTGTGGTTCTGGATCCCTCTATTAATGAAGGCAGTTTATTCCTAAACATCTGTGCAGGTTTCTTGTGATGTTGAATACCTCTATCAAGTCGCCTCTTAGCCTTCTCTTCTCTACAAGTAACAACTCCAGCTAAGGCACATAGGGGCACAAGAAGTAGGAGCTGGAGGTGTCCGTACAGATTTTGAACCTGCTTTGCCATTCACTATTATCATGGCTTACCCTGTGGCTCTTCTTTCATACACCCTTCCCATATCCCCTAACTTGCTAAGAGCAAAATTTAAATGATGGTGCCTGAAATAACTGCACAGAGGCCAGTATCCCATCATCAAGTTACCATTTATTTATGTGTGCACAGTACATGGGATCTGATCAGCCAGCTCAAAGTCAGTCTCTAGACTGAGGAGACCTACTGAATCTCCTTTTTATACCTGTTAGCCAGGGGTCCCTGATTGGGCCAATTAAGGATCTCGTAGTCAATGAGATCCAGCTGGCCCTGGTTCCAATCACTAAAGTGCCTCCATAACCCTCTGGGGTAGAGAATCCAAAGATTCACAACCCTGTGAGTAAAGAAATTTCTCCTCCCCTCAGTCCCGAATGATTAATTCCATATCTTGATGCTGTGCACCCATGTTTTAGATTCCACAGCCGAGTAACCTCTCCATTGTTGACCCTGTCAAAGCCTGTTCTGAATTGTGCAAATGCCCCATTTATCCCAATTCTCTACTACCTGCCCATTAACCAAACCTCCATCCATGCTCATATATTACGCACAACTTGATGAATTCTAATCTCCCTTGTTAACAGTGCTTCACAAATGCTTTTTGGACATGTAAGTATATTACATATACTGGTTCCCCTTTATCTACCTTACTTGTTACATCCTTAATCAGCTTCTCTGATCTATTCAGGTAATTGAATAAAGGGCGTAACTGCAGCCTTTCCTGTAAATCCTGTCTGCACACTCTCTAAATCTATCGGATCATTCTTAAAATATAATACCTGGAACTGGTCATGATACGCCAGTTGATGCAGAACCAGTGTTTCATGAAGGTTCATTGCAATTTTCTTTCCACTGAACTCAATTCCTATATTTATAAAGTGCACCCATTTTAATCACTTTTGCTGCCACCTTCACTGATTTGTTCACATTTAAATTCAGGTCCATCTGCTCCAGCATTCCCTTTAGATATGTACCCTTTACTTTGTACTTGTGTCTCCTCATTCTCTCTACTAAAATGACTAATTTTACAATTTCCTGCATTGAATTTCACCTGCCTGCCCAGTTCACCAACCTGCTTGTCCTTTTAAAGTTTTACACTATTCTCCTCAAAGTTCACAATGCTTCCAAATTTTATGTCATCTGCACATTTCAAATTTGTCCTCTACAGCTGAATCTAGGTCATTTAAAGATCAAGAAATGCAGTGGTCCTAGTGCACATGCTGTAATAACACCACTATGTAATAAAACAACTGTTCACACCACTGGCCAAGCAGCATCACAGGAGCAGGAAGGCTTGACGTTTCGGGCCTAGACCCTTCTGATGAAGGGTCTAGGCCGGAAACATCAAGCTTTCCTGCTCCTGTGATGCTGCTTGGCTTGTTGTGTTCATCCAGCTCCACACCTTGTTATCTCGGATTCTCCAGCATCTGCAGTACCTATTATCTCTGTTCACACCACTCTCTGTTTTGATCTCAAACCTAATTTGGCTCTGTTAAGCAATGCCTCAGTTTTAAAACTCTCATTCATTTTTTCGTATCCCTCCATCACAATCCCTAACTCTGTAGTTTCCACCAGTCCAATTCCAGCCCCTTAGGTATTTTACGTTTTATTTGCTTCACCTTTGAAGGCTGTGCCTAGGTCACAATCTCTCTATGATTCTGTTTCCTGTTTTAAGAGACTCCTTAAAACCTATCCCTTTTACCAAGCTTTTGATCATCTGGCCTAATGTCTCTTTGGATCAATGTCAAGTTTTGTTCCATAACGCTCCTGCAAAACATCTTGGCATGTTCTATTATGTTAAAGACACTATATAAATGCAAGTTGTTGTCACTAGTGCACTCTGTATATGCTGTGTACCCTGTATATGTCTTCCCCTGCAAAGTACCCTGTACATGTCCTGCCCCTGCAATGTTATCACTCTGTATGTGTCCTGCCCCTGCAGTGTTATCACTCTGTATGTGTCCTGTCCCTGCAATGTTATCACTCTGTATGTGTCCTGTCCCTGCAGTGTTATCACTCTGTATATGTGCTGCACAGTACATAATTCTCTTCACAGGTTCAGAATTCAGCATCAGATGAAAAGAATGCTTCCTTTATGAGTTTAGAATCTAAGTGGTTTATTGACAAATTTCTGCTGATTTTTCAGAAGAATTGGTCCTAAAATAATCTTATCAGGGATGGAATTGTATTTGTTTTAAAACCTGGTTAAAGTGTAGTTTCTCCTCTTCCCTCAACGTTTAAGTCTAGTGTATATTTCCATATGTCATATAGAGTCCATGATCAAAGCATTGATGTATTGCATTGATTCAGAGGCCTTTATTCCCTCCAAGTGAGGCAGAGACACTGAAGGTGAGAGAATGGGCATCATAGTGCCTGATTTAGAACTTTACTTAAATATACATTTTCTTGGTGAGTTCTGGTCAAACTGTTTAACATTTGAGTAATGCTGTACTGAAAACCCTGTGATGACACGCCTGTGATTTCCATAATGGCTGTCAACAGCACCCAAAAGGTAAGTGACCATTCCTCTGCTTGTGAGCACTGAACTAATTTCTGTTTGTGAACATTAGCTCAAGAAATATTTACAAATTGGCCTGGTTCAGACTTTGAAACTAACTTCATGCATGGTGTTAGAGAAGTGCTGTTCTAACCAGTCTTGGCTGCCATTTGGAAAGAAGAGTATATTGAGAGCTATGAAGTAGGAGAGGGACTGAAGTAGGACTCAGAAATGTATGGAATGTAGATTCTCTGGTGGCTTGTGGAGATTTGTTGCAGTGGCCCTTGGTACTTTGGCTATTTAGTGGAGGTTCCTAGGAGTACAAATGGTGCAAGACAGAAGTGAAAGCGGTTGAGGTGTTGATTTCCAGGATAGCCTCTGGAGTGACCATTTTGGGTAATTAATCATGTTGAGTTTTAAAAATCAATGATAAAATCAAATGAACATTTGTGTGCTTTCTGGCAGTGCTGATCCTGTAATCAGGGGAATATGTTGCTTTCTTCATTTAGTACTTCTTAAAACCTGGGGGCAAGTTTTGTATTAAGAAGTTTACCACATTACCGATATTCTTTGTAACTTTAAGTATTTGCAGGTTTCTAGATCCGCAGGGAGTTTAGAGATAAGACTTGCTTCAAACAGATAGGATTTTACACCGAAGAAACTCACAGTAAAACTGCAGTTGTTCCATCAAGTGTTCCCTGTGCAGGGAACCGAGTCTGATGTATTAAATTATGAACCAAAGCAGATTTGAACCACCACCTGTTAAGTACATTTTTCTTCCCAGATGGTCGTGACTTCTGTTGGGCTGTAGTTGCACAGACCTCAGTGTCTTCTGGTAACTTCCCAACCTGTTACTTCTTTGTTGTAACACAATGGAAAGGAGTGTAATTTCTGTTGCATACAAATGCAAATCATTAATTTTCACAAAACAACATAGACAGCAGTTATTATTTATTTTAGAGCTGTTAATTAATACTTTTCCCTCAGTCAGCACAGCAGAGAATACATTCCTTTCTGAGACGTGTATGGAATTATTTGCATAAGTCTAAGAGCGATGATGCAGAGGTTGAGTGAATGATGCTTTGGCTACCTGACAATAAGGGACATTACAGCCAATCCTGATAACACGTTTACTTTAACATTTGACCTTGGATCGTTTCCAGCAGATATTTCTCGATTTCAACTAAGAATAGGAGTAGCTAATGTTCTCTTTCCCTATACTATGTACGTGGCATTGAGATCAATTCTGCTGCCCTTTCACTTGTTAGTAGATACCTCTCCTAACTAAAATAACAGTGAGCTGGGCCTGCTCCACTCAGAGTTCTTCAGTGATTTCTGCTGTGAAGCAGCAACCACCATTAAAAAAATGTGTGCCTGTCTTTTATAAGATGTGATGTGAAGACAGTAGGATTGAGGGATGGCACAGTGGCTAGCACAGATGCCTTATAGCACCAGGGACCCGGGTTTGATTCTACCCTTGGGCAACTGTGTGGAATTTGCACATTCTCCCCATGTCTGTGTGGGTTTCCTCCAGGTGCTCCGGTTTCCTTCCACAGTCCAAAGATGTGCAGGCTACATGGATTGCTATGCTAAATTGCCCATTGTGTTCAGGGATGAGCAATCTGGGTGGATTAGCCATGAGAAATGCAGTGTAGGGTAGGGGGCTGAATCTGGGTGGGATGCTGTTCAGAGGGGGTGTGTAGACTCGATGGGCCGAATGGCCTGTTTCCACGTTGTAGGGTTTCAATGATTCTATGAGAAGTCTTCCAGCTCCACAGGCCTCCTGAAGTTTGCTGCCAGTTTGCAATAAGCCCTTAGTGCTCATCCTCCCTCACCTTGCTTGAAGTCATCAAAACTGTCCCAGGGTATATCAGAGGACTACTGCATGCAAGGCAGGCCGTTGGTCACAATCGATCCCCAAGGAGTGGGTATCAGATTCTGGACATATGACAGGCACACCAAGCTGATGGAGCATCTAATTGATTGAAATTTGGCCGAGTCTCCTGTCTGGGATGAGTTAGGTCTTTGGTAATTTCTCTTCATTGTCTCACTGACCTGGGCTTGCTAAGTGGATTGTGCCTCTGTGAATTGAGGACAATAGCCAGATGGTGTTTTAGATAATGGAGGGTGTCCAACAACATAAATTTTAGAGACATGATGGACTAACTGGTTTGTTGGAAGTGCCACATCACTCTGTTTTCTCTTCCTTTTAAACTTGAAAAACCTGAATTTTGAAGCTGACGTTTTGGGCCTAGACCCTTGGGTCTAGGCCCGAAATGTCAGCTTTCCTGCTCCTCTGATGCTGCTTGGCCTGCTGTGTTCATCCAGCTCTAGACATTGTTATCTCAGATTCTCCAGCATCTGCAGTTCCTACTATCTCTGAATTGTGTTGAAATGAGCAAGAATTGGTCAACTTCATTGTAAACTTCAAACATTCCCTGGGAGCATGTATCAGTTCTTCTAGAAATGAAATATCTATTCTTTCTTTAAAGTCTGGCATCTCCATTAAGCTTTCATATACATATTCAAGGTGTCTTCCAATATAACCCATCAATGATTCACGTGATCTGGACTCATTGCTGTGCTTTTGGAATGTCTACTTGTCGTTGGAATTTGTAACATCTGCTTTAGGTTGACTGCTGTGATTTCAACTGAGATGTTATCATTTGGAACGTGTACCTGGATTTGGAATGTATACCCATTGTTTGGAATAGATACTATCAGTGAGAATTTCTACCTGTGGATTTGGATTTAGATTTGGATTACACTGAAGTTGCAAAGTACACATTTCTTGGGATGGACGCAGTGTTGTGGAATATGCGTTTTTGATTTGGAGTTTGTATTGTAGTTGTGAGTTGTGGTTTCGTACTTTGCTATTGAATTGATAAATGTTGTTTGAATCAGGCCCCCACATTTTGAAATGTGTGTCATAGTTTACATGAGTATATTGCGTGGACCTAGATCAGGTGCTGCATGGCTTGCACTTGCTTGACCAAATAGGAACAATTATCATACAAAATTAGTCAGACCTTCAATATCATGAAATAAGCAGACTTCCAGGGTCCCAGTGTTGGTTGGTATCTTGTCTTTGGAGAATTTTAGCATCTTGTGTCCCAGGCATTATTAAAGGCAATCATCACCTCTTAAAGGTTACTTTCAATACAAGCAACTAGATGCCAGTTCAGGAGATGGCAGACCAAAGTATAGCTTTATGGGTCTCCTGCCTCTCAGATACAGAACTAGAAATCCTGGTGGAGGAAGTTACCATGAGGAAGGATGTACTCAAGTGCCAGAGTAGGAAGGCTTGCCAGTAAGTGGACACAGGTGGTGCAACACATCAGCTCCAAGAGCATTCTCCAACAACATGGTTGCAATGCAGGAAGTTCAGTTATCTGGGCAAGATTGCCAAGGTAAGATTTCCAATTCTTATCATGCATTAGTCTCTGTATAACTCTGCATGACCCAGAACTCACCAGATTTTCATCCACCAGCCTCCAATTACTGCAGCACATTTTCTTCCAGCTCCTTCTGCTACATTTTGCATCTCCATCTGTCCTCAATATTGCTGCCTCATTTCCACACACCTCAGCTAAGCCTCACATACCAGGAGTTTTATTTGACCATGACAGGCAGAACCTCAGAGCATTCTGCTAGGCTAACATAAAAACTCTCCCTCTTGGATATTAGGGAAACTAACAAACTATAATAGATAGGAGGAGGATTAGTAATCATTTAGGTTCCCTCTTGCGCAAGGAGCAAGTAATGCCAATCATAGAATCCCTACAGTGTGGAAATAGGCCCTTCGGCCCAACAAGTCCACACTGACCCTCAGACATCCCACCCAGATCCATTCCCCCTATAACCCACCTAACCTGCACATTCCTGAACACTATGGGCAATTTATCATAGTAAATCCACCTAGCCTCTACATCTTTCGACTGTGGGAGGAACCTGGAGCACCTGGTGGAAACCCACGCAGACACAGGGAGAATGTGCAAACTCCACACAGACAGTCACCTGAGGGTGGGATCAAACCCAGGTTCCTGGCGCTGCGAGGTAGCAGTGCTAACCACTGAGCCACCATGCCGCCCTAAACCTATACTGGTTGGGTCAAGGGCATGTCAATTGGTGCAGCCTGAGGACATGTTTAGCTACTGCACACTTTCTTTCTTCTCACTAAAATCTCAACCTTACACAATCTGCATGACAACAATCTCTCCTGTGTCTCTGCTTGAGTTAATCTTTATCATAGAATCCCTGTGGCATTAAAAGAGGTCATTTGCCCACCAAGTCTGCATCGACCCTATAAAGAGCATCCACTCAGATCCAGCTCACTATCCTATCTCCATAGCCCCATATTTGCCATGGCTAATCCATCTAACCTACACATCCCTGGACATTATGGGCAATTTAGCATGGCCAAGCCACCCTAACCTGCACACCTTTGCACAGTAGGAGGAAACAGGAGCACCCAGTGGAAACCGTTGCAGACAAAAAGAACATGCAAGCTCCACACACAGTCACCCAGGTCGCAGCCGAACCCAGGTCCTTGGTGCTGTGAGGTAGCAGTGCTAACCACTGAGCTGAGAGATATTTATGTCTCTCTTCCTCTCGGGGCCACAAAATGTAGAGCTCTCAACTGTTGAGGATGTAGCAGAAAGCAGCAGCCAAGAAGATTCAGTTACTTTAGCAAGCATGGATTCAGAAAATGACACTACACATGCTGTAGAGTAGCAAGGATTGTTGCACTGGAATATGCACAGAGTACTAGCATAGAGCAGTATGAACTGTAGGATGATACAGCTAGGGGAGTTACTAGTCAAAGGCAGAAGGTACAGCTTGGTCCTGCAACAGGATGCACAGATGAAGATCTCAAGGGCACAAGTTTCCAAGCCTGCTTCCTGTACATCAGAATCTTTTATTGCCCTGGTGGCTACAGAGACATCATCCGTCACAGCACAGAATGGCATAGTCTAACTCCAGTTTATATTATGTTTGTTCTTCTCATAGAATGTGAGCAGCAAAAGGAAAAAAAGCACATTTCACAGTTGTCTTTTACACCGTTCTTTATGTAACTGTTCAATTTTTCCAGCACCAATCCAAAGGATTTCCCAGCTCCTGATGGCTTATTCCAGTCCTTATATTTTATCTGTGACAATTTGCAAATTTAGAGCATGCTTTGGCAGTGAAATTTTCCTTCCCCAGAGATTCTCTTCTAGGTCAAGCTAGTTTGTTTTAACTCCCCATAAATTTGGCCATCTCAACTGGAGTATGAATTTCCACCCACATTCCTGCACAGTGAAGCAAAGGAACCTTTTTGGCTTCTAGCTGTTCCTTCTCTCCAGGATCTGAATGGACTCAAAATACTGCCTGTGATATTCCAGGAGTGAGTGTAATCTGATCTTTCCATTGACTTCTTCTGCATCCTTCCTCATGACAACGTAAATCAAATGGGATTTAAATTAATAGATACAAACAGAAAGCATTACAATATTATCAATCTCATAATTATAGTAAAGAGATGTTCAATTTTCTTTTATTGCAAATGGATGTTGCCTTTCTCTCTTTAATATTTCATGATTTGGGCATTGCTGGCAATGCCAATAATTTGTTGTCCCTAGCAATTTCCTTTTCATTGAGTGATTTACTGGGTCATTTCAGAGGGCAGTTAAGTCAAGGACATTGCTGAGGGTCTAGTGTTACATGTTGTTCAGTCAAGATAGTGGTGGTACATTTCTTTCCCTAAGAGACATTAGTGAACTGTCTATAGTTTCATGGTTGTTTCATCATCATTAATGAGACTAGCTTTATATTCCAGATGTTATTAATTGAATTTAAATTTCACCAGCTGCCAAGCTAGAAGTTCAGTCCGTGACACCAGAGCAAGAGACTGGACCACGAGATTACTAATCCAGTGACATAACCATTATGCTACCATCTTTCCCTGCTTGCCACTTGTGTGGTGGGAATGGTTCTTGCTATATTTTAGCACAACCCAATGTCTGTGTTTAAATAGGATTGTCAAACACAATGGGCCCAAAATAGCAAAACCTATGGTGAGAATTCCTACTGTTTTGTTGGAAACTCACCTTGCTGTTATCTGGCTCTGTGAGTGAATATCTTATCAGCCTTTTAATCGATGAACAGAAGCATGGATATGAATTTGGGGAGCGAGAATGGACATACCACTACTTTTTTGTGACCTCCCAAGGACCACGCTCCCATCTGCTAGGCTAGATCAAAAAGAGGTGGATTGTGGACCCTGGTGACACAAAAATAGGGGGTATTGTAAGCAGTATAGATTGTAGCATATTCTATCAACACCTTCTTGTTAATGTTAAGTGAATGGGCAAACTGTTGCAAATGGTTTTCAGAATGGCCAATTGTGAGATCCTCCACTTTGGATCTAAAATTAATAGGACAGGGTACTTTCTAAATTGTGAAATGGTGAGAAACAGTGAAGATACAAAGAGACTTGGTGAGTCCAAACACACAGATCATTGAAATGTCTTCACCAGGCATTGAAAACAATCACAAAATCAAATGGTACCTCGCCGTTACAAAGTCTTTGAGTTACATTGAGTGATTCTGGGCACCACGCCTTGGGTTATAATGGACTTGGAGGGAGAGCAGTGTGAGGAGGTCTTGTCACGAATTGGGAGCATCCCTGCATCTGAGTCAGAAGCTCATAGTTCAAGTCCCACTCCAGGATCAAGTAAGGCACATTCATAATATGATCAAATGGGTTGAGCATCAGCCTGCAAATCCTTCTGACACCTGCCAATGGCAGGCAGCAGGAATGGAAGAAAATCCTGGTCAGCCATATGATGGAAAGAAACTTGCAGCTTTGACCATACTATCCATAGCTCTAGGTTAAATCATACTTGTGAGCGGGGGGAGGCAGTTAGCTAGATGGATCAGATTGATGTTAGCAACTGCCCAGGGTCTGATTCCTGTTCTGGCTGGGGTGGATTTGAGACATGTCTTCTTGCCATACCATTGGTGGAGATTGTGGTGCTGGTGTTGGACCTGCTTTTTCAGGGACAGCTTAAGGAGAAGAAAGGTGAACAGTATTGATTTGCCAGAATGGCACTTCAGCTCTATGTGTTAAATTAGTGGACTTTATGAGGTGAAATTACACACAATGGGGTTGTATTTTCTTAAATTTGGAACATTAAGGAATAATTTGGTTTTCAAGCTACTGAGGAAACAGGTTTGAAAGAGAGAACCTATATATAGGTTATTGGTAACCAAATTTAGAGTCAGACCTTTCATAAGGAAAATTGGGTTAGTACATTTGAAGGAAAGGCAGACAGTTGGAACTCTTTTGAACAAATGGTAATTACTCTAAATGCAGTGTTAATTTTAAAACTGAAACGGATACATTTTTCTCAACCAATGCTATTTAAGGGAAGGGAGAAAATGGAGTGAGGTCACAATTCAGCCGTGACCCAAATCAAATTGAGGAGCAAGCTCAAGAGATTTAATTAATGTCCCCTTCTCTTGAACGGCACCATATCAAAGCTCCTTAACTAATGCCAGTAAAGTAGGGAGAGACCTATATTATTCCCTGCCTGTGGAACTTCTTCCTGAAATTAAACACAACTCTTTAAAAATCTGATACAACTCTTTAGTTGTTTTGTAATTCTAGGTGGTGTCTTGTGGGAAAGCATTGTTAGTTGAGTGGGCTGGGGTAGAGGGGAAAACAGGGTCGCAGATGTGCAGTCAGTTAAACTTTGCACTGAGAGAAATCCAATGTTCTAGACATATCTAAGAGCTGATAAGCAACATGCATGAAAGGAAAATCAGACATCTCATACACTTGTAGACAGCAAACTGGTGAATGCTACTAATGTTACCTACTGCAGTCTGGAATGAGCCTGTGATGTGTGAATTGAAAGTCACTTTAGAATCATGGTCATGTGTTGGGGACCCTAGTGTTTGGTTCCAATTCTGGTACATTATGCAACAGAGGGCAATGTCTGCCTGTCTGCTGAGACAAAACCTCCGGATGCATGCAGGCAGTCCCAAGGTGAAGGCTTCAATGGAACCCCAAGGTATGTAAGTTGGGTATTGACAGGGATGGTTTGGTCATCTTGAATGGGGAGTAGCGGAAAAGAGGTGGGTGATAAAAGATGGGGTTTGGCGATCAGTTGGGTAGGAAGAAAGTGGATTACTAACTTCAGGGACCTCTGATGCAGAAGGGCACCCCCTGAATATTGTATCCCCTTCCTTGACAGCCTTTTAGAAGCTTCTCAAAAAAGGTAGCCCCTTTCCAGTTTCTGGTCAATGGTAACCCCCAGGATGTTGATAGTGAGGGAATTTAGCAATCATGCCATTGAACATCAAGAGGAGATGGTTCGGTTCTCTGTTTGAGCTGGTCATGGCCAGTTACTTGTGTGTAATGGTTATTATCTGCCAGTTGGAAGCCCAAGCTTGGACATTGTCCAGATCTTGCTGAACATTGCAACTGAGGAGTTGTAAATAGTGTAGAATGTTGTGTGATCATCTGAGGTAACCACTTCTGACCTTAGTTAATTAATGAAGCAACCTGGAGGTGGTTAACCATGGGATATTCTTTTCTCGGGGCTCTTGTTCCACAATGATACAGTCCCTACCTCTGGATCAGGAGACCTGGGTTGAAGGTTCATTTACTCCAGAGATATATAACTGATTGGAAAATATCTAACTTGAAGAGCAGGGCCCTTGTCGTGCAGAATTAGTGTTCCTACCTCTGGGCTTGAAGATTTGGGTTCCAGTCTCACATGCTCCACAGATTTCCAGAAGGCATTCGACAAGGTGCCACACAAAAGGCTGCTGCATAAAATAAAGATGCACAGCATTACAGGTAATGTATTAGCATGGATAGAGGATTGGTTAACTAACAGAAAGCAAAAAGTCGTGATAAATGGGTGTTTTTCTGGTTGGCGATCAGTGGTTAGTGGTGTGCCTCAGAGATCATTGTTGGGACTGCAGTTTACAATTTACATAGATGATTTGGAGTTGGAGACCTAGTGTAGTGTGTCAAAGTTCATAGATAACACTAAAATGAGTGGTAGAGCAACGTGTGTAGAGGACACTGAAAGTCTGCAGTGGGATGTAGATAGGTTAGGTGAGTGGGCAAGGGTCTGGCAGATGGACTACAATGTTGGTAAATGTGAGGATTTCCATTTTGGATGGAATGACAGGAAAATTGACTGTTATTTAAATGGTGAAAAATTGCAGCAAGCTGTCGTGCAGAGGGATCTGGGTGTCCTTGTGCATGAATCATAAAAAGTTGGTTTGCAAGTGCAACAAGGATTTGAGAAGGCAGATGGAATATTGTCCTTCATTGCTAGAAGGATGGAGTTTAAAAACAGGAAGGCAATGCTGCAGCTGTGTAGGGTGCTGGTGAGGTCACACCTGGAGTACTGTGTACAGTTTTGGTCTCCTAACTTGAGAGAGGATGTACTATAGCACTGGAGGGGGGTGCAGAGGATGTTCATTGGGTCGATTCTGGAGTTGAGGGGGCTGGCTTATGAGGAGAGATTGAGTAGTTGGCACTATACTTCTTGGAATTTACAAAAGGAGGGATCTTATAGAAACATTTAAAATTTTGAAGGGAGTAGATAAAATAGAAGCAGGGAGATTGTTTCCACTGGCGGGTGAAACCCAAACTGGGGGCATAGCCTTAAAATAAGAGGGAGCAGGTTTCGGACTGAGCTGAGGAGGAGCTTCTTTACCCAAAGGGTTGTGAGTCTGTGGGATTCCCTGCCCAGTGAAATCATTGAGGCTACCTCGTTGAATGTTTTGAAGGCAAAAATCGATAGATTTTTGAACAGTAAAGGAATTAAGGGTTATGGTGAGCAGGTGGGTAAGTAGAGTTGAGTCCACGAAAAGATCAGCCGTGATCTTATTGAAGGGAGGAGCAGGCCCGAGGGGTCAGATGGCCTACTGCTGCTCCTATTTCTTATATTCTTATGAACAGGTTGGTTAAGAAAAACCTACTGAAGACAATTCCTGTGCTCTTTTTGGGGCTCTTGTGGAACAGTACTAATGTCCCTTCCTCTGAGTCAGGAGGCTCAGGTTAAGTTTCACTGTTCCAGAGGTATGTAATAACATCTCTGAACAGGTTGATTAGAAAATTGCTACCCTGAGGAGCATATGCAGTGATGTCCTAGGACTGAGATGATTGACCTCTAACAAGCACAACCAGCTTTCCTAGTGCTACGTACAAACAGCACAATTTAAAAATAACTCTGCATACTAAAATTAATTTGTAAAATAGCTGCTTGTCAGCTGATCTCCTTGTTTTGCACCTAGAACCTCAAGTTGTTATCTTGTTCTACCTCTACTGACTGTTGGTTAAAGGAATAGACCTTTTATCTTGCTGGATAGGACACCTCTTTTCAATACAGTACTGCAAAAGTTGGATTTAACACCTTAGATTAAGTATTAGGTAAGATATTTTGTTTTAGTTTAAAGAACCAGGGAAACTGTTTTTGCACAGTAGATTAGACAGTGTCATCCATTTACGAGAAAAAGTTTTAAATTGCCTAGTGTGGTACTAGTAATAATATGTTCGTGCATTTGTATCAAATTCCTTTATCTGCTATTTTAATACTGGCATTAATCTATGTATATTAAGTGGTTTAACACTTTCATTAAAACTGTGATTAAAGAAATTTCCTCTGATCATATCCATTGCTAAACGTGCTGTGTATAATTTCCACCATTGGCTATTGCACTTCACCATTCTGAACCTTAACAATAAGGCGAGCAGCATTACCACTGAAAAATGTTGATTATATATCCTATAGAATGCCTGTTTGTGTAACTTTCTTATGTCATATTGCCACAGTACGATTGCTAGGGCATAATTGAGAACAACTAGGAAAATTAAAATCAATTTGAATGAGGATCAGTGATTTTAAAAAAGGCTGCTTTTGAAGATTCTTATTTTCTTAATTATTTAGTTGGTAATTGAAGGCAGTACAAAACAGAAATGTGGCCTACGTTGGTTGCTTATGTGTAGGGAACTTAATCAGTTTCAGTGCTAAGTTCAATCCTACAGAGACTTTATAGTGATAGAAGGCTGAGTTACCTGAAGCTTTTCAGTGCAATTTAACTTCTGCATTGCATAAACTGGATCAGTACATTACAAATCACCTTGGTGTGGTGTCTGTCTTTTGACTGTCTTGACTGTCCTATCAGTCCCTGTGCCTGTTTATTAGCAACTGTCTCTCTGCCAGAGTCTTTTGAATGTGAAAATTATTTTAAAAGAACTCAAGTTTTGTTTGCAAACTTGGCAGACATTGTCTACATTGACACTCTTCTACCTTTGACTCCACACTTCAAAGCTGAAGATTAGAAAATACTAAATAAATGTCTTTATTTTGATTGAAACATTATTTCAAATAGTAAAGGATCCAACTGAACGAAGAGTCCAGCCTTCAAACAGGAAATAGTGACTGCTGACACCACAATCTAAATACATGAAGTGGAGCCTACAACTGGCTCTTTCATTACGGTTTTCAAATGCATTCCTCTGCATTCTCTGAAAAGGACGGCAATTCTTCAAGACACTAGTGGAGGAATCAATTTGGAATGACAGTTCCGCATTGGAAGGACCTGGTTGTTTTGCCTTAAAGTAATTTACCTTTCACTGCTGTTCCCAACACAAAGGCATGGATTTTTAAAAAATGAACACAATTATAAAATATTAAATTACATAATATTAAATGCAATTTAATTATAATGGTGGCTTTTTTTAACAGTGTTTTAAATAGTACTATTTTGATTTCAGTTCATTTTGATTCTAATAATTTTGTTAGATTTTATTTTACTTTTAAAATTGCTTTAGAAATCACATAAAGAACACAAGTGTATTAGTGACAAGTGCACTACATACACAAAGGTTCATGCATTCTCATTTTCAAGATCTGAGCTACATTCATTAGATTCACTGCTCTTTCACAAATCTCGCTTGTGGTGAATTTTTTTGCTTTGATTCTACCATTAATGTTGCTTGACAGACCCTCCTTTGCCAGATGACAACATGAACCCTCTTAGTAATTAATCACTTCCTTTCCTAGACAGTTCATTGGAACTGCTTTTAATGGGCCAAGTTACCACATATATTTGCCAAGCCAAATATCTATAGTGTACATCTATTTGATTTCTGCTTGCCAGAACAGTTATTAGCTAGATTATAAATAGCTACTACCAACAGAAAAAAGTCAATAACTTCAAATATATCTGTTCTAGGATAGAAAAAGTGGTAGCGCAGAGCCTGACCCTAAAAAGAAAGCACCTTTTAGATCGCTCACTTCAACACTGACCTCCAGCTTCAAGAGACGTAGGTCTTCCAAAGACACGGTAAGAAGAATTGGGACTCCTTTCACCATGCCATGAGTCCATTAGCCCAAAGTTCATTCAGTACTATTACATATCCACCTCACCACATGCCCATGTGAAACAGCTGCATTACATCTTTAACACTGGGCAAAGGAAGGAGGCGAACTTGGGAGAACTCCAGAAGTGTTGATAACATCCTTGAATGTTTATGTCTGACACTTGTTCTTGCTCTCATTGCCATTGTTAGTTTCCCTGTTGATTTGAAGGAAATTCCCCTTTCTGATTGCTGATCCATTCATGATGAGAATAACTTTCAGTTAAATCCGATAACCACCACAAGACTCTAGGTTCATTCCCAAGATTCATATATTTCATCCTCCCTAAGCATCATGTCTTCTGCCATGTACAAGTATCATGTTTTACACAGTTCCAACAAATCATGTTCTCTATCATTCACAAGAATCATTTTACAAGAATCATGTTCTTTCAAATGCTTTTTGATAATGGTGATGATGAGGATGAAATTTCTAAATTAAATTACTGGCATTACCTTTTTTGATACATTTGTTAATTGTGATGATGTAATGATGTTTTTTTTCTCTCTGCAGACACTTTTTCTTCCTTTTAGATTTTTTTCTTGACCAATTTTATCTTTATCTTGGCTTCTTGCTGTAAGGTCATCACAACCACACAGTAATCACACATTGTCAGCTGCAAACTTTCTTTACTTTCATTTTGACATTTTTCACCTCCTACTTTAGATTTATTTTCCATATATATAGTGTTGATTTGGAGGGTGGATCTGTGTTTTTGGCTGCCATTAAACTCAGAATTATTGCCTTTCCAATGTGATCTTACAGAAGGTTGGGGAGCAGACACAAGATGAAGGTGCTAACCTTTGCTTCTTTCAGTGCTCACACTGAGCTTGAAAAACAGGATTCTCACAAAAGTGAGCTAGGCCGTTACTGAGACAGAGGACAAATAGGTATTGGACCTATGGTACACCCAAACTGAATTTGCTCACATCGCCACAAAATAAACTGAGCTGTAATCAAACAGATCTGGTTTGTTAAATCTAGACTTCATCCAAAGTAACTAAGATGGACTAAGAAAAACATCATGATGAATTTTTTTTCTCTCTATAATTAATAACAGACCAACAAAATTGCAGGAATGCACAGCTTTGAACTGCGTAGTAACTGAAAATATATGCTTTGGTAATTTACACTGTGTCATAGAGGAAAATGGGCATTCTCCTGCTTTTCATTAAAAGATAAATTTGACTTCCAAATATCACAGCATTGATGTCCATGCACATGAAAACATCACAAAATCATTATGGCAGTTTCTACATTTTTCTTGTTCTATTGTAATTTAGTAGTGTTCTTTTTCACAATGTTTATGTTACTGATTTTTTAGTTAAAGCTTTGTTTCCCTTTTAAGAAAATAGATTTTGAGAAAAATAATTTAAAAAGCCCTGAACCCTGAATCGTTTGCTATATTTGGAAAAACTGAACATTTATGACATTTAGATTGAATTCATGAATGTTATTACGAAAGCTGAATAACAATATGAAAAATACAGCCAAACAATCTAATGTAAAATAAATTAATGAACCCGTAGCAGAACAGAATAGCTAAATCGGGCTTGTAAAGGGCCTGCAAGGCATGGAGCATTAAATCAGGCTGCCTAGTTCATACTGTACCTGAATTATAATCACAAATACAAGCTCAATAAACTCTAATGCCAAGATTTTAGAACCCCACCATTGCTGGCGCACTACATTATCATTTCTCTTCTTTAGAGCTGTTGACCCCTGATTGCACTTTTTTGGCAGATTTCAAGGTTGGAAGTTGCTTTGTTTACTTGCCATCTTGAATAGAATCAGTTATTAGCAAGCACAATACAAAAGACAGTTCTCATGTACTGCTATGTGAGCAATGTATATGAATCTATGCTCTCTCCTTCTAGCAACAATGCAACAGTGCCAGTGATTCTAATTAGGGTTGCCAACTCCAGGGTTCCTGGATGTTCATTAGATCCTGCTGCAACCAACACCTTGCAATTAGTCAGCCAGCATGTCCATTCTCCTGATGCACAACACTCCTATGCCAATTGAAAGACGGATGGACTGTTCATTACTTAAATGGATGATTTTTGACCATCAGTCAAATAACATTTTGGCCCATGTACATTTTTTAATATAACTCATGAAGGCATTTTTAAAACTCAGTCTTTATTTCCTTGTTTTTGTGCTGGGTTCCTTATAGCCATATTCTGAAGATTAGACTTTAATTGATGGAGATGCTAGGGAAATCTTGGAGGGTTGGCAACCCTAGTCCTGAATGATCATGCTGTTGTATTTCTTCAATTGTACACATTCTGAAATGTTTGCCATTGCTTAACATGCACTTTTAATCCCACATACAGGGCTCTAAGTTGTGTTCTTTCATTTTCCTCTGGCTGCCTTCTTACTGAGGGACCATCATTTTATTTGATGTTTTCATCACTTCATCAGTAATAGCTTAAAATCATTTTGTTTCAAAGTGTTTTAAACTTCATTTGTATTTTTTAATTCAGACAATGTGACATCAGAAAATCTGCATCAGAAACTTTCCGTTCCCATTCCCCTTAATTGTACGCTGTGCCATTATCCTTTCAGATATTGTTTAGAGAAATTCAATGTACTTTTTTTAAAACTGAAGAAGCATTTTACTTTCTGAATAAAATAAAATGCAAAAATACCTGTCTTGTCTGTCAGCCTGATTTATGTGCCTTCCTAGTCTTTGATATAAATTGAGCGATCTCATCTTCAACAAACTTCAGCATTGCTAACCTCATGTGTCCCTCATATCTCTGCTCCATTGTGCAAACTCTGCCTGCTAGCTGTCATTTCTCAAACCCAACCACCTTGGCAGTCCTCAAGAAGGCAGAATCTTTGTATGCTGTAAATTTATTTTGTTGTTCTGACCAGAAACCATTTCTCTTTCTCCTTGCTTTCAGACTGAACAATGATGCTTCTTTCTTCTTCTCCTTCTTTAGATTAGAAGGTAGACTGCCCAAGCAATGACAGTGAATGCATACCTTTGTGAACTACTTCTTCATCTCAGTATGTTTCTCTAGAACTATTATGAGGACCAACAGGCTAGGCATTATAAAATTCATATTAGTAAAATGCATCTTGGGTACTCTGTTTTCTCTTTGAATCCAAAATGGAATATAATACAGTTGCTTGGAAAATGGCAACTTCACATGGCCTTTTGTATACAGGTGGTATTGCAAGAGTTAGAAATCCTTGTTTGAATTGATGAAAGGATATTAATGAAATAGACACTTGTTCACATTTTCACCCATATCATGAAATCTTGGGTGTTCACTTCTGCAACACTACAACTAATCTTTACATTAGCTCAGACTGTGTAGTGCTATGAATGAAATGAAGCGTAAAACACAATTTAATGTAATAGATACTGTATTGTAATTTGTGTTTTAGATTAATATACTTCATTTTAATTCCAGATCTCTCAATTTTTTGCCCTCTATGACTGATACTACAATAAAATGAATCTGTTGTTAAAACACTAGAAATAGTAAGAATGAAAAAAAACTTATTTCTAACAGCAAGTATGAAGTAGAAACTAATTGAGGCCATTATGCATGCAGTGAACAATATGGATGAGATGATCTTGTTCACCTTAATGAGGGGGTGAACCTAATATTATTCATTACCTCAATCATGCAATTTAAAAACATTTACAGAGTTTTTAAAATGGAAACAAGTATAGCCATCATCACCTGACGTAAGTACATCTGGTTCGAGTGGAATAAAGATAGCAATCATTTCTGTATGCACTAACTACTCTTCAGTGTTTAAAAAGGAAGGGTTATATATATAAATGTTTGCGACAGAGAAGGAAGCATTTCATTTGGAAAATTCCACAGAACAACGAATTAGTTTTGATAATTTTTTTATGTATTCCTTTCTAATATATTTATTTGTCTGACCCTACAGCTATTAACTGAATTAAATGTCACTTGCAATGACTTTTAGGTTTTGAAAGGCAGTACCGTTCTCTAGTTTTGTTTCCCATGATTTCTAGGTTTCAGGACTATGATTATGATTCCTAGCTCCATGCACTGCACCATGGTCGCAACAACTGCTGACTATGTGAAGTTCAAAAGTCAAAAATATCTGATAGTTCAGCTGATTACCTTAGTGAAGTAATGAAAATAATGTTGGCCCTATCTGGTTTCTATGACAGTGAGTTTTGGCAAAATCTAGGGTTGATCAGAAGTTCAACTAATACCATTAAACTGTAGGTGCTAAAATCCAGTTTAAGGTAACTTTAAAGCCATTATTTCTTGTGAGTGTAACACTACCTGAGAACAGTGATCTTGCACAGTATTTCTGATAGAATACCTTGTAATGTTCTTACTTAGTTCCTATTAGATAACACCATGCAGTAAACGTGGGTGCAGTCAGTATTTCAGAAACCACAAAAACGTTAGACAATATATTTGGCAACAACATTGGCAATGCTGTGATTGTAGACTGTATCAACTTAATCATTCAAGTTGATTGTAAAATTTGGGATTTTTAAACAAGATTCTCAGCAATTCTGTCAGAAGTTGGAATTTTCTACCAGTCAAGTGTTTCCTACATGTATGGATATGCTGCACCTATCTCTATCACCAGCAATGACACAACCTGCCTTCAACTTCACCTCATTCCCAATCATGAAACAATGTTCACAACTCGTAATTGCTGGAAGTGTTTTGAATGTACTGTTGTTTCATGATAACAGCATTCATAATTTGCAAACTATCAGAGCATGTTTAGTTTAGTAGAACGTGGATCACTTTTTAATCTCTGATACATTTTAAAATAAACTTGCTTTGATGCACAAATTTAATGGTTTGAAATAATTTCCATCCCTGACAGATCAAATGCCCTGTTAATATCAACATTTTAGTTGGTCAATCCAATTAATTTTGTTGGATCGCTACTGTCTCTTTTTCCTTATCTTTCTCCCTGCATGTTACTGTTTGTACTTGATACAGATTCTACAGTGTGAACACTCCCTCCCTCATATCAAACATCAACCCAATGATAGGCTAAATAGAATAAACACAGAGCACAAACACAAAGTGGTAACATATAAAGAATAGAAAGAAATTAAAGGAAAAAAGGGCAAGAAATAAGCTTGGTTGAAACTGGACTTGAAAGATCAAATGTTGAAAAGGACGATGCTTTTACATTTCTTTGAATTTTTGGTTGTGGGGAATCTAAAATTAGGGAACATAGGGTGGAGTCTTCTAGTTCTTGAGGCAGGAAGACAAATAAAAATTGAGCAGGTTGGCAGTGTACTCATAATCCTGTCTTATTGCCTGCCTCCTCCTAAATCACGTTCTCAGCAAGAAGGTCTATGCTTGACCTTCCACCTTTGCTGTAAATTAAGACTCTTAGGTAGTCAGATAATGACCACTTTAGGACAACCATGTGTTAAACTCTCTTATTTGACAACAATACTACCCTACTTATATAACTGGACAACTGAATCTCTTAGACTCTTCTGTCAGCACAGTAGTGTAAATCAGTCTAGAATATTAATGTTTAAAATTCCTGCCAGGGCTACAATTATCTGAGCTCCATGCGACACAAATAAGTGGCCTACCCACTGGTAAACCAACACAGGGATTGCTTGTCGGTCAGGGAGTGAGGGTATCTTGATATGTGTGACCCAGGGACTGGACAAAGGGTATGGAGGTGACCGGTGACAGCAAGCCTCCTGCCTTTACTTCTGATCCCATATCCCCTCTGCATGCACCATCAAACTCCAGAATCCAACCTCCATCTGACCTCTTGGTTCTCATGAGCTTGGTTGTCCTTCTGTAGCAGCCATGGTTTTTGCAGTGGCACTGCCAGCTGCGAGAGCTGCCACCCTCTCACTAGCTGGCAGTTCTTCCTGTCCTACCGGGAACTTGATTTCAGAGATAGGTTTGCCACTGTCCTCTAAATTGTCTGACTGGAAGAAAATAAGACAGGCCTTGCTCTGAAGAGTCCACCTTTTGAGCAGCAAGTGAGATGCCTGACAGAAATGGAAGATTCCTCCCTATTGTCCGAATAAAGGGTTTCTTACTTAGCTAGAGATGAGGAGGAATTTCTTTGAGGCAGCTACATATTAGATCCAAACATTTTCCAATGTACTGTTTCACTTGACTTCCAACAATAAATCATGTATAATATTTTTTGACAAATTCAACATATGTTTGTCAAAATTGAATAATAATTGTACAGTTCATGCCTTGAGTGAGAGCATGGTCTTACAGGCAGATGTTTGGGATGGAGAACATACTGATTCTTCAATATAAATGTGGAATACTGGCAGTAACTTCTGTCTCTCTCTCTCTCTTATTTTACAGCAATACCATCCTGATATAAGTGGGCAACTGAACCTCTCAGACCCTTCTGTCAGCACAGTGGTGTGATTCTGTCCAGAACATTGATGTTTAAAATCAGAAAGAAATATGAGACTCAAGAATTACTGGCCAAAGCAGCAAGAGTTTAGAACACCAGCAATGACCAGAGTGAAAGGGAAGGAAAGTAAAAAGCTACAATGGAATCACAAAATCATCAGTGTTAGTATATTCTGAAAATCTGCGGTGTTAAAGTTACTGAGCCTTCTCTGCTACTCAGCAAAGCATTACTCATACGAACATACAAACTAGGAGCAGAAGTATGCCATTTGGCCCTTCAAGTCTGTTCTGCCATTCAATAAGATCAAGTTTGATCCGTTTTTTTGTCCCGAATTCTACACTCCCATCTATCCCAATAACCTTTGATTCCCATGCCTATCAAGAATCTATCTACCTCCACCTTATCAGTATTTTTGGTTACATATCAAGTCTTTAGTACAAATTATTCAACAAACTCATTGTTAAAATTATTCGTCAAGAACTCTTATTCACCGAACGATTTTTATGAAAGTTACTCAGCAAATTATTGACACAGAGGAAAGTGGGTGGCATGGTGAGTTAGCACAGCACTCCTCTGGGACATAACATGAACCAATCCCAGGCAAAGGTGGGACTGTTTCAATTCAGTATTAGGCATTAGGCACAGAATGACCACTTATTCAGCACAAATTGACACGTAGGCAGGAAAGGGAGGGCTACTGTAAGAAAAAAATAATCACATAAGTGCAAGACATGGTATGCATGTTGAAGGGATGCTAGGGGATTGTAGAACTTCATGAGCTAGAAAAGAGTACAAACATTGTGTTGAATTAGTGAAGATTATTGTTCAAAATCTACAGTTAGTGTTAATTTTTTGTCACCACACTTACTTAGTTATGTTCTAATACAACGGGAGCATGATTTCTTCCATTTGATAATATTAGTGAAAAAGTTAATTTCAGTAAGAATGCAGCAAACATTCAGTAAAATATTACAAAGAATGGGACGGTAATCCTGAAAGAAAGTGAGAAAAATTGTGACTTTCTCTTTGAAACACTTAGATTAATAAAAGAAAGGATATTTTGAAAGACATTGATGGAAGCTTTTCCAGAACGTTAGAGATTAATTTAGAGATCAGGAACTGGGAAAATGGCAAAAAGAAAAATGCAGTGGATTGGCTTCCTGGCACAGTCATGCTTCCCTAGATTTGTACCTAATACAGTTTCAGACTGGTGACGGCAATCCATCTCTTAGTCCCAAGAAGCAAACTGAAGAAACTACAGATGCAATTTAGCAGGCACTTTTGGAATGTTACGTCATTCTGTCAGTGGCACTCGAAACCCCCGCTGGTCAACAGTTTGTCTACCCAGAGGAAGTGAGAACAGAGCAAGTGGTCAGATAGCCATGTCTTTCCTCTGCAGTTGTCATTTTAAACAACTTATATTTATCTTGTATCGTTAATCTAAAGAGCAAAATTGGCAATCTTCAGGACATCCACAGACAAACACTTATTACTTGCAAATGAATCTGTTGTTTAGTGCTGGGCATGAGGAATTACTGTTAGTTCTAGTAACACAATTGCACCTCCAAACATTGATATAATGTTCTGCATTCAACTCAGCAGCACACAGTGAGTTTGCTGGCCACCCTTTGGAGTGGGAGCTCTGATTCCCGTGAATGTCCTGCTTTGGCCCCCCATCATCTTTAATTGGGTGCATAACTGGGAGAAGTTCATAGTTGGCTTCCTCTGGGAAGACTGCAGTGGATGTTCTGCCATATCCAAATCTAGGTTCACAAACTGGAAATCAGCCCAATGCCTGCTCGCAACTCCAACAGAAAAACTAGGTCCAAATGTTTCTAACACTAATAATTAATCAATTATGAGAAAGCATATCCCAGATCATTTTCTGAAGAATGAAGGGGAAATGAAAGGAACTGTTTCACACTGGGTCATTCAGACATGGAACATTTCACTGGAAGTGGTAATTGCAATCGGGCCATAATTTTATTCGTAATGAAATTGTATATGTATTTGAAAAGCAAGAATATAAACGCATATGAGAAAGATGAGAAAGAAGGATTAGAGTAGATAACTTCATCTATCATCTATCAAAAAACAGGAGTGATGAGCCCTGTGTTGTGATTTCTACAAAAGTGGGAAACCTTACTTTATAGTCAAATCAATTGCTTTACCAACATCAGTGAATGGAAACATTAATTTAGTGGGATATCATTAGTTATCATGTACTGTGCACTGGACCAGTATCATGATGTACTGGCAACTATTCATATCTTTAGTGTTGATTTACTCTTTGGACAATAGGATTCTACAAAATAGCAGAATGAGGAAGGTACCCCAGCCTCTGCAGCATGTCCTTTACCTGATACAAAATGTAGAAATTCCCAGAGATTTTGAACTGTCCAAACTAGGCCCAGTCTGTGGGAATCATTCCAAAGATCTTTAGGGCTTTGAAACCATTAGGTTCTGACAGTTCCATATGTAAATAAGGCAGAGATCCTTCTTTGGAAGGAAGTAAATGGATGGACTGGGGGGAATCAGATGGGGTGAGCTTAAAAGAACATTAAATATCTTCCAGGTAAACTAGAAATTTTGCGACATCCTGTCTCATGCAAGACACTATTAATTAAACATTTCACATCTCAACTCAACCAAATCACCATCTTCTAATTTACTGACAGCTCTGCATTTTCAAACAGAAAATTCCACTAACACCTTACTGATCTAACAGCATCAATAGAGAAACAGTGTGAATGTCTTAGAATGTCACTTCATCAGAATTTCCTCAATTTGGTTTTAAGGTCATTGATCTGAAACATGAACGCTTTCTTAATTCAATGATGCAACCAGGCTAGTAGATTATTGAAACATAGAAGATAGGAGCAGGAGGAGGCCATTTGGCCCTTTGAGCCTACTCTGCCATTCTTCACGATCATGGCTGATCGTCCAACTCAATAGCCTAATCCTGCTTTCTCCCCATAACCTTTGTTCCCATTTCCCCGAAGTGCTGTACCTAGTCGCCTCTTGAATACAGTCAATGTTTTGGCATCAACTACTTCCTGTGGTAATGAATTTGACAGGCTAACCACTCTTTGGGTGAAGAAATGTCTCCTCATCTCCATCATAAATCATCTATCCCAAATTCTCATACTGTGACCCCTGGTTCTGAACACACCCACCTTCAGGAACATCCTCCCTGCATCCACCCTGTCCAGTCTTGTTAGAATTTTATAAGTCTCTACGAGATCCCCCTTCATTCATCTGAACTCTAGTGAAAACAATCCCAACCTAATCAATCTCTCCTCATACGTCAGACCCACCATCCCTGGAATCAACCTGGTAAACCTTCACTGCACTCCCTCAAGAGCAAGAGCATCTTGCCTTAGAAAAGGAGACCGAAACTGCACACAATATTCCAGGTGTGGTCTCACCAAGGCCATGTACAACTGCAACAGCACATTCCTGCTCCTGTACTCAAAACCTCTCGCAATGAAGGCCAACATACATTTGCCTTCTTTACCACCTGCTGCACATGGACACCCAAGTCATGCTGCACACTCCCCTCTCCCAGTTTACAGCCATTCAGGTAGTCATCTGCCTTCTTGTATTTGCTTCCTAAGTGAATAATCTAACATTTATCCAATTTATACTGCCATTGATTTGTCCACTGCACCCAACCTGTCGAAATCATGCTGAAGGATCTCTGTATCCTCGTCACAGTTTGTTCTCCAACCCAACTTGGTATCATCTACAAACGAAGGGTTTAGGCCCGAAACGTCAAGTTTTCCTGCTCCTATGATGCTGCCTGACCTGCTGTGTTCATCCAGCCCCATGCTTGTTATCTCGGATTCTCCAGCATCTGCAGTACCTTTTATCTCTGAGCATTATTACTGATCCACCTTACCCAATAATCTTTCTAAAATTAATTTATACATCCTAGATACAGCTCCTAATATTAATCTTTAAAGCTAAAAAAAAGTTTGCATTCCTTCCACAAAAATAAAAACTGTACTCTCACTTTAAATGTGCATTTGGACTTTCTCATAGACAATAATATACTTCTCCTATTTCTTCCTGGGAAGGATGATTATAGAGAAACATTGAACAATATTTTATTTTATTGGACTAAATTGCTTTGGGAATTCTTACATAATTCTTCCAAGTCATTGTGAACATGATAGAAATTATGATTCCATTTTTATAATGACAAGAACTAGAGATCTGTTAAATCATTTTATATAGTTGAATTGTAAAATAGAATTTGTGATTGTAATTTAACACTAGGGAGCTATTGTCATACCTGCTTTCTTAGGGAAAGTCCTGTAAGGTACTTCATTTGTATCATTCACTGCTATAGGATGCTGATACAAATAAAGGGGCTTTGCCTTTATTGCTCCATGAGCCAGTGAGTAATATACAGTGCCTGAGAATATCCATATTCATTCATGGTTAATCTGTATTGGATCTGGTGATAGGTAATGCAAGGTACTGAAATAAACACATTTTTTCAACAATTCTGGAGCAATTAAAATGAATCATTATAAAAGATGTTTCCCATTTGTGTGGTATTCTTCAACTATAAACATTCTGAAACTCTGGATTTTGATTCAAATTAAAACTTTACTTCTATATAATGATATCTATTCTAAAAAAATCTTTTAACATTAATTAACATGCAGTATTTTTCAAATTACATCAAAGTTTTGATTTTATAGCATGATGCAAGCTTGGTATGCAGGTAACAAAGCGAACATGAAGCTATCCAATGTTCATTTATTCAGTTAGGGGATGTGATACATTTCTGACAAGTCCAAGATTCATGGCACATCCATAATTGCCCTTGAGAAGGTATCTTCTTGAATTACTGCAGCCAATGTAACGAAGGTTCTCTCACAGTGCTGTTAAAGAGATAGTAACCTGCTATATTTCCAATTCAAGACAGTGTGTCACTTTTTTATTCAATTATGGGATGTAGGTCAATAAGACTGGCAAGTCAAGTATTTATTGCCCATCCTTAATCATCCTTGGGAAGGTGGTGATGAGCCACCATATTGAATTTCTGCAATCCATATGACTTGATTTACAGTCAAAATTTTCTGCTGCAGTTTAATAGAACTGTGTGTTTTGTGACACCATTTCAAAGGATAGTAAATAATCAATCACATTGGGTCTGGAGTTTCATATCAATTGAAACAGGTAGGTGTGGCAGATTCTCTTCCCTAAATGGTCTGGGGACGAAATGGGTCTTCAAACAATGTGGTAATTTCATGCTCATCATTACTAAGATTAACTTTTGAATGTAGATTTAGTTAACCAACTGAACAGTGTTACAAGAAATAACGTCTCTGGAGCATTAGTTGGACCCACGAATTACTATTGTCACTATGCTACAATTGCTAATTATCTGAGAGGGAGCTTGGAGTTGGCAGCTTTCCCATGTGTCTGCTGGTCTAAACTGAGATGGGAATGAAGGCTGGACAGCCAAGAAAAAATGGTTGCTGAGGAGCTCAGCCAGAATTCCAGCCTCTGTTTCCACCCTCAACCATTTTCCTAAGAATGATAGAAGGACCAAGTTTCAGAACAGACTCATTTTTATTAATGAGGTACTTAGCATCATTATATGCTCATTAAAAGCCTGATCTGCTAAGTTTCTAATTTATAACAAGATAGTCAGATTTCCGCAGCTGCAGGAATCAGACCAGCTGAATGAAGGCAAGTGTATGGTTGGCTGTAACTTTATGTGAAGTAATGTGGTTTGAAATATCATGGAAGAGCCTGAGCATGCAAAGAAATCCTACCCCATGCAATAAGAATTCTCTGATTTTAAAGAAGGTAACACAAGCATATCCTAGCCGGGGTCCCAGGCCTCTCTCTTCCCTCTTGCAAACTTACCAACTTATAAACTCTTGAACACTGACCAGTGGCAGGTGGTAAGAGCAGGAGAAATTCTTTGTTAGTTATGTGATGGAAAGAAAGTTGGAGCTTGTACCACAGCACCCAAAGCTCCATGTTATAACATGCATGTAAAAATGCATGTTGCTGCAGCAACTTGGACTCCCTGAGTGATTAGGAGCAGTGGGGCTGAATTTACAGTTTTTTGACTAGGAGTCACATTGGGTTTGGTGAAGTGATGTTTCCTGCAAGGTCAAACTCGTTTTTTTTTACCATACCATACCACATTAGTTTGTGTTTCAATCCCTACGACAAGTATCACATCTCATCTTACTGCAAACATTCTTGGAACAACTTGCCACTCTCTGGGTGATCGCAGAAATGACCCCAACATCCCTATTGCCAGCACTATATTTTTAAAGTTGTCGTCCACCCAGACAAGCACTGTTAATCTGGAGCTACCCAGCAGAGTTCCTGACAGGTACCCTGGACATGGCAGAAAGAAATTGGCACACTGCTTTGCAGATACTGACCTGGAACTGCTGTAGGATGGAGTAGCATGAAAGTAGCATTTAATCTTCCCCCATTTCCAGCAATGAGGGCACAAAACCAAACCATGACAACCTAGTCCAATGGAATGCCCAGCACTGTTGGAAGAAGTTCAATGTCCTCTACTCTACTGGTGTATGTACCACCATCTTCTCTCCAATAGCTCAGACTTAATGTATTCCTGCTACTGGATTCACCTCCCACCATATCTCATGCTCCACCATTTCATGCTATTGCCTGCAACATCATCTCCACAAAAACAAAGTTGCTGGAAGTTCTGAGGAAGGGTCACTGGACCCAAAACGTAACTCTGTTCTTTCCTTCACGGATCCTGCCAGACCTGCTGAGCTTTTCCAGCAACTTTGTTTTTGTTCCTGATTTACAGCATCCACAGTTCTTTCGGTTTTTATCTTCCCCACAAACCCTGACGTGGGACATCATTCACCATGCATGCCCTCTGCAGAGCCTATTCACTTGCTAGGGAAACTTCCCCACTGCTGAGCCACCCACTTTCATCTTCTAGAATATCAAAAGTAAGATGGCAGCAGAATTGGACATTCCAGCTGGAGCTCCTCTACTCCACCCATTCATTTCCTTTTTCTGGTCAACATGGCAGTGGAATAGGGCTCCCGTGCCAGAGGTCATCCACTTTTTTTCCTCTTTTCTCAAGTTTCTTTTAACTTTTAAAACTTATTTGGAGGGGAATGGAGGAAGTCACTCCAGGACTGGAGGTGGTCACAGGGTGGTAAGATCCAGACCGGAGGCTGGCGCAGGGAGGTGAGTCTCAGACTGAAGGCCATTAAGGAGAGGCAAGTCCCTTGCAGACTGGAAGCAAGGCCTCAATGTTTGAAGCCTGACATGTGGTCTGGGGTTTTGGCCTGGTGCAGTTTGGAGGCTTGGTGCTGGCACAGACTGGGGTGAAAGGGCTATAAATCGGGTAGTTCTTTTCCTTTGTATTCTTATGCTGGGCTTTTATTTATTATTCTTACAATTTTTGTATTAAATACTTAAGTATCTGTACCTAGGCATCTTGTACCTGAGATAGCGCCATAAGTGGCGACATTGCAAACATTTCACTGCAATCATTTGAATGCACATGATAATAAAGCTAATTCACTATCTGCCACTCTTTCATTCCAGGAGCAAAACAGCCGCAATAATGCAGAAAGAACTAAGATGGGTGGTGTGCTGCCTGGCATTCGGCTTCTTGCTCCTTATTCTGACACTCACCACCCCAAAAATGGCCTAGACTAGTATAGGAGGTTGCCTTTGACCTAATGTTCCAGAATCCTCTGAGGATTCTGGGTAATCCAAGATGGAGGACAGGAAAAAATTGTGGCTGTAAGACCTGCTTCTTTTTTTGAGGTATTTTCAGTGTTGAAGATGATATCCTTGAATTCTAGGAGCAGTAATTACTGTTTTATAAGCTGTTGCATTGTTTTGGAACTTTGGAAAAAAGAGATCAAAACAACAGCACTTTAAAAAGGAGGAAGAGAGACAAAGGTTGTGAACACATGGAAGTGAATCAAATGGAGAAATACACCTGTATAGCTGTCTGACTCAGCAGTGAACCTCCACAGCTGACTGCCTCTGCTATTTGGTTTCAAATATCTCTGGACATCAAAGTTCATTCTGATCGTGGCTCAACAGTTAGCACTGCTACCTCACAGTACCAGGGACCTGGGTTCAATTCTAGCTTTGGGTGACTGACTGTGTAGAGTATGCACATTCTCTCCATGTCTGTGTAGTTTCCTCCCACAGTCCAATGATGTGCAGGTTAGGTGGATTGGCCATGTTAAATTGCCCATAGTGTTCAGGGATGTGCAGGTTAGGTGGATTAGCTGTGGGAAATGCAGGGTTACAGGGATAGAGTAGGGGGAAAAGTCTTGGTGGGATGCTCTTTGTAGAGTCAGTGTGGACTTGTTGGGCCAAATGGCTTGTTTTCATGCTGTAGGGCTTCTATGATTCTGTGAAACATAAACAGTGAAATTCACAGGTGACCTGGAGAAACCTGAGTGGGGGAGGTCACAGCAGGATAGCAGCTAAGTTGCTTTTTAAAGCATGACCTTACTGTTCATTTTTAAAATAAATCTACAGTAGTGAGTAGAGTGGGTTCTTTTTTGATTATGATTTTAATTGAGATCTGTTTCTTGATTAAACTTCAAGAATATAAAACATTAGTAGTAAGTTAGCCTGGGGAGTTTTTTTTTTAGAGCAGTAAGACTAAGCTATATTTCTGGGTCTGTAGATTGTTAAGGGGCAAAGATGACCTTTAGTAGAGTGATGTATTCTTCCTGTCAAATGTGGGAAACTAGGAAGTGTTTCCATGTTACTGATGATTATGTCTGCAGAAGGTGTGCTTGGTTGTGAGTCCTATCAGATTGCGCGGATCGGTTGGAGCGGCAGTTAGACACAATGAGAAATTTACAGGAGCTAGAGGGTATGATGGTTGGTAGTTGCAGGAAAGGAGAAAAATTGCAGATACAGTCAGGTAGATGGGTTACCTCCAGGAAAGGTAGGAGAGGAAGGCAGGTAGTGCAGGAGAGTCCTGTAACTAGCCCTATCTCAAACAGTATGCTGTTCTGGAAGATGTAGGGGCAATGCACTCTCAGGGGAACGTAGTACTGAAAGCCAAGTTTCTGGTACTGAGACTGGGTCTAATGTAACAAAAGGTACGTCAGGTTCCAAGCGATCGATTGTGATGGGGACTCTCTTGTCAGAGACACAGACAGACATTTCTGCAGCCGACAAGTCATCAGAATGGTGTGTTGCCTTCCTGGTCCAGGATCCAGGATATCTTGGAGAGGATGCAGAATATTCTCAAAGAGGTGAGGGATCAGCAGGTCATTGTACACATTGGAACTAATGACATAGGAAGAGAAAAGGACAAGATTCTGAGGAGAGAATTTAGGAAGTTGTGTAGTAATATGTGGATAACTGCCATGCCACAAGCTAGTAAGGGGATGATAGGAGGATACAGCAGATGAAAGCATGGCTGAGGAGCTGTTGAAGAGGAGAAGGATTCATATTTTTGGATCATTGGAATCTTTTCTGGGATAGAAGTGACCTGTATACAATGGATAGATTGTACCTGAATTGGAAGGCAACTAATATACTGCCAGGGAGATTAGATAGAGCTGCTCGGGAGGATTTATACTATTGGGGGTAGGGTTGGGGAGGCGGTGTAGGACCCAGGGTGACCGTGAGAAAAGAGATCAGTCTGAGATTGGTGCAGTTGGGAAAAGGAACAAGGGCAAGCAGGGACAAAGCAGAGAATGAGGTAGGACTGATAAATTAAAATGCATTTATTTCAATGCAAGAGGCCTAACAGGTAAGGCTGATGAACTCAAGGCATGGTTAGGAACACGGGACTGAGGTATCACAGCAATTACAGAAACATAGTTCAGGAATGGAGAGGACAGCAGATTAATGTTCAGGCTATAGATGCTATAGGAAGGGTATAAAGGGGGCAAGAGAGGAGTTGGAGTGGTGCTTTTGATTAGGAATAACATTACAGCTGTATTTAGAGAGGATATTCCTGGGAATACATCCAAGGAAGTTATTTGGGTGAATGTGAGAAATAAGGAAGGGATGATCACCTTATTGGGATTGTGCTGTAGATCCCGCAATAGTCAGCAGGAAGTTGAGAAACACATTTGTAAGGAGATCTCAGTTATCTGTAAGAATAATAGGCTGGTTATGATTGAGGATTTTAACTTTCCAAACATAGACTGGGACTGCAATATTGTTAAGGGCTTGGATGGAGAGGAATTTGTTAAGTGTATCCAAGAAAATTTTCTGATTCAGTATGTGAGTATACTTTTTTTTCCCCCTTTATTCATTCACAGGATGAGGGCATTGCTGCTAGGCAGCATTTTTTGCCCATCCCTAATTGCCCAGAGGGCAGTTCAGAGTCAACCACATTGCTGTGGGTCTGGAGTCACACGTAGGCCAGACCAGGTAAGGATGGTAGATTTCCTTCGCTAAAGGACATTAGTAAACCAGGTGGGTTTTTCCAACAATCGACAATGAATTCATGGTTATCATTAGATTTTTAATTCCAGATATTTTATGGAATTCAAATTCCACCATCTGCCATTATGAGATTCGAACCCGAGTCCCCAGAACATTATCCGGGTCTCTGGATTAACAGTCCAGCGATAAACCACTAGGCCATCACCTCCCTACTTACCGGAGAAGGTGCAAAACTTGACCTACTCTTGGGAAATAAGGCAGGGCGGGTGACTGAGGTGTCAGTGGGGATGAACTTTGGGGACAATGACCATAATTCTATTAGTTTTAAAATAGTGATGGAGCAGGATAGACTGGATTTAAAAGTTAAAGTTCTAAATTAGAGGGAGGCCAATTCTGACAGTATTAGGCAAGAACTTTCAAAAGCTGATTGGGGGTGGATGGTTGCAGGTAGAAGGATGGCTGGAAAATGGGAGGCCTTCAAAAATGAGATAACCAGAGTCCAGAGACAGTATGTTCTGTTAGGGTGAAGGACAAGGCTGGTAGGTGTTGGTAAAGCTGAATGATTAAAGAAGTTGAGATTCTGGTTAAGAACAAGAAGGAAGCATATGTCAGGTATAGATAACAGGGATTGAGTGAATCCCTAGAAGAGTATAAAGGCAGTAGGAGTATAATTAAGAGGAAAATCAGGAAGACAAAAAAGGGAACATGACATAGCTTTGGTAAATAGGGTTAAGGAGAATCTAAAGGGATTCTACAAATACATTAAGGACAAAAGAGTAACTAGGGAGAGAATAGGGCCCCTTAAAAATCAGCAAAGCCGCCTATGTGTGGAACCGCTGGAGATAGGGGAGATACTAAAGAAGTATTTTGCATCAGCGTTTACTGTGGAGAAGGATATGGAAGATAGAGAACACGGAGAAATAAGTAGCGACATCTTGAAAAAAGTCCACACTACACAGGAGAAGGTGCAAGGCGGCATAAAACGCATAAAGGTGGATAAATCCTCGGGACATGATCAGGTGTAACCTACAACTCTGTGGGAAGCTAGAGAAGTGTTTGATGGGCGCCTTGCTGAGATATTTATATCATTGATAATGGTGAGGTGCCAGAAGACTGGAGGTTGGTTAATAAGGGGTGCCGCTATCTATGAAAGGTGGTAAGGAAAAGCAAGGGAACTATAGACCAGTGAGCCTGACATCAGGGGTCAGCAAGTTGTTGGAGGGAATCTTGAGGGACAGGATTTACATGTATTTGGAAAGGCAAGGACCAACTGGGATTGTCAACATGGCTTTGTGCATGGTAAATCGTGTTTTACTAACTTGATTGAGTTTTTTGAAGAAGTAACAAAGAGGATTGATGAGAGCAGAGCAATGGACATGATCTAGATGGACTTCAGTAAGGCATTCTATAAGGTTCCTCATGGTAGACTGGTTAGCAAAGTTAGATTGCATGGAATACAAGAAGAACAAGCCATTTGGATACAGAACTGGCTCAAAGGTAGAAGACAGAGCATGGTGGTGAAACATTGTGTTTCAGACTGGAGGCCTGTGACCAGTGGTGTGCCACGAGGATTGGTATTGGGTACACTGCTTTTCATCATTTTTATAAATGATTTGGATGCAAACATAGGAGGTATGGTTAGTAAATTTGCAGATGACACCAAAGTTGAAAGCATAGTAGACAGCAAAAAAGGTTACCTCAGCGTACAACAAGAACCTTGATCAGATGTGCCACTGAGTAGCAGATGGAGTTTAATTTAGATAAATGTGAGGTGCTGCATTTTGGAAAGGCAAATCAGAGGACTTATACACTTAATGGTAAGGTCCTGGGGAGTGTTGCTGAATCTTGGAGTGCAGGTTCTTAGTTCATTGAAAGTGGTGTCACAGGTAGATAGGACAGTGAAGAGGGCGTTTGGTATGCTTGCCTTTATTGGTATAGGAGTTGGGAGGTCATGTGCAGGACATTGGTTAGGCCACTTTTGGAATACTGTGTTCAATTCTGGTCTTCCTGCTATAGGAAGGATATTGTGAAACTTGAAAGGATTCAGAAAAGATTTACGAGGATGTTGCCAGGAGTAGAGGGTTTGAGCTATCGGGAAGGCTGAATGGCTGGGGCTATTTTCCCTGGAACATCGGAGGCTGAGGGTAACTTTATGGAGGTTTATAAAATCATGAGGGGCATGAATAGGGTGAATAGCCAAGGTTTTTACGCCGGGGTGGGGGTGTCCGAAACTAGACAGCATAGGTTTAAGGCGAGAGGGGAAAGATTTAAAAGGGACCTAAGGGGCACCATTGTCATGCAGAGGGTGGTGTGTGCAAGGAATGAGCTACCAAAGGAAGTGGTGGAGGCTGGTAAAATTACAACATTTAAAAGGCATCTGGATGGGTACATGAATAGAAAGGTTTTACAGGGATAAGGACCGAATGCTGGCAAATGGGACTTGATTAATTTAGGCTATCTGGTCAGCATGTTACAAACCTCATTGAAACATTTGATAAAAGACATTAAAGGCTCCTGATCTATTAAAGTCATGACCTGCTTTTCCTTTTCATGAAAGAAAAACAATTTCTGCTACAGTGTTTCCAACATGAAAAGAGATTTCATGTCAAGGTGTCAGCATTAATTCAGTTGGTTGCTCTCAACTCTGCATCAGGTCTGGGTTCAAGTTCATGACAGAATTTAAGCATAAAACTCCAGGCTAATATTACTGCATATTATCAAAGGAATGCCACACAGTCAGACATCCTTTTTTGTTAAAACAATGTCTCATTTACCTTTTGGATGGACATAAAAGATTTCATGCCACTATTTACAGTTTATCCCTACTGACTGAGTTAATATTTAACCCTCACTAGACATTACAAGAGCGCATGATGTGGTCATGAAGAAATCACATTACTGTTTTTGGGGTCTTGCTTGTGCAACTTGGCTGCTGTGTTCCCCACAATCGTGATTACATTTCAAAAGTACTTAATTGGCTGTAGAGAGCTTTGGGGCATTCCAAGGTTGTGGAAGACACTATGTCAATGCAACTTTCTTTCAACAATTTCCATCCCATTAGTTTCAACTTTTAATTTTAATTTACTACAGCTCCAAAGCAGAAAATATTCCCTTGAGTAGATCAACAAAGAGGTGATGTTGAGCAAGTGGGAAGCGGGCATTTATGACAGAATAAGTTTGAAAGTTATTCCAGATTTTGACCCTTCCTTGTCCATCAAAGATTTTGTTTATTTATTTCAATACAGTGCTCAGAAGAGATAATTGCTGTCCTTTGTTGCCAAAATCAACTGTTCTTGGTTGTAATTAGGTTATTCTCTGCCAAAATTTTAAATTCTGTAGTTGTGCCATGGTCATTATATAGATGTATAGCAGTTTTGTAGCTGGATGTCTTCAGATCATTGTTATAGATTTACTGTTGTCAACCAAGAGTTCCTCAGTACTGCTAATGAAATCGCTTTGTCCAGAATTTCAGGGTTTAAAAACATGCAGTACAGCGTTGTTATTAGCCATTCATGATTACTGAATAAAAATAATCCTTGCCCTGTCCTCAAAAGTAGACATCTCACTATTACTTCAGAGATAAAAGGTACTGCAGATGCTGGAGAATCCGAGATAACAAGGCGTGGGGCTGGATGAACTCCTATGATGCTACTTGGCCTGCTGTGTTCATCCAGCCCCACGCCTTGTTATCTCACTATTACTGTTGCTTCGCTGCAAGCATAATCAAATTGTATGACTCTTGGAAGCTTCACTATTTGTACACTAAACAATATTGTCATGCAAAATATTACCTGCTAGGTGCCAGAGAGTTTTGTCTGCTTTTAACAAGTGTGACTTTAGGCAAATTTGCTTCAGTCAATGAAATTTTTTAATTGATGCAGAACAAAACATGATAAAATTGGCTGAGAGTTTTGAGTAGGCATGCAGGAAAGTTTAATGAATAATTGACATTGAAATTAATGTCAAACAATAACAATAAAATTGGCTGCAAGTTTTGAACAGGTGTGCAGGAAAGTTTAGCAAATAATTGATATTATAGATACAGAATTTGTTACATTATAAACAAAACAGTGCAAATTTGAACTAAATTGAAGATGATTTCAGAATCAAAATAATTTTCTAAAAAGAGTGGTACACTTTCTCTGGTTTAGATCTAATTCAGGCAGCTTTGGCATCAGTGGTGTTGGTATTAATATATTAATATTTTGTCCATTTTGATATCCAAAATGCCACATTTACGAAAATTCCTGCAGATACAAAAATAAATGCAGTCAGGATTGCTTACTAATGTTTTCCTTCTCCATTTTTTTAATTTACTCAGGAGGGTGTCACTGGCTAGGCAGCATTTATTGCCCATCTCTAATTGCCCAGAGGGCAGTTAAGAGTCAACCACATTGCTTTGGGTCTGGAGCCACATGTAGTCCAGACCAGGTAAGGTTGGCAGTTTCTTTCCCCTAAAGGGGACCATGGGTTTTTCCTGACAATGGAAAAAGTGTCATCATTAGACACTTAATTTCAGACATTTATCGAATTCAAATTTCACCATCTGCCATGGCAGGATTTGAACTCAGGTCCCCAGAACATTATCTGCGTCTCTAGATTAACAGTCCAGTGATAATACCACTAGGCCATCTCCTCCCCTAATATTGATAATGAAGTGTATGCAGCAGGTATACTTTAAAAGAGAAGCTGCATTGGTCTGGGATCCACATGGATCAGAATTTTTAAAAAATGACGTATTGCTGACACAGGTTTGAAAAAAACACTGTTCTCAATTTATGAAGCTCTTAACACTTAGCGATGCTTGCCAGTCAGTGATGGATTAGTGAGATCAGTACTGATTAGCCGACTGATACTAATTGCTTGATTTTACTCATCCCGCCAGACTGATTCAACAGGAGCAGATTATGCACAAGGGATTCTAAGATTGGGCAATTACGTTTTGTACTTGTTACAAATTTTGGATCAACCTAATCTTTTCTCGTGTTTCACGATAGTTTTTAGCCCTATGTGCGGTCCCAACATCTTATAACGAGCACCATTTCAATACTGCCTAATAATTAATCATGTGCTAGCCTAAGATAGAAAGCTTAGAGTTTTAAGGCACGGTCAGGAATATCAGTCACACACTTCTGGAAAGACCATGTTGTTTATTAATGTTGACATTTAATTATCTTAGTTGAAATTGGTCTGGGTTATTCTTTGTCGTAATTGTGTACATCATAATGTATGTTAATGCCGTTAGGACATGTATAACTATTGTGCTGGAAGAGGCCAAAACTTTTGTCTGCATTAGCCATGCCTGAAACAATTGCTAGTGCTTTTGCAGATCAGCTTATTGGTCCAACAGCCCCAATGAAAAATTAAGTTTGCCCTTGTGCAGCCAATACTTCAAACCTCACCAGTCAACATTTTGGGATTGTTCAAATTTCTTGGACCTAGATTTTCGCTATAGAAGCTGGTAGCTTATGTCAAGAAATTTCCCAATTTGGCAGACCTGCTTTTGTTTAATGGACTTGATTACTCAGTGGGAGCAGGATAGAGCCAGGCTGGTTAGAAGGCCTGTCTTAGTTCTCTAGGATAACAATGACAATTGGAAATGCTGAAGAAAAAGAAATGCTTTGGTGGATAGACACTACTGAAGGAGTATGGCCTCAAACCCATTGCATCTCAATGCAAGCTGAAGGAACAACACCTCATCTTCTGCTTAGGCACTTTCTAGCCTTCAGGACTCAACATCAAGTTAACAATTTCGAAGCATGAACACCTTCTTCTATGTTTATTACCTGCTCCAATAACCCCAGGTCCTTAAATGTATTAGGTTGCTTTCAACACATGCAACCCATTTTCATCACCTATCCAGCTTCTCTTCTTCCCTGGCTTACTATCAACAATTCTTTTGCCTGCATCCTTTTTTTACTCTCTCTCTTTCTCTCTGGGTTCTACCTCCACTTATCAGCTCATTCCTTTTCACTACACTATGCACACCACCCCCCAAAAAAAATCAATATGAATACCACCTTTTCCTACCTGCTTCTAGTTCTAAACAAGGGTCACTGAACTCAAAACATTAATTCTGTTTTCTCTCCACAGATGCTGCCAGGCCTGCTGAATTTCTCCAGCAATTTCTGTTTCTGTTTGTATCCGTATTCCCATTTTGATAAAAATGGCTGTGACCTTTTGAAGGCACAGTGACTGCTCGTCGCAATTACAGGCAGCAAAGTGAAAGTGGCCTGACTTCTCTACTATAGGGATGAAGAATTAAAAGATGTTTTTGAAAAGCTTGCATCTAAGCAAAACAGCTACAATTCAGCAAATAATGCACAAACAATGTATTTCATGTACAAGGGCAATTTACAAAACAAATTTCTTCTGATATACTAAGCAAGAAGCAAATATGACTATTGGCTAATATTACAAATGAATGTGGCAGCTAGTAACTAAGTGTGACTTCAGTGATGTTGAACCTGTCAAATGAGAAGTCAAAGCATATATAAACAAAAGTTTTCACTCTAGTCAATTATGCCGAAAAGCACTTGAGAAAATCAGAGTGCTATCAGAGCTGTTAGCTGTCGAATTGACTGTTCATAGAAACATAAAACAACAGCGATGCGGTTGACTCTCAACCATCCTCTGAAATAGCCTAGAAAGCCACTCAAAAGAAATGAAACCCGACTACCTGTCATCGACCTAGGCACCAGAAATGATAATGACAAAAACAGCCTTGCTGATCCTGCAAATTCCTCCTTACTAACGTCTGCCAGCAATTACCACAATTTGGAGAACTGTTTCACAGACTAGTCAAGCAACAAGCTGACGTAATCATAGTCACAGAATTATACCTTATAGATAATATCCTAGACATCACCATAACCACCCATGGATATGTCCTAACCCACTGGCAGGACAGAGTCAGCAAAGGTGACAACATAGTGGTACCTCAACATCAACTCCTGACCACATGAAGACTCATGGCATTAGATTAAATATAGGTAAGGAAATCTGCTGCTGCTTACTGAATAGTGTCATCCTACAGCTGATGAATCGGTACTCGTCCATATTGAACAACACTTGGAGGAAGCACTGCGGGTAGCAAGGGCACATAATGAACTCTGGGTGGGGGATTTCAATATCCACTACCAAGAATGGCTTAGCAGAAGCATTACTGACTGAGTTGTTGGGTCCTAAAGGACATCGTGTTACAACACAAAGGCAGGCAGTGGAGCCAGATCAGTCTTTCTACCTCTGTATTCACAACATAGTAGAATTAAAACCTTCAAGATCCCTCAAAATTGACCCAATGGTTCCTAACCAGACTTCTAAATAATTAATTCCAGGCTCTGCGAATAATCTATTCTAGACACTAGTTTGTATCTTTAAAAAAAATCTAGCAATTTATTGATAATATAGTAACTTCAGCAGAGCAAAAATTAAACAACAAAGTAATCTATTTGGTCTATGCTATAAACCCAAAAACCTTGTTTTCAGCCCCATTGACACAAAATACATATAGACGAACAAACACAGTTAAAGGATAAATAAAATAACAAAACTGGCTAGATGATGCATTGCTCCACAGGCAGAGATAATGGTTTTTTGGTTGATTTTCTGACCATGTCAATCAGGGTCACCTTTACAACTGACTCAGATAAAAGCAGTATTATAACTTTCTATTATCTGAACTTCTAAAACTGATAAGATTAAGCAGGGAGCTTTCAAATCTTCATGCTGTAGCATCAACAGCCAGTCTTTTCTCACAGAAAACACAGTCCAAAACCTAATTCAAACTCTAACTACTCTGACAGACTTACTACCTCCTCCACAAGATCCCAGTTACCATTCAAGATCAGCTATCTGCTTGAACATAAGGTCTTTCCAGATTTGCTGGAACCAATTCCCAGATACTGACCTCATTAATAGCTAACTTCTGCTTTCTGTTTAAACATAATACTCCTCCCCTGTAACAAACTGTCTGCAGGACATTTTGATCAAGAAACAACCTGCAATTAGCTTCCAGGTCTGGCCCCATGCATAAACAAAAGCTTGGTTGGTTTATTTTCCTTTTAACTCAAGCTGTTCTCCTTAGTCCAAAAGACATCTTTAGCTCCCAGCTCCCAGTTCACAGCTCCAATCCGAAATTGATGAAAGAATAAAATAAAAAGAATAAAAAATCAGCAAGGTCTCTAACAATAGCTGCTAGACTGGCATCTGTGGCAGGTTATGAGGGCAACAAGTAGGAAAGACATACTTGATCTCATCCTCACCAAGATGTCTGCTATAGAGACATCTGTCCATGACAGTATAAGTAAGAGTGACCACCATAAGTCCTTTTGAAGATGAAGTCCCACCTTTATATTGAGAACACCCTCATCATGTTCTGTGGCACTATCACCGTGCTAAGTGGGACAGACTTTGAACAGATCTCGCAACTCAAGACTGGGCATCTATGAAGTGCTGTGGATGATTAACAGCAGCAGAATCATACTCCAACACAATCTGAGACCTCATGGCCCAGTATATGACCCACTCAACCAGGCAGTACCAGGCATATCCAAAAATGAGGTACAAACATGGTGAAGGTATCAATTAAGACTACATGCATGCCAAACAGCAAAAACAGAAAGTGATAGATAAGCTTAGTGATCCCACAATCAGTGGATCAAGTCTAACTCTGCAGTCCAGCCACATATAGTTGGCAATATTGGTGGACAAATAAACAACTCACTGGAAGAGGAGGCTCCACAAATACCTCCATTCTTTAGGATGGAAGAGTCCAGCACATCAGTACAAAAGATAAGGTAGACAAACAGCAGGCTGGAAGAACACAGCAAGCCAGGCAGCAGGTGGAGGAAAGGAGAAGTCAATGTTCCTTCTTTAGGACTGGATGGGGGTCCAGCATCTGCAGTTTTTATTGTCTATAACTCAGTGCAAAAGATAAGGCTGAAGCATTTGCAACAATCTTCAGCCAGAAGTGCCAAGTGAATAATCCGTCTCAGCCTCCTCCAGTGGTCCCCAGCATCACAAATCCAGTTCAGCCAATTGAATTCACTCCACATGATATCAAGAAATGGTTGGAGGCACTGGACACTGCAAAGGCTACGGGCCCTGACAATATTCCAGAATTTGCTGCATCCATTCCAAGCTGTTCCAGTACAGCTACAACACAGGCATCTACTTGACAATGTGGAAAATTTCCCAGGTAAATAAAAATCAGGACAAATCTAATTCAGTGAACTACTTCCCCATCATCCTACTCTTGATCAACAGTAAATTGATGGAAGATGTTATTAATAGTGCTATCAAGCAGCACCTGCTCAGCAATGACCAGCTCACTGACGCTCAGTTTGTGTTCTGTCAGGGCTACTCACCTCCTGTCCTCATTGCAGCCTTGATTCAAACATGGACAGAAGTGTTGAATTCCAGAGATGAGGTGAAAGTGACAGCCTTTGACATCAAGGCCGCATTTGACTGAATGTGGCATCAAAGATCCTTAGCAAAACTGGAATCAATAGGAAATGGGGGCAACTCTCTGTTGGTTGGCATCTACCAGGCACATAGGAAAATGGTTGAGGTTATTGAAGGTCAGTCATCTCCGCTCCAGGACATCCCTGCAAGAGTTCTTCAAAGGCAGTGTCCTAGGCCCAAACATTTTCGGACACTTTATCAATGGCCTTCCCCCCTTCATATGATCAGAAATGGGAATGTTCACCAATGTTTGTACAAGGTTCAGCATCATTTGTGACTCCTCAGATATCAAAGCAGTCCATGTTCAAATGCAGCAAGTCCTGGACAATATCTTGGCATGGGCTAAAAAGTGCTAAGTAAAATTTGCGCCACACAAACACCAGGCAATTACCATCTCCAATAAGAGACCATCTAACTACTGCTCCTTGACATACAATGATGTTACCATCGCAATGATGTTAACATCACAATATCCTTGTGATTACTATTCACCAGAAACTTGACTGAACCCAGTTGCTGTCACTGTGCATTGCAAACCAGCCATTCAGCCAACTGAGCTAAACCAACCCCATGTAAACACAATGGCCACAAGAGCAGATATACTCCAGTGAGTAACTTACCTCCTCACTTCTCAAAATCTTTCCACTATCTATAAGGCAACAGTCAGGAGCGTGATGGAATACTCCCTACTTGCCTGGATGCGTGCAGCTCCAATAACACTCAGGAAGCTTGATACCATCCAAGACAAAGCAGCCTGTTTGATTGGCACCAAATTCACAAACATCCACTCCCTTCTCCACCAATGCTCAGCAGCAGCAGTATGTACTATCTCCAAGATGCACTGCAGAAATTCACCAAAGATCTTTAGACAATACTTTCCAAACCCATGATCATTTCCATCTGCAAGGACAAGAGCAACAGATACACAGGAATACAATCACCTGTAAGTTCCCCTCCAAGCCACTCACCATCCTGAGTTGGAAATATATTTCTGTTCCTTCACTGTTGCTGGGTCAAAATCCTGGAATTTCCTCCCTAAGGGCACTGTTGTCAACCTATAGCATGTGTACTGCAGTAATTCAAGAAGGCAGCTCACCACCACCTTCTCAAGGGCAACTAGAGATGAGCAATAAAATGCTGGCCAGTCAGTGATGCCTACATCCCACTAACAAATAAGAAACAACATAGAAATTAGCAGCAGATCCTTCAAGCTTGCTCCACAATTCAATTTTGTTCTGGACGACTCTCTATCTTGACGCCATATTCCCGCTTTCTCCCCATACCCTTGATATCTTTAATATCTAAAGCTTTATCCGTCTCTTTCTTGATTATACTCAGTGACCTTCTTCCATAGCCATCTGCGGTAGAGAATTCCACATGTTTACTTCCCATTGGGTGAAGAAATGTTTCCTCATGTCAGTTCTAAATGGCCTACCCCATATTCTGAGACTATGACCTCTGGTTCTAGGCTCCCACGCAGGGAAAACATCCTCCCTGCTTATAGTCTGTCCAGATCTGTTGGAACTTTATACATTTCAATCAGACCCTATCTCATGTTTCTAAACATTAGTGAATGCAGCCTACCATTCCTCATACCATCTCTGGTATCAGCTTCATGACTTCCGGTGCACTCCCTCTATAGCAAGTACCTGTATATCTTTTCTTAGGTAGGGAAACAAACTGCATACAATACTCTAGGTACAGTCTCACCTGCATAACTGCAGTAAGACTTCCCCACTTCTGAACTCCAATCCTCTTGTAATGAATGCCCAAGTGCATTGTGTGTCAACCTACAGCACATGGACTGCACCAGTTCAAGAAGCAGCTAGCCTCCACCTTCCCAAGGGCAACTAGGGATGGGCAACAAAAGCCATCAACACGCATGTCCCATGAGTGAATAAAAAAAATCACTTGCCTTCCTAAATGATTGATGCACCGGCCTGTCTACTTTCATTGGCTGGTGTACAAGGACATCCAACTCCTTTTGTGCATCCATATTTCCCAAAGTATCATCATGTAAATAATACTTTCCAGGTCTATTTTCACACTTAAGTGTATAACATCACATTTATCCACATTGTACTGCATCTGCCGTGCGTTTGCCCACAGATTCAACCTGTCTAAATTACTTTGAAGTCTCCTTGCATCACGTTCACAATAAGCAATCCCCCTCAGTTTTGTTTCATCAGCAAATTGGGAAATGTTGCATTACGCACCCTCATCCAGGTCAGTTATAACCATTGTAAATAGCTGGGGCCCAAGCATGAATCTTTGTCAATAGACCCATTTATTCCTGCTCTGTCTATTGCCTTTTAATAAGTTCTTAATTCATATTGATATGTTACCCCCTATCCCATGTGCTTTAATTTTGCCCACTAACCTCTTATGAGGGACCTTACCAAAAGCCTTCATCACATGTAGGCAGGATGGTGAAAGTGGTGTTTGGCATGCTTGCCTTCATCGGTCAGACCAATGGGTACAGGTGTTGGGACGCCATGTTACAACTGTACAAGACAATGGTAAGGCTACATTTGGAGTACTGTGAACAATTCTGGTCACCCTGCTACAGAAAGCATGTTATCAAACTGGAAAGGGTGCAAAAAAAGATTTACAAGGGTGTTACCAAGACTAAAAGGTTTGAGTTACAGTACGGACTTGGATAGGCTAGGACTTTTACCCTAGAGCATAGGAGTCTGAGTGGTGACTTTACAGAGGTTTATAAAAACATGAGGTGCATAGATAAGATGAATAGCCAAGGCCTTTTCCACAGGGTAGGGGAGTACAAAATGAGAGGTCATTGGTTTAAGATGAGAGGGGAAAGATTTAAAAGGAACCTGAGGGGCAATTTTTTCACAAAGAGGATGATGCACATATGGAACAAACTGCCAGACAAGTGGTAGAGGTAGGTACAACATTAAAAAATATTTGGACAGGCACATGGGTAAGAAAGGTTTAGAAGGATATGGGCCAAACCCAGGCAAATGGTGCTAGTTCAGTTTAAGAAACATGGTTAGCATGGATGAGTTGGGCCAAAATGCCTATTTCTGTGCTGTGTCAAGGACTCTCCACATGTAAATAAAGGGTAAACTGGTTACAGGATACCCACATCTGTGAAGTTATTTCAATGGCAACAAGAGTGGAATTAATGATGCAACCATGTAAAATTACCTACTAGCTGAAGCCCAAGTGGACTTCAAACAGGCATTACATCAGGCTTTATCATTAGAAAACGTGGCAAGTGGAACATATGAGTTGCAGTGCATTCCGATGGAAGTGGACATCTTTGCCAGTTCAACTGAGCTTGGGGAACACCACTTAAGGGAAGACAATTGCAGAGCCTCACTCAGGACATATTCTGAACACAGTGACTCTAAGTCAGCCCACAGCAAAACACCAAAACAAAGTCAAGCCTCGGCCAAACGGTTAAAATTTTCTTCAGGATCCAGTCTGGCAAGCCATTGTAGTTGCTGCCGGTATGTGGACTAGAGACAGCAAAAGAGACCTTATACCCAAATTGAGTAACAGAACTTGTACCCCAGTATCTAGGAGAATGCATACCCTGGAAAGTCAATATGTATCTGCTTAGGAACAGTTAAATTGCTTAGCAACATCCAAATCAGAATCACTCAAAATAAACATCTGGTTAAATGGTCATCCGGTTCTAATTGAGGTCAATACCGGCACAGCCGTTTCAGTGATCACAGAACCAGTCTTTGATAAAATTCACTCTGGACTACAACCCTTAAGTTTGGTTAGACTGAGATCCTATACTGGGGAACCTTGGCAGATTCATAGAATCATAGAATCTCTACAGTATGGAAACAGGCCCTTCGGTCCAACAAGTCCACAATGACCCTTAGAACATCCCACCCAGACCCATCCCCCTAACCTAAACATCCCTGAACACTATGGGCAATTTTGCATGGCCAATCCACCTAACCTGCACATCTTTGGACAGTGGGAGGAAACCGGAGTACCCAGAGGAAACCCACGCAGACGCGGGGAGAATGTGCAAACTCCACACAGACAGTCGCCCGAGGGTTAAGGTACAACTGCAGTTCTAGTCTCTTATGAGAAGCAGCTGGTTCAGTTATCACTGATTGTAGTAAAAGGCTTGGGCCCAAGCTTGATGGGGTGAAATTGGTTGAGAAAGAGAGATTAGCTCAACATTTTTTGATCAGAAAATGGCTGCCTGACTGAAGTCCTCTTGGACTGAAATACACAGAAGATTTACAGGCAGGTTTAGGGACTATCAAAGAAGCCAAGGCCACCTTGCATATTGACCAGGAAGCAATTCCACGATTCTGCAAGGCCTGGCCAGTGCCATTTGCCTTACAGGCAAAAGGAGAGGCAGAAATCAAGAGGGTGGAAAATGAAGGAATCATCAAACCAGTCCAGTTTGCAGAATGGGCAGCACCTGCCATACTGATTGTGAAGCCAAAGGGTCAGTCTGCCTTTGTGGAAATTTTAAACCACCTGTTGCAGCTGGATAAATATGCAATCCCTTGTACAGAGGATTTATGCAAAGCTGGTATGGGGGAATCCTCAGCTAACTGCAATTATAGTTAGATGAGGATTCCCAGAGATATGCTACGATTAATACCCATAAGGCTTGTAGCAATATACAAGACTGCAATTTGGGGTAGTGTCAGCCTGTGCAATTTTTCAGTGGACAATAGAGAACATTTTACAAGGTCTACCCCAAGTTGCCATTTATCTAGATGTTGTCCTCATGGAAGACTAATAAGGAGGACTTAGAGAACTTGTACATACTCATTAGATATTTCTTCCAGCTGGGCATGCACCTTAGAAGGGAAAAATGTGTGTTCCAGGCACCCCAAGTGATCTATGTGGGCTACAGAGTTGACAAGATCCGGTTACACCTGTTGGAAGATAAAGTGAGGGCAATCAAAGGTGCCCTAGCTCCCACATCCATACTGCAGGTTAGGTTTTTTCTTGGGCTGGTGAATTATTACAGAAAAATCATACATAACCTGGCCTACATCTTGGCAGCTTTGTATCAAGTCTTAACAAAGGGTTAGCCTTAGAAAGGATTGCATAGCCAAGCCAAAGCTTTCAGGGAAGTGAAGAAACAGCTATTGTCCTCTAAGGTGTTGGCACACTATAATCCTGAGCGAGATCTAGTATTGATATGCAACGCCTCTCCATATGGCATCGGGTAGTATTAGCTTACAGGTGGCTCAATAGAGAGGAATATCCAATGGCGTATGCATCCAGGACTTTGGCTAGTGCAGAATATAAATATGTCCAGAAACAGAATGAAGGTTTGGCAATCATATTTAGAGTCAGGAAGTTACACCAATATCTTTATGGACGTAAATTTGCAGCAATAACGGACCACAAACCCCTGCTAGGTCTGCTTAAAGAGGACAAGGCAGTGCTGCCCACAGCTTCAGGTGAAATTCAGCAGTGGGCTCTAAGACTAAATACCCATAATTACAAGTTGGAATACCATCCAGAAGGCCAAGTAGCGAATGCAGATGCATTGAGCCACCTCTCATTGGCAGATACATTACTGGTGGTACTGCCACTGGAGGGGTCTGTAATGGGTTTTGAATTTTCTAAACACACTTCCAGTTACAGCTGACAATATCAGACTTTGGACGCAGGAAGATACAGTCCTGGCAAAACCAAAACAGCTGGTGGTGATGGGGGAAACCAAAAGGACATCACAACCAGACTTAAAACCTTTTTGGACCTGGAGAGATCAGATCACAGTAGATGATGGCTTATTATTATGGGGACCAAGAGTGATTGTTCTGAGCAAATGTCACCACTAGATACTGACTGAACTGCACTGGTCATCCAGGGGGTTTCCAAATGAAGATATTGGTGAGATGTTATGTCTGGTGGCCAAATTGGATGCAGACATAGCTGCGTTGGTGATACAGTGTCCAGAGTCACAACAAGGACAAAAATTACCCCCAGCAGCTCCCAGTGGGATTGGCTGGATAAACCTTGGACTTGGTTACACGTCGACTATGCAAGTCTTTTCATCAGCTCAATGTTCTTGGTCATTTTGGGCAGCCACTCAAAGTGGCTGGACGTGCATTGAGTTCATTCATTAAACACAGGAAAGAATAGGAAAAACTGTGTGCATCCTTTGCAATATATGGACTCCCTGAAATGTCAGTCATAGAAAACAGGCCATTGTTTACCAGCAGGGAATTTCTTAAATTCAAATGGTATTCATCACATAAGGACAACTCCATACCATCCATCAATCAATGGTCTGGATCTTGAATTCCTTGGCGACTTGTATAGATGAGACCCATCATGAATGTCATTACCATTTCAAAAGTCCTGACCACTTCCAATAGTTTGTCACTGTTGTAAGAGAAAATGTTTGTATTGTAGAGAATGAGATAATCCTGAGATTTATTGCCTATCTCCCAAGACCCTGCCAAAAGAGGAGTTCAAACTTTTGAAAGCAGGCTTAAAGAAACAGCCTACAGCTTCACTGGATACCATACTATCTTGGTTCCTGTTTGATTATAGGGCCACCCATCATACAACTGCAGGGATAGCTCCAGAAGATTTTTAAATGGAGAGAAACTCCACATCAGGTTAAATCTGATCTTCCTGGATCTGGAGGGGGAAGGTGAAATGGCATCAGGAATGCCAATGACTCCACTAAGCGAGAGAGACAGTTTACTTCAGGGGACAAAGTTTGTTGTACGAAGAACGGGAATGGCCCTGAATGGTTAAGAGACGTGGTCAACATGAGGTCAGGTCCAGTGACATGTAAAGTTTGGTAGGTGTACGGACCTGAACAAGCATGTGAACCATATGTAAGGTGCAAACTTACAAACAGTACGGGAGCAAAATGTGCCCAGCTCCTCAACTGCCCTTCTGATTATTCTGCATCAAATGTTGAAGTTACATCAGAATCTGAGATGGACATGGTGGATGTCACCATCTCGACGCCTTTGGCCCTGAAGGAAGAATGAATTTCTTCTGAGATGCTCTCGGCACAAGTGGTGAGCTACTGCGCATTATACATCACCCGTATCAGAGGCACAGTTGGAGGAATATGACCCAGCGCCAAAATGGCCCAGGAGGAGCAAAAAAAAAAAGAACTGGCCTATGTCCTCAGACTCAGAGGGGGAGGGATATAGTGATTGTAATGTGGTCAGCCAGGTGGACCTCATAGTATAAGAGTTCCCTGAATGGACCTTTAATATGGCCCAATCAGGGAGCCCAGGTGACAGATATAAACAGAAGTGTCAGAGGTTCGGTTCACTCTGACAGCTGGCTCTGAGGATGCTGGATCAGTGTTAACAACGCTCCACGTATAAATAAAGGGTGACTTGGTGACAGAATACCAGCCTCTGTGGAGTTATTTCACATGCCTCCTACATTTTCATCTAAATCCAAACCCAGCACCAATTCCTGCAGAACACTGCTGGTCACAGGCCTCCAGTACAAAAACCAACACTCCACTACCACTGTCTGTCTGATCTGGGCTCTAATCCATATTCTGCTGCTGACCAGCAATGTAAAGCGACATGTGTGTACCACATCTAAAACACAAGAGAATGTAAACAGTGTAGAGGGTAATGACTTGAATGTACTTCTGTGCTCTCTTTGAATCATAGCTAATAGCCACATATAACAGTGACCATTGGTTTCTCTTATATATTGAAGCATATGGCAGGGTCTTGGGAGATAGGCAATAAATCTCAGGATTATCTCATTCTCTACAATACAAACATTTTCTCTTACAACAGTGACAAACTATTGGAAGTGGTCAGGACTTTTGAAATGGTAATGACATTCATGATGGGTCTCATCTATACAAGTCGCCAAGGAATTCAAGATCCAGAAACAGGTTAGAATTTGTACTGATTGCAATAACTTTACCAATCAAACGAAATCCCAAGAACACGAGATTATGATTAGATAAAGATAAGCAGTTGCTGATGGGAGGCAAGATCTTATTACAAGGAATAGAGTATTTGACACCCTAATGGAACTAATGGCAGAGAAGTTGTCAAGTTCTGATGGTCTTCATCCAAAGGTTTCAGTGGATGTGGCAGAAAGTGTGGAGGCATTGGTCAAAACATTCAAGAACTCAATAAATTCTGGGAGGGTTCTAGTGGATTGGAAAATTACTAATGCGTCACCTTTTTCAAGAGGTGAGGGAGAACAGAAAGTAGAAAACTACAAGCCAATTAACCTAACATCTGCTGTTGGAATAAAGGCAAAATACAGCAGATGCTGGGAAATCTAAAGTAAACACAGAAAATGATGCAGAAACTCAGCATGTCTGGCAGCATCTGTGGAGAGAAAAACAGAGCTAATATTTTAAGTTCAGTGTGACTCTTCTCCAGAATCTGTTGTTGAAAAATGCTAGAATCCATTATTAAGGAAGAAATGTCAGAGCATTTAGAAAAGCTTAACACAAACAGTGACAACAGTGTGAAAAGGATATCATGTTTGATAAATTTGCAAGAGTTCGTTGGGGATATAACAAGCTGAGTTGACAAAGGGAAACCAGTAGACGCAATGCATTTGGATTTTTCGAAGCCATTAAGGTGCCAAATAAAAGGTTACTGCATATGATAGGGCCTCGTGGCATTCAGGGTAATGTATGAGCATGATTGAGGATTGGTTAACACATACAAGACACAGAATCACAATTAATGTGCCTTTCTCAGGTTGGAAAGATGTAACAAGTGGACTTCACTAGTGAAGATCAGTCATATACCTTCAATTATTTATTATCAATATTAATGATGTGTAATAGAATCATACAGTCATACAAAATAGAAATGGGCCCTTCAGCCAACCATGTCTATGTTGACCAACAAACACCAAACTACATTAATCCCATCTATCCACCCTTGGTCCATTGCTTACCATGCCCTGACAGTTTAAGCACTCATTTTAAGTGCTCATCGAAATTCTCTTGATGAGAAAAAAAAATAGGCTGGGTGGCACATTGTAATGTGGACATAAGGAATCTGCAAGGCGATACAGCCAGGCTAAGTCAGTGAACAAAAATGTGGCAGAGGGAACTTAACATGAAAAGTGTAAGGTTGTATGAAGAATAAATAGGCAGGCTCTTATTTAAATAGAGTGTCTAAGAAAGTGCAATGCAGGTGGACTTAGGTATTCTTGTGCATGAAAAACAAAAAGCATGCAGATGCAATAAGTAACTAAGAAGGGACATGGAATTTTGACCTTTATTGATAGGGCATTAGAAGTCAAAAACAGGAGGCCTTGGTGTACTCCACGCCTGGAATATTATGCACAGTTTTAGGTCTCCCATAGTTATAAAAGAGATAAACTGGCATTGGGGATGGTTCAACTGTGACTCATTAGGCTGATTGCTCAGATAAAAGGGTTGACACAAACTGGGGGAATCTCGAACTCGGGGTCATAGTGACAGAATAAGGGGACACACTCAATTAAAACTGAGATGAGAAGGAATTTAATTTCACAGAGGGTAGTGACTCTATGAAATTCTCAATCTCTCAAGTGGCCAGGGACTGCCCACAGTCAATGGTTAAAATGTCTGAAAATTAGTTGTACATCTCCAATTTAATATAATTTAATATAATACAGAACCATAGAACTCCTACAGTGTGGAAACAGGCCATTCAGCCCAAAAAGTCCACACTGCCCCTCCAAAGAGCATCCCACCCAGATGCATTCCCCTACCCCTGCATTTCCCATGTATAACCCACCTAATCTAAACATCCCTGGGAACTATGGGCAATTTAGTATAGCCAATCCACCTACCCTGCACATCTTCAGGTTGTGGGAGGAAACTGGAGCACCTGGAGGAAACCCACTCAGACAGGTGGAGAATGTGCAAACTCCACACAGACAAGTGCCCAAGACTGGAATTGAATCCAGGTCACTGATGCTGTGAGGCAGCAGTGCTAACCACTGAGCCACTGTGCCACACCCTAATGCCACCACCATTTTATATCTCTGAGGCTCATTTGACCTGTTTGTCGAAAAGGCAACTATGGGCAACTAAAGAGGACTGAAGAAGCCATCACCATTTTTGCCTCAACCTCTATCCAAGCTGTTACTGAGAACATCAGTAACACCATTTGGTTTGTCATGAATTGACATATAAAGTGGTTAAATTGTTTTGTTTGCAAGATTAAGCATGATATCTGACTAGGCAGATTTAGTTAATAGTCTAACAGGGCATAATCATTTATCAAATAGCAATCATAATAGGATCAATTCAATGCAGAGTAGTAAAGGGAAAAAAGTGAAACACTAACCAGGCTTTCCCATTACTTTGACTAACTCTGGGGAGAGCAAGTTTCCTAGTGACTAATGTTGCCACACCAGTAAGGAAGGTAACTCACTGTACTGCACATTTATTAGTTTATTAACAGCTGATAGGTTGTACATAGATGAGTTCCTTAACCTTTTAGACACCTTGACACTGATGTGTCAGGTTACTAGAAGCTGCCAATCAGTCACAGGCCGTAGCACCTAGGTTTTAATGATCTCTGATCAAGGCCTTCACTGGCAGTGAGAGGGAAGATTTGTTTCTTCTTCTTGCAGCGAGAGAAGTGGTTTTCTGATTGGGGCAATTGGAGGCCCTCAAACTTGACAAGCAGTTCTACCTTTCTCATCCACTGGGGAGCTGGGTAATTACCCAGGACGTGGTGTGTTTAGGCCCTCAAGTGACCACTAAGTGACCAAATAAGAACTTTAATTGCTGTGAAGTTGATGAAGTTGCCCTTGGATCATTTTACTCAGTATTTAATTGTAGAGGAGGCGAGAAGGGGTGAATTTCTCTCCAGGGAATACTTAACGAATTCTTTCAATTTCTTGTCGCCTCTCTTGCTAACTCTAGGGCTAAGAAAACACTGCCTTTTTAAGATTCTAGATTTAGATAAGTCTGACCTCAGTGCAATGAGACAGGGATTGCACATAGTCAATGGGTAAAATGTCTTAAAATTAGTTGTACATCTTCAATAAAGAATTTAATATAATACAGAACCATTTTATATCTTGAAAGAGTAATTATACGGTCTAACACTTCTACCAGAGAATGGTACTGCCCATGTGGAACTCATCTGGCAACATCTGTGACTGAGGAAGAGTCACCAGACCTGAAACGTTAATTCTGATTTTTCTTCACAGATGCTGCCAGACCAGTTGAGCTTTTCCAGCAACTTCTGTTTTTGTTCCTGATTTACAGCATCCACAGTTCTTTTGGTTTTCATTAATGTCTATAACTTACTGAGATTGAATCTGGCATGACAGGATTAAATCTTTCTGTAAAATATTTTAAATCCATCAAGATAAGCTTCGTCATTTACTGTTAGAATAGCAGCACCTCCAGAAATCCTTCTCTTTACCAACATTACGAATGAAGCCTCGCCTTTTCTCAAAATCTCATTAGCATCATCTAAGAAGGAGAAAAGCAATATTTAAAATATTTAACACTTAATATTTAATACTTAATTCCTTTCTTTCATGAACTCTCATGTCTTGTGCTCAGCTTTGAAATATGATTTCGTTAGTGGTGTAGATCTTTTAGTTTTGCACTCTTACGAGATTATTATATATTGTATTGACATATATGGATTATGGTATATAAGTGACATCTTGACATCAATCAGCCCTAGTTAAACTGGGGTGAATAGGAAATGGAGGGGGGTGCAGAAACGGGGTAGTTCTCCTCTGATTGCATACATATTTGCACAATAAAAGATGGTTGTGGTTGTTGGTGGTTGGTCACCTTGGCTCCAGGACATCTTTACAGGAATTTCTTTATTTTTATTCATTAACAGGATGAGGCATTGCTAGTTCCTTTGCAATACTGCTTGATAGCATTGTGGTGACCTGTTCTATCACTTTGTTCATTTGAAGTAGACTGAAGGGGCACTAATTGGGGATTAGATGTGTCTAGCTTTTTATATACAGGACAATTTTCCACATTGTTGGGTAGATACTAATGTTGTAGCTGTACAGAAATAGCTGGCTAGGGGTGCTGCTAATTTTGGAGCATAATGCTTCAGTGCTACACTGTTAGAACGTTATTAGGCCCCAAAGCCATTGTACGATACAGTGCTTTCAGCTGTTTCTTGAAATCACACAGTGAACTGAATTGGTTGAAGACTGGCAATTGTGGCGCTGGTGACCTCAGGAGGAGCCTGAGATGGATCATCCGCTCAGCATTTTTAACTGAAGGTTGATGCAAATATCCAAGCATTATCCTTTGTACTGATGCATTCTGATCCCTTAGTGGTGAAGATTTGGATATCTGTTGAGCTTATACCTCCTGTTAGTTGTTTAATTGTCTACCACTAATCACTACTAAATGAGTTTAGATTTGATCTGTTGGTTTTGGGATCACTTAGCCTTCTCTGCTGTGTGCTGCTTCTGTTGTTTGGCATTTTAGTAGTCCTGTATTGTAGCTCCACTATTTTGATATCTCATTTTAGTCTCGTGCTGTTCCTGACATGCCCTTCTGCACTTCTTCATTGAACCGTGTTGAACCCAGCTTGTTGGTCATGGTAGTGTGGGGGAATATGAATGGTCATGAGGTTGCACATTGTGGTTGAATTCAAGTCTGCTGCTGCTGATTGCCCACAGTGCCTTACGGTTGTCCAGTTTTGAGTTGCCAGAACTGTTTGAAGTGTCTCCTATTTAGCACAGTCGTAGCGTCACGCAACACAGTAGAGAGTGTCTTCATTGTGAAGACAAGACTTTGTCTCCACAAGGGCTGTGCAGCGATCATTCCTACAAATAATGTAATGGGTGGATGCATCTGTGACAGGTAGGTTGGTAAAGTCGAATTCAATAGGTTTTCCTCTTGTTGATTCTCTCACAAATTGTCACAGACCCGGTCTAGTAGCTGTGTTCTTTCAGAATCAGCCAGCTCAGTCAATTGTGGCACAATTGGTGATGGACATTGAAGTCCCTCATCCCATGAATAGTTTGTTTCCTTGGCACTCTCAATGCTTCTTCCATTATTTGCTGGTGGGACAGGGCACTCAGGTTGGCAATAATGGTATCTGTGATGTTGTCTGTAAGATGTGATTCACTGAGTATGACTATGTCCAATCTTTGGGACAGGTCTCCCTATTCTTGCAGAAGCCCCAGATGTTGATACGAAAAGTTTTGCAGGATTGACATAGCTGCTTGTGCCATTGCTTTTTGTGGCATTTAGTTTAATGCCAGGTGGCCTGTCATTTTCATTCCTTTCTTTAGAATTTCTAGTGGTTTGATATAACCGAGTGGCCTGCTGGTCCATTTGAGCAGGAAATTAGGAGTCAACAACTTTGCTGTGGGTCTGGAGTTATGTCTAGGCCTGCTAAGTGAGGTTTCTTTTCCAAATGTGAACCGGATGGAATTTATGGCAATTGATAATAGTTTCACGGTCAGCATTAGTGTGACTAGTTTTCAGTTTGAGGATGAGGATTATTAACTGAATTTTTGAACACATGCCCTTAGAACATTGGCCCAGGGTTCTGGATTCCTTGTTGAGTGACATTACTACTATGTTACTCCTTTCCCTGGGCCATCGTCAGTCCTACAGATTAAGCGTAACAAGTCGGTGAATTACAGGTATGTCAGTCAGGAGCTGTGAAGAAATCAGTCCTGGGGCTGAATTAGGATCAGCCAGGTAGTTCTGTCGAGCCAGTCCAGGGTCACAATGAGTCATGGGTTTGGACATTATAGTCATGGGGCAGTTGGACTCACAGCACCAGAAGACATAGGGGCAGAATTAGGTTATTTGGCCCATCAAGTCTGTTCCGTCATTTAATGAGATCACAGCTGATCTGATAATACTCAACTCCATTTTCCTGCCTATTTCCAATAACACTTGATTCCTAAAGTTGAAGGAATTCTGGGAAAGTGGGAAACTCAAGTCTGGGAATGGGGTTCATTGGACTGAATTGCTGAAGGATTGATTACAGTGAAAGGGGCAATTCAAGATGGAAGAATAGGATCTCATAGAGTATAGGAGGGACTGGGAAGGAAGGTGATATTTAATACATTAGTAGTACTTTGGGGTGGGTGTATGGCCAACAAGAGCATGGCAATTCACAAAACCATGGGTTCTGGGCATAAACCGGGGACCTTAATGGTTAAATAAAGGGACTGAATGGAAATGGGAAGGCCTAAAGGTTATCAGTGACACCAAGCAGAACATGAAGGATTGAGAAGGGGGAGTCATCCTGCAACTCAGGTGGAGACTGCAAGTCACTCAAAAGGACATCACGGTAAAACCTTGCCATCTTCACGTCAATTGTGCAATAACAATGCAAAATCACTGCCTTTGCATGCAGAGTGGACAGAGTAAGTTAATATTTTTCTCTTGGGGACAGAGTAAAATTATTTTAATCTGAGGCTCTGCTTAAAGCAATTGCAGTAACCTGGCATCTATTGATTCAGTTTTGCCACCCATCTGGCATCAAATTCCAATTGATTGGCAAGTCATTCATTGTCCAAGAATGCATAGTTCAAATTATGGCCTCAACCAATCATGACAATTGTATTCTTCTTACTTAAACATAACTTTAAAGTGTCATATGGGCTTGGAACTTCTGTTACACATTCCACAGCTACAAGTGGAACTCAACATTTTTCAGCTACCATATTTTCACTCGAGTTAATTACGCAGGGACATGTGATATTTAAAGGTGATTTTTTTTTGTGGTAGAGGGGCTAAGCTATTATGGCGGCTTCCTGCTAGAATTCCACTCCTTTAGTTCTTGCTTCCTTCCAAGGACCACAGGTCATATATGGGTGGCTGCTGGGAGACTAGGGTAGCCCCTCATTGCTGATGATACCCTGATGAAAACCACAAACTGATAAGAATCAAGATGCAACGCTGTCCATACTTCCAACAGGGCAACAGTGGAACAGATCACAGGCCTCTTTAAGATGAGGTTTTGATACCTGAATTGTTCTGTGGGCCACCTTGCAATATAACTCAGAATGTCCTGTATCATTGTGGCATGCTGTGCCTATTATGAAGGAGTATGTTACGTTAGGGCAGTGTCCCGTTAAGAGCTATGTCACATGAACATTGGTCAGTCACAGCGGTGAGTCATCAGCCAGTCCTGATGAAGGGTCTAGACCTGAAACGTTGACTTTCCTGCTCCCCTGATGCTGTCTGACCTGCTGTGTTCCTCCAGCTCCGCACTGTATTCAGCCAGATTTAAGGACTTGTTCGGAGATTCTGAGATTTACAGAGCGCATAGCTTTTGAATAAAATCTCCCTGTTGGATTGCAACTATAAGGTTGTATATTCTTTAGTTCTGACTGGAGCCCAGACAAATGCCCAGTACATAATAGTGCCTTCATAACTAGAGTAGACAAAGAGCATGGAATCAAAGGAAATATGGGATCAACAGGATCAACATCTGAGGATGCAGATGAGGATGAGTGGCTGGGCATTGACTGAGAAGGACATCCAAGACAGCAATGCATTAGCAAGCCTGAGATGCCAGAGAGAAGCCAGTTTCTATGATGAATGAGTTGGATTTGGACTTCCTTCAATAGTTAAACTTTATTTTAGTTACATGGCAAGCAGCCCTTGTTTAGTGCAAAGTACCTGTTGTTATTTTTACACTCTTTGTGACATTTTCCATCATTGAATAAATGTTTCATAATCTTTTTGACTGAATACTTGATTATCTTTGGGTAATCCCACTTTCAAGTACTGACATATTTTGGGTCCTACTGACTGCTGGGAAAAAGTAACACCAAAGTTGCAAGGTGCTAACATTAAGTACCTCTTAAGGATTCAATCAACATATGAGTCAAGTGTTTTACAATGGAGTCTCTCATGATAGGCAGAAGGTTGAGAGGAAATCGTAGGCAGCTCCTTTTGGCTTTTTCACCATCAGTTAGCCTTTAATGTTTCAAAGTTAAGTGCAGACTGCTAAGTTGCCCTGAAATTCCTGAGCATCCAACAGTACAGCACTGAATCTGTAAAAGGCAATGATTTGTGCAGCTTTTCTCAGTGTGCAAATTTGCTATGAGGGGCAGTGGCCATTATATGTCTTTCAGCCTTGAATGGTGGTATTTTCTGTTAAAACATAATAAAATGAACATTCTCCTTTAGAGACATGTGAAATCATCATTGATACAGTATTCTCTCTCACAAAGTGAATGCAAGTGTGGAAAATGTGTACAGACTAGGCCTTAACCACAAAACCCTGAACACTCTGTTTAACAGCAGTGTTGCCCATTTTGAAGGGCAATGCCTAGGCTGCAGTCATCAATGTCATGGTTCAAGAATGTCTGACATCTAACGCTATATGCAGTCAAGGAGTTGATGGCTTCTGAGACATGAGCTTTCTCTTTAGAACTTCTTTCATTCTTGGGATGTCCGAAGAGGTTGCTCATCTCTTAAATGGATGCAACAAGCCAGATCTGACACTGACAAAGATACCAAAGAAGACATGTTAAGATTGCAAGTGCATAAATATTTAGAAAAGAATGAGATTATTTAAAATTGAGCCCCATTGTGCCCTGAGCATTTAAAAAAAATTGTTTCCCTACATTTAGCTACAGTACAGACTTCTGCAGCTGGGTGGAGGGAGCCTGCTGTGTAGTCAGCTATGTTGGTCTGGAAACTTGGGTGGTTATTCCTGGGATGTTAGGTTGTAGCGGGCTCAGGCCCACTGAGAATGTCCTGCTCAGATTCACCTTCTTTAGCTGGGAACTCTACTGGCTTTGGTAACACAGGCAAGGGGGAGATGGAGAGGCCAGACAGCTGTGGAATATTCTAAGAGAAAGCTTCTGGGGTTCCTCTGTGTGGATCCTCATTTCTATAGGTGCCTGATGGGCATCCATGAGACACTGCACTATCAGCAGTAGCAGCAGAATTGTACTCCAACACAACCTGCTGCTTCATGGGCTGGCGTAAACCTCACTTTATCATTACCGTCAAGTTCAGGAATCAACCCAGGCTCAACGAAGAGTGTAGGAGGGCACGTCAGGAACAGAACCAGGCATACTTAAAAGAAATGAGGTGTTGACCTGGTGAAGTTATTACACAGAGATATTTACCTACCTAACAACAGATGCAGCAAGTACATACAGGGCTAACCAATTCCACGACCAAAAGATCAGATCTAAGCTTTGCAGTCCTGCCATATCTAATTGTGATTAGTGATAGATAGCTAAATAACTCACAGGAGTAGGAGGCTGCAAAAGTTTCCTCATCCTCAATGATTAAGACAAGGGCACATCAGTGCATAAGAAAGTTGAAGCATTCACGATAATCTTCAGCCAGAAGTGCCCACTGGATGATCCTTCTTAGCTTCCTCTAGAAGTCCACAGATGTTAGAAGAACATCAGAAACAAGAGCAGGAACAGGTCATTTGTTGCAAAGTTGGGTAGAGTATTGGTGGATTGGGAGGCAGGATGTTAGAATTTGGTGTTTGTAAAATATTATTGTCTGTAAAATGATAGGGGGGAAAGCATTGCATGGACCTTTTAAAAGATTGCGCCTTTTCTATGCTCAGAGATTTAAACAATATGTCTGTGAGCAGCTTGAAAGTACATAGAGAGAACCTGAATTTGAACCATTTGTATCAAAAGGCCATACAGTTAGCAGGCCAAGCAGCAGTTTTGTTTTGTTATCAAGAGAGCAACTTTTGAATTTAGCTAATCAATTTGAATCAGGCACTTTGATACCAAAAACAAAGTAAATTTAAATCTGATGGTTATGACAACATAGGACCAATCCTATTGTAAAAAAATTGATATATCATCAAGGGCATAAAAGAAGAGCACAGTTTGACAAGAGAGGGGAGAGCTAACCGTCATTTGGTAGAGATAACAGCTCTCAGCTCTTAGAGAAAGCACCACCTATTCACAACAGTACCACAGCTCTCCTAGCTAATATTCCTGACAGAAGAATTGATAGAGAAAGCATTCCTGGCAGAAGAATCGACAGAGAGAATGTTATATAGGTGGGACTTGTATTTATTGGAACAGCATACCGTTAGAATCTTGCGTTATTCAGGAATAGTTAGTAGTTAGAAGGGGTTTGTTCGATTTGTTAATAGTTTAGTTAATTTTTTCACTGTTAGAGTTACATAAATAAATTGTTACTTAATGATTGTAAAGGATTTATTTTATTTAACCACTGGAAATTGCTGAAAGATGGGTTTCACCCCTTTTCATACTCCTTTTAACAGATTATAGGGCGAGGTGTTCCTCCTTGGGTGTTTCGGTTTCGGTTTTCAGAGAGGGGCCAACCTCTGCTTTATAGCTGATTAGGGGCTTGGGTCCAGGATTTGGACAGGTTGGGACAGATCGGGTTCAGGATTTGGACAGACTGGACAGATCTGGAGGGATCTGGACAGATTTGAACAGATTAAGAGTACGAAAGGTACCAGCAGATTTAAACGGACTTGGGGACTTGTGTCCTAGATCTTTAAATAAAAGTTAGGTGAGAAATGGAAAATTGGTTTAATTTTAGTTGCTTGTTGATGGTTAAATCAAAAGTGAGATAATGGCTCTATCAGTTACTAAGAGTTTTCTGGGGATGGAAGAAGTGACTTTAGGGGTTTTACAAAAGGTGAGCAAGGATAAGCTGCTGGAATTGGCAGACAAGCTGGAGTTGGGGTTGCCTTTGTCTGTGAGAAAAGAAGAGGTAATTACTGCAATCGTTCAACATTTAAATTTGCTGGAAAGGCCATCAGAAGCTTTCTAAATGGCTAGAATTCAATTGCAGGTGAAACAGCTTGAAAAGGAAAGGCAACTGAAACTGTTTGAATTACAATTACAAGCAGAGGAAAGACAAAAAGGAAAAGAGAGAGAAGAAAGGGAGAAAGAGAGAGAGTTTGAACTCTGGAAGTTGCAAATTAGACCGGATAGCCGACTTAAAATGATGGAAATGAAGGCAGCAGATAGGCTTAGTGACGAGGAGGGTGAAGATGAGGAGACCCATCATAGCCAAGGTCCTGGTAGGGATATATACAAATATGTCAAAACATTACCAAAATTCAATGAAAAAGATGTAGAAGCCTCTTTCATTTCCTTTGAGAAATTGGCTAAGCAGGTGAACTGGCCAGAGACTGTGTGGGTAATGTTAATTCAGACGAAATTGGTCGGCAGGGATTGTGAGGTGCTTGTAGTGCTGTCAGTGGAGGTACCAGGAGAATATGAAGAAGTAAAACAGGCTTTTTTGAGCACCTACAAATTGGTACCAGAAGCATATTGACAATGGTTCAGAAAAGTAAGAAAGGAATGAGGTCACTCTTATATCTAGTTTGAAAGAATTAAACAGAGCTACTTTAATAGATGGATGACAGCATTAAAGATAGAAAAAACATATGAGGATTTCAGAGATGTTATTCTGCTGGGGGAGTTTAAAAACTCACTTCCAGAAGTGACAAGAACTTATTCGAGGAACAGAAAGTTAAAACAGCAAGAACAGCTGCAGAGATGGTGGATGAATATGCATTAATGCATAAATCGAAATCTAGCTTCCAACAGCAATTTCACGCCGTGAGGGATAGATATTGGGAAAGAGGGAGATCCTTCAATGTAAAATGAAAACTAGATCACACTCGGAACAGTTTACTACATGTGAAAAAAGAAACCCAAGAGAGTGGAAAAGAGGTGAAAGACCTCAGGTGTTTTCACTGCAATAAGTTGGGACACACAAAGTCACAGTGCTGGTGGTTTAAGAAAGGCACTTGGAAAAGGGATGTGGTAAAAGAGGCTAAACCAGTGAGATTAGTTGAGGTAGTGAAGGAAATCCCAAGAGAGGGCAAGGAGCTGCAGGAAAGTACATGGCCTAGTCACAGGCTAGATAGTAAGACATCTGATCTTTCCAAAGACTTCACCCTGTGGTTCACCTCAGGTAGAACAGGGGGAGTGAGTAAAGAAATTACAATATTGAGAGATAAGGGAGCTGGTCAATCTCTAATAAAGAGATAAAAATATTTGCATTCCTTCTGAAATGTTGCCCAAGAGAATGATAATCTGTGGAATAAATGGAGAAAGAATTAGTGTTCCCCTGTGTAAGATAAGGCTAGAAAGTCCAATCAAGACTAGGGAAGTGATAGTGGAAGTAATAGAAACATTGACAATTCCAGGAATACAGTTTGTTCTTGGAAATGATATAGCTGGATCACAGATAGGAGTGATGCCCATTGTAGTGGAAAAGCCAAAAGAAAACCAGGGAACTGATGAGCTAAAAGGAAAATACTCTGGAATTTTTCCAGACTATGTGGTGACATTAGTTAAAACAAGAAAGGAAAACCAAGGAGAAAGATGAAGGAGTTGAGGTCCTGTTAGCCAACACTCTGTTTGATGAAATGGTAAAGGAAGAAACCTAAGCAGGTAGAGGATCAGGCAGAGGTGTTTAGTTCTGAAAGATTACAACAAAAAGGTGTGACAATGAAGGATTTATATCATAAGGCCTACTTAGAAAAGGAATCAGAATGTATTCTGGAATGTTATTATCTTAAGCATAAAATTTTAAGGTGGACATGCAGACCTTAGCAGGTTAGTGCAGAGAGGAAATGGGCAGAAATTCACCGGATTGTGTTGCTAGTTGAATACAGACAGGAAGTATTGTGGATAGCACATGAGTTACCAGTAGGAGGTCATCTAGGGGCAAGGAAGACTCTGGCTAAGATGCAGAAGCATTTCTATTGGCCTGGATTACATAAAGATGTGGTTGAATTTTGTCATACCTGTCATGTGTCAGATGGTAGGAAACCCACAGGCAGTAATAAAACCAATGTCTTTGATGCCAATTCCCACATTTGAAGAATCTTTTACGTGGGTTATGATTGATTGTGCAGATCCCCTCCCTAACACCAAAAGTGGGAACCAGTATTTGCTAACCATAATGGATGTGTCGACCAGGTTTCCAGACACAATTCCATGAAGGAATGTCAAGGCAATAAAGGTTGTGGGGGAGTTGCTTACTTTCTTTACCCATTATGGACTACCCAGGGAGATTCACTCAGACCAAGGGTCCAATTTTACTGCCAAATTATTTAAGGAGGTCATGGATAGTTTAGGCATCAAACGTTTTAAATCAACTGTATATATTGCCAGGAAATACCCAAATGATTGGGATAATGGCATCTCATTTATTTTATTTGCTATTAGAGATGCTCCAAATGAATCGACTCAGTTCACTCCATTTGAATTGATAATTGGACACCAAGCAAGAGGGCCTTTAAAATTAATTAAGGAAAAGTTGATAGGTCTGAAGTCAGAGTAATTGGACTATGTATCTGAGGTGAAAGAAAGATTAAACAGAGTAGGTGAATTAGCTAGGCAACATCTGAAGGTGACACAGCATCTAATGAAGCAAGAAGTAGATAAGAAATCTAAAATTCGGATGTTTGCATTTGGGGATAAAATATTGGTGCTGTTACCAGTGGTGGGAGATCCCATCAAAGCAAGGTTTAGTGGTCCCTATCAGATTAAGAAGAAGTTAAGTTAGGTGAATTAGGAAATCCAGATAGGAAAAAAAAAAATTGGGTATGTCACATGAACGTGCTGAAACCTTACTATGACAGGGAAAGGAAACTGGAGAAACAGGTATTAGTTACTGCTACTCAGAGTGAGAAATCAAATCCAGATGATTTGGATTTTGATGTGCTTCAGAATAAATTGAATAATGTGGAAGTCCTTAAGGAATGGGATAGAGTACTGAGCTCTCTGTCCCAGGAATAAGTGAACTGAATTGAAAGACTTGTTTCAGTGCTATGAGGACATATGTAGAAATAGAATGGGGAGGACTAACATGATCGTATATGAGGTTGACATAGGGAGTGCTGTTGCAATAAAACAACACCCCTACAGGCTAAATCCTCTCAACAGCGCAGGTTTAGAAGGAAGTAGAAGTGATGCTCCAAGAACAGCTGAGTCAAAGTGAGTGGAGTTCACCGGTCGTGTTGGTTCCCAAACCTGATGGTACTCAATGACGCTGCATTAATTATCAGAACATCAATGCCGTGACCAAATCTGATCCATACCCAATTCCAATGCTGGAGGGCTGTGTAGAACAAGCAAGACAAGGCACTTACATCACAAAGTTGGACTTACTTTGTGGTTACTGGCACGTACCTTTCTTGGAGAGAGAGCAACAAGTTTCTGCTTTTGTAACCCCAAATGGGCTATACCAATTTAAAGTAATGCCCTTTGGAATGAAAAATGCACCAGCCACTTTTTCAAAAGCTTATGAAGAGAGTTGTTGCAGGATTGGCTAATTGTGCCGTCTACATAGATGACTTAGTGTTCTTTAGCCGTTTGAGGAAAGATCACATGCAGCATTTGGCAGAGCTCTTTGAAAGAATGTGGAAGGCAAAGTTGGGCATAAACTTGGCAAAAACAGAATTCACGAAAGAGAAGTGACATTCTTAGGGCACAATATCGGATATGGATGGATGACAATGAGGAATGTGAAGAAAAAAGGCCAAAGAGGAATTCTGGATACTTTGGAGGTGGGGGATGACCATTTAGGGGAAAGCAGCAGTAGCGAGGTCAGTGGTACTACGACTGGCTCTGGGGCACAGCGGGCAAGGGTAAAGGTAACCAGGACCTTAGTGAGAGGAGACACAATACTGAGGGGGAACAGACAGGAGATTCTGTGGCCACAGACAGGAATCCAGGATGGTGTGTTGTTTCCCGGTTGCCAGAAACCAGGATGTCTTGGAGTGGCTGCAAAACGTTCTCAAGGAGGAGGGTGAGCAGAAGTCATTGTGCACGTTGGTGCAAGTGACATAGGTAGAAATAGGGATGAGGTCCTGCAGAGTGATTATGGAGGGCTAGGAAAAAAGTTAAAAACCAGGACTTTGACGGTGGTAATCTCCAGGTTACTTCTAGTGCCACTTGCTAGCGAGGTTAAGAACAGGAGGATATGGCAGATGAATGTGTGGCTAAAGAATTGGTGCAGGGGCAGGAATTCAGAGTCCTGGCTCATTGGGATATTTTCTGGGGCAGAGGTGACCTGTTCAAGAGGGATGGGTTGCACCTGAACAAGAGGGAGACCAATATCCTGGCGGGCAGATTTGCTAGTGCTACAAGGGAGGGTTTGAACTAGATTGGTAGGGAGGTGGGATCCTCAAAAGCAGGGAGGCAAGTGTGAGGCTGGAAGGAGATACAGTATCAGAAATAGCAAGTTGAATAGACGGGTCAGGCTGGAATATGACAGGGAGCAAGGAATGCCTGCTGGATTAAATTATATCTATTTCAATACAAGAGGGCTGACAGGTAAGGCCGATGAACTCAGAGCATGGGACTGGGATATTATAGTCATTACAGAAACATGGCTAAGGGAGGGACAGGACTAGCAGCTTAATGTGCCCGGCTACAGGTGCTTTAGGTGGGACAGAGGTGCCTGAAAAAGGGGAGGGGGAGTTGCATTTTTGATTAAGGGAGTATCTCAGCAGTAGTCAGAGATGAATTAACTGAGGGATCATCTAGTGAGGCGTTGTGGGTGGAGCTAAGAAATAAGAAGGGGATGGTGACGTTATTGGGGTTATACTATAGGCCCCCAAATAGTCAACAGGAATTAGAAGAATAAATATGCAGGCAGATTGCAGAGACTTGAGGAGAAATAGGGTTGTCATAGTGAAGGATTTTAATTTTCCTAACATAGACTGGGACTGCCATAGTGTTAGGGGCTCAGATGGGGTGGAATTTGTTAAATGTGTTCAGGAAAGTTTCCTCAAGCAGTATATAGAGGGGCCTACTTGGGAAGGAGCAAAACTCAACCTACTCTTTGGAAATAGGGCAGAACAGGTGACTGGGATAACAGTGGGGGAGCACTTCAGGACCAGTGACCATAGTTCTATCAATTTTAAAGCAGCTATGGAGAAGGACAAAACTGGTCCACAGGTTCAAGTTCTAAACTGGGCAAGGTGAATTTTGATGGAGTTAGACAGGAACTTGCAGGAGTTGATTGGAGTAATTTGTTTGTAGGCAAAGGGACCTCTGGCAAGTGGGAGGCCTTTAAAAGTGTGATAGCTAGAGTTCTAGGTTTGTATATTCCTGTGAGGTTGAACAGCAAGGTTGGCAGGAGTAGGGAACCCCAGATGACAAGAGATATTGAGGCTTTGACCAGAAAAAAGGAGATATGGCTCAGGAACAGGTAGCTGGGATGAAGGGAATGCTTCGAGGTATATAGCGGATAGAGGAGTTTACTGAAGAAGGAAATCAGAAGGGTGAAAAGGGGGCATGAGATAGCTTTGGCTGAGACAATTAGGGTGAATCCAAAGAGATTCTTTAAGTATATTAAAGGAAAAATAATAACTAGAGAGAGAATAGGGCCCCTCAAGGACCAAAGTGGACATGTATGTGTGGAACTGCAGGAGATGGGTGAGGTCCTCAATGAATATTTCTCCTCTGTGTTTACTGTGGAGAAATATATGAACACTTGGGAACTTGGGGAAGTTAGTGGCGATATCTTGGGGACAGATCATATCACAGCAGAGGAGGTTTTGGAAGTATTAGAATGTATGAACGTGGATATATCTCCTGGTCCCAATCAGATATATCCAAGAACCCTGCAAGAGGCTGGACAAGAAATTGCAGGGGCCCTGGCTGATATATTTGCATCATCATCAGCCACGGGTGAGGTCCCGGAAGACCGGAAGGTTATGAATGTTGTACCTTTACTCAAGAAGGGCTGCAGAAAAAAAACCTGGGAATTATAGACCAGTAAGCTTAATACCTATGGTAGGTAAGTTACTTGAGAAGATTCTGAGGGATAAGATATAGATGCATTTAGAAAGACAGGATTTGATTAGGTGTAGTCAGCATGGCTTCATGTGTGGGAGATCGTGCCTCACAAATTTCTTAGAATTCTTTGATGAAGTGACCAAGAAGGTTGATGAGGGCAGGGTGGAAGATCTAGTCCATATGGATTTCAGTAAGGCCTTTGATCAGATTCCGAATGGTAGGCTGCTCTGGAAGGTTAGATTGCATGGAGTCCAAGGAGAATTGGTGAATTGGATACACAATTGGCTTGATGGTGGGATGCAGAGAGTAACTGTGGAAGATGCTTGTCGGACTGGAGGTCTGTGAGTAGTGGCATCAGTGCTGGGCCCATTGCTATTTGTCATCTATATCAATGATTTGAATGGGAATGTTCAAGGCATGATTAGAAAGTCATCCAGCTCCACACCTTGTTATCTCGGATTCTCCAGCATCTGCAGTACTTATTATCACTGATACAATTTTAACCCCACTGCGAAGCCTCTTCTAAGGATGCCTACCCTGAAGAAGTTACGCCCCTCCCTCCGGACAAACCTCAGGGGATCTCTCTCCCACGGCAACTCTCTCATAATCTCTTCGGCCTCTCCTCTATCCATCTTCTATCCGCCTCCCCCTCTCTCCCTATTTATTTCAGAACCCTCTTCCCCTCCCCCATTTCTGATGAAGGGTCTAGGCCTGAAACGTCAAGCTTTCCTGCTCCTATGATGCTGCTTGGCCTGCTGTGTTCATCCAGCTCCGCACCTTGTTATCTTGGAGTATTGTGTCCAGTTTTGGTCACCTTGCTATAGGAAGGATGTAATTAAACTGGAAACAGTGCAGAAAAAAATTACAAGGATGCTGCCAGGACTAAGGGATTGAGTTATAGGGAGAGGTTGGACAAGTTAGGACATTTTTCTTTAGAGCGTAGGAAACTGAGGGGGGATCTTTTAGAAGTGTATAAGATCATGAGAGGCATGGATAGGTTGAATGCACTCAGTCTTTTTCCCCAGGTTTGGAGAATTGAGGATTAGAGGGTATCAGTTTAAGGTAAGAGGGGAAAGAATACATGGGAATCTGAGGGGCAACTGTTTTTACACAGAGGGTGGTATGCATATGGAATCAGCTACCAGCGGAAGAGGTTGCGGTGGGTACATTAGCAACATTTAAAAAGCATTTGGACGAAAACATGTATAGGAAAGGTTTAGAAGGATATGGATGGACCAAGTGGAGGGAAATGGGGTTAAGCGTGAATGGACATTTTGGTTGGCATGGGCCAGTTTGGGCCGAAGGGCCTGTCTCCATGTTGTAGGACTCTATGACTCTACAATTCTATAACTAAGTGCTTCTGCCTGATCCTCCACCTGCTTCGGTTCTTCTTTCACCATTTCATCAAACAGGTTGTCAGCTAAGTGGGCCTCATCTCCTTTATCTTGCTCTTTGGTTTTCCCCTCTTGTTTTAACCTATGACTGTGGGATCTTGTCACCACACAGTCTGGAAAAATTCCTGGACATTTTTCTTTTAACTCCTCAGTTGCCTGGTTTTCCTTCAGCTTCTCCACTACAAGTGGCATCACTCCAACTTTTGTTCCTGCCAGGTTAATTCCATGAACAAACTGTATTCCTGGAATCTTTTAATCTACTCCCACTTTCACTTCCCCAGTTTTGATTGGACTTTCCAACCTGATCTTACACAAGGGAATGCGACATCTCTGTCTATCTATTCCACAGATTACTGCTCTCTCGGGTAATATTTCAGAAGGAGTGCAAATATTGTCATCTCTTACTATTAGAGACTGACCAGCTCCCATATTTCTCAATATTGTAACTTCTTTACCTTCTCCCCTGTTCTTACTGAGTAAACCTTACCCACAGAAGTCTTTGTAAACATCAGGCACTGTCTCACTATCCAGCCTGTAACTAGGCTGTGCACTGTCCTGCAGCTGCTCAACTCCTTTTGGGATTTCCTTCACTGCCTCAACTAATCCCACTGGTTTAGCATCTTTTACCACATCCTTTTCTCCAGTGTCCTTCTTAAACCACCTGCACTGCGACTTTATGTGTCCCACTCCATTACAGTGAAAACATCTGAAGCTTCTTGCCTCCTTTTCACCCTCTTGGGTTTCTTTTTTTCACCTGTGGTAAACTGTTCCCAGTGTGATTTTTTTTTTGTTGAAGGATCTTCCTTTTTCCCAATTTCTATCCCTCATAGCATGAAATTGCTGTCGGAAGATAAATTGCAATTTATGCACTAATACCTATTCATCTACCATCTCTGCAGCTCTTCTTACTTTGCTAACTTTCTGCTCTTCAATATGAATTTTTATCATCTCTGTGAGTTTTTAAACTCCTCCAGCAGAATAATCTCTCTCAGATCGTCATATGTCTTTTCTATCTTTCATGCTCTCACCCATCTATCGAAGTTTCTCTGTTTAATTCTTTCAAACTCAACATAACTCTGACCTGGTTCCTTGTTTATGTTTCTGAACCGTTGTCTATATGCTTCTGGTACTAATTTGTAGGCGCTCATAATAGCCTGTTTAACCTCTTCATAATCTCTTGACATCTCATCTGACAGCGCTGCAAAAACATCACAGCCCTGCTTACCAAATTGGTCTGAAGTAACATTACCCACACAGTCTCTGGCCAGTCCATCTGCCTTGCTAGTTTCTCAAAGGAAATGAAAAAGGCTTCTACATCTTTTTCATTGAATTTTGGTAATGTTTGAACATATTTGTATATATCCCTACCAGGCTGTTGGCTACAATGAGTTTGCTCATCCTCACTTCTATCTTGTACTTTTACTTCAGTCATTTGAAGTCTTTTTGCTTCAAGTTCCAACTTCATCTTTTCTAACTCAAAAATTCTTTTCCTTTTCTCTTTCTTTATTCCTTTCTCTCGCTTTCTTTTTCCCTCTGTTCTCTGTTTCTTTTTGCTCAGCTAAGAACCTTCTTTCCCTTTCTTTATCTTCAAACTCCAGTTGTCTCATTTGCAGTTTATTTTTTTCTAACTCCACAGCACATGCCTGTTTCTCTGATACACCTAAGTGCTTGAGCAATTTCACGACAATTTCAGCTTTCCTTTTATCCCTCAATAAAACCAATTCTAACCTGTTTGCTAATTCTAAAAATATATCCTTTCTTTGTTTTTCTAAACTTTCTTGGCAAATTTGGGAAGCATCTTCAAATCCCAGAACCTCTTTAGCAATGTTAAGAGCCATTTCCCTCACTTTTAATATAACCTACCAGACGTAACCAACTGACTTAGCCTGCTATCTTGACCCATGCGTCCAGTGAAATGGCCTCATTTGGCAGGATAAAGTATTGCCATCCTCTCCATCTCCCAATTCCCTAGTGAATCCTGTCTCCAAAGCAGGGTGCCAGCTTTCCTTTCAGGGCAATGTCCTTGGTGATGTTAGTAGTGCACAACAGAGTGAAGGGTAGATCCTGGCTTTCAGTATCTGAAATGGTGTGCAGCTGAGCTTTTAAATATGGTACTAACAGCATGGTAGTTGGTAGGTCCCACTAGAAGCAAACACTTCTGCCTCTCCTGCCAAAGGATTTCACGAGAAGGGCAGTGTAGAGTCTGATGCATAGTTAATAAGGTGAGATGCAGAACACTGAGTGGGAAAAGTTCCTGTGAACCTTGGGAGTCATAACTCTCACTCAATGATACACTTTAACTCAAAATGGGGAAACTCAACCTCAGGAATTTCATATACATAATCTCAAGAATTCTCAAGTTACAAACATTGGCTTAACTTTAAATTATTTATGTTTAAAATGAACTTCGCTTTTACAGGACTAACAAACATCTGCATCAATGAGAGACTAGATCATTTAGATCAAAATAAAATGAAATTGGCTATATCAGAACTTATGTTGGTATAGTGGTAGTGTCACTAGATTAATATGCAGAGACCTAAGATAATGCACTGGATTAAAATCCTACAAAGCTATTGTTGGAGATTAGATTTACTGGAGGAAATATAGAATTGAAAGTATGTCTCAGTAACAGTAACCACGAAAACCCCATCATCATTTGTCATAAAACCTCCAACATAAATAGAAATTGTTGGAAAAACTCAGCATGTCTAACGGCATCTGTGACGAGAAAGCAGACTTAACATTTCAGGTCCAATGACATTTCTTCAGAACTGATTTTAGCTAGGAAAAGGTTGGTATATGCTGAAGATGGGGTGGGTCGAGGAGTAAATGATCAGTGGAGACAGAGCACAGAGAGAGAGAACAACAGTTGGCAGACAAATGGTAAAGGTCAGCCTGGGAAGATCAGCGGCTGCTGATGGGTGCTAATGGATTGTTTGTGGTCACAACCCATGTGACTACAAGGCCTGGTGTGTGGGTATTAGGATAACCACATATGAGAAGTTGCCGAGGCCCCAAATTATCAAATTTGATAGAGTTCTGAATGGTGTGGGAACCCTAAGCAGAAAATGAGATGCTATTCTTTCAGCTTGTGCTGAGCTTTGCTGGAGCACTGCAGCAAACCTGGGACAGAGATGTTGGCCAGGGAATATGGTGCAGGCCACAGGAAGCTCAGGGTCATTTTTGTGGACAGAATATAGGTGTTTTGTACAGCAGTTGCCCAGTCTGCATTTTGTCTCCCCAATGTAGAGCAGTCCACATCGTGAGCTGCAAATAGACTAGATTGAGAGAAGTGCAGGTAAATCACTGAATCACCTGGAAAGTATGTCTAGGGCCTAGATAGAGAGGAGGGAGGAAGTAATTGGGCAGGTGTTACACCTTCTGTGATTGCAAGTGAAGATGCCTGATGAACTTTTCCAGCAATTTCTGTTTTTGTTTCTGATTTTAAGCATCTACAACTATTTGGTTTTTTTTTGTCTTAAAACCTCAACTAGTTGACCTTTAGCAGAAGGAAGTTTACCATACCTTCATGTGACTCCATACCCATAATAATGTTTTTGATTGAACTGCTGTCAAGGGGTGGAATGGTGGCTCAGTGGTTGGCACTGCTGTCTGATACATCAGGGACATGGGTTTAATTCCTGGCCGACTGTCTGCGTGGAGTTTGCACCTTCTACCCCTTGTCTGCATGGGTTTCCTCCCATAATCTAAAGATGTGCAGGTTAAATGGATTGGCCATGCTAAATTGCCCATAGTGTCAAGGTATGTGTAAGCTAGGTGGATTAGCCGTAGGAATTACTGAGTACAGGGTGGGATGGTCTTCAAAGGGTCAGTGTGGACTCAATGGGTCAAATGGCCTGCTTCTGCACCTAGGGATTCTATGAAGGAATGGGTAATAAATGTTGGACTTGGCAGCAATGCCAATATTCTATGAATAAATAGGCGAAAAAAAAGTTCTGCAATCAAAGTGCAGGACTGAACAAGGAAATAGTAAGAACTGCCAATGCTGGTGTCAGAGATGACACAGTGTGGAGCTGGAGGAACACAGCAGGCCAGGTAGCATCAGAGGAGCAGGGAAGCTAACATTTCAGGTTGGGACCCTTCTTCAGAAATGGGGAGGACTGATCTACTCACTTTTCTTACTTCATGAAATAATATATTTACTCATCAAAATTTGTTGCTTAAATATAAATTATCGTGTGTTTAGTAACTCATATTTAGACAAATTATAAAATTAGTAACTCATATAAACCATTCCACATTAAGTATAAATATAAATAAATGAAAACTTGACATTTCAAAATCTTGCATTGTAGTTTAATTTTAAAAAGTGGCTTCAATCACCATTGAAATTTAGAATTCAAGAGGGATAACTTGATTGAAATGTGTAAGTGACCAAATGGTTGTGAAAGAATATTTTGTCTTGTGAGTGAGTTTAAACATATTGGGTACTGTTTTATAATTAGGGGTCAACATTTTAGGACTGAAATAAGGAGATTATTTTTTTCTCAGGGATGAGCGAATTTGGAACCCTGTCTCAGAAGCTGATGGATATAGGATTGTTGAACACTTTTATGGCAGAAGTAAATACATTTTTGTTAGACAAGGGATTCAAAGGGTTTTGGGAAGACATGTGATTCGAAATTTGAAACACCCATTGATGAGTCATGATCTTATTGAATGGTGCAGTACTTTTGAGGGGCCGAATGATCTACATCTGCTTTTGTGTGTTCATAAGTACAATTTGGTTCAAATGCAATGGATGTAATCAATAATTATAGCATGTTAAGCAACAAAATAATAATAGTTTAGTATAAGGTTACGATTTGGTTAGGGATCACTAACTTTAAAAAAAAGTTAAATCTCCTAGAAATTAATATTAAGAATTACTCCTTAAGATTTCAATATTTTGAGTGATAGAACTTTATTGCACAAGACATAATTAAGGAAAAAACAACTAACTTGAAATCATATTTTATGAATGTTAATACTTTACACCTGAAAATGTGAATAGGACACCACATGCTCTACTTTTTATCTAACAAAAAGTTCCCTAATACCTTACAGGATCATTTGTATTCCTTACCTTTAACTGAGATCAGGCCATGGTGTACTATGGTTCTCCAAAATTCACTCAGATTCTCTTCAGTGTTTCTGCTATTCTTCAAAGTATTAGACTTCTTGAGGTCTTTCCACTTAGAAGAGATGGTGGCATAGTGGTATTGTCACTGGATTAGTAATCCAAAGGCTCTGGTTAAGTTTTAAGAGGTTGGGACTTATATGTTGCCTTTTCCCAGTGCCAAGAGAGGAATCAGGATTATTCGCTACTTCATGCATGAACTCTTACCTGTCTTCAGTATAATGGATCAAACTTACATTAATTCTGATGGATTTTACCAGTTACATTTTCATGAACGATATTACATCAGGTGGATTAAGCCAAATAAATACATTATTTTATTTTGGAATTACACAATTTGAGCAGGTTCCATTCTAATATTTTTCTTGCATATCCAAAATGTGCTGGAATTTCCAGGTTCTTTATGTCTTATCTATTTAATAAGTTAATTATACGTGGAAATAAAGATCATTTTTAACAGAATAAAATGAAATAGGGGATAGACATTGGTTCTGATGCAAAGTACAGCAAATGATGATCATGGATGAAAATCCAGTCTACAGTGTGTCGGTCATATCTTTTCAATGCACATGCTGTCAGTGATGCTCAGCAAAAATCCTACAAAATAAACTCCATTTTGCAAGTGACTTTCTTTTACATTCATAAGCATAAAAGCATAACATTTCTGTTCAAGTGTGGTGATTAGATAAATGAAGTATGGGCATTTTTATTGGGTAGCGCCATTAGTTACCTTTTACGACTTTTCATTATTCTTGGCACATCATTAATCAGTTTTTGCTAAATAAAAATTAAATGCCTGAAGTGCTACTACAGGACTTCTACCTGCCTTCATTAGCACTGACCCTATTGTAAATTATGAAAGGTGTCTGAAGGAGAGGCTGAGGAAATAGACAATGTTGTAAGCTGAGTAACAAAAATATAATCAATATAGTAAAAGGCAAACTTCAGAGAAATGAACGAGGTTCCTAGACATGGAACTACTTAATAGGGTACTAACCTGGGCAAATTGGGATACACTTGTCACAATCTGTACCATCTCTCTTTGTAGCACAGTAGTTTTTGCAGGCATTCACAGAAATACCACATACTATGACAAAAGAATGACATTGTTATATTCAATGTTATCTGGCTCATATTGATCAAAACCGTGAAGAATTTTCATCAATTCTAAATATCGGCACCTGCAAAAGTCCTTTACTGAGTGTAATTGAGTAATGGAGTATTTTATGGAACACATGCATTTGGGATACATAGCTTGGAAATAAAAAAGGTATTAAGACTTATATCCCCTTATCAGCTAAAATTTAATCCTTAAACCACGGAAAATTTTCTATCTCCCAATAATGATTATTCATCACCTGAAGATAAAATAAAAATTGCTAGTATTTAAACGTCAAGTAAAACATTTTATTAACTCTACAAATTTTTCAAAGAATCAGAAGTACTTGAAATTGGACACCATCAAACCCTTTATAGCACTGTTTCAAAGAGCAACAGATTCCTTAATAAAGAGATGTTTAAGAATTTAGTTCATTTAACACTCTGGACACCTTTGGTGAGGACATTCATACCACTAACCTCATGTTTAATACCAGCCTCTAATCTTACAGAGAATCCTTTCCGAGATGTAAAATTTTAAACTCCATAGTTCAGGGAGATCTTATGTGCCTCTCTGCTGAGGCACATAAATAAAATAAAATAAACCTGATATATATACACACCTTAATTACCTACGTTCTTTTGGGAGCTATATGGTCTGACAACAGAAGTTTGCAATTAAATAACATCCTTAAATTAACTTTGTATAGCATGTGCAGGCTATTATCCATGGCTGATTTTTTTTTCCCTATATGAACACTTCCTAGTTGTGAAAGATAAAGCTGATAAATCAGCAGCACATTGGTCAGGGGAATGAGCAGTGGTAAATTTGCCTTAATCCCAGGAGACCATTGGGCTGCTCTCTTAATAGAGAGAGACAACTGGAGGTAAGTTTAACCTGAGGATCACCACACTTCAGGCAAGGGGCAAAGTTGAGAAGTTAGGACCTTCGTGATGACTTCAGCCGGTGTGGGACTGAACCAATCACTCTGCTTTGCAAACAGGGCACCCAACCAACTCAGCAAGCCAATATTAGTGGACATGATGGGTTATCAAATAGCATAAACTTCATGAGGAATTCCAGTTCTTCACTTGTGAAGACCAAAGTTTGGATTTCCTCAAAATCCATTCCATCATGGAATGCTTCAATGACTGTTCTCTTCCTGAAGTTCACTTTCCTTTCCTGGGACTGTGCTGCCCTAAGATTCTGGAAATAGCATTCCAGCACTTACTCTTGAATGCAACATTCATTCACCAACATTGTACTGTCTTGAGGTTTCTCCAGGTTCCAACATTTCTCAGCTGCACCAAGCAAATACTATTAATGGGTGTTTTTCACTTGCATTCTCACCATTGAATTATTAATGACATTTGAACCCCAAAGCTACCCGGACTTTTCCTGAGTCTTAATGCTGAGCTGCATCTACCAGTTTTCAGGAGTCTGCTACAATTATTAAAAACCTTGGAACTAAACTCTGCCATGATTCCTAGATAGATCTGAATGTAGTACCATTGGAATAGTTGAACATGGTAACCATTGGAATGTCTTGTTTCTGGAATGTTACTTTATTCACAGATTGCTGGATTATGGCGTACATATGGATGCTAAATAAAAATTGCCACAAACATGTAAGGGAATAACAGCTTTAGATATTGATGCATTCATTCTATAATCTCCTTTATGCCTGTTGCAGATTAAATTAAGCAACTTTCACAAACTATTTAGAATACAGTGTTTGTTCAACTAGAAAAAGGTTGCTAATCATACCTTCAGTAAAAGAAGTCTGCAAAGTACCAGTGCAATCACACAGTTGATCCTCAAAGCCACACTTTGAGGCAGGAAAATTAGAAACACACACTTTAAAGAAATCAGAAATAGCATTAAAAACAAATATGAAGATTAGAATATTAAACAAGAGCTCTTAACAAGGTTAGTAATTTAACTACAATATCTTGTCCCCGATAAGTCCCCTGGGCCAAACAGGATATATCCAAGGTTCCTATAGGAAGTGAGGGAAGAGATTGCTGCCCCTTTGGCAATGATCTTTGCGTCCTCACTGTCCACTGGAGTAGTGCAGAAGATTGGAGGATGGCAAATGTCACTCCCTTGTTCAAGAAAGGGAATAGGGATAATCCTGGAAATTACAGATCAGTCAGACTTACTTCTGTGGTGGGCAAATTATTGGAGAGGATTCTGATAGTATTTATGATCATTTGGAAAAGCACAATTTGATTAGAAATACTCAGCATGGCTTTGTGAGGGGCAGGTCATGCGTCACAAGTCTTATTGAATTCTTTGAGGATGTGACAAAACATTTTGATGAAGGTACAGCAGTGGATGTGGTGTATATGGATTTTAGCAAGGTTCCACATGGTAGGCTCATTCAGAAAGTAAGAAGGCATGGGACTCAGGCAAATTTGGCTGTCTGGATACAAAACTGGCTGTCCAATAGAAGATAGAGGGTGGTAGTCGATGGAAAGTATTCAGTCGGGAGCTCGGTGACCAGTGGTGTGTCGCAGGGATCTGTTCTGGGACCTCTGCTTTTTGTGATCTTTATAAATGACTTGGATGAGGAAGTGGAAGGGTGGGTTAGTAAGTTCGCCAATGACACGAAGGTTGGTGGATTTGTGGATAGTGTGGAGGGCTGTTGTAGGTTGCAACGGGACATTGACAGGATGCAGAGCTGCGCAAAGAAGTGGCAGATGGAATTCAACCTAGAAAAGTGTGAAGTGATTCATTTTGGAAGGTTGAATTTGAATGCAGAATACAAGGCAAATGGCAGGATCCTCGGTAGTGTGGAGGAACAAAGGGACATCCATAGATCCCTCAAAGTTGCAACCCAAGTTGATAGGGTTGTAAAGAAGGCGTATGGTGTGTTGGCTTTCATTGGCAGGGGAATTGAGTTTAAGAGCCACGAGGTTATGCTGCAGCTCTATAAAACCTTGGTTAGACCACGCTTGGAATATTGTGTTCAGTTCTGGTCACTTCATTACAGGAAAGATGTGGAAGCTTTAGAGAGGGTGCAGAGGAGATTTACCAGGATGCTGCCTGGACTGGAGGGTAAGTCTTATGAGGAAAGGTTGAGGGAGCTAGGGCTGTTTTCATTAGAGCGAAGAAGGATGAAAGATGACTTGATAGAGGTTTACAAGATGATGAGAGGTATAGATAGAGTGGATAGTCAGAGACTTTTTCCCAGGGCGGAAATGAGTATTATGAGGGGGCATATTTTTAAGGTGATTGGAGGAATTTATAGGGGAGATGTCAGAGGTAGGTTCTTCACAAAGAGAGTGGTAGGCGTGTTGAATGCGCTGCCAGCAGTGGTAGCGGAGTCAGATACTTTACAGACTTTTAAACGACTCTTGGATAGGCACATGGAGGATAGTAAAATGTAGGGTATGCAAGGTAGATTGATCTTAGTAGGATAATAGGTCGGCACAATATCATGGGCCGAAGGGCCTGTACTGTGCTGTACTGTTCTATGTTCTATCTTGGATATAGATGGGCTGGTCAGATGGGTTGATCAGTGGCAAATGGAATTTAATCCAGGTAAATGTCAAGTTACTTGCTTTCAAAGCATTCACCAATTCTACAGCAATCCTTGATTTTAAAACAGTTTCATTTCGTATTTCATTGCACTTCATTTCACATTTCATTTCAGTCTACAATTGAAAATAAAGAAAGAAAAAATAAAATGACACAGTCTTTACATTATCTGTTTTGGCCTATATCTGACTCCAGACACATAGCAGTATAGCTGACTCTAAAATACCTTCTGACTTAGGCTAGTAAAGCCACTGTGCCAAAACTCACCACAGGGACTAAATCAAGGAATGAAACCAGAAAAGTCAGCTGGCAGTAACCTAGGTAGCTAAAGCAACATGGCACACCCAGAAGTGTCACTCTTTCAAAATCCTGTTTTTTACCAAAATTGGGAGAGCTGAGTCAGCTCCTCAAGCAACAGACTGGTATAAACATAATCATATTTTACTGACAATACCCCAGACTCCACTATCTTCATCCCTGAGTATGTCTTGTTCCATAAGCAGAGGTGGCAGCACAGTGCTAGTGCTAGACAGTCAGGAGCAAGTTGCTTTGGGACCCCTTAACATTGATTTCAGACATCATGAAGGACCCAACTTGCTGATTACCACCTTACTGCCTCTGCCACCAGCTTCTCCTTAGTTGATGATTCAATATTTCTGTATGTTGAATCCCAATTGGAACAAGCACTGACTTGGTAGCAGCACAACTGACTCAGCTCACTTAAGTCCGAAAGGATAGCGCTAACACCATAGCTAAAGAAGAGTTACTATTTATTAAAAATAATTCTAGCTACAGTTAAAAACTATGAACTGTCAACAAATAGTTAGAATTCCAAGCCCCTTGTAAATCCCCCTACACACACAAACAGACAGTTACAGACAGACAAAAAAATGGTGTTGTGGATGGAAGGAAAAACTGGGAAGGCAGTTCAATGGGTCCCTGTCCAAGGTTCACTGAGATGACTGTTCTTCTTGCCAGGACTTGTTCATCATCAGACTCTCTCTTCTCCAAGTGCTTTTCACTGACACGGAATCAAAGTCTCAGAAATGATACAGTCTCTTAGTTACAACAACTGTGGAGGGAAGGTAAGCTGGCTTTCTTCAGGCTTGAGGGCATTGTTTTACTGTAAAGAAAGACAGAGGGATACATATCACCTCCCCTTTCAGACGTCTGAAGGTTTCTGACTGAATCATTCACATCCACAAGCTGTTTAGCTATCTAGGAGCCAATCACATAGATGCTGGCAGACAGGTCGTTGTCCTTAACAATTGAGCACCACTCCATTGACCAAACAGATATTTGTGGTCAGTTGAATATCACTTTGTACACACTCCTTGGTGCCAGTCTTTCTGCAATAACCTTCCTTTTGAATAATTAGTGTAAACAAGACCTTACAGTTAGTGTTGGCAACTTGCCTTTAAAAAGTGCAACACTCCCTTCCACAATCTCAGTCCTTTCCCCATTTCAGTCCACAATCAAAGATATGGGAAAATAAAAATGTTGATTTCTAAGTCCACGTAATAACCACACTGAGTAGAAAATTCCTTTACCTAAAAAATATAATCTATAACAGTCTCATTTGGAAGCTGTTTATGTTGGCTGAGTGGAACTCCCTATGCAATTCTATTTTTAGTAACGCTATAACATGCAACGAGAATCTCATTAATTCAAGCATATTCCATAGCACTGGGTCGTGCAGGCAACCATAGTTAGACAACATCCCGAAGTTAAGTCTTGATTCTGTTTTTATCTCCACAGATGCTGCCAGACCCATTAAATTTCTGTGGCATTTTCTGTTTTTCATCCTAGTTAGATACCACCTCAAAAAGTAAATGTTTACTTTCTTCCCATATCCTATTTTGTACATTTTCAGCCAAATATGATTGTAATTACATCAGTCATCTTTGTTAGGATAGCATTGCCACATGTCTCCAAATATACCTTTAGAGCTATTTTATTCAATTACTGATTTACTGTTTATTTGAAAAGGAACAATCATTCAAACTGGTCAAAGTCACTCAAAATCAACTTTCAAAGGAGAAACATAGAAACCTAGAAAATAGAAGCTGGAGTAGGCCAATCACCCCACTGAGTCTGCTCCACATTCAATATGACCACAACTAATCCTCTACCTCAATGCCATATTCCTAGTCAGTCCTCATACCCCTTGACACCTTTTGTTTCTAAAACTCTATTTTCTCTTAAATATATTTGGTGACTTTGTCTCCATAACCTTTTGCAGTACAGAATTCTATGGGTTCACCAACTTTCGATTGAAGAAATTTCTTATCTTAGTTCGAAATGCTAAGACTGTGACCCCTTAATACCTCAACAAAGAGAGTATCGACCCTACATCTAGTCTCTCAAGCCCTTTCAGAATTTTCTATGTTTCAATGAGATATGGTCTCATTCTTAGGCTCAGTCAACCCAACTTCTCATTCAACAAACCTGCTTTCCCAGGAATCAATATTTGCTGAATTTCCTCAATAGAAAGTATATGTTTTCTTAGGTGGGAGAGCAAAACTGCATACAATCCTCCAGATGTGGTTTCATGAAGGCCTTGTACAGCATTTTTTAAAAAATTAATTCACAGGACATGGATATTACTGGTTAGGTTAATATTTATTGCTGATTCCTAAATTCCCAGAGGACAGTTAGGAGTCAATCACGTTGTTGTGGGTCTGTGGGCCATATGTAGATCAGACCATGTATGGATGGCAGTTACCTTCCCTAAAGGACATAAGTGAACCAGATGGGTTTTTCCCCAACAATTGGCAATGGTTTGATAGTTACCATAGGATCCTAATTTCAAACTTCTTTTTATTGTTTTTCACTAACTGCCATGGCAGGATTCAAAAACGGGTCCCCAGAACATTACATGGGTCTTTGTATTATGAGTCCAGTGATGATACCATAAGGCCATTTCCTCCCTTAGTAACGCTTCTCTTCTTGTCTACTCAAACCCTCTTGTGATGAATGCTAATTTACCATTTGCCTTCCTGATTGCTTGCTGCACTTGCATCTTTTCTTTGAATTACTACTGTACAAGGACACGGAAGTCCCTTTTTACATTAACCTTTTCCAATCTATCATCATTTAAATAAAACTCTACCATTCCATTTTTCCCACCAAAGTGGACAACTTCACATTTATCCACATGAGATCGCACCTGTCATTTATTTGCCCACTCATACAATCCCTACAGTGTGGAAGCAGGCCATTTGGCCCATCGAGTCCACAACATCCCTCCAAAAAGCATCCTACCCAATCCCTGTAACCCTGTATTTTTCCCATGGCTAATCCACCTAGCCTACACATCCCTAGACACTATGGGCAATTTAGCGTGGCCAATCCACCTAATCTGCACATCTTTGGACTGTGGGTGGAAACCCACGCAGACACGGGGAGAATGTGTAAACTCCATACAGTCACCAGAGGCTGGAATCAAACCTGGGTCTCTGGTGCTGTGATGCACCAGTGCTAACCACTGAGCCACCGTGCCACCTGTTCAACTTGGCTATTAATTGTCCTGAAGCCTCTTATATGTACCCTTACCCTCCCACCTAGTTTTGTGTCATCAGCAAACCTAAAAATATGACATTCGATTGTCTCATCCAAATTGTTTATATATATCATGAATAGCTGCTCCAAGAACTGATCTCTCTTTTATGCTACTTATCACGCCTTCCACAATGAAAATAACATGTTTATTCTCACACATTTTTTATCCGGCTGCTAACCAATTCCGTATCTGTACCAGTAAAATGCCACCAATCCCATGTGCTTTGATTTTGCACAATAACCTCTTTACATAGTATTTTATCACAGGTTTTTTGAAAATCCAAATAGACCCTCATTCAATCTATTAGTTACAACCCAAAAAACCCTAATAGCCCTGTCAAATGTGACTTCCCTTTCATAAATCTATGTTGATTCTGTGTAATACTGTTAGCATTTTTTAAGTTCCTTATTTTCACATCCTTTATATTAGACTCTAGCATGTTAGTATCAACATAAGGCTACCTTCCTGTAATCCCTGGTTTCTCCTTCCTTTCTTTTTTAAAAAAGTGGCTACAATCTGCTGGGGCTGATCCTGAAACTATAGAATTTTGGAAGTTGACAATTAACACATCTACCATTTCCATGGCCATCTCTTTGGTGTCCTAGGAAGTAGATCGTAAGGGCCCTACATGTGCCTTCACTAATGCATTTTTTTAAAAATGTATTGAAGCTCTTACAGTCTGCTTTTATGTTACTTGTAAATATACACACATGCGCTCTTTTTCATCCCTGTTAACCAACTCTTGGTTTTCATTTATTGAATTATAAACCAGTCCCAGTAGTGTTGATTTGGTTACACACAATGACCACACCGGATTTCATACAATTCTATTTTCTTCAGCCTAGGTGGTCTCATCAGACAGTTAAATTGATCTAGTACGCATATCAAGCTTCATTTTCAATCCACATTAAACTCATTTTACTTGAGTACTCTAAACGCTAGCCTCCTGGCATGGCTGATGTAAATTCCTCATTTGTCACCTAGGCAGCCAAAAATGGCTGGCATGCATGTTATCCGGTGGGTGATCCTCCTTCAACTCCTTGGCTTGAAGTCTGTAATTTTTGCGTGATAGTTGGGCTGTACAACGAATGGCAAGTACAACTGTTGCTGAAGAGAGGGCTGCAAACCTCCACTTTTAATACATTTTCCTTCAGTATTCAAAATCTTCAAATGTGCCCCTCTAGTTATGAGGTCATCCAAGGGGCTTCTGAACTGTACGTTGCCATTAATCTGTATTTCTTTGAACAACCAATGCTGTGTTTTCACAAAGTATCAGTTCTTTGCCAGCATAGAACATTATTTCTGTGTAACACTTCTCTTTTAGTACAGCGTGGTGGCTCAGTGGTTAGCACTACTGCCTCATAGCCTTAGGCTACTGTCTGTGTGGAGTTTGCACATTCTTCTTGTGTCTGTGTGGGCTTCTTCCAGGCTAATTGTTGGAACATTACTGTTGTGTTTTTCATTCCAAACAGCATGACTTTGCATTGATAAATTCCATCCAATGTTAGGAAAGCCAATTTCATTTGTGGCTCTGTGAGTCAATGGAACTTGGTACTTCCTTTTAGCTAGTCATTGTTTTATGCCAAACAGGAGGTTGAAAGAACACAGCAAACCAGGCAGCATTTGTAGAAAAGGAGAAGTCAACATTTCAGGTATTACCATTCTTCAGGACTGGATATGGGGGTAGGGAGAGCTGCAGATAAACAGAGTCGCAGCGATTCCCTTTGCAAATTTGAAGAACAACACTATATCTTCCGCCTGGGCACCCTACAGCCCAGAGGACTCAATGCTGAGTTCTCCAATTTCAAATAACCTTCCCACCCTTTGGCTGGAAAGGGACTCTCTATCTGCAGCTCCCCCTACCCCCACATCCAGTCCTGAAGAAGGGTAATACACAAAATGTTGCCTTCTCCTTTCCTCTAGATGCTGCCTGGCTTGCTGTGTTCTTAGCCTCCTGTTTGTCTACCTTGGATTCCAGCATCCACAGTTTTTTTGTCGCTAACCAAGTTTATACCACTGTGAAGTGTCTTTAAAGGATGCCCACTTTGGAGAATTTCTTTGCCTCCCTCAGATGTGAACTCAGTGAGTCCCTTTCTCGTAGGCACACTGCTGTGACCTCTTCAGCCCTTCAGCTCTTCAACCACAGAGTGAAACAAGCCTGCTACTACAGCCATGTGACCTTCCTCAGCTCCTATCTTCGTCACCATCTCATCCCTCAAGGCCTCAAAATTTGGGCTCACCTTCGATGCTCCATACTCACAACACCTTCAATGCCTCCAGAAACAACTTTCACTCCAGACAGGCTGAACTGCAGCAGTTCATCGACTTCGCTAACAACTTCCACCCCGCCCTCAAACCCATTTGGTCTATCTCAGACACCTCCCTCCTCTTTCTTGACCTCTCCGATTCCATTTCTGGCGACGGTTTACAGACTGACATATAAACCCACAGACTCCCATTGCTACCTAGACTACACCTCCTCCCGTCCTGTATCCTGCGAAAACAGCATCTCATTTTCCCAATTCCCCCGTCTCCGTCACAGCTGCTCTGACGAAGAGACGTTCCACTCCCAATAATCCCGATTGTCTGCCTTTTTCAAACAACGCTCTTTACCCCCCACCATCATCGAGGCAGATCTCCACCATGCCTCTTCCATTCCCCGCTCCACAGCTCTTAACCACCCCCCCTCAAAACATAAGAAAGATAGGGTCGCCCTTGTCCTCACTTTCCAGCCTCCGCATCCAATATATCATCCTCAAACTCCGCCAACTCCAACTGAACCCCACTACCCAGAACATTTTCCACTCCCGGCCCCTCTCTGCCTCCCACAAGGGCCATTCCCCTCACTATTCCTTAGTTCACGCTACACTTCCCACGAACCACTCCAATCCACCCAGTACCTTCCCTGTATCCGTAAAAGATGCAACATCTGCCCACACACCACCTCCCTCCCCTCCGTTCAGGGCCCTAAACAGCCCTTCCAACTTACACAGAGCTTCACCTGCATCTCTTCCAACCCAGTCTATTGCATCTGGTGCTCCCGATGTGGTCTTCTCCACTTTGGGGAGACCAAACATGGACGAGGTGACTGTTTCACTGAGCATTTTCCCTGGCCCGTAACACCCAACCTAACCTCTTGGTCACTGCCCATTTCAATTCCCCACCCCACTTCCCCTCTGACATATCCGTCCTCAGCCTCCTCCAGTGTTGCAGTGACTTGGAACGCAAATTTGAAGAACAATACCTTATCTTCCTCCTGGGCAGCCTACACCCCGGAGGACTCAACTTTGAGTTCTCCAATTTCAAATAATCTTCCCCCGGCTCCCCTTCCAGACCCACCTCCTCCATTCCATTCCACCTTCTCACCCTCCCTTCTAGCCACCAGGCTGGAAAGGGAGCCAGGGGATGGATGGGAAGGTTATTTGAAATTGAAGAACTCACTGTTGAGTCCTCCGGGCTGTAGGGTGACCAGATGGAAGATAAAGCGTTGTTCTTCAAATTTGCATTCTGAGTCACTGCGACGCTGTGACTCTCCTTATCTTTGGTTCCCCCTACCTCCACTTCCAGTCGTGAAGAAGAGTAATACCTGAAGCATTGACTTCTCCTTTCCTCCAGATGCTGCCTGACTCACTGTGTTCTTCCAGCCTCCTGTTTGTCAACCTTGGATTCCAGCATCTGCAGTTTTCTTGTCTCTAATTTTCTATGCCAAATTCATGAGGGTTTACTTCTTTCAATGCAGTCCTCCAATCCTGTCACAGCAGATGGTGGAATTTCAGTTCAATAAAAAGTATCTGGAATTAAGAATCTGTTAATAACTGTGAAACTATTGTCAATTATCAGGAAATTCATCTGGCTCACTCATGTATTTCAGGGAATGAAACCTGCCATCATCACTTGGTCTGGTTTACACGTGACTTCAGACACACAGCATTGCGGTTAACTCTCTACTGTCCCTTGCGCAATTAGCGATGGGTAATAAATACTGACCCAGCCAGTGATACTCACATCCTGTGAATGAATTTTTAAAAATCCAAAAAGAGGACAAGTCTATTTCTGGTACCACCTTGACTTTGCAGCAAATAATGCAAAACCCTTGCAATTTATCAGGTCTTGGCACAATCATGAAGGTGAGCTCCAGTTGCTACAACTCAGTTTAATAATGTCATTGTTAATCTTGAATTTAATTTCTGCCATAACCTAAACTGATCTCTCAGGATTGAGTCTGTGAAGTTGTTATCTTATAGGCAACACAACCCCCAAATTAATATCATGAAGTGCCAAAACAACTTTTCTGGCCTCATCCCTGTCATAATTTCTTTACAACATGTTATCTCGCTGATATTTTCTCCCCTATCAAGTACGTATTACATAATTCATATCATTGGGCTTCTTTGTGATTTGATAAATTCCAGTGAAACTTGTGTTTTGTGGATCCCAGTGACAGATTACACGACTAACACCTTGCCTCCAGCAACAAATTTGCTTTTATCCTTCTAGTCTGCTCTAGCTGTCATTATTTGTTGAGCACCTTTTAAATACTTATAACTTAACTCACAAGCTTTGGTCACTTTATCTATAAAACTTGAAACCTAGCTTGAAAGCATAATTCTTCAACTTAAATTGATTAAAGAAAAATTAATAAACCTAAGTGGTTTTCTGATCTCACATCCATGTATTAGTTCAAAAGGACGAAAACTTAATAAGGAGCATCCCAAACGACAAGTGGTAACAAAGGAAATCCTTCATTCTAATCATGGCAATGACCTCTAATCATGATCTTCAAAATTTGATAACAACCTAAGAACATAAGAAATAGAAGCAGGAGTAGGTAATTCAGCCCTTCAAGCCTACTTTGCTATTGATCTGCCCATTTGACCAGTACAATTGTATACCCATACACAATTATGTGCTCTGTTAATTCATGTACCTTACTGCGAATGCTCCATACATTCAGATGGACTGCATTGAGACATCTCTTTTGGACATTCTAACATCTTTCTTTTCTGCATTTTACTGAAAGAAGACTCATCATGTTGGCATACTGTACGCAGCCATTATTAAAATAACTTTATTTAGGTCTACCAACAGAAACAGAAGGCAGAGGGTTGGTGGGGAGAAATGTAATAAACTACACTATTAAAGTATTCTGGTAATGTCAGCGATGGGTATGATTCATAATTCATTGGTTGCAATAGAGTCTGTGATTACAGGTAACCTATGGTTTGACTTGGAGTCTTTCTCTCCTAGGAAAATGCATTAATACCAGGTTGTGCAATCTTGAAAATGCTTCAAGGTCATATTCAATTATTTTTCTAACTCAAGGGTAGAAGGGTGCTAACATGGCAATATTTGGTTGACCGGAAAATAGTTTCAAAAATTGTGTCACAAATAAAAACATCACCATGTGCCAAGATATCTGTTTTGGACTTTCAGCTGTGTTACCTGAGGCATCATCTTGGGATAACAGAGTAAACAGGAATTAAAAATCACAAAGAATAGAGGTGACCTTTGCACACATTAATCCTAATTGGTTTTTGCATTACTGCTGTTGGAACGTTAAGAGAATACTTTTCATCAATTGTAAGTGGGTTTATTCTTCTGACTGCAAATGTAAATTGGCTTATTTGCAATGGGAGAATATTAAGCACAATTTTGAGTATATGTGCATGGAAATCTAACTTTCCCCACATTACAACAATATAGAAATGCTTGACTTCACGCCCGTTAATGCAAACAGATCTAATTTTGTAGTCTGCAGTTAGGAGTGGAATTTATCCTTATTGCTTTAATTTTAAGCACTGCTTAAGTATAGGAAAGAGAGAAAAGTATGGTAAGGAGGATTGCATGTAATTAACAGAAGCTGCCTAATTTTCCTTTCTTTAAAACTAAACTAAGTACAATTGGATATCTTCTGTAACAAGTGTGCAACCTCCAGTTTTCTTCTATGCATTCCCTTAGGACATATTTAACGTTCAGGTAGTGAAAAATGTCATGACTCATTGGGGTAGTATTCTAAAAATCAGGCCCCACTATTTCTGGAGTCATCACAAATGTGAAAAAATCTTGTCAACAATCCAAAATTCCCAATTTGCCTGACAGACAAAGTCAGGTTAAAAGCATGTACTCATCATAGAATCCCTACAGTGTGGAAGCAGGCCATTTGGCCTATCAAGTCCACACCAACCCTCCGAAGAGCATCCCAACCAGAACCACCCCCTACCTTATCCCTGGTTTTCGCATCCTAGACACCAAGGGCATAGCCAAACCATCTAACCGGCACATCTTTGGACTGTGGGAGGAAACTGGATCATCCGCATGAAACCCACACAGACATGGGGAAAATGTGCAAACTCCACACAGTCACCCGAGGCTGGAATTGAACTCAGGTCCCTGGAGCTGTGATGCAGCAGTGCTAGCCACTGAGCCACCATGCCACCCTCAACAGGTTTTCGTACTTAACAAGCAAATAACTGTTTATTGTGAACAAATTGATTTAACCAATGCACTTAGTAAATATGAATTGCTAACTAAGATCCAAGATGGCAGCGGAATAGGATGCTTCAGATGGAGCTCATCCGTTCCGCCTGTTTACTTTTCTTATTTTCTCTCTTTATTCTTCTTTTTTGTGCTTTTTCTTCTTCCTTCTATCTTCTTTCTTCTCCCGGCCTCAGACTCAGCACAGGCACAGCGAGGTGCTCCCCACGCCCCTCCCACAACCTAGTGAGGCAGCCTCCTGGCCTGGCGTGGGTCTCCCATCTTGGCAAGATGGTCTCCCAGTCTGGTGGGGCAGACCTTTAGCCCAGTGTGGCAGTCTCTCTGCCAGGCATAACTGACTCTCAGCCTGGCATGTTGGTCTTTTGGTGATATGTGGGAGTCTCTTGGCCCAAAGTGGCCTCAGTGTGGACTTCTGGTCTCAAGGTGATCCCCCGAAGTGTGGTCCCATTGTGGCTAAGCATTTAAGAAAGACCGTAACGTTTGAGCTTTCAGCTTTATTTCTTTATTTACTACTTAAAACTAAGAAGGTGTTACTGTACAAATTACTGCAATGTTCAACTTTTAACTTTGTTACTTCTTTCTACCTTGTTCTCAAGATTATATATGTAGGTACTTGTACCTAAGATGGTGCCTTGTGTGGTGACATTATACACTTTTCACTGTACTCCTATACTTTGGTATTTGAGTACATGCGACAATAAAGTCAAATCAAACTAAAATCAAATAAAACTTACAACTCCACACTTTAAATACTATCCCTTCTTAAATTTCTTCCTTCACAAATGAACACACACAAAGACAGACAACACATGGATATTAAGAATGGAAAGAAAAAGTCACAGAAAAAAGTGAGTGGTACCAGTCTGAATCACAGGATTTGCTGAGTTTCTTTAGTTCTCTTCCTTTCAATTCCTTTTAAGTTCTTTGCTGTTGACGCAAGGTTGTTTGCACATCAATGCATTTGTCCTTTCACTGTCTTTAAAAGTATTCCATGTCTCTTTCAAAAGAGGATTTGCAGAGGAAGGTGAATAGAGAAAGCTAGCCGTTACACAAGACCTTCTAGTCCCTTCACACATTACAGACGGATACACGCTGAGATTTTTCAATGCAGGACCAGCTATGTCACATAAATAGAACAGGATATTGTAAGTTCTGTATGATTACTGATAATATGTGTCCCTACCTCCACTCCCCATATCATCCAAGAAATGCAACATTGTATGCAAGAACATATTGTCATAAAGTGGTAGAGATGTACAGCACAAAAACAGACCCTTCGGTCTAATTCATCTATGCCGGCCAGATATCCTAAATTAATCTAGTCTCATTTGCCAGAATTTGGCCCATATCCCTCCTTTCCTTCCTATTCATGTACCCATGTACCCATCCAGATGCCTTTTAAATGTTGTAATTGTACCAGTCTCTATCACTTCCTCTGGCAGCTCATTCCATACACATACCACCTTCTGCATGAAAAAGTTGCCACTTAGGTCCCTTTTAAATCATTCCCCTCTCACCTTAAATCTATGCCCTCTAGTTTTGGACTGCCCTACCTTGGGTAAAAGATAAAAACTGAAAGAACTGCGGATGAAGTAAATCAGAAACAAAATCAGAAGTTGCTGGAAAAGCTCAGCAGGTGTGGCAGCATGTGTGAAGAGAAATCAGAGTTAACATTTCGGGTCCAGTGACCCTTCCTCAGTCACCAGGCCCGAAACGTTAACTCTGATTTCTCTTCACAGATGCTGCCCCAGAATCTTGCTGAGTTTTTCCAGCAACTTCTGATTTTGTTCCTGGGTAAAAGACCTTGGCTATTCAGATTTTGTCTTCAGAATTGGATGTCTGTCTCAAGGTCAAGAATCTAATTTTTCCAATCTTGCCATATTTTCCGAAATGACTCACCAATGCTCACGTCGTTCAGGAACAGGGAAGGTTCCATCTTCTGTCACTGATTGAGTGTGGAAAAAGTCAAAATGTGGCTGAGCTGGACGCTGCCTGTTTCAACAAGTTGCTGCTGTTTCGTAGCAAACACTTATTATGATATAAAATGCTTTACAGCAAGAAGCTATTGATATTTAAGATAATTTTACATACAGATGAATAATAAATATTGGTGGGAACAAGAAAAGAACAGGAAGTGGTGGGCCTTTATAAACAATAATTTCCCATCATTGTCCCTGTACATTTCATCAGGACAGGGAAGGATGACTGTGAGAACCCACCCAATTCACAACTAAGTCAGCTAAAAAAAAAATTAAGTACTCATAGCAGGCCAGCTTCGGCTGCATGCTAAGTCACAGGAAGATATTATAATCTGACCTGGTGTTACAAATGGACAAGTCAGATCCAGACTGAAATCTGGTTTGATATTTTTTGTTTTTATTGAACAAGGTAGTTTTCCATTGATTACAAGCACTCAATGCTATTGTTCTGGTCTTAACAATAAAAAAAAGTTTATAATGCAAAAGATAAGCTAAAATAAAATAAAGCAAGCTACTTACTTATAACACAATTTAAAAGATGTCGAAACACAGTAAAAATACAATATTCTATCTCTTTACAGTACTGAAACACCAGAGAGCATTCCCTACTTCATCAGATCTATTGGCTTGATTTAACTGTTATTTTTAATTTTCAGACATTAGAGTTTGACATCATCTTCTTTGAATATTTACACAACTGAGCTTATACATACTCCGCTCAAATAACCCCTTCAGGGTTCTAGCCAAACACATCTGGTCTGGAACTCCCAAATAAAACCTGAAACATTAAGGTAACCAGTTTCCTATCTTTCCGAACTAACTCCTTTTTCTAGAAGAAGCCATTTCATACATCTAACTTCAACTGCCAACTGAAAACAGAAGTCCTGAGTGGTGGCTTTTCACCTAAATAAAAAGAAACTAATTCCTGTTCCTTCTAACTGAAAGCAACCAATGTCTTCAATGTTAACACTATCCACTTGTAAAACGTTCCCAGTGCAAACAACTTCCCATTACATTCCATGGACTCCCGCTTCAGACCAGTTTTAAAAACCATGGCTCTAGAAATACTGAGAAAGTTAATCATTACAACTCTCATGCAGACAGACCAAAATCCACATGGCACTAAGTCTAAAACCCAAATTCTAAAATACATGATATGAAAATGTATATAAATCACACAACTTGTATCACACAAACCAGAGGTATAGAGGCAGCAACAACTTTGACCAGAGATAGTAGGAACTGCCGATGCTGGAGAATCTGAGATAACAAGGTGTAGAGCTGGATGAACACAGCAGGCCAAGCAGCATCAGAGGAGCAGGAAAGCTGATGTTTCAGGTCTCGACCCTGCTCCTCTGATGCTGCTTGGCCTGCTGTGTTCATCAACAATTTTGACCACATGGTTTATAATGAAGAAAAAAGCTGGCAACTACAGGAGGATATCAATAGAACAGCAGCAAATGGAGTTCAAAGCTGAAAAGGATGAGGTAATTCATTTGGAGAAGATGACCAAAACAAGGGAAACACAATAAATGATCAGATGTTGAGATGTGTAGAGAAATAAAGGACCTTTGTGTCACAGATCCCTGAAGGTGGGAGAACAGTTGGATTAGGTTGTCAAGAAAACATACAGGATATTTGCCTTAATAGACTGAGGCGTAGAATATAAACATGGGAACTGCAGAAAATGTTTTGGCCACAGTTGCTGGACTGCATGTATGCACGGTCACTGCACTATATGAAATATCTAATTGTACTAGAAAGTTGTTTTACAGGGGTGCTGCCTAAACCAGAGAATGGATGTTTTCCACAGAACCCATGCCATGATCATCTGAAAACAATTCCACTGGACCTGCCACATGCTTAGGATGTCTCCGTTCTGAGTGCAAAGCAAATCATTTTCACCCAGCTCAAGGAAGGCACTTGGATGAGAGGAAGACACAGGAAACATTTCAAAGACTCCCTGGAAGCTTTCTCTCAAGAAATGCAAATATTGATGTAGATGTGAGGAACACCTTTGATCAAAACAAAAGTGACTTCAAGGAAGCTCCTGTATGAAGGAATACAATTCTTTAAGAACACCCACTGGCAAGAAGAAGTACTAAAAAGGATCATGACAAAGGAATGCTAGTGATCCCAAGGATAAGGAGTAATTCCATTTCCAGGAAACATCTACCAAATGTGTGGTCACAGATGTGGCTCTAAGATTGGGTTCATCAGCCACGTAAGGACCCATAGATCCCAGGACCAGTGACATTGAATTTCAGAGGTGGACAATCATACTCATTAAAGAGTGATTGCTGCCACCTCCAACAATAACTGCTACCTGGCACACACCACAAAACTCACAGGTTCCAAATAGCCTTTTTTGAGAACTGGTCAATTTATTCAATTCCAAAAATATGTGACCTTGCAGGCACAATGGACAAAGGAATTTGCCTCCATTGCTGGATACACTCAGGGGTGCAGTATCAAGAACTGCACCCATGTGGACATCAAAGCACCAAGTGATCTTTTGGTAAGATTCATTAGCGGGAACAGCTTTCATACCCTCAATGTTCAACTAGCCTGTGACTACAAAGTGTGTGCTCCCTCTTTCCTTTCAGCTATATTGACCCCTTCATTTTCCAGGGTGCCGCAATTCTTCATGCACCTCCCAAACTCTGTGGATAAATTCTAGGTGATAATGGTTATTCAGTAAAGTAATGGCTATTCACCCCTTTTAATATTCCTGAGATGGAGCTACATGCACCCGACAACAAAAGGCATCTGCTTCGTCCAGCGGAGATTCACACGGATGATCCCTGGAATGGTAGGCCTAACATACGATGAACGGCTGAGGATCCTGGGATTGTATTCATTAGAGTTTAGAAGGTTGAGGGGGGATCTAATAGAAACTTACAAGATAATGCATGGCTTAGAAAGGGTGGACGCTGGGAAGTTGTTTCCGTTAGGTGGGGATACTAGCACTGTTGGGCACAGCCTTAGAATTAGAGGGGGTCGATTTGGAACAGAAATGAGGAGACATTTCTTCAGCCAGAGAGTGGTGGGCCTGTGGAATTCATTGCCACAGAGCGCAGTGGAGGCCAGGACGTTGAATGTCTTCAAGGCAGAGATTGATAAATTCTTGATCTCGCAAGGAATCAAGGGCTACGGGGAGAGTGCGGGTAAGTGGAGTTGAAATGCCCATCAGCCATGATTAAATGGCAGAGTGGACTCGATGGGCCGAATGGCCTTACTTCCACTCCTACGTCTTATGGTCTTACAGGGATCATCATCAAGCAGACCATCAGGAATCTGGGAATGCAGTTCGGGTACCTGAACTAGTTGGGTGCGGCATTCTCAACAATGGTCTTGCATGTTGTAATGGTATTCTGCATTCTCCACAACCTGAACCTCCACAGAGGCATAGGCCTTAAAGGGGTAAAGTGCTTGACTGACAAGGTTCAAAAGAGGAAGAGGAAGAATTAAATGTGAAAGAGGAGGAAGATGCAGAAAACAGAAATATCTCAGCTGCCCAGAGATGGTGCGTCCAGCATCGAACTCCAATTTCTTGTGGTAATGTCATCAATGTGAGGGATAAGCTGATCCATGCAGGTATTAATTGACCTTTTCCAACCCAAAGGACAATATAATCTGAAATACATAGTGCTGTCCATGAAAACATTTTCATTGAAGATGCAGCCTGGAATGGATCTACTTTTACTGGCAATAAATGAAGAATATCTGTCCAGAGGTTTTATCATCCCTGTTTAATGAGACTTCTTCATTCTTGGCAGTTCTAGGTAATGATCCTCACAAGGCCTCAGATATGGTGGAGGGAACCACCGGTCTATATTTGAGGTTGAAAGACATATGGCAGTTGTTCTATTCAAATAGTTCCCATGGGGCAATTCAAGATGCTGCTGTACCAATATCATTGCAGGTAAAGCATCCCTGCACTCTGCTGCAGCTCAGCATTTGGTATACTGTCAAATGGAGTGGACGGCACTGTGCCTGTTTAATCTATACACTACAGAATCTGTTCATCCTCTCCACCAGGGATGTCTTACATGATATACTCATGGTCAGCCACCATGGCAATCTCTATTGATCTTCCTCCACAGTGGTCAAGATGTGTAGGTTTGTCACTCCTGAGGTCCTCAGTATCACAGATGCCAGTCAACCAAACCAACTATGTGATATCAAAAAATGGCTGTATACAGCAAAGGCTATGGGTGCTGACAACACTCCAAAAATGTTATAGAACACATGTGCTTCAGAATTAGCCATGTGCCCTGTCAAGCTGTTCCAGCATAGCTATAGTCTCGAATCTGTCCAGCAATGTAGAAAATTGCCCAGGTAACTCCTAACCACAAAATGCTCGACAAAACCAACTTAGGCAATCATCACCCCCCTCAGTCATCCATCAGCAGTGTTGGGAGGGAGAGCTGACTGTGCTAATAACCATGCTAATAACCAATACCTCCTCAGCTAATAATGTGTTTCCTGACACACAACTTGGATTCACCATCCATGGTGTGAAACACACTTTCAAAGTGCAATGTAATTTCCTTTATTTCTTTTAACTTAATATAGTGTATCCACCGTTTATGATGTTGTACCCATAACATTGAGGATTTTAGGGCGAAACTGTTTGACCATTTTATGGAACATCTCCATTCAGACAGCAAGCATAACCCTGAGCTTCCTGATGCTTATCATTTCACACTTTCATCTTGTTCCCAGTCAGAGCTTTCACTCCTTAGTCTACAATACTGTTGTAGTGAAGTTCAACACAAGCTTGAGAAACAGCACCTCATCTTTATATTTAACACTCTGCAACCTTCTGGAGTCAACCGTGAATTCAAGAACTTTAGATTCTAACCTTCGAATTCATTCTGTTCTGTGCTGGTTTGGTCTTGTCATGTTCTTTCTTTATCCCTTCACACTGCATTCAGATGGCTGATATATAGTTATATACATTTTATCTGGACATATCCTTCTTTTCCCCTATGACCATCACTATCCATATTGGGTAGTAATTTTTGAACTTTTGATAGTATTTTTGAACCTGAAATGCTTTGTCAGTTAATCTCACCTCCAACCTACCTTCTACCCTATAGATCGTCTCTTTAGTTCTACTTGCTACTTTCTCCTTCTACTGATTCTAAACATTTCTAACATTGTTAAGATTAAATGAAAGGTCATTTACCTGAAATGTTAACTCAGTTTCCCTCTAGATGCTAGCTGATCTGTTTAATATTTCCAGCATTTTCTGTTTTTATTATGCTTATTGAGTTTGATAGCTACATTTGACAATCATAATTGGCAACAGCAAAATTAGATCACCAGAATATGCACGTTGTCTAGGTTTGAGAGTCTGTTTCTGATTTATATTTTTTTAGATAAATTAGAACGTCAGTGGAAAAGGAAATGAAAATTATTGCAATAGAAGGAAACTGAATCAGATGACATTCTCCAGGTCATCTGGAGTTGCTCATCCTAAATTCTGAGGAAATGGATCTGCCAAAGTTTTTACTGCAGGTATCAAGTACACCTGCCCTAAGCCTTTGAGATGATTTTAGTTATATACATATTGGACCCTAATGATGTAATTGGGACCCACATACAGCACTCATTATTTGTCTTTCTGCCAAATCTGTCCAGTAAAGAAATGATTAGGGTTAAAAGATAAGTTTAGATTTTTAAAGTTATTTCCTTGTCGGGCTGGAAGTGCAGCAGTAATCAAGGAAAAGCAAGCATGATTTGCCAGGTTCTACATAGAAATCATAATTGTCCACTCCCACAGTTTTAGCTCTCCCTTGATAATGATGGCCCCATAAGATGGCCTGGCATACAACCCTGAACTTGGTTGAGGCCTTTCTCTGATGGCACAACTTTGTGCCACATCCTGTATTGATAGTGAGCAAAGATGGCAGACAATTCTAAATACAGCCTGTGTGTTAAATGACTTCTCATTTCTGCAGCAGTCAGGATATTTAACTGCCGAAAATTGGTCCCAATTTTAAAAAAATCTCTGTACACTCTTATGTGCTGACTAACTTGAAGCTAAGGAAAGTTTAGATCTGAAACATTTGGCCTTACCTGACGGAATATAGATGTTGGAAGCAGGGTTGTGTGTAATGGTTGGTGAAGGATGCAGAATATAGAAAATGTTTGGAACATTAGTCTCCAGCACTGCCGTACAAGCAGTCCCTTGCTGCAAACATGCAATTTTGGCTTCAGCTAAAGTTGCTCTTGAATCGTAAGAATATGGAGGTTTGGAACTTAGTCCCCTCTTCTCCTCTTTCAGAAACCAGTCCATAACTAAATCAAATAATGTAAACAATGAAGGAATAAAATTGGTTACCTGTTGACTAAACAGAACATTATTTCCTTTATGCATACTCTTCCTCAAGGTTGGATTTTCATTCAGTGTCAAATTTTCATGATCAGGGCAGGCAGTTTGAGTCAGGAGGTTTCCCAACTTTGCAGACCTGACTCATAGAAAATAGAAAGTTTCTCCTTAGACTTAACTTTTGCACTGTTAGGCAGCAGTGATTGAGAGTTGAGCCCAGCACCCTAGAAGCAGATTGGAAGTAACAACAAAGGCGGCTGTGTTCAAAGCAGGCTGGTTAAGAGGTTGGGATAACAAGGTGTAGAGCTGGATGAACACAGCAGGCCAAGCAGCATCAGAGGAGCAGGAAAGCTGACGTTTCGGGCCTGGACCCTTCTTCAGAAAAAAGGGCCTGCTGTGTTCATCCAGTTCTACACCTTGTTATCTCAGATTCTCCAGCATCTGCAGTTCCTACTATCTCTGCTTAAGAGGTTGGCCTCCGTTCTTCGAGATTTTGCCCAAATTGTTTACTCACATTTCAGATAGTGTCGCACTCACTCTTTAAACCCACTCCCCATGTCTCCATGACAACTGAAGGCCAACTCATGCCTCACACACCCTCAACGACCCCTCATAACCTCCATTTCAATCATGCCCTCCACATATCTTCAATTGCCTGAGTGGTAGGGGATATAGGATGGTAGTAGAAGGCTATTGTGTGACTAGAGGCCAGTACCCAGTGGTGTATCACAGGGATCACTGCTGGGTCCCCTATTATTTGTGATATATACATGGTATATTTGAGAATGTGGGGGGTGTATAGTAAGTAACTTTCTGGATGACATGAAGATTGGTTGCGCGTTTAATAGTGAGGAAGAATGTCTGTGGTTACAGGAAGATGTATACAAATTGGACATTTCCGTGGCAGATAAAATTTAACCCTGTAAAGTCTGAGGTGATGCACTGTGGAAGAAGTAATAAGACAAGGGAGTTCTCAATGAATGGCAGGACACTGGAAGCTCAGTGAAACAGAGAGATCTTGGGATACTGTTCTGGGGAGTTGGGTTCAAATTCTGCCTTTGCATATGGTGAACGTTGAATTCAATAAAAATCTAGGATTAAGAGTTTTAATGACAACCATGAAACCATTGCCAATTGTCAGTAAAAAAAACATCTGGTTCATTAGTCTCCTTTAGGGGAGGAAATCTGCCATTCTTATCCAGTTTGGCCTATAGGCGACTCCAGAGTTACAACAATATGGTTGACTCTTAACTGCCCTCTTGGAAAATTAAGGATGGGGCAGTGAAATCCACATCCCATGAATGAATAAACAAAAAGACAACAGGGAAGATATTTGGGCTGTTAAAAAGTCATATAGGACACTTACCTTTAACAGTTGTTGCATAGATTATAAGAGCAAGGAGATTATGGAGGAGATGTACAAAATTTTGGTTAGGCCACAGCTGGAGTACTGTGTGTAGTTTCGGTTGCTTCACCATATGAAGGGTGTAATTGTACTGGAGGAGATTCACTGGGATGTTGCCAGCGATGGAGTATCTTAGCTATTCAGAGACACTGGATAGACTTGGGTTATTTTCTTTAACACAGAGAAGACTGAGGGGCGACCTAATTGAGGTGCATAAAATTATGAGGGGCATAGGCATGGTGAATACGAAGCAGTTGTTTCCCTTTGCTTGAGGGTCAAAAACGAGGTGGCATACCTTTAAGGTGAAGGGCAGGAGGATTAAAGGGGGTTTGAGGCAAAAACTTTTCACTCAAAAGGTGCTAGGAATTTGGAATGCACTATGTGAGAGGGTAGTGGAGGTGGGAAACCTCACAACCTTTAAAAAGTACATGAATGACTAGCTATGGATGTCTATGAATCCAACTGTACTTCGTACTTACATGCCATTTTGTGTCACTTTCATGTCCCATCATCCAAAGTGTCAAACAAGCAGAATCACAAATTATCACTAACAGGTTATATGCACAGAGAAAAAGAATTGTAACAGCACCGTAAAACTGTAAGTCAAGTCAAGTTAACAATTCTCTGCACTCATAATCCTTTTATGAACATTTGGGCTCTTGACCAAGCTTGCATAATGAAGTTTGGCTCAGAGAGAAGACTCCTATAAAAGGATTAACATCATTGACACAGATGGAGAAGTGATGACTTTGCCATTCTGACAGATTTATAATATTATAATAAGCGGTTTTATGCTCTCTTTTGTCAATGGCTCAATTTTTAATTTATAAAAGATGAAGAATTTCAAGCACTTATTGCTTTTGGTATGAAAGCTTTAATGCAGGTATGGATTCAATTGAGGCCAACAACATGATCTCCCCACCTACATTCGGGACACTACCCTTCACCTCCTTCAAGAATTTCAATTCCCCAGCCCCCCATAACTCATCTTCACCATGGGCATCAAATCCTGTACACCTGTATCCCGCATGCAGATGGCCTAAAAGCCCTCTGCTTCTTCCTTTCCCACACGCCCAACCAGTCCCCCTCCACCTACACCCTCATCTGCCTAACAGAACTTGTCCTTCCTCTCAACAACTTTTCCTTTAACTCGTCCTACTTCCTACAAAATGAAGAGGTGGCTATGGGTATCCATATGATTCCGAACTATGCCTGCCTCTTTGTAGGGCACGTGGAACCGTCTCTCTTCTGCTGTTACACTGGCACCATCCCTCACCTCTTCCTCTGCTACATTGATGATTATATTGGTGGTGCCACATGCTCCTATGAGGAGACTGAACAGTTCATCAACTTTACTAATACCTTTCACCCCAACCTCAAATTCACCTGGACCATCTCCGATACCTCCTTCCCCTTCCTGGGGCTGTCTATCTCCATCTCTGGTAACGGTCTCAGCACCAATATCTATTTCAAACCCACCGACTCCCATAGCTACCTTGACTAAATCTCCTCTCACCCACCCTCTTGCAAGAATGCTATTCGTTACTCCTAATTCCTCTGCCTCCACCACATCTGCTCCCAAGATGGAGCGTTCCACTCCCGGACATACCAGATGTCCTCCTACATTAAAGACGTCAACTTCATTGATTCATGATGCCCTCAAATGCACCTCTTGCATTTCCTGCACTTCTGCCCTCAAAATCCCCGACCCCAACAAAAATAAGGACAAGAGTCCCCCTGGTCCTCACATACCAGCCCACCAATCTCCACAACCAGTGCATTATCCTCTGCAGTTTCCACGACCTGCAATCCAACCCCACCAACAAAGAAATATTTCCCTCCTCACCTCTATCTGCCTTTCGTAGGATCTGCTCACTCCACGACTCCCCTGTCCACTCCACACTCCCCACCAACCCCACCACACCTGGCACCTTTCTTTGCAACCGCAAGTGGTGCTACACCTACCCCTACACCTCCTCTCTCACCACCATCCAATGCCCCAGACAATCTTTCCAAATCTGACAGGGATTCACCTGTACATCCTCCAACCTGGTCTACTGTATCTGTTGCTCCCGATGTGGTCTCTTCTACATCAGTGAGACCAAGCACAGACTCGGTGACCAATTCGCGAAGCATCTGCACCCTGTACGCTATAATCAATAACACTTTCCAATTGCCAACCATTTTAATTCCCCCTCCCACTCCCTTGGTGACATTTCCATCCTGGACCTCCTCCAGTGCCACAATGATGCCACACACAAACTGGAGGAACAGCACCTCATATTCTGCCTCAGGAGCGTACAGCCTGATGACCTCAATAGAGTATTCACCAGTTTCAAAATCTCCCCACCCCCGGCCTCATGCCATGTTCAAGCCTCTCTCTCATCCCAGCCTCCTCGACCTGACACTACCTGTCCATTTCTTTCCCCACCTATCCGCCCCACCCATCCCACTGACCAATCCCCACTACCTCTACCTGCATCCACCTATCGTCATTCCACCTTTCTTCCCCCAGCCCCACCTCTATTTTCTCTATTTATTTCCGAGCTCCGTTCCCCCTTCCCAGTCCTGATGAAGGGTGTAAACCTGAAATGTGGACTTTCCTGCTCTGATGCTGTTTGACTTGCTGTGTTCCTCCAGCTCCACTCTGTATTGACGCTGTCCCAGCATCTACAATTATTGCTATCTCTGGGTTCAAGGTATACAGGTTGGAACAGAATTCGGATTAGCCTTCTTGCCCTACCTCTGGCACGTGTTGTGGGCTGTGGATCAAATTTACCATAGGGCAAAGAACAGCCAAGGATTAAGGTTGTTAATATGCTCCACATTTTTAGCGTATTGTTTTTCTGATCATGCTTTGATATTGCAGTCTGATTGCTAACATGCCACGATAAATTAAGCAATTAATATCCTTAAGCAATTATTTAGATTACTGCAAATGTTCAGGAAGGGTGATGACAGTTTTAAATTGATACTACATGAAAACCTTCTACTTAATACTTGATATTTGTTTGTTTGCAACAGTTTCATAAAGGCAAAACCCAAAATATTCCAGTAAAAATTCTCACAAACCATTTTGCTTACATTTTTTTGATTTACAAACAAACATTTTTATTTCTGAGCAGCTTCTGTCCATTAGTAGTCCTGTGTTTGCATCCATCTCTACACAGTCCTTTGAATCTCCATTCGTTAAATCTTCCTTTAAGAACCTTCAATTAATAGGAGAAAAAAATATGATTGGCCTGAAAAGAAGATAGGAATTCACTGATGACATTAATTAAATATTATTTTATTCTGGTAATAAAAGCAACTATCTTTCACTTGGTTGGCTAAAAAGCATTTTAGGACACCCTGACCTCATAAAGGCAGTTATTTAATTGTAAGACTTTCAGAGGAAAATTGTAATATTTTTGCACGGACATAAAGGTCTAGCCTGGTCTTATTAAATGGTGGAGCAGGTTTGAACGGCTGAATGGTCTACTCCTTCTTGTATTTCTTATGTTATGACTGAATATCAGAATTCTGCCAATACAACAGCATAAAACATGTGGGAAGCAGTGGAACAGTTAGTGAATGACAACTGCATCATGCCCTAGGTCACTTCTCCAATGCAGCAGTAAGTTTAATTACTTCACAAGATTAAAAATTTTAGATAGTTGAACTTCACGTTAACTTATTTTCCAAATTTTGAACTGAAAATCTATTTTTACTTTTAAAATGCATTCAGAAATCTAATAGTAATAACCAATGTAGATGGTGGGGATCTGGTGTGTACTACCAGGGCGGGTAGTTGAGGTGAGAAATCTCACAACCTTTAAAAAGTACTTGGATGAACACTTTAAGTGTCATATTATTCAAGGCAATGGACCCAGTGTGGGAAAGTGAGTCCAGCGTAGTTGGTACTATATTTTTGGCAATACAGACTCAATGGGCTGAAGGGCCTCTTCTGTATTGTATGATTCTTTGACTTACATTCAGTGACTCTCTGTTTTCTGTTAATTAGTCAATTTGATCCAACCAGAGGGTGCTGAGACATTGCTCATTTGCAGGAGAGGCAACACTCAGAGGAGAGGAGACAGAACATTGTGAGAGTAAGGTTGGCAGCGAGAGTTCCAGAGAGTAAAGAAAAGCAAGCCTAAACAGCTTCTGGGAACTGTGGTTGGTGAGTACCAGGTAAGTTTTGAGAAATTGTTATCGGAGCAGAGAGCACGAACAGCTTCAATTTAGTATTAGAAGTATTCGACGTCGTAAGGATTAATTAAAGGGGCATGACAAGGCAGGAGAGCTCTAAATTACAGCCTGCTCCTCTTGCTCAATGTGGAAAGCTGGCACATTTCCAGTGCCCGGGACCTGCATTTGCGCAAGAAGTGTCTCCTGGAAGCCTGAGTTTCGGACTTGGAGCATCATCTGGGGACACTGTGGAACATTTGTAAGGTGGAGGGTATCGTGGAAAGCGCATAAAAAGAGATGGCCATACTGCAGACTCAGACTCCATGGGTAGGAAGGAAATAGGTGGCCACCAGGCAGAGCAGGAGGGCTAAGCAGGCAGTGCAGGAATCTCCTGTGGCTATTCCCCTGCAAAACAGATATACTGTTTTGGATATTGATGAGGGAATGGCCTCTCAGGAATAACAAGAGCAGTCAAATTCATGGCACCATGGTTGGCTGTGCTGCAGAGGGTGGAAGAAATAGGCACAGAAATGCTATAGTTATAGGCGATTCAGTGGTAAGGGGAATAGATAGGCATTTCTGTGGCTGCAAATGAGAGTCCAGGATGGTCTGTTGCCTCCCTGAGATGTTAGGGTCATGAATGTCTCAGAGCGGTTGCAAGACGTTCTGGAGGGAGAGGACGAACAGCCACTCGTTGTTGGTACAAATGAAATAGGTATAAAAAAAAGGATGATGTTCTAAAAGCACAATATAGAGAACTGGGAAGATAGTTGAAACGTAGGGATCTCCGGATTACTACTAGTGCCATAAGCTCGTCAGAGTAGAAAGAACAGGATATAGAGGATGAATGTATGGCTGAAAAGATGCGGTGTCGGGTAGAGTTTCAGATTCGTGGGTCATTGGGATCAGTTCTGGGGAAGTTGGGGCCTGTACAAAGTGGATGGGTTACACCTGGCAGGACAGGGACTGATGTCTTGGGGGTTGGGTGGGGCGGTGGGGGGGGGGGAGTTGGTAGCGTGGTTGGGGAGGGTTTAAGCTAGTGTGGCAGGGGGATTGGGAAACAGGAGAAGAGTAGTAGATGCAGAAATTGAGGGAGAGGTAGAAACCAAGGCAAACATGACTAAGAACAAGAACAGGCAGGGAAACGCTGCCGAAAACAGCAGGCGAGGTAGTCTGAAATGTAAAAGGCATAGGGTAGCTGCATTACTGGTAAAGGAGTATCTCATAGCTGTACTGAGGGAGAATATATCAGAGGACAGTGAGGCAATAGGGGTAGAACTCAGGAATAGGAACAGTGAAATCACAATGCTGGGTGTATACTACAGGCCTCCCAACAGTCAGCAGGAGACATAGGACAGAATATATAGACAGACTTTGGAAAGATGTAAAAACAGCAAGGTTGTTGCAGAGGGTGATTTCAACTT